>VCII01000868.1:4589983-5191508 GCA_006030095.1 Triplophysa siluroides | reverse complement strand
GTACAAATGTAATATTCGCCATTATAACCATGTAAAACCTATACCAATATGTTTGTTTTAGTGACTATAAATAACAAACAAATTGAAAACGTAAGAAACAGGAATACTTTTTTACTGTACCTGCAGGTCACAATGGCGTGCAGCATCCACAATGGAGCGTTCCAGTTGAAAAGCATCAACAAATGGCACCAGAGATGCCAACCTGCTGAACTCAATGCTCTGGTAGATCTGAGCCACCTGACAAAGACCAAAAAAATTCCATCAACACAAGACTGAAAATCTCCAATGGCATGCGGCATGAATAAATTAACCAAGTAAATATTAGTTTATCAAAAGTAAAGTGAAATCTAAGGGTAAAATAAGACTGACCTGTTGTAGCAGTCGGAGGATGGTGTTGTTCTGTAAGTGAGGAACATAGTGCTGCAAGTCCGATTCTTTCTCCGCCTGATCTCTCACCCAGTTCAGCACCTGAACAGCAAAAGAATCACATACACATTAAATGACTGTTGTGTGCATCCGAGAAGCCTAACAAAAGTTTGTAAGATTATGAACATACTATGGGTAAGAGGTAGGGATGGGTATCGTTAAGATTTGAACGGTACTACTACTCTTATCGATACTGCTTATCGGTCCGGTACTTTAACGGTTTTCCTATCGGTGCTTTTGGATATATTTTTTTAGAAAATATATAATTTATGAATAGAATAACACCGTTTTATTTTCTGCAATGTAAAATCAAACCAGCAGTATCAAAAGTGGGTTGGTTCCTCATAGCTACCTGCAACGAATATTTTTTATATTTAAATGTGTATTTTAATGGACAGATTTTTATGTTTGTCCTATGTATGTAATTAAAGCGACAAATTATTAAACTCTCGGTGTTATCAAATAGACCTATTGTTTGGGCTGATTTATTTATCATTACATAAACGAGTAGAAAATGTGATGTCACATCATTTAATCCGATTGAAATTAGACCCTCGCGAATAGATATAGTTGCGCGCATGCTCATCTGTTTGGGAAGACGCGCGCATGGAGACTCGCGAGCATGACTCTGCTTGAGAGAGGCGAGCCGTGCGTGTTTGTGATGTTAAAACAGCTCATCCGTTTAGTTTTGGGGACGCGCTGTTTTGGTAACGCGAAACGGAGACGGACACGAGTTTCAAAGCATTCAAACACAGGCTGCGCGCGCTCGTGAAATTTAAACTGCTCATCTGTTTAGTTTGAGCGACGCCATGTTTGTGTAGACGCGCTGCGGGGAGCAGTCTGCGCGTGTCGCGTGCTTCTCCAGTACCGAAAGCAGAACCGATAAGGGCGGAGCTTATCGATACTACGGTCTTTCATAATTTAGCACCGAGTATCTTTTAGTACCGGGTTTCGGTACCCATCCCTAGTAAGAGGAACACTTTTGTGTACATTTCGTCTTTTTTTTTTATTTCCTGTCATGCAACTAAAATAAAGCAAGTGTCTCTCACCTTAGTCACTCTTCCACTGAGTTTGAGAGGGTGGAAGTCCATCTCCAACCAGTTGTACAGCTCTTTGACTTCAGGGACAACATACTGAAGCAAGTTGAACCTTACCTATGATTGAAAATAGGAGTCAAACAAACAGAACTTTGCCAAGCAGTTATACAGATGTAACAGCTCTGCAATCTCATTGGGGACGGGCGATATATTTATCACGATTCACACTAATTATACATATCTATATCGATTTTGAAACTGTGTTTTATGCACAGCTCTTCCGTGAACTACGGCACTTTGTTCAGTAGGAAGTACTGCTCGATCTAAAATCACTACGACATTGAGTTGTTTATAACGTGCATTTGAAAAAGCAACACTCATCAAACATCATCATCATAAATACACTTTATTATCATGAAAATACCTGAAACGTTTGAATAACAGCGATAGACTATCACCATTGGCATTTCCTGGAACTGTGTGTGTGTAAATCGTTCTTCTTCTGTCCCATATTCAGAGTTTCTGCATGAGAGCGCCCTCTGGCTTTCGGATGTTGTTGCATTTTAATAATTAATTGAGGAAACTGAGCATAAGAATTGCACAGCCCTAATTCTCATCCAATAAATTCAATTCAGTTCACATAATTGACTAAAATGAACATTTATTGATGCTTTTACCATGTCATTGATGAGACTTTGGCGGGTGGGTGGTGACTGTAGGCCAAGCAGAGTCGCCAGTCGGCGGTGTTTCTCCACAATAATGCCATCCATGTCCAACAGACGAGCGATGTCAGTGCGCTCAGGGGTGATGGGAATAGAGAGGGTGGCCAAGAGCACTCGAGTGGACATTCTGAAGGAAAGAACAACACGTGGCGATACTCTCAAGTTCTTATTTTACATGACAGGTCGAAAGTTTAAGCGTTCGCTATAAAGATTGATGAAATGACAAACATAGTTGAAAATGACATTAACAACTATTTCTTCGTCGGTATTATGCCTTCTATATGCTCACCTCTGCATTTCCTCCTGGGTGAGGTTTTTGCGCATTTCCCTGGAGAGGTGATAGAGTCTGTGAAGGGTAGACGCGTGGAATAAGGCATTGCCAGATTTCCAAAACACAGTGGACACCTTATTATAGTAGTTGGCCATGAGCTGGGGCTTAGGGGGTTTCTTTGAGAGGGCAAACAATCCATGGATGTCTTCAACAGCTTTGAATGCTTCCTGTGTACATATGTAAGAAAACCAGTGTCATTTCCAAGTCATCTAAACACTTTTAGCATGCTATAGGGTTACAGCCTGTCAAACAATATGCCTGATAATAACAATGCTTTACTCATTCCTTTCTATTATTAACATAGCTAGATTTTTGTGAAGAGGCACTTCATCTTTAACTGTAATAAAGGCTAAAATATAAAAAATAAATGCAGTCTGATGTGAACAAAATCAATCTTTCGACTGACTGCCAAGCATTAAGCACAGAGACCTGCCACAGTTCCATGCTGATAGCGCTGTCCAACTGGACCAGGCGTGTCTCAAGGTGCATGGACTGGCTCTCAGGGTTGTTCAGGTTAATGGCAGTGCTCTGGTTGTGATGTCGTTGGATCTGGCCCAGGTGCATTCGCAGGTTATCACACAGCTTACGGAACTCTGCTTTACGGATGTACTGCAGGCAGAACTTAAACGCTAAGAGAAAAATGGAAAAAGTTTTTGTTCAGTCTTCAATGTTTACAATACATGACACAACAACACATTTACAATTGTATGCCAAAAAAGCTTAAGTGAACGCAACAAAAACATGCACCCAATCTGTATCAACTAAACAGGAACCATGTGCCTTGTCTGTAGCATAGTGCATTGTTTGCAAAACTCTCACGAGCTTGTTGTGAAATCTACACTTACCTTGCTGAGCAATATCATGGTAAAGGCGCTCTACTTTGGAGTTATTCCTTAGCAGATCCAGGCACTGACGGTACGACTCCCACAGAAACTTCACCCAAGGTGTGAGCAGAAGTCTGTCAGTACGGTCTTGGGTGTCTTCGCCACTGACTGCACTCAACAGAACACTGAGGGGGGAATTCAGCATTTCATATTTTCACAAAATGTATTCAGGACTATACAGAATCACTTAATTCACAACATGCCGTTAAGGCCAGATGAATGCAGGTTCCTCATAAATAACACAAGAGTGCACAACATTTCAGCAAATTCTCAACCTTGTTTACATAAAATAACACAGAGAAGTCAGAAATCTTAATGTATTTCTCATTTTCTAAAGAGACACGTGTAGTTGACAAATAAATGTGTAAATGTGTCTTAAGGTGTGTGAGAGGGAAAAAATGAACAATCGAGATAAACCTCTCTCCTGCTACTTTCTTATAAATGTACTATTTTGTATTACTCATATTTATATTATTAACGGTTTGTTTCATACATTTTTGATGTCACTCTATAGGACACGCGTACGATTTATTTGTCAACTACCCATATCCTCAATGTTTAGGCTTTTGGGGTCCTGTACCTCTCGGGGGTCTGAATGTTGTCCAGATCTTCAATGTCCAGCACCATCTGCTGAGACACCTCTTTGGCCGTCTCAGTTTTCTCTTCTGCGAGTTTCAGGTAAGCACGGACCACATCTTCTAGCGATTTGATATTCACCTGAACAAAAAGAGATGGTTGTTTCTAGACTGTATTGATCAAAATTCAAAAACACGTTGAAACTCTCTTTTATATATATTATGTGAATACAACATAGGGAAACACAACGTGAAGGCAAACCTGCTGGCATATGTTCTTGTATTGATATAGTCCCTCCTTTGCCAAGTGACTCTTGCGGAGATCCACGCAGAGCTCCAGATACTTGAGCATAATCGGCTCGTGTATCTTCTGCCATGTTCTGTGTTTTTTGCTCTTGATAACATCATAGAGCACATCCAAAGCTGGCTGCTTTTTACCAACTTCGAGAAACTCTGAAAAAGAGACACAAAACACCTGTCATGCACCGTATACGTGTCATTCTGCAAACATATGGGATCAAACCTGTAACATTTCAGGATGTTATTTCTGACTTAAAAAGGGACCTTCAATAGACCCTTTTAACTCAAAGGTAAAGGTATCCTTTACAGCGGTCACAAAACTAGGTTAGCAAAAACGTAACTACGCTAAACCTAGAGGCACGTCTGCATTGCTGCTATTCGATTCCAGAGTGTTTAACCTTATACAAAATGCTAACTATTCACAACCTCTTCACCCATTTGGGTATTGACATGTTTCCTCAAATAGATTTTTAGACACATGTTATTGTTAAATCCCTAAAGTTCAATGCTATGCTAGCGGAATAGGGCGCAATTGTGGAACGTTAGCTTGCTAACACGTTTCGGCTGCTTAAACAAAAACGGCCTCGCGCTGTTTTACACCACATGTGGCATTACAGAATAACACAACTTTATTAAAAAGTTCACTTTGCTGATTCACTCACTGGGTTCGCTAAAAACGTGATACGCACGATCGAGATTAGAAACGCTGCATCATACATGACACACACACAGGCCCAGTAACGGTGACATCCGGCCTGCACGAGCGCCTGCCTGTAAGAAACATGGCTGCTCCACCACGCGCCATATCAAGCTAGCAGCTACTCCCACAATTACAGTCCAACGTATATGTCCACTTACCGTTTGCTCGTTTAAGAGCATTCTCGGGTCTCTGGAAATAGGCTGGCATTGTTACGGCTTGCTAGCAGCGGATTTTAGATAGTCGAGGCTGTTTTATTGACTCTGCCTGTCCATCAGCGCCGTGAGTGCTGGCCGCGCAAGCAAGAAAGGACTAGAGCGCGTGAACTGCGCCGGAGAGCAAGACGAGAGTTCCCGTATGTGCGCGTACACGCTCCCTCCCCGTTGAAGTCTGCAGGGCAGACAACGTAAAAAATAAATAAATAACATTTATAATAAAAAGTCATAAATGCTCAATCGTACCGTTTTACCGAATCTGACAACATTGGTTATTTTCATAGGCTTCTGCATTAATTCCGAACTGTAGTTTACACAATTATAAATGCACTAATGGACAATTAAAGTCACTGCAATATTGCTGTACGCACAAAAATTGTAATAATTATTGTGGCTTGAATAATGAATTGTGTGCATTAGATAGCTAAATAAATTACATCTATTAAACAACAAAAAGGTTACGTTTTCTGTATTCTCATGTCTTCAGTAAAAAGAAAAAACATTACACAAGGTAACCACTAGATGGCAGCCTAAGAGTACAGGATGCACACACATAATGCATTGCACACTTGTCCATTTCAGAAAGATGCCTCGATCTGTGCTTTATTAAACATTGCAGCTACATGCACAGCACACTGAGCACAGGGGAAATCGTGAAACAGTGCTCCATTCAAAAATATATCCAAGTTAAACCTTTTCTTAAAATGACCACTTCTATCATTTAAAAAGTCAAGTAATACTGTGACCGATAGAGGGCAGACTTGTCCAACTTATGTGTGCGCCTTCTTTTGGAGTTGATTTATTATTATTTTTTAAATGTTTTAATTATGTGCATTAGATAAATGACATGCAATAGACAACACAAATGTTAGTGTAAGTTTTCTGTATTATTGGGATTTGCAAATGTTTTCATTATTTTGTGATGCCCCAAAATTTTAAAGAAAGATGATTATTTGCAAATACTGTGCAAGATGTAGGAAAGAAGCAAATAAGGTCTAGTAAATTCAAATTCAATTATTTTTGTAAGGCACATTTTTATTTATTAAACTTGACATGGCACAATGAATTTTTTTAAACTAGTCAAAACAATGGAATAACAAAATTTTAACTGTGGGAATTATGTTGTGACTTGACAAAACAATATTTTAGCATTTTTGCCTCGAATTTGCAAAATCATAGACTTGACATTTTATCATCCAGCACTTCATTCATTATTTGGTCAAAATAATCCATAAACAAAAATGTTCTAATTTAAAATGTTCTAATGAAAATAATATGTTGGCACAATTATATTTTTGTCAACAAAAAGTAACTTCAAAAATTCACATTCAGAATAAAAGACTTTGAAGACTGGTAGTTAAAATAATAAATTAATAATCAGACATAATGTGTCTAATCAACATATTTCTTTAATAAAAACCCAGTTTTCTTATTGTGTTACAGTGGTGTAAAGTATTGGGGTAAATGTAATCAGTTACTGTACTTAAGTATCTGTTTGTACTCTTTACTCCACATATTTGCAATGACTAATGCATTTACACATTACATTTTGCATGGCACCTAACTTTTTCTGCAGCATTTTATTTCAGAAGAAGCAATATTGCCATTTACAGGGCATTGAAGGTACTATATATTGTGTATTTTCCCCTTACTTACTGAAACTTGTCAACATGGCTTCATTATGTGAATACAAGAAGAGTAAGAGGACATGACTGCAGCCGGCGATGAAGCCAAAACCAGCATGTCCAGTGCAAAAAGGCTTTGACTGTTTTAGTTTTACTCAACATTATTTTATTTATCCGTTTTACTGAAGAGACCTTTTTGAAGGATATTGGTTTCCTTATGAGCGCTTGAGCTTAACTGAGATTTGGGTGTTTGTAATAGACATAGGCTATGGTGTCCATCTTGATTTGTTGCAATTTTGAGATGTTCAGTTTGATGTGATTGCTCTCCTCATAAATCAACTGTTTCTTGTTTTTCACTGACATGTCTCTTAAGTGTTGAGGACTAGTGCCGCTTTGGGCCTACATTCAGTATGAGTAAAATACTCAAGTACTGCTAAAATCAGATACTTTAAGACTTTTACTCAAGTCGTTCTGGAATTCGTAACTTGTAATGGAGTAATTTTCACTGCAATGTATCTGTACTTTTACTCAAGTGTGGTTCTCAGGTACTCTTTACACATTGGCGTCTATATCAACAAAAATATTTTAATATAATATTTTAATATTCAGTCATATACATTAACATTTATGCATTTGCAAGATGCTTTTTCCAAATCAACTTACAGTCCATTTAAGTTATACATTTTATCAGTATGTGTTCCTTGGGAATCAAACCTATAAACTTTGCACTGCCAATGCTCTAACAAGAGAACTAAAGGAACTCTCAGTCAAGACTCTTCAACTTTGTAGATATTTGTAGATCTTTAACAAAGACAAATGTGAAATATTTGCCCTATTTCTAGACTCACTTTACAAGATTTCCCTTTAGTAAATACTCCTGGACTACCTATAACAACTGGGTTCAGCCGGATGTTTGCCGTGCATGCTTCAGGGTGGTTTTAGTAGGCAGGAGCTGATCACTAAGTAGCTTGTGGTTTACAAGCAACAACCTAGACAGAAAAGACCAGATGAAATACGGTATGTAGTATAACGCCACGCTACACTAGTGTGTCCGTTTCCTGAAAACAAAAGCGTCTGTCGTGGGGGAGGTTGCATGATCTGTCGGCGGGGGAATGGGAGGTGTTAGGAATGTGGATCATGACAAAGAACTGCTTTACGTCACCACGCGCTGATCCAATCACAGCAGCCAGGGCCAAATCTCCTTTGCATATATTCCACCGAGCAGACTAGACTGAAAAACATGAACATTAAAATCAGTTTAAAACACGGTTTTACCGGCTCATATGTTTTTTTCTTTCTAAACAAGACCTTGTGTCCACAGCCTGCACTAGGTCTGCAACAGAAGATATAAAAGAGTAACATAAGTACTCTATCTACTTACCGTCAGTCAGAAGTGTACTTGGAGGTCCATGGAACAAATACCCGTCCTCCGAGCCCCATGTTCGTGCTAGCTTCGGCAGCACATATACTAAAATTGGAACGATACAGAGAAGATTAGCATGGCCCCTGCGCAAGGATGACACGCAAATTCGTGAAGCGCTCCATATTTTGTTTATTTGTTGATTGTTTGTTGTTAATATTAATTTTTCATGTATTCAGTGAAAAAAAAAGAAATGCAATACAAAAAAGAACCACTAGATGGCAGCCTTTGCACACACATAAGGGCACCTTGTCTATTTCAGAAAGATGACTAGATCTGTCTGTCCTTCATTAAGCTTTACAGATACATGCACGCACAGGCAAAATCGTCAATTGTGCTCCATTTTGAAAATGTAAAATTTGAAGTGAAGTTAAAACATTTTCTTCTATGCATCACTACTTCTAGCATTTAAGAAGTCAAGTAATACTGTGACCAATAGAGGGCGCACTTGTCCAATTTATGTGCGCGCCCTCTTCTTTAACTTTCTAGCATCAGGCAAACTAAGTTTACATACTCTAACCATATTAATGTTTTGATCATTTCATGTCTAAGATTTCCTAAATTCCTGCTCTCACCTTTGTTTACTTCTCTTGAAAACTAAATCACGGTTTAGTGGTCATGGCCAATCCCTGTAGGCCTACCCATAGGTCTGCTAAGTGACTACCTGTTACACCCCAAACCAGTGTTGCCCAAACTTTCGTTTTATATACAACCACATAAAATTAAAATATGTGCAAGGATTGTCTTACTGTTAATGTGATGATCGTGTTGAGTCCGGTCAGATATCTTACATGCAATCTCCATACAGCGTGACAACCAAGAGCACACGATCCTTTACATCCAGAACCTTTATAATAACGGTTAAAAGCAAGATTAGGGCAAATGATCATTGTTTTATTTACAAATGATTAATCACAAAATATTCTTACCCGTGCAGTGCCGATAGCCATGTGTACTCCGAAGATGCAACGCACAACTAACTGACGTGAACGTACCGTGACGCGACAGCTGTAAAAAACAACATCTCTAACGCAATGACAAACAAACTTAGATATTACAGCTGCCTTCGATACATAAATAATCAATAGATATTAATAAAAGATCCCGCCTGTCTACCTGAGGGGAATTTTTGATCGCAGCTCGTCGCCCCCGCACCAGCACATTAGGGGGCAGTGTGAGCCTGATGCGTTTCGGTCGCAAAAATCACGCGGAAGAATCTTGTTGGTCGCTTGACCGGACCACTGCTGTAAAGATCGCTGATAACCTTTCATGTGACTGTTTTGTTCCCGTTTCTCTGTTGAACCAACGTACAGGAATGATTGCATCTGTATTAAAGGACTGATGAGCTTGTGTACTAGAATGAAGTTACTTGGGAAAACAAGTAACACTGAGGTCTTCACAAGTCAATTGTAGTTGGACTTCAGGCTCGCTGTGACATTTTCACTGTTAAAGATTCCGCATGAAGAACAGTGTCACGCGCCTTGTGACATTTGCATGGTCTTCCGGATAGTTTGTCAAGGCTTACACAAAGATGCGTGTTGTCTTTCTGTGCTGACTACAAGTCCACACACTTCTGTTCTTGTCTGTTGGCAACAGAAACAGTTTTACACGTGATTTTTTTATTTTATTGCTTCAAACAAAATGCATAATACAAATACAATAACATAGTACAAATTATAATAATTTTTAGTATATTACATTACATTCACGATATAAATGTTCATCGTAAATTTCTATCAACATCGAGACATTTCAGTATAACATAAAACTCAAATAAAAAATAAATAAAATGAAAAATAATAAACAGAAAAAATAGAAGAAAGAAACGAGGATTATAACCAAACCAGCTTTGCTTTTAAACAGATGATGCGTCCAGACAGAGTCAATTAAACATAGTATTACTTTTCCTTGAGGAGTACATTCAATATTTTGAGAGTTTTAATTCCTAATTCCTAAAAATTATTGTTCGTAGACCAAATATTGTACGAAATTAATGAAGGGTACAACTATTTCCAAAACATTGTAGTTCTCAGGGCACTACTATTTATACTGATTATTGTTTTTCTAATATGCCAGTTTTTACATTTTTTTCCAAGTAGGTCTACTCCACCTATACAATGTTTTTTTATGCCCATTGTATAGTATTTTTTTCCTAATATTGTATTCTGTATTTATTAACACTGTATATCCTGCACTTGCTAATTGCACTTCTGGTTAGACCTAAACTACATTTCGTTACACTGTACTTGTATATGTGTAATGACAATAAAGTTGAATCTAAATCTAAATCTAAATTAGACGAGGCATTTCTTCCCTTAACCTTGAATATTGAAAAGATGATTTGACGAGGTGTAAAAGTTTAGGAGATATTCCCTTGATTATCCTTTGATATTCCATTCTTGTGATATTGACTTGGTTACATTAAAAAAAAAATCATAGCTTATTCGGTTTCCATTTTGTTCTATAAATTGGGAAATGAAAATAACATTCCTTTCAAAACAGTTTTTGTTAAAGATGGTCCTATTTTTATATAACACATATTGATTATTCCACACAATGCATTTATGGGGTGAAAAGTTGTGCTTGAAGGCCAATTTCCATGACACCAGCGCTTGCTTGTGAAAATTTGCTAACTTGAATGGTAATTTACCACATGCAAAATTACAAGTCAACAAAAACTTTAGCCCCCCACATCTATCAAATAACAGATTTGGTATAAAGAACCAAGGAGCATCTCTTCCTAGAATACAATATTTAATCCAGTTAATTTTGAAGACCTGGTTGATCGTTGTGAAATCAATAGCATTGAAACCTCCTTCAGCATAACTCCTAATAATTGTCTTTCTTTTGATGTATTCAGTTTTGTTCTTCCAAATAAATTTGAATAGAACCGAGTCGATTGAAGATATTGTTTTTGAGTCCACGTACAAAGATAAGGCCGGGTAAACCAATCTGGAAATTCCTTCAGCCTTCGACAACAAAGTCCTTCCTTGTATAGTTAAGTCCCTTTGAAGCCATCCATTGAAGGTAGTCCTTGTTTTTTTTAGCTTAAAAGTAAAATTGTCGTTCATTCTGTCCTTTGCCGATTTATTAATCGTTATTCCAAGATATTTTACAGATTGTTTGACCCTAATTCCGTTGATATTGGTTTTGTTGGATTCATGAACAAATAATATTTCACTTTTGTCTGTGTTAATAATGAGACCAGAAGCTTTTGAAAAGATCTCTAAGCCTTCCAGAACTTTCAACACCTGTCTTTCATCCTTAAGAAAAATACAAGTGTCATCTGCAATCTGAGAAATTAAAATGGAATTGTCACCAATTTTTATGCCTTCAGCATTGATACAGTTGACCATATAAAGATTTAATAATTCTGCGCAATCAAAAATAAAAAAGGTGAAATAGGGCAACCCTGTCGAATACCTCTGCTAAGAGTGAAACGTTTAGATGTTCCTTCCGCTAATGATACACTACTATTGATATCTTTGTATATAGTTTTTACCATCTTTTTAAATTTGAGTCAAAACCAAATTTATCTACAGCAATGTTTATGAAATCATGCTCTATCGAATCGAAGGCCTTATAAAAGTCTATGAAAAAAATAAGGGCCTCTTTGTCAATGAGATCAGAATAATCCAATATGTCTAAGACAAGTCGTATGTTATTTGCTATGTGTCTTCCCTTCATAAATCCAGATTGGGTAGTAGAGATAATTCCTTCAAGGCATGTTTTTAATCGATTTGCAAATATAGATGTTAGCAATTTATAATCTGAATTAAAAAAGTTATGGGACGCCAGTTTTCAATGTGATGCGCATCTTTATTTGGTTTAGGCAAAAGAGTTATGAGACCTTGTTTCATGGACTCCACTAATTCACTAGAATTTAGGCATTCTTCGAAAACTGATAGTAACATTTCTCTAATATCCTTCCAAAACATTCTGTAAAATTCAAATGGTAATCCATCAGGCCCAGGACTTTTATTTAAGGGAGTCTTGGACAAAATACAATCTAACTCTTCTAATTCTAGGGGGGAGTCTTGGACTGATTGGTAAGCTCGAAATACACACGATTGTTTACTAAACTATTATATTTTTATGCCATAAGTGTTGAAAAATTCGGTTTGGGCAGTAATTTTGTGCACCCACACAGAGAGAGATGTAAATGCAGACACACTTTGGGTTTGGTGCTATCCTTCCATCACGGCTGATCTGAGAGCGGTTCTGTTGAGAAAATGTTGCCTGGCTTTGGAGAATCAGCTTCTGCACACGTTTCTGTTCGGCCAATACTGTCGAACCTGGTACTACATCAGCTCTGTAGAGGTCCAGGAGCCCACTGCACTTAAAAAGGTACATCATGAGTTATATATACTGTATCTGATGAACTTCACAGTTCCGGGAAAGCTACTCTTAATACAAAGTTATACCATATTGTATGAACACTTCAGAATTTGTCAGATAAATCTGACTGATATATCCCTTCTTATGTGGTTTTGGTTCTTGTGTGTAGATGGATGGTCATTGTTCCTGTGTTCATCTGTACCTACAGATGTTTTATTTCATTCACAGGTGACACATTTTTCACTCGTTGTCACTGCTAAGGACTTCAACCCTGAAAAATACGCTGCATTTGGTAGAGTCCTGTGCAGGTAGGTTTAATTTGCCTAATGTATAAACCATTCAACATCTTTGCTGAATATTTACTCATTTAACATTTTTTATATTAGTTCATTACTATTTTCTAGGATGTACTTTGAGTCCATGTATATTTGTGACATCGTAAAATGTTTCTTGTTCAGGATGTATATGAAACATGGAAGTCCTGTGAAGATGATGGAGGGCTACATTGCTGTTGTGACCAAAGGCACATGTCAGAGTGATGAGAATGGCTCATTCCTTATCAAAGATTATGATGTCAGGAAGGCCTTCTTGACGGGCTCCTTGAAAGGTTAAAAACGCACCCGCAAAATGAACACTCATTGCACCTGCATACATAAAGAACTGTACAGTTCAAATCCTTTTTTCTCTTCACATAATTCTTAAAATGACTACTTCTATCATTTAAAAAGTCAAGTAATACTGTGACCAATAGAGGGCAGACTTGTCCAACTTATGTGTGCTTCTTCTTTTGGAGTTGATTTATTATTATTTTTTAAATGTTTTAATTATGTGCATTAGATAAATGACATGCAATAGACAACAAATGTTAGGTGTAAGTTTTCTGTATTTTTGGGATTTGCAAATATTTTCATTATTTTGTGCTGCCCCCAAATTTTAAAGAAAGATGATTATTTGCAAATACTGTGCAAGATGTAGGAAAGAAGCAAATACGGTCTTGTATATTCAAATAAAATTATTTTTGTAATGCAAATTTTTATTTATTAAACTTGACATGGCACAATGTATTTTTTTAAACTAGTCAAAACAATGGAATAACACAATTTTTACTGTGGGAATTATGTTGTGACTTGAGAAAACAATATTTTATTTTATCATCCAGCTTCTTGAGGTTCTGCACTTCATTCATTATTTGGTCAAAATAATCCATAAACAAAAATTTAAAATGTTCTAATGAAAATAATATGTTGGCACAATTATATTTTTGTCGACAAAAGTTACTTAAAAAATAGAAACATACACATTCAGAATAAAATACTTATCTAATCAACATATTTCTTTAATAAAAACCCAGTTTTCTTATTGTGTTACAGTGGTGTAAAGTATTGGAGTAAATGTAATCAGTTACTGTACTTAAGTATCTGTTTGTACTCTTTACTCCACATATTTGCAATGACTAATGCATTTACACATTACATTTTGCATGGCACCTAACTTTTTCTGCAGCATTTTATTACAGAAGAAGCAATATTGCCATTTACAGGGCATTGAAGGTACTATATATTGTGTATTTTCCCCTTACTTACTGAAACTTGTCAGCATGGCTTCATTATGTGAATACAAGAAGAGTAAGAGGACATGACTGCAGCCGGCGATGAAGCCAAAACCAGCATGTCCAGTGCAAAAAGGCTTTGACTTTTTTAGTTTTACTCAACATTATTTTATTTATCCATTTATTGAAGAGACCTTTTGAAGGATATTGGTTTCCTTATGAGCGCTTGAGCTTAACTGAGATTTGGGTGTTTGTAATAGACATAGGCTTTGGTGTCCATCTTGATTTGTTGCAATTTTGAGATGTTCAGTTTGATGTGATTGCTCTCCTCATAAATCAACTGTTTCTTGTTTTTCACTGACATGTCTCTTAAGTGTTGAGGACTAGTGCCGCTTTGGGCCTACATTCAGTATGAGTAAAATACTCAAGTTCTGCTAAAATCAGATACTTTAAGACTTTTACTCAAGTCGTTCTGGAATTCGTAACTTGTAATGGAGTAATTTTCACTGCAATGTATCTGTACTTTTACTCAAGTATGGTTCTCAGGTACTCTTTACACATTGGCGTCTATATCAACAAAAATATTTTAATATAAATATTTTAATATTCAGTCATATACATTAACATTTATGCATTTGCAAGATGCTTTTATCCAAATCAACTTACAGTCCATTTAAGTTATACATTTTATCAGTATGTGTTCCTTGGGAATCAAACCTATAAACTTTGCACTGCCATTGCTCTAACAAGAGAACTAAAGGAACTCTCAGTCAAGACTCTTCGACTTTGTAGATATTTGTAGATCTTTAACAAAGACAAATGTGAAATATTTGCCCTATTTCTAGATTCACTTTACAAGATTTCCCTTTAGTAAATACTCCTGGACTACCTATAACAACTGGGTTCAGCCGGATGTTTGCCGTGCATGCTTCAGGGTGGTTTTAGTAGGCAGGAGCTGATCACTAAGTAGCTTGTGGTTTACAAGCAACAACCTAGACAGAAAAGACCAGATGAAATACGGTATCTAGTATAACGCCACGCTACACTAGTGTGTCCGTTTCCTGAAAACAAAAGCGTCTGTCGTGGGGGAGGTTGCATGATCTGTCGGCGGGGGAATGGGAGGTGTTAGGAATGTGGATCATGACAAAGAACTGCTTTACGTCACCACGCGCTGATCCAATCACAGCAGCCAGAGCCAAATCTCCTTTGCATGTATTCCACCGAGCAGACTAGACTGAAAAACATGAACATTAAAATCAGTTTAAAACACGGTTTTACCGGCTCATATGTTTTTTTCTTTCTAAACAAGACCTTGTGTCCACAGCCTGCACTAGGTCTGCAACAGAAGATATAAAAAGAGTAACATAAGTACTCTATCTACTTACCGTCAGTCAGAAGTGTACTTGGAGGTCCATGGAACAAATACCCGTCCTCCGAGCCCCATGTTCGTGCTAGCTTCGGCAGCACATACTAAAATTGGAACGATACAGAGAAGATTAGCATGGCCCCTGCGCAAGGATGACACGCAAATTCGTGAAGCGCTCCATATTTTGTTTATTTGTTGTTTATTTGTTGATTGTTTGTTGTTAATATTAATTTTTCATGTATTCAGTGAAAAAAAAGAAATGCAATACAAAAAAGAACCACTAGATGGCAGCCTTTGCACACATATAAGGGCACCTTGTCTATTTCAGAAAGATGACTAGATCTGTCTGTCCTTCATTAAGCTTTACAGATACATGCACGCACAGGCAAAATCGTCAATTGTGCTCCATTTTGAAAATGTAAAATTTGAAGTGAAGTTAAAACATTTTCTTCTATGCATCACTACTTCTAGCATTTAAGAAGTCAAGTAATACTGTGACCAATAGAGGGCGCACTTGTCCAATTTATGTGCGCGCCCTCTTCTTTAACTTTCTAGCATCAGGCAAACTAAGTTTACATACTCTAACCATATTAATGTTTTGATCATTTCATGTCTAAGATTTCCTAAATTCCTGCTCTCACCTTTGTTTACTTCTCTTGAAAACTAAATCACGGTTTAGTGGTCATGGCCAATCCCTGTAGGCCTACCCATAGGTCTGCTAAGTGACTACCTGTTACACCCCAAACCAGTGTTGCCCAAACTTTCGTTTTATATACAACCACATAAAATTCACATTAGTGCAAGGATTGTCTTACTGTTAATGTGATGATCGTGTTGAGTCCGGTCAGATATCTTACATGCAATCTCCATACAGCGTGACAACGAAGAGCACACGATCCTTTACATCCAGAACCTTTGAATAACGGTTAAAAGCAAGATTAGGGCAAATGATCATTGTTTTATTTACAAATGATTAATCACAAAATATTCTTACCCGTGCAGTGCCGATAGCCATGTGTACTCCGAAGATGCAACGCACAACTAACTGACGTGAACGTACCGTGACGCGACAGCTGTAAAAAACAACATCTCTAACGCAATGACAAACAAACTTCGATATTACAGCTGCCTTCGATACATAAATAATCAATAGATATTAATAAAAGATCCCGCCTGTCTACCTGAGGGGAATTTTGATCGCAGCTCGTCGCCCCCGCACCAGCACATTAGGGGGCAGTGTGAGCCTGATGCGTTTCGGTCGCAAAAATCACGCGGAAGAATCTTGTTGGTCGCTTGACCGGACCACTGCTGTAAAGATCGCTGATAACCTTTCATGTGACTGTTTTGTTCCCGTTTCTCTGTTGAACCTACGTACAGGAATGATTGCATCTGTATTAAAGGACTGATGAGCTTGTGTACTAGAATGAAGTTACTTGGGAAAACAAGTAACACTGAGGTCTTCACAAGTCAATTGTAGTTGGACTTCAGGCTCGCTGTGACATTTCACTGTTAAAGATTCCGCATGAAGAACAGTGTCACGCGCCTTGTGACATTTGCATGGTCTTCCGGATAGTTTGTCAAGGCTTACACAAAGATGCGTGTTGTCTTTCTGTGCTGATTTCAAGTCCACACACTTCTGTTCTTGTCTGTTGGCAACAGAAACAGTTTACACGTCATTATTGAACGTTTAGATACAGCTTAACGTGGATCAGGTATGGAATATGGCTGCGTCTGAGCTGATGCTGAGTCTTGGACTGATTGGTAAGCTCGAAATACACACGATTGTTTACTAAACTATTATATTTTTATGCCACAAGTGTTGAAAAATTCGGTTTGGGCAGTAATTGAAATTGTGCACCCACACAGAGAGAGATGTAAATGCAGACACACTTTGGGTTTGGTGCTATCCTTCCATAACGGCTGATCTGAGAGCGGTTCTGTTGAGAAAATGTTGCCTGGCTTTGGAGAATCAGCTTCTGCACACGTTTCTGTTCGGCCAATACTGTCGAACCTGGTACTACATCAGCTCTGTAGAGGTCCAGGAGCCCACTGCACTTAAAAAGGTACATCATGAGTTATATATACTGTATCTGATGAACTTCACAGTTCCGGGAAAGCTACTCTTAATACAAAATTATACCATATTGTATGAACACTTCAGAATTTGTCAGATAAATCTGACTGATATATCCCTTCTTATGTGGTTTTGGTTCTTGTGTGTAGATGGATGGTGTTCCTGTGTTCATCTGTACCTACAGATGTTTTATTTCATTCACAGGTGACACATTTTTCACTCGTTGTCACTGCTAAGGACTTCAACCCTGAAAAATACGCTGCATTTGGTAGAGTTCTGTGCAGGTAGGTTTCATTTGCCTAATGTATAAACCATTCAACATCTTTGCTGAATATTTACTCATTTAACATTTTTTATATCAGTTCATTACTATTTTCAAGGATGTACTTTGAGTCCATGTATATTTGTGACATCGTAAAATGTTTCTTGTTCAGGATGTATATGAAACATGGAAGTCCTGTGAAGATGATGGAGGGCTACATTGCTGTTGTGACCAAAGGCACATGTCAGAGTGATGAGAATGGCTCATTCCTTATCAAAGATTATGATGTCAGGAAGGCCTTCTTGGCGGGCTCCTTGAAAGGTTAAAAACGCACCCGCAAAATGAACACTCATTGCACCTGCATACATAAAGAACTGTACAGTTCAAATCCTTTTTTCTCTTCACATAATTGTGGTAGTATAGCCATATGTATATATTCATTTATATTTAGTTGCATATGGGATTTTTTTGCTCAAAGCATATTGTAAAAATATTTCGGGAAGCTATTAATACATTAATTATTTACGAATGGGCTCCAAGTTTGTTTCAATTCTGTGTTTTAGATGTTGTGTCTCAGTTTGGTATGGAGACCATTATCCTTTACACAGCACTGATGCTGAAGAAGCGAGTGGTAGTCTATCATCCTCGGATTGAGGCGCTTCTGGAGTTTACAAGGTGATGATGACACTACTCCAATGCAATTTGGATATAGCACCATTGTACCAAGCGTCTAACTTGGCAGGTATTTTAGAATTGTGTTATATCATGCTATCAACAAAGGCGAACTTGTGCTTTTGAATCCAGAGCTCTTCCAGCCTTGGTATGGCATAGGAAAGACTGGTCCATCCTTCACCCTTTTGTTCACATAGATAATAATGAGCTGGAAAACCTCAAGCTTTGTACAGGTATGGAGAGACCCTTTTGTTTTCATAACTGCGTTGTAGTTAAAATGCTTTTGTTAAGTTCAAAAGACAACTATTTTGGTTACTTCTGATTTAGAACCTCATAATGTACCTAATCTCTCAACTAAATGTAATGTAACTTAACTAAACTAGTTTAACCAAATCTCTTTGCTCTCTGAAGGGTATGTTGCAGGATTTGTAGATCTGGAAGTTAGAGACAAATCAGACCTGTTTGATGTGTTTGTTAATCTTCCAGAACGTGAGATTATTGTATCACAAAATGCTAAAGGTGAGAGATTCAACTACAAATGAACTAGGAGCAAGTTTTGATATTTGATGTTCCCCAAGTAACACCTGTGCCCTTTTTTAGAGGCAATGGCTATGGGAAAATTGCATAAAGAAATAGGCCACTTTATTCTTCAGGCTGCAGAGGATGCTGACTGCACAGATGCTCAGGTTATTAAGGTGAGTTGTGAGTTAAAACAAGGGAGGACATTAAATAATGTCACATGAAACTTCAATTCTTTAAGCATTTAGATTTTATTCTAAAGGAGTAATCCTTCAAAATAGCCTTTACCAGTAACACACTGCAGTTTCGATATTGACAGTTCAAACGTGTCTTTCAGGAAATATCAGTAAAAACTAAAGAAATCCTGAGTAACCTGATGTCTCTTGCTGATGAAGAAGAGAATTCCAAGTTGACTTTGGAGACTCTGAAGCAACGGCACTACCCTCCAGCAACTGAAAATTTCCTCTTCCACTTAGCTGCAGCTGAGCAACTCCTGAAGATCTGACCAATCAATGTATCCCAACCACCACTGAAACGACAGTCAACGTTCAGGAAGTTTTGAAATTACACACATTTCGAAAAGAATTGTGAGAGGCCAAACGTCATGGGAACATCAAGATATCTATTTCTTATGAATATATGTGATTTTCTTAAGAAAAAGAAGATAATGAAAAATTCAATAACAGATTTCAGAGAAATAATTTATAATCAAATCTTTAAGCGGTTTTTGGATCTTGAGCCAAGGAGAAAATCTTAAGATTTCTCAGCAAGCATTCCTAAAGTATGTTATTCTTGAATTAATTCACTTTTTATTAACCTTAATTAAACATGTAGGTGATCTGTGAAAGAGACCAAAAGTATTACTAAAAGTATTAGAATTGAGTGCCAAATGCTTATCTAAAGGTATTATATATGACATTAACAATCTAACAGTACTTTTAATGACTATATTCTCAAATGTGTCTTGAAACAGAAGTTTTCCTTAACATCCTTTTCAAGGATTGCACATGATCAGGTTCAAAGGTCTTTATTCATAATAAAACCCTTATAACGTTATGAAAGGGCTATTTTCTGTGACCATCAAAGATAATACATGTGCAATATATAATGGAAACCAATATGTTCAAACAATACTTAAAATGTTTAAACTTTGTTCCAATCCTTTCCATAGCAGAGTGAAGGAGAGTTCTCAGCGTGCTATGTGGTAAATTCTATTTTCAATGACATGCATTGGTGAAAAATAATAACACTGATGGAATAAAGTACTTAAATCAATACAAATTCAACTTTATAGCCTTGTGTCTTTCTGTGGTATTACTAAATTGTAAGTGCTCAATTTTGTGGTCCAGCTGATCTGTAAAAACAGAATGTTCTCCTTTGTCTTTAAACTGCTCTAGTGATCATCATGAAATTAGTAAATTAGTTTGTGTTGATTTTATTGTCATGTTGTGTGAGCACAATCTGTGTCAATAAATACCATGCTCAATAAGTTAGATGTGCAATGACAACATCAGAGTCCTCTGTGGTAAAACAGTTCTCCAGCACTAGCAAGTGACTGTAAATCGTCTTCTAAATCCTCCCTCTTGATCTGTAATCAAAGAGAAACATTTTTTAGTAGGGTCTTAGCTTTGTCGTCTCAATTACAGCTTTAAAAATGATACCCAATTACATAGATCCATAGTCCATTGTGTTACCTTGCCAAGCTGTGGAAAAAGACTGAAGGACACGGGAATCATCAGACCAAAAACGATGGCGGTACTGATGTGTCGAAAAGGGGCGATTAACATTGGATTCCCCTGGACAAACTTTGCCCTGAGACATTCAAAGCATCAATGTTTGCTATTGCACATTATCAAAACTTTGAATAAATGGTTTTCAAATGGATGACAAAACTGTTTTGAGTTGTACCTTTTAAGAAGAACAAGCAGTAAACTGGGGAACAGCTGCAGTGGTGCCAAAGAGGGTCGCTCTTGAGATGGTCGTCTCCTTCACAGCCTTAAAAATGAATAAATCCAATAAATAAATGGAAATGCTAGTTGACAAATATATCTAAACAATATAAAATCTTGATACATATTGGC
Organism: Triplophysa siluroides; assembly: GCA_006030095.1. NCBI lineage: Eukaryota > Metazoa > Chordata > Actinopteri > Cypriniformes > Nemacheilidae > Triplophysa > Triplophysa siluroides. The sequence continues at coordinate 5,170,415 of VCII01000868.1, read as the reverse complement.
TTATTTTTGGTGGCAATATAACAATAAAGACATGTTTTGGTTGCACACTCACCTTTGATCCAGCTTTCTTGGAAACCCCAACAGCATTCCCATTAGAATCAAACACTCGTATTCCATTATCTGCTTCTTCACTCCTCACCACCATTACACTGAATGCCGCTAGACAAGCTAGAAACCCATGTACAAATGATATATCACAAATGAATTTGATTAAAGTAGTATCGAGTACCAATATGAAGAAACTCATACTACTGTGTGTATTATGTGCATATGCGGGCTGTTCTTACCTGAGAGTGGAATGGGTAACACAGATCTAGAAAAAGTCTCAGTCACAGCACTTATTAGTTTAAAACGCTGGACTATAATCTGAGGAAGAGCCTAAAAATGTAAAAATAAGTTTTTTAAAATCATATAACTGATATATCGTATACTAAATGCTGTATAATAAATACTACTGTGATGTATCAATACTTTAAACTGAAAACAGAGGTGGACGAGTCTCTTACCCCTGCACATGTTGAGTAAGCAATTGTTCCAGTAATAAGAAGAGACTGCTTCAATGACGTTTTGTTATCCTAAGCAAAAGAGATTTTTAGATTGAAAGCTAAGCCATGCAAAGACCGTTTGGAAATAATGTAAAAATGTTTACCAAAGTCGCTGTTGCATTTCTGTTAGCATGGTTGAATCCTGCACAGTAGGTTTGTAGTAAAAACTACAACAACAAAAAGTTGAACGTTCTGTTAAAAAATGGTTAGTGCTTTTGACAAGAAAAAAAACATAAAAGAAGAATGCACTTACTTGCCAGAACAAAGCAGGTCTAACTCCTTTGTGGGGTATTAAAGTTGCAACCACCTGTGGAATAAGAATAAAACACATTTAATTCTCTTAATATCTTACTGGTACATTATTACCTTAATCTTTGGTACATATTAAATATCAGAACTCACCAAAGGAGCAGATATAGGTAGAAGAACTGAATAGGAAATGGATGTTTCAGATAACCAAAATAATACTTTCATTTAAAACTAAATGGTAACACTAATGGGCAATTTACAAACAATGACAGTGTTTATTGTATAAAACATAAAGACAAATCCTAAATCTGTTACCTTGAGGACGAAACACCGGTGAAATTACAGCTCCGGTATCAGTATGAACAGATGACTAAATGCAAATTACACTTCATTTTAATGCAAAACCAATAAGAAACTGCAACTGATGTAAATACATTTCCAGGGCATAAAAAGTTGTTTCTTTGGTGCTGGAAATTTAATGTAACTTACAAGAGACAGTAACCAGGCATCGGCAACCTAAAAAGACATAAAATATAACAATACTTTTTTAGGGTCAATCACATTATATTTATTAATAGTAATTAATATACCTTGTCATTTTTATGTTGATTTCCATCCTTTTGTAGAAGAATGCGGGCGTTCTGTATTTCAGCCTAAGGACGAAAGCAAAGATTTCATTCATTCAGTCTTATGCTGCCTGTGACATCAAAAGGTCTTGAGCACCTCACGTCTGTGTCATGCATGTGGTCGTTTATTTTATATTATTTAATATAATTTATTTTAGTCATGGTGATTGAATGGTGAAGCGTTTTGCGCTGGTATTGCTTACCTCTGATGATAATATAGATTTGGGGTCAAGGATATGAAACCAGAGACGCAGGCGGCTCAGAAAAGACTGAATAGTGATACACATTTTATTTATCGATGACAACATCATTTTCATAAATAACACAATATAAACGATTTAAAAATATTATTCGTTGTGAAATTACGACACCTGGAGCTAGCTAGTAACGTTAAAGTACCTTGTCATTGCTTTGCCAGTATTGCAAGTTGGGGTCCATTGTAGCTTTTAAATAGTCTTATAATGAATAACATCACCAATTCATTTTCTGTTTCTTGTACAAAGATTTGTATTATAAGGTCACGAAGAAAACATGCTTGTGTGCGCGACACTTCCGGATGTCACGTGTACTCAGACTGCGTCCAATGACAGTGTAGTAGAAGCAAGTTTTGAGTACAACGAGAACAAGAACAAATGTATTATGTTACTATTACTTACTGGTAAAGTATTTATTGTTTCTAATTTCTTTGACAAATGTTTAGTTTGTAAATTTATTTGAAAATTTTATATGAAATGTACTCATTGTCGATGTAAAACTTCAATAAAAACACTTGTTTTGGTAACACATTACAATAAGGTCCAATTGTTAATATTATAACGCATCTGCTAACATCAACTAGCGATTATTCTACTGCATTTATTAGTCTTTGTCCATTTTAGTTTATCCCATCAATTATATTAATAAATGTTTTTTTTTTTTAAGTAGGCCTACTTTCCTTTGTATGTTAATAACCTGAATAATTAGTAAATAATTTAGAATATGTGTTAAATAAATATTAGTATGTAGATCAATATTATTGTGTACAGTTAATACTTAGAATCAAATGCGGAAATTGCTTTAATGCCCACTGTGGATTTGCTTAATGCAAACGGTCCGTGGGCGTGGCTGAGCGTACACTGTCACTGACTCTGGGAAGATGGCGGCCACCATCATCGGGAGACTTCTCGGGACTTCTGTAAGTTTAACTTGTCAACACTGACAGCTGTTCTTTGAATTGTTACCACAAACATTAAGCTCATTTAAACTGAAGCGCTTGTGTGTAAAAATAAGTTTGACTTTGTCGTCGTTTAGTTATTCGATACGTCTCAGGATAACCTTCCTGCGTCTTATACAACCATGTGTAACGTTACTATCAAATGATCCGTCAGATCACACATGGTTTTACATCAGTTACGCACATATTGTGTGGATTTGTTACGCACATATTGTGTGGATTTGTTACGAAATAACAGTGCACACGTGCAATGCAGAGTCTTTATTATTAACGTTATGTTGATAATTTGCATGACGTTAGGCTGTTATCTTTTTAAAACTGATAATGGCATTTGTTTATCAGGCAAGAAGAGTGGCGGTTAATGGGGTGAAGGCCTTCGTTGCTCGCAGTGGAGCGTCAGTGATAAGGACCCCACAAACTCTTTCCTGCATTGCTGCACAAAAAGCTTGTTTCTCAGTCAGTGAGTAATTGAGTGAAAGACATGTCCACATTTATTGAACATCTGATTAAATGAAGCATCAGTTCTTGCCTTTTCATTACAACTTTTACCCTTCAGTAATAAATGGTTTGTAAATATCAGGTGCAGCAAGATGGGCTCCAGCAGTCACTCAGCCAGCTCCTCATTTCAAAGGCACGGCTGTTCTTAACGGAGAGTTCAAGGAAATCAGCCTAGAAGATTTTAAGGGCAAATACCTGGTCCTTTTCTTTTACCCATTAGATTTGTAAGTTTCTGAACTATAAGATCCACAATGTGCTTTATAATAAAAATGATTAAATGTTGCATTCAAATATTTATGTTATAAACTCTCATAATCGTAGGGAGTGTATACTATGATGTTGTTTATAAAATGTCTTCTTTTCTTTCCACTCGGCAGCACATTTGTATGCCCCACAGAGATCATCGCCTTCAGTGACAAGGCTAACGAGTTCCATGATGTAAACTGTGAAGTAGTTGGTGTGTCTGTGGACTCTCACTTTACCCACTTGGCTTGGACTAACACCCCAAGAAAGGTATATGTTACTGGTCAGGTTTAGAATTCATGTTGGCATGGACAATATATGTGCTGTCCAGACTACATTTCTGATGAGTTACATTATGTTTTACACTTTGAAAACAGTTCTCTTAGATTTAAAGGAGTCATGAATTAAGAAATACATTTTAACCCAAGCTTTTGTTATATAAACGCTCATCGTATAGAACTGAAGTCGTCCTTGTTACTGAAATGACAACTTTTATTGACACCAGGCCCATGAACGCCAATGACGTCATTGATAGGTTTAAGGGTTATTTTCGTCTTGTCTTTATTTGCTTTTTTTCTGTGAAGATCTGGCAACCCTGTCACTTTAGCGAAGGGCTCTTGAGAGCGGCTAGCCCTGTGTCATATGTGCAAAAGTGAGGACTTCTTTCACTGTTATTTTTATTTAGTGCGACCAAGCAACAAACATGTAACATATTGTGCAGCCCCTGGTTGTGGAAGAACACGGTCGCTTGCTTCAGATTCTGATATTAGGAATGCGTGGTTGAAGTTGAGTTTTAAAGACGTTCCAGCTCACGTGGGACGTGGGTAGAACATTGAGCATTTGTTCACTTCATTTCACTGAGGATTCCTTTGTAAACAAGGCACATGTCGATGCCGGATTTGCAGAGAGACTGAGATCATGCTGTGCCTCTTTTCCATTTCCATGCATGTCCCCGTGTTTTTTGTGCAATGTTGCCGTCTGTATCCAGCAGTATAAAATATACCGTTACTTTGGTTTTTTCTTGAATGGGTTCATTTGACCTTTCTCCAAGAGCCCTAACTTTTTTAGTTATTTTTATTTTTTGGAGTTTTAAAAAATCCACATTCCTCTGTTGGCTGACCTCACAAAGCAAGTGTCAAGAGACTATGGGGTCTTACTGGAGGGGCCTGGAATTGCTTTAAGGTAAGCAGAATTTGTATTGTTATTAGTATTTTTATTTTGACATACTTTAACTTGTACTATGTAACTATTCTAAGAAGAAAGGTTGTTTTATGCATTGCTAGATTAGGGAATTAACATCGCCCAATGATGTTTTACTTTTTAGGGGTCTTTTCATTATCGACCCTAATGGAGTGATCCGACACATGAGTGTAAATGACCTGCCAGTTGGGCGCTCAGTTGAAGAAACCCTTCGTCTGGTCAAGGCCTTCCAGTTTGTGGAAACCCACGGTGAAGTCTGTCCTGCCAGCTGGACCCCAAAGTCGCCCACGGTAAGGTTTTACCCTTTTTTACAAGTATACCTAATTATTACATCATATAATGTGAGGTGGGTGCATTAAAATATTTTTAACACCCAAACTTGAGATTTACCCAGTAAATGGTAATTGAATAGTTAATAATTTTGTGAAATATAAGGTTATCACAGATTAAACGCAGATTTGGTATAATAGCAGGTTTTTTTGTCGGTTTTAGATCAAGCCGACTCCAGAGGGCTCCAAGGAATACTTTGCGAAAGTCAACTGAAACTCCAAATGTACTGACAGATCATGCAGCTCTTAATGCTGCTCCGTAGTGCATTATACAATTGAATATAAGTATTTACAGACTACATGTATGAGTATATTGGCAGTTTAATTATTTGATTTTTGGATTTGGTTAGCAGTTTAAATAAAAATTACGTCTGTGTTGAGTTTGTCTCTTATTATCCATAGAAGATTCTTATCTAGAGTGCTTTACTGTCAGACACAACTACAAGTTAGCAACTATCAGCATCTGTCAGAAACATATATGTAATTAATTACCAAGTGGTTGAGAAATCCTGCTCTTTAAAAGTCAAGTCAAATATATGTAGAAAATGTCTTCATACCTGCAGTTAGGCATAACCTTTGATCCAGATTTTGTTTTAAATGAATCCATGACCAAAAGACCATTTTACCACACATTAGGTGATTAAAAATTAGGAGACGAAATCTTTTCTCTAAAAAAAATTTTCTTAAGAAAACATAATTGAGACAGATGCCATCACACCATTTGTTTATTCTATTGACCGAAAAGTGCAATCATTACATACTGATTTTGTGATTCTCAAAAACAGCTGTCCTTGGGCAGAAATGTTTAATTGAAAACTTTGCCTTCATGTACAAACCATGCCTACATAACCTCAAAAACAATGTTTATTTCTTTTTCTCCTTTTTACAGCAAGTTAATATCGCATTTAAAATGTCTTTTTAGACTTCACATGGAATATGACATGAAGAACCAGAAATCAACTTCAAACTGGGAGGAATGAGGTTTAGAAAAAGGCTTTGCCACTTTTCAATTTTTTTTGTTACATATTGTATTTACACAATGGAACATAAGAAAAAAAACAACAACAGCTTGGTCTAAGTGTTTCTGCACTCAACCATGAAAACATCTAGTAAAGTGTACAATACCTTCACTTTGTACAGTATGCCTGCAGATATTTAGCATGAGTGCCTCAATTGTGTCTGACATTCACAATATGGTTCGGATCATGGATACAAAAATAAGCACGAGAGAGCTGACCATCAAAGTCAATGAATGGTCTTTCAACCCTTTAAAATAATAACAATAATAAAAAAGCTGATGACTATCTCCTCTATGAGCAGCACAAAGTCAATGAAGCACTTATTTTTGAGACTGTTCTGCAATATGCAAATGAAGGGTAGAGAATGAAAGGGTAGTGAGACGGGGTTACCTAAATTGTAATTCCGAGAAACAAACAGAATCAGATTTTATGATTTGGTGAGATTCATGCATTATCCAGGCAAGATGTAACTGTGCTACCAAGCCCACCCCAACCTTCAAAGAAAAAAGTTTTAACTGACTGTCCATAAATGAAAAAGAAAAACACCCTTTAATAAATCTGTACAACCAAAATACATTTGGGATCTACATCTACAGTTTTAGGGTTATATACACACGTCACCCCCCTCCATATATTATTTTTACAAGCGGACTTCATTCAAACTCAAACAGTAACATAAGACTGAACTGGAGAAAAAAATATCACATCACACAACCCATTAAAACATTCTGCCACCAAACCATTGTTTCAGATTATCCGTCACACACCGCAATCTGTTATGGACAGTGAACTGTACAGTATCTAAAGTGCCAAGTTCTCTGCTCTGCTGATCTGAACTATAGAAAACCAGAAGGTAGAGCTAAAACCTGGCTGCTTCACATCGTATTGGTTTATCTATTTATTAAACAAAACAACGGTGTATTTTGGAACTTCATACCACGTTATGCTTTTGGTGTGATTCGTAAGTGTGTAAAACAATACAATGATGGCATTGTACAACTCTGTAATACAAAACAGACAAGCAAGAGGATGGACGTCAACCCCACTCTCCTATATTCTCATATAAAAGAACAAAGGCTCTCCATACACTTTGGCCTCTTCACTGAAGAGAGCTAGACTATTGCATCAATAAAGATCTGTTCAATGGTTCTTGGGTGGAATAGCGTTATAAGAAATAGGAGCAATGCTGTGGTGTACTTTTTTTTCCGGTTTATCTGCATTTACGGTCTGCATTTCAACCGGAGGGAAAAACAAAAATCTGATCAAATAAAATTAAAAATTAAAAGTCCTGTTTGTTTCACCTTTCATTTTACCCTTGTGTACGCATCGTGTTGCAAGTTTTAATTCATAGAGAAAATGGAAAACTAGATTTTGTACAAGATACCACAATCTCTTCTTGCAAAATAAATGGAGACTTTGTGCCCGCTTTGATCGGGAGGAAGTGTCGGCTGATCTGCAGCGTCACTTTGGAGCTTCTAGTCGATTTTCACATTTGTGTAGATCTTCCTCACGAAGGCACTTGTTCCCATGTAACCCACCGCTCCTGAAACCAAAGAGATGAAATAGAAGTGCATTATTCATAGGATCAGTTTGTTACCATAAAAAAAAATCATACAAATATCTCCCGTTCCCAATAAGCTAGATTACAAATTTATGACATACGAAGAGAATCACAAAGCGGTTCTGTACTCACCACACATGATTCCCAGAGCGGTACTGAACACAGCCATGTAACCAAAATAGAATGACGTCTGAAATAATCCATACATCCTGGTGAAAAGATGAGTGAATGTGAATTACAAGAATCAGATAAACAACCACTATTTCACTTTTGGAAGCTTGAATCAATCAATATTGTTGTATGGGAAGAACCAGATTGGAAATTTCAGTTTGTGTGACACAACAAACACCCCTTTACACCCACGTAATGAGGAAACAAACCCACTTTGTTTTGAAGAAATAGTAGTAGAAGGAGTACATGTAAACGTAAACTGCTGTTGATGCTGCTGAGAGAAAGCTTGTCCATTGCCTAGAAAAAAAAGATGATACATTTACATTCATTGAATATACTTACACTCATCTGTGCTTTGATCTCAAAACAGTGAATTTATCTTTTGTACAATAAAGATTCTCACATATGCAAAGCAAAATAACAGGTAGTGATTGGTCCTTACCATCTGTAGTCTTCTGCGTTGAGAAGGAAGTAGGTACAGACAATGGTAACACAGACCGTCACAATGCACAGGATCACAAGCACCAGCATCATAAATCCATACACATAGTATATCTTGTAAGCCCAGAAGGATGTGAAAATGAAGTACCTGAAGCGAAAAGTAAGAGGGTTATTTTGTCCAAAAGATATTGATTGTGGATCTAAATATATACACACTGATACAACGTGCAGACTTACATCTCAATAAATATTGATCCGAATGGAAGGATGCCACCCAGACACACGATAACAGCTGGTTCCATGAACCTGCCAGACACAGTAAAACATTTAGTAACGTGTCATTTTATCTCAGATAACTACAGAAACCAACACAGGTATGAGACAATGAATTATGGTTGAGGTTACCATTTCTTCTCAGGGATGGGCCTGGGTACAGCATTGACCCTGCAGGGAAAGTTGGGCTGGCCAGACAGGTTCCTGCCCAGAATTGTCCCCACCAGGTTTAGTGGTAGAATTACAAAGAAACAGATGCAGCAGACTGCAACCTGACCAATAAGAAACATGCATGACATTTAAACAGGTGCATTAAGTATTGTTCCAAAGAATGAGTGCTTTAAGACTTCATAGTAACATTTTAGAAAGGTTTGTGACTAAATGACACTTATGTGTACAACAAAGTTAAATTGTAAAAACCACCTTCCCTAAATTCCTGTACTTCATAAGAAAGAGGAAAATCTCACCATGGTGCCAAATGGAATGGCTCTGGAGGCGTGGTAGTAGATGGCGATGAAATTGATGAAGAATGCTGTTCCACACACCATGGCAGGAATCAGAAAAGCTCCTATAAACATCTGTTTGATCCATCTCCTGCCTGCATAATTACATTAATTAAAATACAAATCACATTTACACCCTACTGAAACACACGAGACACACATCCTGCTGCTTCTAAAATACCTTCAATAGATTTAAACACTTAAAGTTTCAGAGGTATGATCATTAATATTGTAAATGTTAGTTTGCGTACCTCCTTGTTTTGCATACAGACTGCCACCAAAGTAGCCGTTTACTGGGGACGTAGCAGCATAAACAAATATGGCTGTACTAAGCATGGAGCCTCTCCTGCAAAGACAAATGTAAACATGGTTACTTAAAAAGAAAAATGGGAAGCATTTGCCTAAATCATTGTTCATACATCTCAACTAAATGACACTAGAAACACCATTGGTTTGATTCCCTCATCATGGGTTTAAATCGCAGGTAATGCATAACCTAATAAAATGTATGAATGCTATGCGAGCAAGTATGTTTAAATTAATATATCTTAATGTAAATGAATCTCAGCTACAAACTCCCACTTCAAGCCTTATACCAAATAAATAAACACTATACAGGTAGTGCAAGTAGTTTTGCATTGTCCTGTAAGTAAGAGGAAGAACTCACTCTGTATACAAGTCCTCAATCATTGCCAAAACAATAACTATAAAAGAAACAGAGAAGATCTGACATCCAGAGCCGATGAGGGAGGAGAAGATCAGCGGGTGGCTGGACGGCCTGAACACATCACCATGAACCTGTTTCCATCCATACTCATCGCCAAGATCACGATCCTGAGTAGAGAAATAGAGAAGAGATAAAGATGGTAAGAAATCCAGAAGATATGAGAAAAAAAAGAGTGTGTTTTGATAAAAAGCAGATGTTAATATGGCAACCCTGAAAAAGAAATAGCATTATTACTATTATTATGGCGATGTGGGAGTAACTGTTTTATAAAGGGCCAAAATACGTCACCAGTCATTGTGAACTTGTGAATGAACTAATCTATCAAAGGTAAAACATTAAATAATTAAATAAAAAGGAAATAAATGTCATTTCAAACAGGCATTATCAATACTTTGCGGTTTCAATTAAATGTATTAGATAATCAAAAAAATCCTCTCTTTAATGTGCTCACCATGTCATCCATTTCCTCTTCTTTGCTGTATCTGGCATAGTCTTTCCTTAACGTCCTCATCAGGATCATTGAAACAAGACCAACCAGGAAAATCACCATCATAAAGGAGTTGAATATTGAGAACCAGTGAATCTGTTGGGTGCACAAGACATTTAATACATCACGCAGCACATTTACTTGAGCTGGTTTGAATGGTCTTCTTATCTATAGCCTAAAATAACATGATGTGACAGGATAACTTACTCTGTGTTGAAAGAAGGATGGATCAAGGTACTTGTCAAATCTGTCCTCAAATTTCACATCAGATTTCTTCCATTTCACCTGTGAGAATTACCAACAAAATTGTAGCCCACATGAAAAATCTTGATTATCAGAACTATAATTCACATGAATGAAAACAAATGATTTTTCTATACAACAAACATCAGATTATTTTGTATAGAGAAAGTAACTATGTAAATAGAACAGAAAACAAAACACAGAAAATCATATTTGACAGTCAAGTGAGAGAGATGTTTTTAAGCTTTACTCACAGAGTAAGACATGGGAATTCTTGTGTTTGGCACAAGCTTGACTTTGCCCTCGCTGGTCAGGTTAACATCCACGATTCTATCCTCATTGTATCCGATCTCCAGCTTCTTGTAAGTCCAGAGATAATGGTCCTCCCCATTCTCATCAGCTTCACCAACAATTCCTTAATGTCAAACAAAGATGTTTCTATTTATAGCAATGCACACAAAAAAGATGAGGATAAACACTTGACAACATTTACTTCTGCCGTCTATTCAAATCCTTATGGATGATCAAAATAGAAACCAAGCCCTGCCCTAAATTAAGGTACAACAACCCAACAGTTATCAAAAAACACTGAGACAAAGTTCCTATATTGCATATTCCTGCAAGTTAAAAGCAATGTTTTCCAGAAAAGCCTAATGAGAAATATGAAAATAGTCTATATTTAGGAGGGGTGTATAGCCATTCCCTTTCTACTACTCACCCCAGATGGGAAGGTCATCTATGTACATTTGGTACCAGTAGTGGTTCTTGATGGCGTAGACAAACGCATCTCTTTTAGCTTTGTCCAGGTCAATGTCGCAGTATGTTGACTGCAACACCTCGTCTGCAAAAGATAAATCCAACGTATAGCTTTACAATTGCAATACTACGGTCATCCAACTGTAACCATGATTGTCATAATCTGCTTGTTTAATGAAATTCCTTCCACTGCTCTTCAGTGAACACTCATTCGCTCCAACTGAAAATGTGAACATGACAGTCACATTAACTACAGTCAGTCATACCTTTATATTTGATGTCCAGACCGCTGAATTCTAATTCAACACCCTGTAGCGCCTCTCCTAATGTCTCATGGTAATGACTAATAGTTTTCTTCCTACCCACACAGAATGGTAGAGAGAAGTACTTATAAGTCTCCTGTCTGTTGTGATACGGGCCCACAGTATTCATCCATAGAACCACCTCCTCTTTATCTGTGTACTGCAAAAGAAAGAGACCAGTCATCAGATGTCCGTTTTAAATATCACAGCCTCTACCTCTCCTTCCAGCTCCTAAAACACATTTTAATTTTAAATAAATAATAAAATAATATAAATAATAATAATATCACCTAATTAAAAACAATTATTCCATTCCCATTTTTCACAACATGCATCTATGGTAAGTAATGGATAAAACACACAAAAGAAGTCAATAAATGATTCTGTAAAAAAGAGTTGTGTTTATACAGCTTTGTTTAGTTTACTCTTCACCTAGTATAAAAGTAACACATTTATTACATTAAACTTTTTGCCTTTTTTTGCCCACAAACACTTGCTGTCTCTTTTATCTGGGGTGTCTCATCAAGCGCACCCATAAAAATCACTCCATTGATTTAAGGCGAAATGTAGTCACTTGGCAGGAAAAAGCTTTTAGAATACTGTGACAGACAATACCAGGTCTATTGAATGATGTGATGTCTAGTGCATTTACATTACATTTATGCATTCGGCAGGAGCTTTTATCCAAATCAACTTACATTGCATTGTACTATACTAGAGGTCGACCGATTATCGAACTGGCCGATTATCGGCGTCGATATTAAGGATTTAGCCGATAATCGATATCGGTCATTTTCAAAGCCGATTTGCCGATAAAGTCATGTAATTTTGAAATGCGCTATTTCGCTCTGACGCAGCCAAGGATTTAGTGAGAGCGGTCAGAACACGTCACTCTAGTTTGTTGCCTAGAGTAATGCCTGCCCACTGCCCCTCTGATTTGCTGGGACTAAGTCACGAGTCCGGCCAATCAACGCAGGAGGCTGCGGAACAGAAAGTTTTTTTCACTCTCGCACCGAACGCACTTACTGACTGGAGCTGCTTCGGGTTCATGCCCTCTGAGGTAAGACAGCATCAGACGTTGAAATAAATCACAATCCACTACACTGAAGATGCAAAACACTTCAATATAATTACTGCCTGAATTTCGGAGCAGCTTTGCGGGTTTCCTGCAGGTTCCGCAGCATTTACGCATTATTATCATACATATTCGCATCCATAGTATAACAATGATTTTGCTCTGCAAGCGAGCAGCACACTGCAGACGCGTTTCTTGTAATTGATCGAGCTGGCGTTTTGCACGTCATTTTAAGTTACGCCATTTCAAAAATACAAGCCATTTTAAAGCATAAAGAACTTGAATCGTCGGTCTTCAGTCAGAGCGCTCTCATGCACGCGCGCACACACACAAAGACTCCGCCTCTTAAGCTGCTCGCGACAAATGTTAGATCAAGTTATTTTTCGCAACTTACTTATACACATAAATGTTCAGAGACACACATGGCTGTGATTAAATGCCCGTCTTGCAGACAATACACTCAAGGAATAGGCTAATGTACTAACTAAGTGTGGCTAAAATATGCTTTTAATGTTATAGCTTCATGAAAACATTTGAGGCCTTTTCAACAACATACACAATAAAGCTATGAAGGCAATTAAATTATTTACACTTATTATATAAATTCAAATTGTGCTAATCCAATGATGAGCAAAATGATTAATTGAATAGTTCTAGTAATGTATGCAATGTTTAAGTCATCAGAACATATTGTTATTAATATAAGTTTTATTATTAAGATTTCTCAGTCAGAATTAAAAATGTTTCAAATGTTTCAGAGACTGTGTTCTTAATTTCTATATAAATTTACGTTTTTACACCATATATATATATCGGTTCAAAATATCGGTTATCGGTCTAATTCACATGGAAATAATCGGTATCGGTATCGGCCTGGAAAACGCATATCGGTCGACCTCTATACTATACATTTGTTTATGACTATGTGCAATCCCCTGGGATCGAACCAATGACATTGGCATTGCTAGCGCCATGCTCTAACCATTGAGCCACAGGAAAACAGTGCATAAATTATGCACTCTCAAGAATCCACACTTGAACTAAAAACAGTCCAAGGAAAAGCAGAAGATTCCGCAGAATATACAATTGTCTACTACGTTTGTATTGAGCGTGTCTGTGCAAAGAACATCAGATCAGATAATGTCCATGTACCGTGAAACTACATTCTACAAAGATGAAAAAGAAACTATTTGAGACAATTTTGTTAATGCCATCCCACAATCAATACAAATTAGCTGTTCTATAAGCAACAGTTATAAATAAAACTGTTGTTTGTCTAAATGTTGGTTACCTGTTATTGTTATAAGGCTACTGAGTGACCAAGAAATAGGCATAAAATAGGTATAAAAATAGCTACTCACACTGGGAGAACAGCAAAATCAGAATTCGCTTTATTGGCCAAGTGTGTGCAAACACACAAGGTGGTTTTTTTTTTTTAGCACTTCGAACATACATATACATGACATGAAAACAGCAGAATGCAAGGTTACTGTCAAACCAAGGTTGAAATTCTTCCAAAAGAAAGAAACTCTTTATTGCAGATATTTAAAACTGTCAGAACAAAATGTTGAACATCCAGAAAATTCCTATTAGAGACAGCCTGTCAATTTTACATTTCTGCAGCACAATACATGACTTAATCTGTATAGAATTAAATAACCAATTGAATACAACTATCCGAGACACAATTATATGAAAAATGACATAAATGGGGTCAGAACACAACTGACTAGACCCGTTTGTCCATTTTCACCCAATTGATCTTATTCATTTACAAGTTGCGAAAGCTCTCCAAAAACCAACAGCAAACCTATTGTACCAGGGGATCAGACCCAAGCATCAGACAGAACAATAAGACAGGTGAAACCAACTCAGATAATAGTTCCGTGTGTAGCAGGAAAATTCAGTTTTTAGTTCAGTCACATTAGCAGTTGACCAAGATTTTATGTTCCATTAGATTGATAATAGATTTATTAATGTACACAATGTTGTAAGCCGACCATCAGACACACAGAGGAATGCTGACTTGGGCTGGAAGCAATGCTTTTTGAATAGAAAAGAAACACAGTAAAGAGGGCGTGATCCTGTAAATCAGGTAATGTTACAGTGTTACACGCGAAATTAAAAGCCTAATAAAGGGAGCGTGCAGCAATGATGTCAGTAGGAGGCTTTGAAATTGAAACCAAAGTAGTTCTGTACGTTTTTAGGCAACACCTGACATTAATTATTCGAAACACTGCGATTCAACACAAAAGAGATTTTGTAAAGTGTACAGCACATTGATCCTCACTCTCTGGTCATTACATGTACTCGACTAAAAAATAAAAAAAACATGACACCAAATAGTATCATTTATATTTGACCATGCTAACTTAGTCTCTCGCTTTCTGCTCATTGAATTCTATCATGGCATGAACAGCATTACAATAAAGAAGTCATTATCCATCAGAAACCTCAGATCTTTCTCAGATAAGACACCTGGAAGTAAGGCAGGTGTGTCCATTCCTATGTCCTTGTGTCTATGTGTCACTTTTGAGCCTGGTCGTATTTCCTCACAGACTGAGAAGAATAAATCAAGCCATGTTATACGAGTTCTGACAGGACCGAAGTAAAAATGATAACCCACAGAGCACAGACTAGATATACAGAATTGCTTTTCTTTATATACACAGGTCCTTGTCAACGTCTGGGTCTGGCATGCTAATGAATTTACAAGCGTCCTGGTGAAATGAAAAAGACAAGAAGCCCATAAGGTGTGACATGTGTATATAAATTCTTACGTGACATGTGTACACACTGATTACAGAAAAAGCAAACGCTGTTATCAATAGGGGTATGACAGCATAGCAGCCATACAAAAGCCTGGACGAACCGGATATGTGTGTGGAGAGACGGACATATTTAGCTAATGTCGATTAGCCGACCCTGGCTGATTTTACACATACACAAAAGAAATAACCCAAGAACATACGATTGTAATATTATTATGCGTGTAATGCATCGCTACTAAGTTAGTCGAAATCTAAGGTAGTGACACCGTGCTGCTGTTTGCACAACAATGTAATAGGATAGCTCGTGCTAAGCTAGCAAGTAAAAGCTAAAGCTAGTTAGTTCATGAGCACGTAGGTTATACAGCGGGAAAACGTTAGTGATTTCTATTACAAACCCAGGGCAAGAAATCACAACCTTCGCGAGTGACTTGATTCTTGCTTCTGTCTTTTAGCGCGAGCCACTTTTGTCAATGCAACCAGTTCTCTAGCAATCGTCTTTGGACGCTATACACAAACCGAACACAGAGGGCTTCGCTTCTCGGCCCGCATTTCTTACCTTGTGGTCGTGTTCATCTGCTCGAATTGGCAGTAACAAACTTAAAACAGTCGTTAAGACAACCCCTGCGATCTTCCACCTGGAGACCCCCATGGTTTTCTAAGGAACGTTCGCCAACTAATTTGTGATGGTATCTTTTTTGGGGGGCTAACCCACCTTCCTTCTTCCTGGTTGTATGACAGTGGCTGTCTCAATATGCTCACATACGAGTTTGTCGTAAAACTGTTTAGGGAGCGTTCAGCGCGTTCAGTTCTGATTGGTGGTGAGAGATCACGTGGGTGACTTGGACCTATCGTTACAGAGAGCGTTGAGTATGGAAACCTTCCCTCTGCTACGCACCCATGGCCACGTCATCTGAGCGCAAACAAGAGAGCTGCTTTAACAGGATCTAAACCACGTTGCTTGACTGGTCCTTGAAAATAATTCAACATTTTTTGTTGAACAGTGAGAAGTTACGCCTATCCAGTTAATCATTAAGTCATAGATATTAGATTTTCGCCTACTAATTAAATTGAGCTCTTGTTATTTATTTATTAAGATTCAAGTACTGCATAATAATTTATTTATACATTTAAAATAAGCATTACAACAACAAACATAGGGAAACTTTATTATCAGGGTAAAATTATCAGGGTTGCGGATTAGGAAATATTTTTTGCTGATATGGGCCCATCCCAAATTTAGATAGACAGAAAAGTTTCTAAATACATTTCAAATAAAAAATCACGATTTCATGAATGATTCAGTTAATCAGGATATGGAGTTAGGATGTTTATTAACAATATAACATAACAGACATCTTAGTTACATTTAATTTGT
The DNA here is from genome assembly GCA_006030095.1 of Triplophysa siluroides. Lineage (NCBI taxonomy): Eukaryota > Metazoa > Chordata > Actinopteri > Cypriniformes > Nemacheilidae > Triplophysa > Triplophysa siluroides. The sequence continues at coordinate 5,153,808 of VCII01000868.1, read as the reverse complement.
TGAATTATAACACTGTATAATAGTTTACAATGGAAAACATATAATTCAGGTACAAAAATAAACAGATTAAAATAAAAAATGATTTCACAGAAAAAGGAGTATTTAAAATATTATTTAAAACAAATCTGATTCAGTTATGTATTAACGCATGTCGAAAACAAGTGTTATTAACAGGTACAGCTAGGGCAACTCTCAATAAACCGCCTCTTCTGTGTATCTGTATTATGCCATCAGTGACTGCACAAACTCCCTGAAAAGATAAATATAATAAAATAGAAAAGTAGTGGGTTTTGTTTATTGTTAGTTTAATTTAAACCATTATATCATGTGATTCTTGCAAACATTTTCTTCAGTATAGTGTAGTATATTTCTTATTTGAATTAATGATTTTCACACAATTTAAACATGTTTCAAAAAGTGATATTACCTTATGATATCTGGCAAACGAGGGTCTTTATAGAGCCCGTTGTGAAGATATCCAAGTGATGACTTAAATGATATCAGCTTGACTCTTTTGTCTGATTTCTGAGCATTTTTTGCTATGCTGTATAGCTGATCAAAAAATAAAAAACAAACAAAACATTTATAAAAAAAATAATTTAAAATGATAAAGTAAAGACACAAACCTCTTTAGCCATGACAAAGGGCACTATTGGATCATCTTCAGCATGAAGAATCAAAAGGGGAGTTCTGATTTTTTTCAAACTATCGAAAAAGAAATAAAAAAAGATTTTGATAAAATAAAATAAATGAAAACCGTATATTCTCTTTACAAAACCATCTCTGGTATATTCCAATTTTTTGTAATTATCTTGAACAATTGAATGATTTTAATTTCTTTGTTTCTTGAATGTCACATACTTTTCATTCGATGGGAGTTCCAAAATGTTGTCTTTTAATGGATTGAAAAGAAAGTACTGAATGTATGGGAACTTCCAATAAAACTTGAGAGAAGGAGAAAGAGGGGCACAAATGAGGTATTTACAACCCATATTAACAATAAATTCACTTAAATATGTGACTGCCTGTAAAAACCCAGCTAAAGACTGAACAGTGAATTACTGTTTTCAACGTTCACAATGTTAAGTTAATATAAACTTGATATCTTTAATATTGACTGGGATATATTGTAGTGAAATTAATGGTTGAAAAATAAATCAAATTTAACGCTCCTAATCTCATAATTAGATTGTGAGGCTTTAGTGGTTTTCACAGGCAAGGTTATATTTGCTTAGGATCAGATGTTTTGCTACTAGAATATCACTTACCCAAGTAAAGGGATGTTGATATTCTCCCTTTCCCGTTGTAAACGCCCCCTCAAGTATTATTCCATCAAAATGTTTTCCTTTCAATACATTCACAATAATTATAATAAAAAGCAGAAAATACTACAATCTACACCCCTCACACCTGGGCATATATTTTAAGAAGTTAATATCTACTTCTATAGTACTTTTTTAATACTTTTACAAAATCAAACAACTTCTTACCTTGCTCCTGTAATTTCACTCCAGTGTTTGTTGCAACACTATTGGAAAAAGAAACATAGTGCAGTATATGTAGATAATGCATAATAGAATTGTTTGAATCTAATACGTGTGTTGTAAACATTTCTAACATCTAAAAAAAAGGAAATTCTACACACCCAGAACCAAGTGAATGACCCCACACACACACCAGACTGTTTCCACTGCGTGCCTTAACCCAATTGTACAAGTGTAAGGTATCCGTAGTCAGACCACGCTCTGTGGGTTCACTAGTAGAGTCCCCAAAACCTGATACATTGTAATATTTAATGTGAAAAAGAATATTGTTTGAACCATAAAGGTCAAGTTTTAAATGTGGCCCTATCATTGTATAATACAGTGAAGCGACAGCATTTCAACCCACCTCTGTAGTCCATAGCTAGACATGATATCCAGCAGCACTTAAGACCTGTATGGCCAAGAGATTTTTTCAGTCATTATTAATATTTATGCTAAAGTTCTCAGTTTTATAGGTTTTGTGATAAAAAAAAGTGAGGCTCACATGTGCAATTCCAATGCGATGTGGAGCTGAAGCTCTGTAAATGAAAGGTATAGAAACAAAATGTGATCCCAGCATTAGGTGAAATATATAACCCCTTTCCCCCTGTAAATTTAACAATTTAAATTGTATTAATTTTATATAATTAAAATAAATGTATGGATCAAATTGATACAATGAGTATAGTTATAAAGTATTTACTTGTAGTTTCTTCTGACATTTGGTTTAAACAGCGAAGCAAAAGGATTCAATGCCAATCCAACTTTTAACTAAGGTAAAGTGCACTGCAGTTTGAAGTTCAATAAAGTTCTTATCACGGCAAACACAAAAGACTGGGCAAAGGTTAGCTATTATTATGGCAAATAAAAGGCACACATTCAAGGGTATTTTAAAAGTTAGGTCCTGCCTGTTGCCCGAATTGCCATGCAGGTAAATGAAAATGGGCGATCCATCCCCCAGAGCTTTCTCAAACCACTCAAGATCTTGTCCCTTTGACTCCTCCCATTTATGTTTAGGCACAGTATACCTGGAACAAGGACACATTTGTAATGCAAGAATATTTTAACAACCGTAACATTTTTGCTATCATTTTTATATTTATTTTATTTTGTGTGTTTGTGTGTGTGTCTCAAAACTAACCAAACACCCACTCTCACCCTTCCTCAGGTTTAAGGTATATATTTATAGTATAATTGAGACCTACATCTGAAGGCCGACTGAGGTCAACAGAATCTGGGAAAATAAAAATGTATGTAAAAACCAAAACTGTATATGTGAAATATTTTCCCTACTAAATTACAACATTCCAATATAGGCCTATTTTAGGGAAAGAAGTTATGTATTACCAGAGAAGTGTGCCAGAAGAAATGGTATAGTCACAAAGAGGCTGCAGAGTGTAAGAAATCCCACTTTAGTCCACGCCCACCACTGTGATCTTAGGAGAATCAAAAACAAAAACTAGGTTACATCAAAATAAAGAAAAACTCAGATGTTTTAAAACATTAACAGATACGCATCCACTTGAGAATGTACATTGCATGAGAATTCCTCATAACACCGCTAAGATCAACATTAAAGTGCCAACTCGGTTTCTATCTATAATTTCATAATTTGACATATTCATTGTTGTCTACAATCCAACTTTATAGTAACAGTAATTTTGTTTAAAGTTCTTTTTTTATAACTTTAAAGTTCTGTTGCATTTTATCTACTTTTAAGCCATTCGATCAGTCCTATGCGACTTGGAAGTGCAACATACTTCTGCATAGACGTTCTTGTTGCAGTATAGCATCTGCACAGGTATTTCAAAGGTGAGCGGGTGAAACAAAGTTACCTTGACTGCACATTGAAATCCTTAGATTTATGACGACCCGTTCGTTGCGCTTTTCCTGCTGCTGTAGCCTTGCTTTCAGATTTATCGATCCTTCTCTTCATTTTAAGAACAGGGAACGCTCTCTACCTGTTTGGTTTACTCAGTGGGCAATCATTCCACAACTGTGTTGCTTATCACTCACGGAAGCGGATTGGGAGTAAAGAGCGACAATCTTACAATATGTGCATGCATGCTTCCTTTTTCTGGGTGTACTCTTAGTTTTGCTATGTCATTGTATTGAATATCAGCCTCTTGATATGCGTTTTTATTGTTTCAGTTATGAAACCAGAAATAAATAAAAAGTAAGCAGTAGTGCAACTTTTATAGACAATTTGTCCATAAATCGATGAACATGCTTTTATCTTTTTATGCTTTTAAACTCCTGATATACAGCTTTTTCATTTGCTGTTCTTAAAATGCCGGGTTCATGGTTCAGACAATGCTGTGTAAATGTTTTATGGGGTTGCTCTGAACAACGTCTTAAAAAAAATCAAAAACATCACCTAATGTGTAGATATTTTTATGAATAGGTGGAACTTTTATTATACATTTTCAGAGTGACGTCACTTCCTGGTGTGACGCCGCAGAGGAAGCAAACCATCATTCTGTTTGTCGTGAAACTGAAGATAGTTTGATTTCTGTCAGAATAACATTGTAAGTTTTAACTGACTTCTGTAAGTGGACATCTCTCGTTTAAATGCTCTTCGTATGTTAGAGTATGTGAAGCCCAAACACGTCACATCACACGTACATGCTTGCGCGCTAAATTTAAAATGAGACAGAAGCAAATAAAGATCCTGATGTTTTCTAGCCAGACACTGAACCTAACATTGCAAAAAATATGGCTTTGTTGATGTGCTCATGAAGAGCGGGTAATTAAACGGTGTCTGGATACCATTTTTCATAGCGTGTTGTCGTTTAACGTGAAGGTTACACAAAGATGCTTCGAAGAACAAGAACAGCGAAAGTGTACAAAGAGACCTCAACAGATGACGATTGTGATGACGTGTGAGTGTTTAAGTTTGCTTGTTCGCACTGTCCATCAGTTTTTATTTGTGGCATTACCTCTGTAATGGGTATAAATTAAGCAAAGTTGTATGATATTTACTTTATAAACACACAAAGATGATGATGTAGAAATACACTGCCTTCTGTTCGCTCTTATACCTGAGTGCTTTATGAAATGGCAATGTTACCCTATTACAGGACAGGCAATCAGAAAGATGACGGTCAAGAGTTGGAATGGTTGCCAGATTTGCATGATGGCAAAATGAAAAAAGGACGGCAGAAGGCTCCGGATAACACGGCAGAAGGGAAACCAGAAACCAAAAGGGTGGCTAAACCCAAAGAGACGAAGCCTAAAGCAGAGAGGAAGCCGAGAACCGTGCGGGCCCCTAAAGTGAAGACGGTGAAGTCTAATAAAGAACAACAACCTGAGGATACAAATGTACCGAAGCCTGCATCACAGCAACTCATGACTGTTAAAGATGAGGTACGTCATTAATGTTCTTCCCAAACAGTTTCTTTGACTTTTTTGCCAGTTTCTCAACATTTCTTAATAAAAAAAAATGATATTAAAGCAGCAGCACATGTGACAACTTGAAGTTGTTCCAAATGAGAAACCAATTTCACTGAAATGTACCTTTCCATTGATGAATATCTGTTTTTGCAAAATTTGTGTAGTCGAGAGCATGGCTTCCTTAAACTAAAAAAAAAAGGGATTCAAATGGATTGTTTATGTGTTGAGTGAACACTTATACTGTACTCCAACCTGATGCTGATTTTAGAGGTTATCCATCAACTTGAACAGTCAGTTCAGTAATACTGCGGCGGTCCCTGGGGATATGCCTGATGAGGGACCGTCATCCAGCCAACAGCCTTTCGGGGTGAAAAAAGAAGAACCAGAAGACTTTACATTTGAAGAACCTCCTCAGAAGAAGCAGAGGACAGATGCACAGGAGGAAATTCCCGCTTAGAAGACCTACAGATGAATTGGGATCTCATACAGGTGGGTTATTACGTTCCTGTGGAATAAAATAGTTTTTAACTTGGCTGATGCTGCAGATGAGTTTAATCCATGCAGTATTAGATTTTGTAATGGTATTTTTTGTAATAGAAGCATCACAATAACAAACCTCTTCAGGTTATTAGGAAATATGTTTGTTGCATATCTTTTTACCTGTATTTGTACTCATGTAGGTACTTGCTGAGAAGACGGGTGTGGAGCATTGGTTATGTGGAAACATTGTACAGCTGTTGCAGGAAGAGAACACAATTCCATTCATGGTCCGCTACAGAAAAGAGTTGATTAATCATATGGATGCTGATGCTGTTAGAGATGTTCAACTCGTTCTAGAAGAGCTACGGTAAGACATTGGAAGGACAAAAATGAGGTTAAGGAGGGATTAAGATTTTACATATAGTGACGATTTCATATTTAAGGGGACATGCAACATGCTTTACACTGTTTAAGGTTAAACTCGTATATCCGTGCTAGATTTTATATACTTTTAAATATTTGCATATATTGGTATATTCATGAACAGTCTTAGCAATAAATATGAACTAAAATCCTTTTTTTTTATGAATGGCTCTAGTGGGATTTCTAATGTTCCTCTTTTGTAAAGGCCTGTTTTCATTTAAAACATTTGCACTAGGATCAATTCATTAATTTGATGCCAAATTTCAACTCTTCCATCAAATTTCTTCCATAAAATTATTTTAAAATGTTTATTTAATCTTCTGGAGATAGTATGAGGAATTGTTCAAAAGTAAAAGTATATCTTTTGGTTGATGTATGTATGACATTGGTGTGTCTTAGGTCGGTGGCAAAAAAGAGCAGATCCGTCGTTCAAACACTTAAAAAGGAGGGAGTTCTTACTTCACAGCTGGAGAATGCTTTACAAAACTGCACAACAGCTGATGAAATAGACCATGTGGTGAGAAAAAAAACAAGCTAAAACATTAAAAACGTTTTACTTATTACCAGGCCTATATTGAATCGGCACCCACAAAAACTCTTCAGATTTCATTAGATTTTAAAATCTGTCATTGTCTAATTTAAATTACTCCGCCTCTTTCACTTTTGTACACACATACTGTTTACTATCAGCTCCATATTTTACAACATTTGAAACAGCAAAATGCTACATTTTGCAAAGTGCCAAACATCCAAGATTCTTTCTGGGCATGCCTATTACAATAAAACTGATGGTTTTGACTGTGCATGATCTAATAACAGCTTACACTACTGTGTTGTCTTTAGTATGCCCCCTATAAAAAGGGCAGTAAGTTATCTAAGGCCCGGCGAGCCAAGGAGCTGGGACTGGAACCTGCTGCATTAGGTTTGCTTCAGGCACCCCAGACACTGGACATCCACTCCTGTATCCAGCCCAACAAAAAAGGTATCGCCTCTCTGCAAACCACTACACACACATTAAAATGAAAATTCTGTCATGAATTACTCCCCTTCAAGTTGTTCCAAATCTGTACACATTTCTTTGTTCTGTTGAACACAGAGAAAGATATTTGGAAGAATGCTTGTAACCAAACCGTTTTTGTAACCCAATGACTACCACAGTAGGAGAAATTAAAATAGAGGTTTGCTTTCCTAAATTCTCGAAAACATTTGATTTTGTGTTCAAAAGAACATAAAAAACTACAATATTTTTTCCCACTATGGTAGTCAATGGTGTTTATCAGAACAAATAAATGTATACAGCGTGAGTAAATGATAAGAAAATCTTCTTTATAGATTTCACTGACGATGTGTCCAAAGAGCATAACATGGTGGTGTATATAAAGAAACAATTCAGCCCTGGTGCTCATCAGCTTCCACAATGAATGTTAATTTGACATTCAATCATTTGAAATACTAGAGATTTGGTCAGTAGAGGGCAGCAAAGTACTTCAGCTTTTTTTGTACCGTCTGCTGATGTGTCACTACATGGGAAATTTGTACTTTCAAGCAGTAATTTTTCAAGAGATCCTTCACCCAAAAATGCTAATTATTTAATCATTTATAGACCTATAACTTATGCAAAGTACAATGGAGATGTTTAGAAGAACCAAACAACATTAGACCATTAGAACTTGATTGAATGGACACAAAATCAATGGAAACGAAATTTCTTCAAATTCCTTTTTTGTTCCATAGTCATATATAAGTTTTGAACAATATGCAGGTGAATAAATCATGATAGAATTTTAAAGTAAAACAAAATAGTCCAAATTTTGTGAAAGTAATGGTAACCAGTCCAGGAAGTCATAAGGTACACACAGTAGGGTTGAGAGACAACTTGTATTTTTATTTCCCAAGCTTCAAAACATTTTAACTTTTAAAAAATATTTGTATAACAAAATGTTTTTGAAAGAAGATTCATTTTATATAAAATATTCACATATTTTTCCATTTTGCAAATTTATTTAATTAATAAAAAATGGAATTGTTAGCATAATAATGATATTGTCAATGTGGATTGTGGGTTGGCAGTTCAAATTCAAGAATTTCAATGTGGTCTCAGACTTTTGGACACCATTGTATACATAAATGTTAACACGAAGTGTTAATATGTTTTTATGTTATTTGTCAGCTGTTGATCGGTGTTACATTCTGTTTACTCAATTTCAGTTAAACAGTTATTAGATATTTTTCTTCCTTTGTGTTCAAAGGGTTGTCAAACCTGGTTGAGGTGGCCACAGGTGTGCAGGAGATCCTGGCGGATATGATTTCCAAAGACAAGGAATCTCTAACCTATGTCCAGTCACTGTAAGCCACTTATGATTTTAACATTGTCACAATTTTTGCATAGCTTTTACTTCCTCTCTATTTTAATCTTCCTCTTCATGTATTAATCTGCCTGCATATCTTATCATTACATGCACATATCTTTCATGAGTTTTCTGACCTGTCAGTCAGAATTATGAGCACCTGTTTGACTGCATGTATGTGTTTTTCTCTCAGTTGTGACAGGGCGGCAGTGACCATTCACTCGGCAGTTTCTAAAACGGCCCTTAAAGAACAGCAGGAGCAGCAGGGAAATCAGAAGAGTAAACCAAAAGACATTGCCAAGTTCAGCCTATACACTGACTTCACCTGCAACGTCCAGCAAATCCAGCACCATCAGGTATGGTCACAAATCATGAGTTTTATTTTAAGTACAGTAAATGTTAGATCCCTAACTTTTGTGTTTTGCAACATGTCTAAATTAGAGGCTGTAACATTAAATTAATAATTATTTTAAAAGTAAATTAAAATGTCAGATGTAATAAAAGTGTAAATTTATGGATTGTATACATCAAAAATATATATATATTTATTTATATATTGTCAGTGCATATAAATGCATTTATTTAAATTCTTGAATTTAATTACAAATATATAATATAATAAGCAAATAATACATACATTTTTCTTTACAAAAATCTTGGTTTGAAATTCTGATTCTTTTTTTAACATTATTTTGTTGTTGTGAGTTTCACCTATATAAAGGCAGTCAACAAGTTCCAAGGATACATTGGGACTCCTTTGGTAATTTTAAAGAAGCTAAAATATAAGACCGCATCAATTTCGGACAGTTTTGGTTCGCAACATAATTTCCCTATTTCGTTTAGTTTAATGTCATATTTTAACACATGCTATTATGTTACACAGTGGGAGAAACGTAACGCTTAAGAATGAGAAGCAGTTTGCGCCCTTTTTTTGACTAGTACCGTATATATACATACACATTGACAGTGTTGTGCCACACATATAAGTCCTCGTGTCACTCTTTAGCTCTTCTGTCAGTGGCATTTAACCGTACATCTTTGTGTCAGTAGTGTCCCTCCCCCTCTCACTCACGAGTACCCGCTTACTCAGAGCCGGTTGCGGGCCACATGTCACAGTGACTCTGTCATCGTTCTCTCCCTCTATCCATCTCTCTCAAGCCTTTCCCTGTCCTCCAGTCATTCCCTCTCTTCCCTTCTTAACATATGTGACACGTCTGTCTCCACGTGGCTGTGGATTAAAGGCTGGGATTGACAGTCACTGCTTCGCGATGACAGCCGCTCATGGGCTCTGTGAGAGGGATGGGGGGGTACAGGGAGAGGGCGAGAAACAAAGGCGGAATTAGCGAGCAAGCGGGCGAGAGAAGCATAGTTTACCCGTTGTTAATCTTGTGACGAGGATTGTCAGTGAGTGTTAATTTGAGTTTGCCGTGACCTGCGAGCTGTCACACTCCGGCTAAAATGAACCTTTTCGTGGTTTTGCTGAGGAAGAGTGTGGAATGTATTTTGACAGGAGGCATGTGTATACACACGTTCTTGCTTGTTTAATTTAACACATCAGTTGCGAGAGTGTATTAAGGACAGATGTGTGTGTGTGTGTGTGTGTTGGGGGGGGGGTGATCGAGTGGGTTTCACGCATTGGTTTTGTAAGAGTGAACGGGTTGGTGTGAAAGGTTTTACTGATCTTAGAGATCCATTCATTAACAGAGGTTACATTGATGCTTTGTGTACAAATTAGACAGAACTTGTATATTTTCAGTAAGTCTAAGATACATACGTCGTACGAAATCAAACTGTCTGCACTAGTGTTGGGTCTGAATGTAAAAAAAAAATCTTGCGAAGACGAAAAGAATTGCAATAAATCTAATTAATTATTTTAAATTCTTTTTTATTAAAAACAATTATTTTATGTTTTAAATATTGTGTTTGATGTGGAGAATAATCCCCTGCAATTGACCAACATTCTTTCTTATTTTGAAATATATTGTGTGAAATGAGAAGAGAGGATATTTTTGACATTTCTGTCTAATGCAGTTCTGTGAAAAAGTAGATTTTTTTTAGTTTCTGAACAGTATTGAGTAAAATAATGAGTTTGGTGATTTGACAGATTTTTCCTTCTCATGTTCCACGCATGCTGTATTTATTGGTAACATGCTAAGTAGTTTTTTTGGAGTTTAGAAGGGGCCAGTTATCATTATTTTTTTGTTGGATATTTAAAGACAAAAATGAAGTAAGTGCATTATTTCTTCCACCAGAAAAAAGTACCACAAATTTTAGTTTGTTTACAGTTAGTTTAATGAGTGAAATGCTTGTTTGAACTCAACTACATTATTTTCATTCCTAAACCATCAAACGTTTTTATAAAACAAAGCAGCTCTTGCTAAAGCATGAAACTTGAGAACGATCGTTGATGTATTTTAAGCCCCTTGTTGTGTATGTTTGTTTTTCTGTACACGCAAAGATAGGAAGTGAAAAGTTCATCCCTCCTTTTTGTTTTCGTAGCAGCCATCCTCTATTGCTCTGTTTTGTGGCGATGGCGTTGCCTTTATTTGGAGAACAAATATTGAATCGGAATAGCTCAGTCTTTAGAATAATATTCGTTTCTGTCGCTTACATTCCTCATATTTTTCCAATTATGATTTCATTGTTATTGAGGAACATGATATGTTGAATATTTAGACTACATTTTTTTCCGTCTTTCTTTTCCTCCTCTGTTCTTAAATGTCATGTCCTGGATTGGCATGAAAGTGTTGAGGCTGATTGAGGGTTTGAAATGGGACACTGAGCTTGAATATGTGAATTATGGCTTTTCAAAATAGCAGATTTCTGATTTCTGTTTAGGGTATGGTGACAACTTCTGTTTTATTCTTTAAAGACACTGACGTTTCCATTTTCTCCCCAGTCTTCAGGCAGTTTCTAGGTTTGTGACAGACAAAGAATGATTTTTATATATGAGTAGATGATATGACTTTTACATTTACACATAAGCTAAAGTAACTTCTGTCTTCATTTACTCATCTTCTTGTCATTTCAAATCTGTATGACTTTCTCTGTTACACAGAAGAAAAAGAAGATATTTTGAAGAATGTTGTCAACTGGCACCCATTCACTTGCATTGCTTTGTGTCCATATAATAGAAGTGAAAGGGTGCCGAACTTACCAATAAACCACCGAAATATCTTCCTTTGTGTTCTGCGGAAGAAAGACAGTCATACAGGTTTTAAATGACTGGAGGGTGAGTTAATGATGACAGAATGTTCATTTTTGGCTGAACTATCACTTTGAGGTATACATTTGTATCGGTTTGTGGTATTTGAACCCATGACCTGTGCGCTTGTAACACAATTAAGCTACAGAAAAACAGTACACACAATGACAAATTTGTCTTTAAAAACAGCAACACCTTTTGTTTCGTTTCCTCTCAATGTATAGCACACATGCTTTATCCACACACACCCTAATTTGTAAACGCAACAGGATAAGAAGAAAAGTTTGATATTTGTTTGACATTTCCCTCATCTCGTGCAAAACTTCAAATGCGATGAACGTCGCATGAGAAAGCCCAAGTAAACAGCTGCCTTAGGGTGGTGAAATGCCAAAATAGGGAAATATAATTTTCGTCATGTTTCTGGCTGCATTAATTCACATCATGATCAGCCCATTAGCTGTTGAACGGTGTGGAGGAGGGTGGTAGCTGCTCTGTGGTGTAGGGGTGAGCGTGTGGTTTCGTAGGGGGTTGCTGGTGTTTGTCAGCTCGGTTCTTCCGCTTGGAGTCCAGATTGACGGGTCATCTTTTCCCTCTTGCTTCCTTACTTCAAAAGCTTCTCCACAGAAAAGGTCAGATACTTAAAACTATTTGCTTCACAGCATGTCACTTTCCTTTAAAGGGCCGGTAGGAGAAAGTGAGATAGGCTTTTACGTGAGATAAAAAAGTGTGTTTTAGCTCGCTGCCCTGTTTTAGAAGAGAACGGGAGGGGGTGGCACTGACGGCGCGCTGCCGTGCCTCGCCTTGTGTCGCCTGTCTCTACAGGTTACTCTCTTGTTTCAGACGTTAGCCATTAACCGTGGGGAGAATCTGAAGATTCTGACAGTGAAGGTCAACATCCCCGACTGGGTGAAGAATGACTTCTGTAGGTGGTGCGTCAACGTCAGGTCAGCACTCCACCCCCCCGAACACACCCGCAACACTTGCACGCACACACCTCTTCATCTTCCTCTCATCTTCACACTCAATGGCTCAAATCTGTTGGTCTGATTGATGTGTGGTGGCTTGGCAGCTGATTTTTACACTGCCAGGTGTAAAATATGTTAACAACTGGTTTTAATAGTGTTGTTGTTGCTTTTCATGATTTGCTAAAGATTTTTTGAAATAAATGAATACTTTTAAGAGTATTCATAAAACATTCTCATTTAATAAAGAAAGTTTCTAAACATTGTCAATATTGATAGGATTAGTTAAGTTCATCTTCATCTTAAAGTTCAAAGATATTCGTAAATGGCCTGGACACATTTGTTGGTACCCCTTAGAAAAGATGATACATAATTGGATTATAGTGATATTTCAGACTAATTAGTTTCTTTAATTAGTATCACACATGTATCCAATCTTGTTATTTAACCTATTTAAACTACTAAAAGTAGTCACTGTGCTGTTTGGTATCCTTGTGTGCACCACATTGAACATGGACCAGAGAAAGCGAAGGGTAGATTTGTCTGATGAGCTCAGAAAGAAAATAATAGACAATCATGGTAAAGGTAAAGGCTACAAGACCATCTCCTAGCAGCTCAATGTTCCTGTGACAACAGTTGCAAATATTATTAAGAAGTTTAAGGTCCATGGAATTATGGTCAACCCCCTTGGGCGCAAGAGGAAACTCGACCCCAGATTGACATAGCCTCAATCCTTCTGGGAGAATGTCCTTCGGACAGATGAGTCAAAACTGGAGCTTTTTGGCAAGTCACATCAGCTTTATGTTCACAGACGAAAAAATCAAGCTTTCAAAGAAGTGAACACCATACCTGCAGTGAAACATGGAGGAGGCTCGGTTATGTTTTGGGGCTGCTTTGCTGCATCTGGCACAGGGTGCCTTGAATCTGTGCAGGGCACAATGAAATCTCAAGACTATCGAGGCATCCTGGAGCAAAATGTACCGCGTAGTGTCAGAAAGCTCTGTCTCAGTCGCAGGTCATGGGTCCTCAAACAGGATAATGACCCAAAACAAACAGCTAAAATCACCCAAGAATAGATAAGAACAAAACATTGGACTATTCTGAAGTGGCCTTCTATTAGTCATGATCTGAATCCTATCGAAAGTCTATGGAAAGAGCTGAAACTTGCTGGAGCAGTTTGCTCAGGAAGAGTGGGCCAAACTACCTTTTGACAGGTGCAGAAGTCTCATTGAGAGCTTCAGAAAACGTTTGCTTGCAGTGATTGCCTCTAAAGGTTGTGCAACAAATATTGGGTTAAGGGTCCCATCATTTTTGTCCATGACATTTGCATTTGTTCTATTATTTACAATATGATGTTGAATAAAAATTAAAAAGCAAAGTCTGATTTCTGTTAAATATGGAATAAACAATGGTGGATGCCAATTACTTTTGTCAGTTTCAAGTTATTTCTGAGAAAATTGTGCATTCTTCGTTTTTTGTGAGGGGTACCAACAAATTTGAGCACGTCTGTATATTTTATAAATGTATGTATAGCTGTTTTTTAATTTCCTTTTATAAATCTTTTTGTAGGAACGCTTACATATTTTTAAATGCTGTGGATTTGGATCTTACAGTAAAAACCAGGAACATACTATATTTGAAGATAACTCATAACACATCAAAATATGAGATATATTTTCTCCAAAAATCTGGTTTTGTTTATTGTGCATTCCAATTAATATCGATCAAACTGCAGTTGGTTTGTTTTGATTTAAGCCATAATAACTAAAAAAATACAGCTAACCAACACAATAAAACATGATTTGGGAAAAAAATAATTAAAACTGAGATATCTAATATGAGATAACTTCAAAAAGTATTTTATCATGTTTTATTTGTTTTTTTTAGCTGTATTTATTTAGTTAATAAGGCTTTAATCAAAACAAACCAACTGCAGTTTGATTGATATTAATTGTAATGTTATCCCATTTTGGAACCAAACTCTCATCTATGTATATATATATGTATGTATGTATATATATATATATATATATATATGTATGTATATATATATTATATGTATGTATATATGTATGTATATATATATATATATATGCGCGTGTACATTTTCCCATACGTTTTTATATATTTTATATTTAAAGATTTCCCTTTCAGGAAGCAATTAATTCAGTTTATTCATATATTTACGCATATGCAAATTTGTCATTTTGTTCTATTTTTTCACAACCCCAAATTTGCAATTCTAAGGTTAGTTTATATTAGTATGTATATGTTTATTTTATATGTTTATGGCAGTCCCCATTTTTGCAATTTTTCGTAAAAAAATTTAGAACGTAACTTGCTCTGCAAAATCATGTTTTGAAAGTTGCATTTGTTCTCCTTGAATGGAAATCTACTTTTTTACTTGACTTTTTTGGGAGAGGTGTGCAAATCTGCTGTGTGATCTGCAGGTGGAAGCCACAAGGATTTGCACGACCGGAACTGATGGATATTTTGAAGAATGCTGCTGAAGATTCCTACAAGAGGCTCATTCTGCCTTTTCTCAGCCGAGGCTACAGGTTTGTTCTCGCCTGACAGGAAACCTCACAACTTTTCCTAATGCTCTTTCTCAAACGTTCTGTTATTTATACAGCACACAAATAATATTATCACTAAGCCCAACATGTGCTTCGTTCTGTCCCAGGACTAAATTAACTGCTAGTGCAGAAAAGGAATCCAT
The DNA here is from genome assembly GCA_006030095.1 of Triplophysa siluroides. Taxonomy (NCBI): domain Eukaryota; kingdom Metazoa; phylum Chordata; class Actinopteri; order Cypriniformes; family Nemacheilidae; genus Triplophysa; species Triplophysa siluroides. Next base: position 5,138,755 of record VCII01000868.1, on the reverse strand, counting down.
AGCCATGTTTGTTCGCAATCTACGTCAGCGTCTTCTGATGTGTCCTGTGCGGGGCAAGGTCATCATGGGAGTGGATCCAGGATTTCACCATGGCTGCAAACTGGCTGTTCTTTCTCCCACCAGTAAGAACGCTAGGCTCAGATGCATTCAGAGCTTGAAAGGAAAAATCCTAAAGTATCTTAAACAACTGCTGTAAAACGGAGCTGATGTTTGAACAAAAAAATATGCCATTGGAAACTAACCATAGTTCATTTTAATTTCAAAGAAATGTTCAACTTCAAGGAGAGTCTCCGATTGGCAGGTGTGATAAGAATGGTCATCGTACCATCTCGGTGGGTGGAGCTGCATGCTGTGCCCTGTGCGTGCCCCCTGTCCAGGCTACTGATAGGCCTGGCGGGTGTGTGTCAGGTGGCATCGCCGTGTTTTGCCCTCTGCCCTGCAGCAGCACCACACACCCACAAGGAGCCAGCTTGAATGTGACAGGTCTGTGTGTGTGGAGTCACATGACCTGCCTGGCTCCTGAGGTGTCCATTGCGATTAGATCGCCTCTCTACACTGACAAAAACGCCCACCGAATTGTCTGAGAGGGAACAAGATCAAGTGCATGAATGTAGTTCACCAATGGCTAATGCAAGGCATATGATGCAGATACGTGCATACTACAATTCAATTTAATGATTGCAGATATTGAAACAAATTAATAAATGTAGAGATACAAATCTTTATATTTAATATTTTATCAAAATCACCAGAATTGTAGGGAAGGACTTGGGAAGTATGTGGTTTTTGAATTTAGTGATGTGTTAATTTGCCCTTAAAAACGTTCTCTTTGTCATTTATTTGGTTGCCTGTCTTCTCTGCAGACGTTTTTCTTATCTACAACCTTTGTGTTTCTTCTCAGGTCAGATACTGCACACAGATGTGGTTTACCTGCATGGCTCAGCTAGAAGAAGAGAGGCGGAAAAACTGCGCCATCTATTGCTTAAACATAGGTATTACAGTCAAAGTGAAGATGGTTGCATGAGTATCTTTAGGCTCCCAAATAGATTTATGAGTAACTGTTTTTTTTTTCTTGCAGCTGTCAAACCGTTGTTATAGGAAATGGCAAAGCATGCAGAGAAACTGAAGCCTTCTTTACAGAATTAATCAAACAGCGCTTCTTCCACCTACTCGATGTTTCATACTGGTATGACTTATTTATTTTTTATCCTCTGCAGTTATTTGTTTTCTGAGTGCAGCTCTTTCTTTGACGGGTCTTTGATATTTTAAGCACAGCAGAGATTTACCTGCATTAGTTTGAGGTCACATCAAGCTCATTTCCAGTTTTGGTGTGATTACAGCTTGAAATTTGAAAGTGTTTTATCAATAAACTGTGCTAAGAGTGAAAATAGTAACTGTCAGGCAAGGTTTGCGAAGGAGGAGGACAGGAAACGGTGCCGGTCTGGAATGTGTTACTCTTGCGGGTTTTAAATGGTATCTGGACCTTGTTTGACTGTCTCTAATTAAAAACAAATATTTCTCACCGTCCTTCAAACCAAACCAGGCCGATGTATTCCTATCCAACCCAAATAAAGGCTCGAACTGGGATTGTCTCTCCCTCCATCGAGCTAGACTCGTGTTTGTTGACTTTTGGTTCTGACTGGAGAGCTGCCCAGAACCGCTCTGAAGTGGCCGTTCATGGTGTACATTGATGGCGGTTTTCATTGCAGCTCTCCGCATCCCTCAGTGCAGCTCAGACGGGCTGCCAGGTCTGCCTCAGTCATTCTCAGCAAAGCATGATGCGTCAAAATTGACATCCATGGCACTTCACTAGTGGATTCATTTCAACCTCTATTCGAAAATGAAAGCGGTAGTTCTCCACATAGGCCGTGCAACATCCAGTGTCTGGCGTAGGGTGCTGACACAGTGAACTTTTGTCCTGGCAGTCCCTGCCAGGTATTTATAGAAGCAAAGTGCTAGTTGTAATAAATTATACTGATTAAATTGCATGCTGATATGTTCCTCTAAGTGGAGGAACGCATCTCTCGTCGGTTTACTAGAGTAAGATTCTCAGACTAATGCGGATTTCTACACAAAACATAGACCAGTAGCACTTGTCTGAAAATATTTGAAGCATAACACATATTACTAATTCATAGTATGATTATGTATGGTGTTGTTCCCTATCATATCACTGTAATGGACTTTTTCCTTTTTTAATAGTACAGTTTTAGAACAACATGAGCAAATCAGAATGATTTTTTTTGTGTGACTATACTTTTAATTCCAAAGGACATCTTCCAACAGTTTATTAGCATAATCTCAGTTAAACACTTTTCACAAAGTGGTTTAAGTGTCGGAGTTTTGATAAAAGTTTTTTATTTGTTGGCGTCGATAGCTTTGTGGTTTAGTGCGCCTACATTTAGCGCCTGCCTTCCCTGTGCGTGCTGCTTGGACAAATGAACTTGGACCCATGTGTTTTTTCGGCACATTTTCCCCCCTTGAAAGTTCATCTCCGCACTGCACTTTGTACGCAGCTAGTCAATTAAACCGTCGGCTTCATTTGCACCGTCTGCTATCTGTCTCCGGAGCCCTCAGCTTGCTCGGAAATAAAACATCATCTCTTGCCCCTTCCCATTATCCCGGTTCTCCCTCCTTTCTGTCACAACGTCCCCGCCAGCCGCCTGCTTTCCTCTCTTTCGCCTGACTGCTGCTGTGAAATGACAGGCAGTGCCGGGTGACTGTGTTCGGTTATGAGCCTGCGGGATGAGCTGTGCCGCTCTCAGCGACCTGCTGGTGCTCCTCGGTTAAACTACGGGCCTGTTGAGTTGATGAGGTTGTTATTTGAAAAAGGCCAAGATAAACACTTACTTCAAGGGACACGTGCACCCAAAAAATGAAAATTCTGTCATGAATTACTCCCTTCCCCAAGTTGTTCCAAACCCGGATACTTTGTTTGTTTTGTTGAACACAAAGAAAGATATTTGGAATGTTAGCAACTGAGATTTCTGTCTCCTACTCTGCATTGCATGAGCAGCCTACAATGAGGTCTAATATATTAAAGTGATAGTTCACCCAAAAATGAAAATGATGTCTGTCGCAGAACACAAAAGAAGATATTTTGAAAAATGTTGTTGATCAACATTGACGGCAGCCGTTAACTTGCATTGGTTTTCCATCTATCAATAGAAGTCAATGACTGCCACCGCTGTTTGGTTATCAACATTCTTCAAATTATCTTCTTTTGTGTTCTGCAGAAGAAAGAAAGCCATACAGGTTTAAAATGACAAGAGAGTGATTAAATGATGACAGAATTTTCTTTTTTGGGTGAACTATCCCTTTAACTGTGAAATGTTTCAGTATTGTGTTTGTGTGTGAGGGAGTCATCATGACTAAGACGTGCTCAAAGCCTCTAACATGAACCAATTCCAGTATGACCTTGGTTGTCCTGGTATCCGAGGACTGCAGGAAGAAAGCAGTGGTGGTTCTGGTGTGGATTTGACAAATTTATGTTGGCTTGACAGTGTTTGTGCACAAGCTTGTTGTTAGAGCTTTTTCAAAATCCCTAACTGGACACCAGAATTTCTTAATGTAACCCCCAAGGACTTCATGCTATGTTTACCAACCTCAGCACAGAGGAGTTTGAATGTTTATAAAAGGCTTTGTCAAGCCTACAATTCTCTTAAACGTATTACTTATTTTTTAGGAAGCCCCTTTTAATTCTCACAAAGATGATTATCTTGTTTTATTCCTCTTTTGGTTTCAGCTCCTTGCAGGATGAAACCACCATACAAGCTTTATAGTTATACCCCATATACAGCCATAGAAAAAAATAAGAGACCATTCCAAATGTTCATTTAATCAGCATTTCTAGATGTATTGTGGTCATTACAGTCCAGTGTCTGTTGAATTTCAACAAAATCAAACCTCAGCAGTGACATAAAGTTATCCAACAGCAATGTGAAAGACTGACAGAATGACAAGACATATACAAACTATGAGAAAAATCAAGTTTATCATATATATTTTTTTACTTTTCTTAAATACATGCATAACAGTATGCATGTATTTGCATATTGCATAAATATTATGCATATCGCAATTATGCATAAATATAATTGTTGTATTGCTTAAAAATGAATATTAAGTTTTTTCTTTGCAGTATTTGAGGTCTGAAAAAATATAGAGCATCTTTTCTGTTAGTTTGACCTGTTTCTCCATTTTCTGCAAATGCAAATAGAAACAAGATTTTTATTTGAAATTTAGGAGAAATATTGTTAGTAGTTCACAGAACGAAACAAAATCATTATTTTACTTAAACGCATAGCTATAAAGAGTAAATTCAGAAAAACGGTGGAAAAAATGGTGTCCGCGGGGGTCTTAAAAATTATTAAAAGTTGATACATAAATTTAGAGATAATTGAGGCCCTCAAAAAGTATTAAAAAGTCTTAAAAAACATTTTCCAAGAAATACAATTTTGTATCATCTTTTCATATTTATCCAAAGATGTCATATGTTAAAGTTAGCATGAATTTACTCTTTATGTAGGCGAATAGTGGGAGGTCCATTTACACCCGGTTGTTAAGCAACATTGTTGACTAATGGGAAAATGCAAGTTTTCATGCAAATAGTTGGAGGATAACGAGTTGGAACCATGAATGAGGGCCGTCATGGGAAGAACTGTGCTCTGTGTGTCGGAAGGCAATAAGCGTAGACTAGTTTTTCTTTCTAATAAACCTTGCATTGGGTTAGTCACTCAATTAATTCCCACCCTTCTGAATTATGTTGCTTTAATATAGCTTTAAAACTATAAGACTGTTTAGTTGTGCTATCTTACAATATACGGTATATAGCCTTGTAAATGTAAGTTAAAGTGTCGCCAATGTACGATTGTTGAAGTGGTGATGAGGTCTTAAAATGTTTGGAAAGAGTCTTAAAAAGCATTTAAATTTAGCTCCATGATTTCTGTATATTCCCTGAATTTAGAAAGGATCTCTTGATTTTTTTTCTACGGCTATATGTATTCTGAAATAGTTTTATGAAATATTAATTTAGTCGTGATTACACTTTTAGTGTGATTTGTCAGTTATGTGTTAGCATATCATCTTTTGTTGACCTTCCTTTAAGAGGTTTATTCAAAGGAAGGTGCTGCTCTGACTCGGGTCATTGCTACTGTTTGGCCTTGACTTTGGCTCTTGCCCCTGAAGGACGAGATGACATGTATCTTGTTTAATGAGAAAGAGCCTGTAGTGTTTCTGACTGTCAGGGCAGGGATCCTGATACTGAGCTGTGGCTATAGACTGATTGGACAGCTCTGTCTGTTCGTAGGGTTGAAGACAGCAGCAGAGGCCAGCCTCCTCCCCTCAGGCTGTCTCTCCGCCACCAGCCGGCCAGTCTCTGGTCATTAGACTCAGTTTGCAGGGGGACAAGGAATTACAGGAGCTCTCCCCTTCATACTGCCATCCACTTTGCTTTTAATCAGTGTCTGTTGCTTGAATCAGAGATAATCATGTTCATTGTAACAGGAAAGAAACTTCCACTTATCTGAGAAATCAAGAAGACTAAACGTTTTCTAAGCTCAAGGACACTTTATTCTGTTCAAAGGTTTTGAAACACTTATTCTTTATTTATATGTGTATAATTTACATTTATGTACTCTCCTCATTTTAGAATAATAGTAAACTCATTAGAATTATGGAATAACAGAATTGTAACTATAAGATTTTTGTTGGGACTAAAAACATCCAAGAATTTGTGTTATATGCCTTCAAACTAGCCATCCTTTGCCTGGAACTTGCAAAATTGTACTCATTGCATTTTATGAGCCAGTTCTAACTCTGCGGGAAAGCTTTTCCATTTATGGGCTCATATTTGCTAATTATTTTGGCTAAAAATATATATATATATTTTTAAATTCAGTAAATTATAACAGTTAGAAATAAAGTTGGCACAGTAATATTTTGGTCTACAAAAACAATTTCAAACATTTTAACAAACATCTTTAAATTAAAAGATTCATAAATCAAAAGTATTGCAGTCATGTGTTTTCAAACTTTAGAATAAAACATGACACATTTACTTAAGGAGCAAATTGACAAGACGTTTTAGTCTTGTTTTAAAAGAAATCTTCCAGTGAGTTGAGAAAAATCTAAAGAAAACAACTGTATTTTCTTACCATGTGGCACATATTTTTCTTGTCTTAAACAAATCCGACTAAATATTGCTAAATTTATCTTGTTATCTTGTTTTTAAAACATTTAGCTGCAAACAAGACTTTAATACTAATACTAAATAATACAATTTACAATCTGGTTTGCAGTGTCATTTGTTTTTTCTGAGGGTTATGATACATTTCTTTATGGATTTCCTTTATGTATAGACCTGTGTTTGTGTCCGTTTCTGTGGTGCTCTTAGATTCCAGTTTGCTTCTGGTGGAGTGAGGTGACTTGTGGCTGTAAGGTCTTGGATGAGCGGATTGTTGTTTCTGGGCAGTTTGGCCTCTGAGGAGGGTTCTGGGTAGGGTGATTAGGACAGGGAGAAATGAGAAGGAATATTTGCCAGTCACAGGCCTTTGGCTAATGTCTCACTGAGGTATAGATGTCCGCAGATGTCACAGAGGACATTCAGAACCAGTGGCTTTATGAAGCCCCCTAATTTAGATTGACTACTTTTATCACAGTATATATAGAAATTTGTGATAATGTCTTTTATCGATGTCATGTATTTTAAAAGCCAAATGTATGTTTGTATAAGGGATTTTAGCATCAATGTTGCATATTCATTCCAACAGAACGGTTGTGCAGAACAGTCACGCCAGCTTTCTGTGAATACTTTCTTGTATTTAACAAAGTTTTCATAAGAGCGGACATGGAAACTGTAGTGTCACTCTCAATCTGCCTCGTGCTGATTGATCCGCGTCAGCCAACCATGAGATCAAGCAAGCGGTCCGCAGTTTTCATTGCCTTAAACCCAGATGCCAAATCCTCATCTGTCAATTTCTATCTAATGGCCTCTTGTGATGTCAGAACGACTGGAAGCAATTGCCAACAGTGAAGTTTTTACCACGCTGCACATTTCATGCCTCATTTACTTGTGTTTGGCCGTTTTAGTTTATAGCCCTTAGAGTATAGAGAAAGAAAAAGCTTGCTACATCAAAACATTGAAACCTCAATTTCACATCTGCATTTATGAACCGGACCTCTAATGAAACCGAAATGAAATAAGAATATGGAAAGCCCCGAGATATCTGTTTTATGAGCTATGCCTGGGTGCTTTTTATCTCTAGATTTTGAAATTTGTTGGAACTGGACACTCATGATCTTGAGATCCGGACACCTCGCCCGGCCCCCATAATCTCTGCAGGAAAACAACATGATCTTACAGGAATTTTTATGCATTTTACGAGGTGGCCAATTCATATTAAAGCATACAATATGAATAGTTAAAAAACGCAATAATGAAGCCCCCTACCCCCACCCCTAAACCCAACTCTTATTGACTTGAGGTCAGAGCGATTAACACATTTATTAAAATTAGCCGAATCATAAAAATAGTTACGAATTGTGGTGGAAAACATATCCACAGTAACCTGGACAGCTCACACTGAAGTGGCTCTTTGAGGAGAAGGGTGTTTAAGGGAGGAAGGGGAGCTGAGGGGTGATGAACATCTGCCACCAGTTTGATGTGAGTGACTTTGAGGGTTTGCTCTTTTCAGACTTGTGTGGTGGTGGCAGCTTGAATTTGGTGTTAACTGCGCCTCTATACTGTCCAGGCGTTTGCTAGCCTCCAGCGCAGAGCCTGAGACTGACGGCCTTTGACACCTACCATTCTGGCCCGTTTCTAGGCGAAAAATTTCAGCGTTTTTAGACTTGGCATTGGCCTGATGTCTTTTGGCTAGAGTCCCTTTGGTCAGCTGTAATTTTCCAAGATTGTTCTTTTTTTCCCCTTTTCATTCTCGGCAAACATGAAAGACAGAGATAGATTTGATCTTAATTTGTATTTATGAGATGTGGCAACAACTTAAGCACTTTTTGATCTGTATAAATAAGATCACTTTTTATCTTAACATTTAAAATGAACAGATTTTCCATTTTTTTTATTATCAGGGGTATTTATAATCCATTATATAAGATTTATTCAGCGTTTGCTTAATGCGGTTTTACAGAAAAACATGGCACGCATGCTTAACTTATTTACTTCCACATCATATATGGTCAAGGATAGTGAATGTGCTCCCTCTAGCTTTAAGTCTGCTGTCCATTGCAGCTTTTGTGTATCAGGTTACTGTCGAGATGATATCTCTTCACCCTGCCGATGGATCTGATGTATGATTTTTTAATTAGCACTTGTTTTCGGGGGGCTGTTGAAGAGGCGAGTATCAAAGTATGTATCTCTTGATGTCACCCTGTGGTCAGGGACCTTGAGATGGGGAGATGGACCAGCCTAGAGGATTATGACAAATACAGCGAGTACCACAGTAACTTACAATTAAGGGGGGTGCTGAGCTGTGACTTTGCCCAGGGGGTCTCATAAACACATGATAGCCCCCAATAGTGTGTGTGTGTGAGTAAGTGGGTGACTCCCAAACCTAAAGGATCATCAAGTCATCTGCTGACAGGGTTTGTCTTTGTGTCATCATAACGTTGCTTCTTTCGGTTCGCTTAGGCTTGGCCAGGGAGCTGGTGGCTTTCTGCTGCCTGTCTGATATGTAATGTTAAAAAAGACACAAGGTTACATAGAATTCTGTAAAATGATGTTCTTTAACATTGAACAGTGATAGTTGCCCACTGCTCGGGGTGTTCGTGTGTACACCGCTTGCTGTGCGTGTGTTCACTACTCACTGGATGGGTTAAAAGCAAAGGTCACATTTCTGGTATGGGTCACCATACCTGACAAATAGGTCACTTTTACTTTCATCTCTTATGGGAAGGTGTCACTCTCATCAGCACCAGCTCTGCTGTTTATAGAGATGTAGATTGGGTTTGTAGTATCTTTCTTTAATGTCTAACAAAACTGAAATATTTATAGTCATCTGTCTGCAAACATGAACCTCATTTTTTATTTGTTTGCTTCTTTATCATGGTGCATCAGTTTATTTTTTATTATCTTATAATATTCTTTAGGGATGTCCTGATTATGAAATTTGGCTGATGGTTAATTGTCTATTAAATAATTGTGATTAATCTATTTTAAGGCTTCGACAATATAACGATTAATAACAATTAATTTATTCAATGAAGAAAATGAAGAAACGAGAACATTTTGTAAATAACTAATAATATTTACTATAGAGTGACTTTAAAAGAAAACTAAAACTAAATATGAGGATGGTCTCATCTTGGTGTGTAGATGCAGCAAGTCTGGAATCACAGAAACAAAACAAATCAACACAAAAAATACAAAGCTGAGACAACTCAAAAGATGACGTGCAGCCCAGAAAATGTTACTAGATCACCCTTGTTTTCTAATGATTCACAATAATTGCGATGAGACGATTATTTAATAATTGTGACAGCCCTGCTATTCTTTCTTATAACCTGCTTCACCTTGACCCTTGAGTAACATTATAGGGCTTCTTAGTGCTGTCACCACAACAATATATTAGAGGAGAAAGGGTCTGAGAAAATGAGTCAAACTGAAGGTCCATGTCACAAAGCCTCTGCATCCTGTCATGGGTATGATGACACTAATTGGCAACGTTAAACAAAGACGCCTTGGGCAGCAGTAGAAGGACAGGAAATGTAACAGGCTGCAGTTGTTAACCGGCCTAATTTGAATGGTTATTCTGTAACTGTGGTCATAATCATCGGGCGAGGACATTATCTTAGTCAAAGTTCGATTCAAGAGTACATATTTTATCTGTAACAACAAAGCTCAGAGAAGTACATTTCAGAAAATTGTTAAAATAGGTACAATCACTGATCTATATAAATGACTGGATTGTGCCTAGAAAGCTAAACCAACGGCAGGAGGCGATCGTGCCACCATCTTGGTATGCCCAACTGACAAGGAGTGCCATTGACTTGCAGTCAAAATGACGATCTAGGACAACCAGTTTTTCAGCGATAAGTTTTTAGTTCACATGTATGTTTAAATGAATAGTTACTTCTGATGTCTTTTCCAATGTTTATGTTTATTTTGGCCAGAATAGCCACATATAGAAATCAATGTATATAAGGTGATTGTGTATTCCACACTGTTGTAATGGACATGTGTAAATATTTAGAAATATAGCTTCACGACTTCAGGAACATATACATCCTGTATTTATCGGTATTTAGATTTCAGAATAAGCTAATTTGTCATATGTTGAGGTGTCTTGTTAGTCTGCTGATCTGATATATACGCTACTGTAATGAAAATGAATGTAACTCACTCTATATCTAATAAGACAGGAAATTTCCCGACTTTTAGGGTTTAGTTTAGATGGTTCACCCAAAAATTTAAATTCTGTCCATTTACTCACCTTCGAGTTGTTCCAAATCTGTATAAATGTATTTGTTCTGATGAACACAGAGAAAGATATTTGGAAGAATGCTTATAACCAAACAGATTTTGCACATCATTGACTTGTAGGAAAAATTACTTTATCATTTCTTTCTTCTGTTGAACACAAAAGAAGACAAGAATGTAGGACGTTAAACCGTTCTGGGGCACTTTTGAACACCATTGTATTTTTTCCTACTATGGGAGTCAATGGGGGGCAAAATATGTCTGGTTAAAGCATTCTTCCAAATATCTTTCTCTGTGTTGTACATCAGAACAAATAAATGTATACACATTTGGAACAACTCGAAGGCGAGTAAATGATGACAGAAATTTTTTAGTATCCCTTTAAATAATTACCCAATTACATGCTTAAGACATTTGCATTGTAAGAATGTACTGTGAGACTTTATATAAAAACGGTTACTGGTAAGTTACTGTTTTATCATGAATATGTGATAACTCCCTATTAATTTAATCAATCTTTTGGGCATACCAACATGGCGGCGCGGAAGCCTCAGTGTAATGACGTCATGATGAGCAATCCAGTCATTTATATAGATCCGTGGGTAAAATTTATATCAGTAACTAGTTAGTAGTAACTGATTGAACATTATTTTACTGGCCGATAATATGTAATATTTGATGATTCAGGGTCTGATGACCTGAAGAGAAAAGTGTCATTTTGTTTTAACAATCACAAAGATAACTTACAAAATTACACAAAACATTTAATTTTATTTATATTCTAAGCATGAATAATAACTGCAGATTTAAATATATTCTATCTTTAGGTTTGTAAAATAGAGGTCTTTAATTGTCATTTTTATATTTTTGTTTTTTGTTTAGTTTTTAATTTTATAAGAATATGAACATATTTCTGAATTTTGCATTACTGACTTTTGTTTAGTATTTAGTGTCCACTATGAGATTTTTTATTTATTCAGAAGTACTGCAAAGAATGCGCTTGTTTACCATTAGATGGCAGTATTGACCCATGCTTTCATTTGCTTGTTGGGTGACCACTACAGTTAGATTCATGATTAGATAAATAAATACATTGTTTACTAAACAAAACCTGTTTGGTATTCTCAATGAAAGGCTTGAAAATTAAACCACATAAAATTGTTGTGTGTGTTAATAATGTATTTGTAATTCTTGCTGTAATGCATTAGTAGGCCTAATGTTAGTTGCCTGATAAGTAAAACTGTGGATAGATAAAAATGTGTAGATTTTTAAGGAAAGAAAATGATTGTGTGTAATGTAATTGGTGTGATAGACGTTGATATCAAAATTTTTGTGCATTTCTGCAGAGTGCTCCTGTTGGCATAAATGAGATTTTATTTAAATTGTCAGTATGGATGTGACACTCTTGGTAGGATCAGTAAGAGTTGGTAAAAAATTACAAACCAGTTAGGATTGTTTTGACTATATGCTATCGTTTTGTAGCAATAGTGTGTTTATGAATATACATAACATTATAACAATGTAATTTCCATCTATTACTGCTAGTTAATAACCATGTTTTTTTAACAGTGTTTGTGGCATATAAAAGCACGTTGATAAAAATCAAATCTATCATGGTGGGGCTAGTGAAAATGTTGGCAGGCACATAAACTACAGGTTCAAAAGAAAGATGTAGCAAACCTTACTCAATACAACACTGTATGTTTAATCTCTCAAGGCACATCCCAGAAATTTTATATTCATTATTTATGCAATAATTAAATATAATTATCCTCACACTTTCATATAAATGTAATGAATCTGGGTTCTCTCACTGGTCTGCTGCAGAAGTCCTTTCAAACGTCTTTTTAATAATGTTTATTACATTTTTGTTTTTATTAAAGACCTCATGGATGTTCATTCTTGTCGATACGAGTTAAGAAGAACATGTCTCAGTTGATGTTGATGAGACTGCTCAGGCCCTATAGATGCCTAGGGGTACATAAAACAAAACAATTCAGGAAACACGGTTATATATTATTTGAAATCTATTAATATATAAAGAACTAAATTACATAGATGTCTAATATATATATCACCATGTTGTTAATTGGTTTCTGTCTCTGGCTTTTATTTAGAACCTGTGTAACTGTAATATGACATGATATGAATAGCTGTTCTAAGAGAGCTCCTTCAGTCAACCTTTGATCACAGCCACACTCTCGTTCTCTTTATGACTATCAAATCTTGTTTTTCCCCCACAATCGCATGACTTACCTTCTCCTTGTGTCTTGGAAATTGTTGTATGATTCTGTCCCAGCAACCTTCATTTAATAAACACCCAGCTTTGAACATCAACTCAGAGACACAGAATTTAACCACAAGCTTTCAAGATGCTAAAATGGCTGTTGGTGTCCAATATAAACAGAGCTGTATGGAGCATATGTGTGTTGTTGCACATGTCCTCTGTGCATTGCTGTGTAATGCAAGCTTCAGGTCCTGCAGGTTCAGCTACATGCTTTCTATGGAAATTTTATTTAAATTGGCTCTTTGGTCTGTCCTCCTAGAATTACTGGGAAGTGAACTTATGAGACTCCCACATCATCTGGGGTCTTCATGAGTTTATATCACCAATTTCCTTGGAAACCTGCTTCAGTCTGTCTTTGTTTTTTTTTTGACCAGCATAACAGATGAAGCAGGAGCGTCCATCTACAGCGTGAGTCCTGAAGCTGTGAAGGAGATGCCTGACCTGGATCCCAACTTAAGGAGTGCAGGTGATTATATATTCTTCTCTAGAGTTTAACCAATATGTTTTTGTGCTGAAATACTGTATAGAAAATTGAATTTGTTAGTGAAAAATAATGCCTAAATCTGAAGTGGCGTAACTTTGTTTTGAAAAGTGGCGGGGACTGAGATAACAAAAACAATACTTTTAACTCGTAATAACTTGTTGGGAATATTTATCATATACAGTATAGTGGGCTGTCTGTCCATTGGCTACTCAGCTTTTCGACTACAGCTCTGACATTATGTGGTTCCCAAACTGTCACTTGGCTGTTGCGATGCATTACACTTAAAAACTATGACTAAAAACGTCACTAGTTTATTGGTCTATGCGTTTTTGTGCTTGGACACTGGATGCACAAGCAAGCGCCGCGAGTGCGTATGATGCACACATTTTTATAGTGGCCGCGTGTCTGAAGTCGCGTCTCTCTGTCTTCCGCAAACATAACTTACGAGTGTGAGCAACGGGAGATGGTGAGAAGCGCTCATCCTGCGTTTTCCACGAGTTTTAGATGTTAATGGCCCCTAAACAGTGCACACTTTCACAAGCATTTCTCAATTTCTTCTAAAAAGTTGTGGGGACATGTCTGGTAACGATAAAGATGCTGTAATATAAATGTAAGACTTTATTTTGGATTTGGCAGACAAATGACCTTGCGAATATGAATGTCAAACCTTTGCTTGTACCAAACGCGGAGTGGAAAGCATAATAACATTGACTGAAAGCTGTCCCTTTGAATGATGGGTTTGTTTGTTTTTTAGTGCCAAGACCCAAGTCACATGTACTGGCCCTGGACAGTTAAACTACCTTTACCTGTCAGTCTAACTCAGCTCCTACTAAATCAAGACCTTTATATGGAATTCATGTCTTCTTGTCAGGAACAGACTTCCTGTTTACCTGTAGGCCACATTCATTTGATGCAGTGACAGACAGTTGCACTGGTAGAAATTATGCCACTTATGAATAAAACAAGTTTCACTTCTTTCTATAACTATGTAACACATTAGGTTTCTGTAAGAAGGCGTCCTTGTGTTTGGACCACACAAGCGACTCTCTCCAATATTGAAAAAAATAAAGCTTGGTGAAAAGTTTGGAAATCACTCCAGTGTTCTCAAAAACAGGATGTGAGAATTATACCAGACTTCCTCTATAAAAGCAGTAAATCAGTGTGGGATTAATCATACATTTTCCTCTGGTCAAGTGCAAGAGCGGGCTAGGGAGCTATATTTGTCCATTTTATGAAAGGCGTAAGAAATTGGAGTGTCCTGTGTGGGATGTGTGTAAATGTGTGTAGTGCTCGGTGTTTCATGCAATAAATACACACTACAACATAGGACAACAGTATTAAGACATAAGTGACTTGTTTTTTTAAAGAAAATACAGTTATGCGTGACACAGTGCAGTATTGTGTAGAAAATATTAAAAATCTGTTAATACTGATAAAGTAAACTCTGTTGAAAACTGGACCCTCTGATTTCACCACAGTTTTTATTCTGAGCATTGATGTGCTCTGAGCACTCAGATGTGTCTTACAATGAATGGTAGAGACCTCTAGTGTTGAGACACCATGCAGCATTACTAAAGACATCAGACATCACAACTCTAGAATTTAGAAATAGATCATAATATTGCTATATTAAATACGTTTATTTATTTATCATTTGATTGAAACAACATTTATTTGAAAAAATATAACAATTTATTATTTGTTTTTTCCCTTTTCTTTTAAATACTTATATTTGTATAATATTTTAAGTGCTCAAATCGATTAATGAATGAATGTTTTTATCATAGAAATGTGCGTATGTATATGTATAAATGCACACACATACATGTGTATATATAACATAAATGTACACAAATTTATAGCTTTCTATTTAAATATAATTTATATTATAAATAAATATTAGACATGTTTTTTAAATTGTACATTTATGTATATTTATGCATTCATGTAAATATACACAACACATACACATATATTAAATAAACACAAAATAGAGATGTAATGATTCTCTCAGTTAGCTCGCGCGATGCGATTCAAGATACTGATCCCATTATATGATATGATTTATTCACAATTTATTTGTACAAAATGAGTTGAGACAAAATAGAAATAAACAACTGCCCTTTTATTATTTCTCAAACATTACGTTGTAAAATGAAAACATAATTTGTCAAATAAAAAAACTGAACCGCAATTTTAAAACAAAATCCAATTCTGTCGGGACCACTGTCGTCAATTATTTAACGATAGCATATATTTAGTTTGGCGAAATGAAACTGTACTGGGCAAACTCTTTGGCCGTCCATGCAGCCTTGCATGGACATAGCAGGAAAGCAGCAATACATGTCCCCCCAACTTGGGGAACCAGAACAGTTCCTGATGCGTAACAGGATTCATTTAAAGATCCAAAGATACAGGCAGATAAGGAGGAGATGGGGATGGAGGTGGGTTTTTAGCGCAGCACGATTAAGCAGCTGATAAGGAGCAAAGAAATGCAACTTAAATAGGGACGCAGTCTAGTGCGTGTTGTATGGCTATTGGTTAACGTTGATTAGCTGCACCTGATGTGATTGGCTGATGCAAGCTAGGCTCACGTGACCTGCCAGAACTAACCCTACGCTTGATATCAAATAAAAACACAAAAGTCTCTTTAATATAAAGAAACTAAAACATTGTCTGTGCTTTTCTTGGATTTGATTTACAAGGAAATGTCTGAATGATGTGCACAAGCTCAAAACGTTTGAGTTTCAAAAGTCTTGGTATGTTTTCATAGTACGACGTTCAACATTTCAGATAATCAAGGACATTTCTATTTTCATTGTATAAGTTCTAAGAGTTAAACTGTAGCTGCAGTAGAAAGAGGTGTTCATACACTGGGGGAGAGCAGTTTGAGGAGGTGATCGCCTTTCTTTTAAGACCTGAAAGATGAAGGTATCTGTGCTTGCTGAAGTGGGTGAGCGTGGAAAGAGGTTTTGAGGTGGGCTGCAAGAGCATGATGGCCAACCCTCACTCGCTGCGTCTCTACGCTGAACTCTGTGGGAAATTGCTGCCTGTAATAATATTTGGACAGGGATGGAGTTTCAGCTCAGGCCTTGTACTGCACACACAAAAGCACTTCTCTCCACTCTCTGTAATGTGGAGCTTGTGTTTGGGCAGAAAACCACGTACTCTCTCACATTCTGTCTTGAGTTTTCAGGCCTGTTATTTCTGTCCGAGTCTCGTTCTCTTCCTCACTCTCTCTCGCTCTTTGACACTCACACACACGGCCACGTACAGTAAAGATGAAAATCTGATTTTCATTTGCTGACCTTCAACAAGACTAGATAAAGCTAATGGAACAAGTGCTCCACAGTGCTTATGTTCATTTCATTTTATAAAATTGTCTTTGGCCTGCTCACACATGATATTTCCAGGGACAAGTTGGATTCTGCTTCTTCTAAATTGAGTTTTATTTACTTTAATTGAGTTCTTATTTGACCAGACCACTCTTTGTTGGCTCACGTCTTTGCCTGTCTTACAGAATTTACTGGGAAACAGGACTCATGGCAAATCTATATGTGTGTCTGTCAGTGTCTCTCATTCTCTCTCTCTCTCAGACAGATGTGATGTCACGTGCGCTTGTAGTTACGGCTATTAAATGAATCTGTATGAGTTTATTTGTCTAATCTCTCAGCCTCATATAAGGGTCAGAGTTGCACAAGTGTTTTTTGTTTTAAGATTACGTCGTAAGGCGAAAACAGTGTAAAGTACAAGGAAAAGTATGCATAGCTCAGTGTGTTTAAGTGTGGACTTCAGCAGTGCACATTTTTTAAATAAAGGGTTGTTATATTGAAGGTACATTAATATATGCTATGATATTTTAGCTTTCCTGTAGCTCAGTGGTAAGAACATTAACAACGCAAGGTTGTGGGTTCGATCCCAGGGGATTGCAAATACCTATGTATAAATGTATAGGATAATGCAATGTAAGTCGCTTTGGATAAAAGCGTCTGCCAAATACATAAATGTATATGTAATATCTAACTCCCACCAAATAAAAATGTTACAACAGCTATAATTACATTTTCTGAGAATTTCTCAGTAGCTACAGACTGTACAACGTTATGATGATTTGATAAAAGTGATGTTACCATGACATATTTAAAAGTCGAGTGTACGAAATGTTGCGGCGTCCAGTGGTGAGGTTGCGAATTGCAACCAACGGCTCACTCCACCCCTCCCTTTCGAAGCACTACGGTGGCTCTCAAAGGACTAAGATATCATTACCTTTTCGCTTTTTGGCCCAAGGAGATAACTAAATTACGAAACTCGTTCTGTAGAGCAGTTTGTCCGTAAACAAAATTGCGAATTCCATGCAAGTGGACCTGCGGTGTATGTAGATATAAATAGCTCATTTTAAGGTAATAAAACAAACGCTTTATTATGTAAGGTCTTTATACACCTCTGAACACATAGTTATGTTTATTGTATTGCATTTCTGTCACTAGATCCTCCAAAAAAATTACACATGATATTTTATCATATATTTGATAAATTGCTTTTTGATGCTTGTTGTAGTCTGTTCATTTATACAGAACCCATATTTAAGATCTAAGCTCAGCTAAACCCTAAACAGAGTTCTTTAGTGTCTTGCCAGCACAGGAATTCCCTATAGGACATGCAAATCTGCTTCATTAATATAATCTGTAAATCAGTGATTAGTTCAAGGCATTTGTGTGGGCTTAATGTATTCTTAATTAAGTCTGTTGGTTTATTAAAGTGTTAATATTGCTTATCTCTCCAGAGGACATTATTATATTTGAGAGTAAACTGTTCAATTGTGAGATAATTTCCTCCTTTGGTCTTCTCAGTGTCCATCGGGAGGCGTGTTCAGGACCCTTTAGCAGAGCTCATTAAGATTGACCCCAAACACATTGGGATTGGCACCTATCAGGTGAGTCGCATGATATCCTCTTTTCTCAGTGTTATGTCCGAAACATACTGTATTAAATATGAATTGCTTCTTAGGTGTTTATATTGCATTAAAGATTATGGTACACTTTACAATAAGGTTTCATTTGTTAACATTAGTAAATGAATTAACTAACAATGTTAAGTAATGTTAACCGTTACGATCTTTGGTTTTAAAAAGGTGTATTAGTAACATAACATGAAGTAAGAATAATAAATGCTGTAGAAGTGTTGGTCATGTTAGCTAAGGCATGAAGTGTTACCAACTTACTTGTGTCTTAATGAAATGTCCAGGTGATAGTGAAGGGGACTGTGTGAACAAAGTGTGGCTCTACTCCTGATGCAGTCAAATGTTCAAAGTAGTTGTAGGCTCTTTCCCAACTTTCTTACCAGGCTCAGATTTTTTACGTTTGAGTAATAGCAATTTCAAACAGAAGTCAGCTGGACCAGCGAGCTAATCCTGTCTCTCACTGTTTGCTTTTGCAGTCTCGTATTATGAGTAATTCATTTCTTTCTTGAAATTAATTCAGCTGCGATTCCCAGTAGCATCATATGTTGACTTGAGGCCTGGTTTTGTGTTTTTTCTTCTCGCTCACTATCCAG
This sequence comes from Triplophysa siluroides, assembly GCA_006030095.1. Taxonomy (NCBI): domain Eukaryota; kingdom Metazoa; phylum Chordata; class Actinopteri; order Cypriniformes; family Nemacheilidae; genus Triplophysa; species Triplophysa siluroides. The sequence continues at coordinate 5,119,999 of VCII01000868.1, read as the reverse complement.
CTTTCGCCTTCTCTGTGGTCTGTGCCACATGCTTTATTTCTCTTTCACCTAGCCTTTGTTTCGCTCCTTAAAAAACAATTATGACCTTTGTCGAACCTCATTTGGATGCTCATAGTCATTGCCTTAGATAACGAAATATCAAGCTGAATGGGCTTTGCAAACTCATGATTGTTTTGTATGCAGTCGTTCATATTGCTTCTCGAAGAGTGAAATATAGCTGGTTTAAGAGCAGTACAAGGGAACTCTAAACCAAGTCCACTGCAACCTCTGTGCCATTTCCCAAATAAGGAGAGGAAAGAACATCTTGCATCTTTGCAAATGTCAAGGATCAATATCGCATATCACATATTTCTCACTGTCAACTTTTGACCCAAAGACCATATGCACATGTGCACAGGTTTAGGTTAGCAGAGGATCAGGGTCACCTCTTCTTGCCCTTGCACAGTGTGAGACTTGTCCAGTGTGCATCGCTGCGTCGCCCTGCACGTCTGTCAGCACTTAGCGTTTATTTACCCTGCTACATAATCTCAGCAACACAAGACGCCTCTCCACTGCTTTGACATGATGAGTGATGTGTGTGTTAGAGAGAGAGAGGGGTTTACAGTATGTATATTTGTTTGTGTTGCAAATAGACTGGACTATGTACAGTGATCTCAATTCAGATTATCAGGAGAGCTTTCTAGGCAGGGTCATAACCTCTAGAACTAGTGGAAACATGCTGATCCCCCAGGCTTTTCAGTGGTTAATACTTAAATTATAACATTAGCCATTTTTACATTTACTAAGTTTATTTACTTTAATATTCTCATTCCCAAGTAATGTTTAAATTGATTTGTTTTTAGGGATAGTTTTCCCAAAAATAACAATTCCGTCATAATTTATTCACACTCATGTTTTCAAAACCTGTATATGACTCGTTCTTCTGTAGAACACAAAAGAAGATATTTTGAGTAATGTCTCAGGGGGTTTTGTCTCTATATACAATGGAAGTCAATGGGGTTCAATGTTGTTCGGTAACCAACATTCTACAAAATATCTTCTTTTGCGTTCTGTAGAAGAAGAAAAGTCATACAGGTTTGAGTGACTGGAGGGTCGGTAATTGAAAGAATTTTCCTTTTTTGGGGTGAACTTTCCCTTTAAGATTTTACCTTTACAAGATGATAACACATTGCCCTCTGTTGTTGCTTGTACTGTCATGACATGCCTGTTAGCCGAAGTGGGTGGGACCTCCAGAGTTTACGTTTATATAGTTAACTGTCAATCAGTGAGGCAGAAGAGGATTGTTTTTCAGGTTTCCCAACTGCTTAAAGGTCCCTAAGGGCACATTTTACCATTTTACCCAGCTGTGAGAGAAAACAGCACACACACGTCCGGATATTAAGGAAACTGTCACTCTCCTTGACACACTTTCCTATGTGTACCTCAAGTCCACTAGAAGCGTCTTATCTTCTTAATTATATAAATTCATTTTTATTAAACATCTTTTTTCGTTTTCCTTATATATTCCTTATAAAAATATATTTGTTAGTTACTTAAAATGGACTCTTAATTTAGTGTCGCTGGTTATAGGTTCAAATGTTTTGATTATTGTTCATACATTGATGTTGCTTTAAAGCTGTTTATTGCTTCTGTTCATGAAGTGTTTGCAAATGTTAAGATAAAATTGTTGATCCAAACCTCTATAAATTCTGGGGCACCATTGACTAGCATTAAATGGTTGTCAACGGTGCCCCAGAACTGTTTGTTTTCCAAAATTCTTCAAAATATTTTCTTTTGTGTTAAAAAAAAAATAGACAAAAATCAGTGTTGCCCCAGAAATTTCATTCTTCCAAATATCTTTCTTTGTGTTCAACCTAACAAAGAAATGTATACAGGTTTGGAACAACTTGAGGTGAGTAATTCATGACAGAATTGTCATTTTTGGGGAAACTATCCCTTTAAAGGGGTAAATTCGCACAAATACATTTGTTATACACTTTGTTGTCATTTACATTTACTAGGGTTACAGCTAAGAATGTGGAAGAAATAAAGATGAACAGCTTACCCATGAACATTATTACAAAATATATATATTTTTTTTGTGGATGAACTGCCCCTTTAAGGACAAGGAAGAAAAGCTCTGATGACGTCACTGTAGTTTTCTGAAAGCTTTCTCTTTTTAATGGGCCTGCTGAGACTGTTCCCTCAGGGTGAAACGGAAGAGAGCGAATGAAGGTGTGAGTATTGACTGACAGGAAGCTGATGGACGATGATTGATAGCTCTGCTCTTTTTCGCGTGGGAAAAAGTAAAAGTTATGTGCTCCTGAACACCTTCTCTTATATTATGATTCATACTAGTGCTGTAGCTGTATATGTTGTGTGGTCCATTTTCCATATACTACATGTTGAATAAAATTGAAATACCCGTTGGTGGGTTCTGGATAGTCTTCAACAATAACCTCTATCTTTCGGTCCTTATTGGTGTTTATTTTAGTTACAAACTAATGAAAGAAAGCAACATCCTTGTTTTTCTCACGGTATTGCTGGGCGAGTGTGCACGTGGGAGCAGCTCTCATGTTCTGTCTGATAGGTGTTTACTGACTCCAGACCTGAACTCCAGGCTTCACCTGAGGTAAAGGAAAGATGGAGGAGAGTGTAGGTGAGAAAAGTGTCGCCGTTAAAATGTCAACTTATTGCCAGGAAACTGCATCACCTGATTTGCTGCCAGAAGCTTTCAGTCTCAGTTGAAAGCTTGTTTTAATTCATGCAATAGTGTTTTCCAGGTCTGGAAAAGTCATTGAAATGAATACAGTTGCTGTTGTGTAGAATTTGCGAAGAGAGAATTAAATCATTTCATTGAATAGTTATTTCGACTTTGGTTGGAATGACTCATAAGCAAATTTGTCTGAATTAAAGGTGTTGTGTTTACTTTTTTGGAGGATCTATTGACAGAAATGCAATATAATATACATAACTATGTCTGCAGAGGTGTATAAACCATACATAATGAAGCGTTATGTTTTTATTACCTTAAAATTAGCTATTTCTATTTACATACACCCCAGGTCCCCTTGCATGGAATTTGCAATGTTGTTTCTACAGTAGCCCAAATGGACAAACTGTTTTACAGAGCGTGTTTCATAAATACGTTATCTCCTTCAGCAAAGAAGCGAAAACGTGACGACATCTTAGCCCCGTGTCAGCCACTGTTGTGCTTCGAAAGGAAGGGAAGAGGGATGGAGTGAGCCGTTGGTTGCCATTCAGAAGCTCACCACTGGATGCCGCTAAATTTCACACACTGAGGCTTTAAAATTGCTTTAAGAACCTAGGAACAACTGGATATAGACAACTCTGAATAGTAATTTTATTTTTATTTCTAATTATTTGGCATGGAGCTTAACATCGATCAACACATCTACACATGACCTTGTAGTTAAGACAGCAGAACGTAAAGAGTAGCAGACCACTTTCTTTCGTTTCCTAGAACAGGTAGAACGTCAACGCTGTCAGTCATTGGCGTCTCTTCGACCTCTGTCAGGATCTCTTCAGCAGTTTTCAAATGCCTCATTTGGAGCTTTCATGTTTTGCTGAAAACGCGGGGCTCTGGTTTCTCAGGAGGCAGAGGTTTGGGAGGTATGTAAAGGGATCTCCCCGTCAAACATCTTTGTGTTTTCAACTCTCTCTGGGAAGTGTGTTTTTAGAGCCTGCAGCTGGTTAGATGTACGCCGGGTCACAAGGGTGGGGAGAGGAGAGAAGAACTGATTGACATCTCGGAGTGGCAGCTTTTGATAAAAAAAGCTGTTAACTGGCCCGAGTGTGGACAGACGCACTTTGTTCTGGCGCTGGGGCCTGTCCAAGCCAAACACGACCTCGCACCTGAATTTAATCTCGCCGTGTGTATTTGGGACGGAGTGTATGTTTTCGTGTGTACGTGGGCGCGTGAGTTTTGTGTCATTTGTGTGTATTTGTGTTACCGCTCCGTTTCGTCTCCCTGCTCTGGAGTGGCAGAAGCAAGGGATTCTGGGTATGCGTCTGTTCACACTTAAACAGGTTTCAAAACTATGTGAACTCGCACCACATTTCTTCACCTATTCCTCAATGCTTTAATCGAGTTGGGGTTGTTGTGTCTTCAGGGCGACCGCACCGCTATGCCGTGTCAGAGCTCAGCTGCCAGCCGCTCTTCCTACTGAGCAAGGTCGGAGAGCGGCACAACGCGTGTTTGAAGACAGATGGAGAGCTTAATATGAGCTTTAAGAGAACACTGTGTTTCTCATGAAGCAGCGGAGAGCTTCTCAAAGACGTTGTTTGATTCTAATCTTATGCTTTAGCAGATGTAGCTCAGTGCTCTTCGGTTTAACACTCTCTAATTGAAATGGTTATGCCGTTTTAGATATATCCACTAGGATTGACGAGAGCTTGAAGAGATGACATGGGTAAAAGCCAAAGCCTCTTTCAAGAGCGACTACCGGAAGGCCGGATGATTCACAGCGTCAAGGCAGATTTTTCAGATAGTCACATATGTCGACCACAACACTGTTATTACTCTCGTGTTCATCTTTGTTCAATTTGTTCACAGTGATTGATCTGTCTTTGAAGCCGTATTCCCTCGCTCTCAACCCGGCGTGGCAGACCGCCTGACAGTTGATAGGGATCATTGAACGTTCTCCCGTTCCATCATATGCCGCTCATTTACGCTTTTCTCTCAGTATGCGAGCGCTACTATCACAGCGGGGGCGTCCCACCTCATAAATTAATGGAGCATCGCATATATCTTCCAGGAATCGCCTTAAAAATAGATCTGGGGGCTGTTATAATTGATGGCGTTCTAATGAGTGTGCATTCCATCAGCGGTGCCTGGAGGCCGTCGTTTTTAGGTGTCTTTCTGCGCGCTTGAGGACTGTGAGAATTTTCGCTTCATCCGTGCTCCGGGCGTTCTGTTCAGCCGACTGCCTGCCAAGTACTCAAAAGCTAACCTTAGGGTTTGGGAGCAGATACATGGGAACCTGTCCGCATACTTCTCAGGTTGCATCCGGCTATTGTGCACCAGCGGGTTTTTGTGGACTAAAAATAAGGTGTTTGGTATACTTATGAAAGTCTATTGAGCATGCGCTTTTTTATTTATCAGAGTGGTGTCAGTGGTTTTCACTGCACAAGCTTTATAGAGCGGTCATATAGTGATGAGTGATCGTTTTGTAACCATCTAAAAGGACCAGTTCACCCCCCAAAAAAATTCTGTCATCATTTACTCACTCACGAGTTGTTTCAAATCTGTGTTAATGTCTTTGTTCTGATGAACACAGAGAATGATGTTTGGAAGAATGCTTGTAACCAAACAGTTCTTGGTCACCATTGACTACTATAGTAAGAAAAATGACAATGGCAGTCAAAAGTGCCCCAGAACTGTTTGCTGTCCTACATTCTTCAAAATATCTTCGATTTGTGTTTAACAGAACAAAGACATTTATGAAGCAATTATCCAGTTATGGTATTCAATGGTGGCCAAGAACTGTTTGGTCACAAGCATTCTTCAAAATATATTTCTCTGTGTTCATCAGAACAAAGAAATGTATACAGATTTGGAACAACTTAAGGGTGAGTAAATGAAGACAGAAGTTTTATTTTAGGGCGAATCTTTCCTTTAATATAGTTTAATAATATATGGGGAAATGCTATAAATTGTATACGTCTGGGTATTTTCAGAGTGAAAGAGGATCGTTAGGAATGATTGATGTGTAGTTGATGAATTTCTAATGAAAGCTTTTTCCCTCAGGCACTCCTGTGTATTGTTTAGACTTCTTGCGTCTTTTTCACACATGCATTCCACAAGCATACACAAATTTCTCACCTCTCTACGGTTACAAAAGAAAAGTGTGAGACAGTCTGGCTGAATGTTTCAGCAGGGTTTTCCCCACACGAAGCCTGTTTCTGTGCAGTTAAATGTTTAGCTGTATAGTATTACAGTTTCTTTTCAATATTTGTGTATCACTAGCTAGTTTTAGGAAGTGATACTCAAATAATCTTCCTTTATTTTCTCATGAAGTACCACAGCCTCTCTCGTGCAATTGATGCTTTCTTTGAGAATTTTTGGTTTCAATTAACTCTGTTTATCACTAGAGGCAATATTGTGAAAGAGTACATGATTGTTCATGTCTCACACTCTCACCTGTTCGCCCTCGTGTCATTCCAAACCAAATGACTTTCTGTTTTCCGTGTAACACAAAAGTAGATATTATGAAGAACGTTGGTAACTAAACAGCACTGGACCCCATTGACTTCCATTTTATGGACACAACACTACTGAGACATTTCTCAAAATATCTTCTTTTGTGTTCCACATAAATGATGACAAAACTTTACTTTACTCTCTGTGCCATATTTAAGCTCTTGTGAGGTTTTCTTTTTTCTACTGCTTTAATCAAGTCTGTTTAAAGTGATAGTTCACCCAAAAATAAAAATTCTGTCATCATTTAGTTACCCTTTTTTCTTGTATGACTTTGTTCGTTCCGCAGAACACAAAAAATATATTTTGAAGAAGGTTGTTAACTGGCCACCAATAACTTTGCATTGGTTTTGTGTCCATACAATAGAAGAGAATCGGTTACCAACGTTCTTGAATATATCTTCTTTTGTATTCTGTGGAAGAAAGAAAGTCATGCAGGTTTGAAATCACAAAAGGGTGAGTAAATGATGACAAAATTTAAATGTTGGGGTGGACTTTCCCTTTTGCTTTGTGATTTATCCTGTTGGTTAGAAAAAACAGAGGTTTCTTTATTCATATCTGATTGGACACTTTTCACCTCATGTTATACATCTTGTCGTGGTTGGCGACTGGTCTCATTTACCGTGTCCATTAACACCTTTGGTTGCAAACACAGCAGCCCCTGGGACAGTTTTGTGGTGCTGTATTCAATCATTATAGTTATTGCATGTGCCAGTCATTTTAGGACCGAGCATTAAAACATCATCACTTTTTCACTGAAAGAAAAACTTTATATAGAGCCTCTGCTTACAGGAGTCTCTGTAGTTCCTGTTTCTTATTTAGTTTAATGGTGTCAGTTAGTGCCCTTTTTGATTTCTTTAATTACATAGTGTGTTTTACTAGACTATATTTATATTGTATTATGTTTTACCTATTTTTCTACAGTATTTATCAGACATTTCCTTGTCTTGGTTTGCTTTGCTCTCAACAGACATGTGTTTTCTGGACAAACAGGCAGATCTGCTAATGAGGTTTACATGATCAGGTTTCACCAGAACACAATATTTGTTTTCGGGGTGTTCTTTGTGTGTTGTCTGAACATCTGCTTCTCAGACCTCTTTGACATCCTTGCCTTGCTGGCCACATTTTTACAGTCCTGTACTGTGTTTTATTACAATGGATAACAGTGCTTCAGCCGTACGTTGCATCACTCTGAAACATAATTGCTGTGGAGGGATGCTAACATTCAGTCTTTGTGTGATGGAAGATAATCCACTATATCGGTGTTGTCTTCCTGAAAACTCTAATGTCCAAATTTGCTGTCCAAAGCACTTTTTAATACTTTTTATTGGTTAGATATAGGCAAAACCCAGTGACAAACATGAAAGGTGACTAATAATAATGATTTATGAAAACAACAAAGTAAATCACGAAATATGGCGATATGTAAATGTTATTAAAAAGAAAACAAAGAAATCATGATTAGTTTAAGTTAATACATAGAATGCATGTTTCATATTTATGAACGCAAGTTCATAAAAAATGTGTATCCTAGAATGAGTTACACAAAAAGCATTAAGATAGAGTTTCCTAGTACACGGCATCTCATCCCTAACGTTGACTGTAACATTAACACTTTCTCAAAGTAAACCACTGTGTCTAAATAGAAGAGAAATATATCGTCTATGTCTTTGTTTATTATTTCTGCCTGTTCCCGTGTTCGCGTTTGACTGTGTTTTTGTGCGTGTGCACAAGGGAGATTGAATGTGTATATTGAATTAGCTGTACGAGGACTGAGGGCTTCTCATTCTGTATGAATGGTGAATTTGTAATCACACAAAGACAAAACACGCTGGCAGATAGAAAAAGAGAGCTTTAAACATACTAACAGTGTAAATGTACTTGCAGAAAGTAAACAGAACAGGCAATGCATGTCATACACTCCACCACAAACTGTCATTGCTCCCCTTTGGCCGTGCTTACTGTTTGATTTTCCCCGGATGAAACAGAAAATGAGAGAATCCTGTTTTTTTGACCTGTTAATGTTCCCTCTGTGAAGTTTGGATGTTCCCTGTCACCCTTTTATGTAACCATAAAACTGGCGGATGATGTGAAAGTTACCTGCACGTTTAAAGCTTCATCAAAAGGGCTTTGAATCTTTATATCTTTGATTTTAGTCATTTAAGTCTAATTATAGTGCAGTTTTGCCAAATGCGTATTTTCCTTTGTGTTCAATTAGCATCATTCGTCTGGACTTAAATGGTTTAAAGAAGCATGGCAGTGCTGTTTTTGTTTTTCTATTTTACCTATCCTGCCTCATGTGGATTGACTGGACAGATTAACCCATTTTGATTAAGTTACATTGTCGAGTTTTCCTCCAAAGCCACTACAGGGGTTCTCAGTCATTACATAAAACTCTTGTAAATATAGTAGAGCGTTCATCGTAATGAGTCCTCCCCAAATGAAGTATTGCACATTCTTCTAACCAGGTCTCCAACACCGGTAACGTCTTCCATATGGATCCTGGTCCCAATGCCAGACAGACAAAGGCTTGTCAGAATTCCCTGCTCGCTCCTAATTTTGGTCCGTTTTGGATTTGGCCTTGTGGTTTTCTGTGCTTTGAATTCCATCTCCATTTTAGAAAACCGCCTCCAAAGTGTGAAAAGTTCGGCTGGATTAACTTTATCAATTCTCTGCACTTAATGGAAAACCCCTGTGAGAGGACTTTGAAGTGTCACAGATGCTTTCCAACGAAAACAGCCTCAGACCTTCTCGCCGCGTCTCTCGAGGCGAAGCGATCCACCGACCGCCTTTTTATTCTGCAGTTTCTCTTATTTCTCGGACCAGCATGAACCCTGCAAAGTATTTAAAGTTACCGTTTGATTGCCAGTGACACAGCATTGGCCTGGTGAAAAAGAATTGTTTTGGGAAAGTGACTGAGACGACGAGATATTAGTACACTTTCTTGATATTTAGAACGATACAGTAGAATTTTTACTACTAAAAAGGGATTTTAAAGGAGTCATATGACACGGCTAAAACGAATATTATCATTTGTTTTAGATGTTATGCAATGTGTAACCACGATTTAAGGTTCAAAAACGCTGTATTTTCCACATACTGTGCATGTTTGTATCTCCTCTTTGCCCCGCCTCTCTGAAACGCGCAGATTTTTAACAAAGCTCATCGCGCTGAAAAGCGAGGTGTGCTATGATTGGCCAGTTAACTAGTGCGTAGTGATTGATCGAATACTGCAAGGGGGTGATGGAAATATAACGCCTCTTACCATATTTGGAACATCAGGTTCCAAAGCAATTGTACTGACAGTACTCACATTTGGGCGGTCTCAGTCAACTCATAACACAAATGGACGTGGATTTGTGGGGGTGTGGTTACACGAGGCGTTTCAGGCAGGTCTGGGTAAGCATTCGATTTTTGATGGAATGCATCTTTTGTTCCGACACTTTCATTTTTGCAATTTTACGTGTCTAATACATGCATGGGCAACTTATAACACACCAAATACACAGAAAAGCACTTTGTTCGCGCCATATGACCCCTTTAAAGATTAAAGCATTATTAGCAATGTGCTTGATTTTTTTAAGTTCCTCCCATTTTGCACACTTCTGTAAAGACCATGGTCACTCTTTCCAGCACGACGTGTCGCAGAGTTTGCTGAGGGCAGCGCTGGACGGGGTGGTGCAGGAGTGTGTGAGCTTCGTGGGAGTGGACATCAACATCTGTTCAGAGACGCTGATGAGGTAGGGACCAAATACTTTCCAGCAGCAGTCACAACATGGCAACTTCTCACTCGGCTCCCCACTACTGCTTAACGCTCTGTTTAGTCTGACACCCTTCACACCACACACACGCTCAAAAGCGTGCACCGTAACGTTTCTTCACGTCCCCACTACACACAAACATTGTGATCTACATACACAAACATTGCTGTTCCCCAACATAGTCTCAAATTAAGATATATAGCCTTAAATATTAGTCACATAAACTTACCCAATGATCGAAATGCATGGAGTGCTTATGTACTGAAAGTAAATCTGCTAGCTGGTCTGCTTAATTCGTTGTAGGATTTCGTGAGTAATTCCCTACGGAAAACAGTGGCGTGGAACGCGTTCACAGAATAAAAACTGGATCATTTTTACATGCCATTCAATGCACTTTGGAAACGTTCGTTTTTCACATGCACAGATTATTCTTTAGTCTACAGATCTTGGTGTGTTTACTTAAGTAAATTTAAAAGAGAAACTTTCATCTTTCAACGATACACTAAATTCACATACATGTAAGCAGAAGGTTGAAATGCGACCTCTATATTTAACTCTATAGGCTTATGAATTATTGCACACACACACATCACTGGTCTGAGCCGGAAAGCTGTACGTTGCCATTAGTAGGCAGGGTTAATGCTAGTGAGGTAGCCCGGGATCAGGTCATCTGTTTACCTGACTTTAAATGAGCTCTCAGTACCAGAGCTCCAGACAGCAGTGTTCATGGCTCCAGCATTATTCGACCCTTATTTATATGTGATGACATATAGTGTTTACATAGCTGCTTTCGGTGGAGCTGCCACTTCGAATTGCCCACACGGCGTCGCAAAAAAAACTTCTCAATGCCTGTCTGTTTCGGATGAAAAGGTCAAAAAGATTATGAGATCTTAGGCAGCCGTTTGGTAATTCTGTTTGGAAAATGTTCACAATATTTTTACTAATATCTGACGTCTCATTTGTGAGCATGTAGGGATTACATCAGTATGAAAAGGAATTTCCATAGCCTTGGGTGGACTTCTAAAGTTAAACTTTTTTATCCAGGATGTGCGGTTAATGCAGAGTATTGACATATAAAGCAGTGAGTAATTCCAAAAGCAAACGGCTTTTGGATACTTGCGGTTGAGCCGAGGGATTTGAGGGGTTAAATTTTGGATTTCTTTAACAGAATATCTGTTATATTTTTGCTGAAAGAAATTAAAGACTCAACTTCTAATTTCTAGTGACTGGTTATACCTGAGGACTGTTCCTTAAATTTAATTAACTTTAAGGGAAACTACTGACTTTACTCACTTTCTTCTGCAGAACACAAAAGATATTTTGAAGAATGTTGGTAACCAAACAACGGCGGTACCTGTTCAATTCTGTGTTATGGACACAAAACCAATGCAATGCGTTGTTCGGTTACCAACATTCTTCAAAATATCTTTTGTGTTCTGCAGAAGAAAGACAGTCACACAGGTTTGAAATGACAAGAAGGTCAGTAAACGATAAAAGAGTTTTTATTTTGGGGTGAACTATACTGGGACGATATATCACGATTCACACTAACTATACCTGTCTAGGTCGGTTGTGAAATCGATTCTGTGTTTTATGCACAGCTCTTCCGTGAACTACGGCTCTCTGATCAGTAGGAAGTACTGCTCGATCTAAAATCACTACGAGATTGAGTTGTTTATAACGTGTTTATAACGTGTTTATAACGTATAACGTGCATTTGAAAAAGCAACACTCGTCCAACATCATCATTATAAATATACTTTATTATCATGAAAATACCAGAAACGGTTTGAAGAACAGCGATAGAATATCACCATTGGCATTTCCTGAACCTACGGCCGTTTCTCAATTCCAACCTGAATGGATGCGCCGCAGTGACTTAAGGGATTTCAAACGGGTTCCGTACGGGCTCATGGCTGCATTCGATGCATCCTTGATATAAGGAACACATCCGGGTATTTTCATGCGTTCTCTGTTCTTGTGTTCTTGGCTATTTTAACGGACTTTGATGGTTATTGATGACATAGAGCAAGAACACGAGGACACAAGACTGTTGAAGAACGCATATTGGCTGCATCCAAAATGGCATACTCAATAGCCGGGTTTCCATCCAAAGTTGTGAATTTAGCTTATGCGCAAAATTGGAATATTGCATAAAACATTTGCGAATAAGCATCGTTTTCATCCAACTAGTCAACCGTCACTTCCTAATTAACCTGCCCTAAATATCAGTACGAAAAGTAAGAGAAGCCACCGAATCTAATCATTTTCATGTATAATAATACTTGCGCAAGATGAATAGATGCTGTGTCATAGTGCAGTTTTGTGACTTTTTGGAGGAATTTATTTGGCAAATGTGTTTCCATCTCCCATTATTCGCATTAAGCCTTTTTCGCAAGAATGAAAAACCACCTCAAGTGAGCGTAAAAACTTTTTTTGCGAATTAAGGGTTTTTAATTCGAAATTCAGCGTTTCCATCACTCGTTTCTGATGCAAAACTTCCAAAAAATGAAAAATAAATCCAGAGTGATGGAAACCCGCTTATTGAGGAGGCACTTAATTTCAGTAAGTACGTACTTAACGGTGGCTAAATGGGTATGCACTGTTTTGCCTGAATATAGGTGTAGTATGAATTAGATCGGGGGTTGTCCACCATATTGACGTGATCATGTGATGTAATTCTTCTTCTTTCCTTTCTAACGGCGGGTGGCAACATACGTTTTAGGTGCATATCCGCCACCTACTGTACTGGAGTGTGGACCAGAGATTAGCCGTGTGATGTAATGACAAGTGCAACTTAAGTTATGAGAGACAGGTTGCATCAATAACCTAACCTACTATTGAGTACACAACAACACATGAAACAAAGCTTTCAAGTTTCTTCAAGTACAGCACATTCAGAGCTTTCTATTTTAATGTATTTTCATTTGTATCTTGTAGGAAAATATGCTATTGATAAAAGGAAAAATTAAAAGGTATACAGCAGCTTTGTGATTCTGCGAAGTGTTCTCTCAGTTAAATTTTAGCAATAACAGGCCCATTCACACTTCCCATTGTAAAGAATGATTATTCCAATGGATTGTTCTTTTTGTAACAGAAAAATGCTTATTGACTGTAAACTGCTGCTAATTATTATTTTGTTTGTATTCTGCCTATTGGTTGATGTCTCTCAGTCAAGTTTATTTCTATAGTGCTCTTTTTTTGCATGGTTTGCAGTGTTGCAAAGCAGCTGTAAAGAAAACAAACTTCACAACTATAACTCTTCGGGTAGAACAAGAAGAGATATGTTTCACAAGAAACACTGAGACAAAATGTCTTTTAGTCATGTCTTTTAAATGTACAAATGAGTTTTGTCAGTTGTACTTGTTGTATTTTCAGACATGTCGCAGGTCTGAATGCAGGACGAGCTCGCAGCATCATGGAGTGGAGAGAAAAGAACGGACCTTTTCTCAACCGAGAGCAGCTCAAATTGGTGAAAGGCCTGGGCCCTAAGAGCTTTCAACAGTGTGCTGGCTTCATAAGGGTCAACCCCGAGACGGTGCTAAGGTATCAGTCTGCCTTTATAACATGTATTGTATAATTTTCTAGTGCTGGCATGTTTAAATGTAAAGCTTTGCTGTTTGCTGTTTTACAGGTCCTTTTGTAGCTTAAATAGTTGTAGTACTATAATACAGCTTTAATACACTTCTGCAGGATTCTTAAAAACGCTCAGGCCTTTTACTCTGTATTTGATCTTGTGGTTTATGCAGTTACAGCCTTGCAGGGAACAAAGAACTTGATGTTCCTCAGAATCAGACTGCTGGGAAAAGAAAAGCCAAAGCCTCTGGTTGCATCTCCAACCAGTTTAACCCGCTGGACCAAACCTGCATCCACCCAGAATCCTACAGCATCGCCCTGAGGTGAGAACAGAGCTTGGCATTGAACTATCACATTACTTCACCACTACAGTCGATCATTGGATCTGCTCAAGGCTTGACCCAAGCGGTAGCGTGCGTGTTTACATCAAGTGGGAGCATCTGGTCCTGTGTTGCTCGGTGCGAGAGGGCCGTGCTACAAGCTGCTGCCACTTATATGAAAAGCACATTCAGCGTGTGCTCTGGACTCTCTGGCAGCGAATGTAGTTCTCCCTGCAGCTGTGCTGCTCAAGCCTGTTTAGACTACTCCAATCTGACACTCGCGCCTGTTGCTTCCAGAAGATGTGCGCACGGATGCCCTGCGGTTTGGATGCGCCTGCGTGCATGACAGCTGCGAGTTAAATCGAAATCGGTGTGTGCATGTGAAAGAGGCTTTTTTCTGTAAATTGAATATGAACGTTGGGCACAGCAATCCGATGCTGTGGAATTCGGAGGATTCATTGATGGCAACTGTAATTTAGGAAAAAGACATTCATTCACTGCGTGTTACTCACGTCTTTCGTTTCCACTGAAAAAGAGGTTTTAGTGTTGGATGTAGCACAGTGGGTGTGCTTGTGCAGAAACGCTTTGTGTCACTTGGTAGTTTATATTTGTGCATTGATACAGCTCGGTATAAACGTTTAGAAGTGCTTGGAAATGCTTTTGAAAAAAACTGGAAAAAGAAAGTTCTGGTAAATTAATAAGAAATATTTTTAAATGGAATATCACCAAGAAACCTTTGTTCAAAAGTTTAGATTTCCTTTAATTGTAGCACATGCAAATCAACTTGGGATAACACGGATCATTAGGTTTCATACAAACTTGTGGAGTCCATGCCGGCCTGTGCTGTCATTACAGCAAAAGAGTGGCATGCCAAATACTTAAAAAGTGTAACCCTGGCAGAGAAAACATTTCTATTTAAAATCAACCTACATATAAAGAACATTCTGTGAAAATATAACCTTGATATATTTAATATTGACTCAGTAAGGCCATTTAAAAGTTTGAAATCATTGTAAAATTACATTGGCCTGGATTTCCCAAAATATTTTTATTAAGCTTTGCTCTCCAATTATAATATAAAACGGAAGCAGTTTCGCTAGTGGTCTGAGACATCTAAACCCCACTTTATATGCACGTGTCCGCATGTGTGACCCATGTGTGAGTGCGTGCTTGTCCGTCCGCCCGATCTGTCGTCGAAGGCGCCTGCATGGGTCAGAGGTCTAATAAAGCCACTTAGGGCCATGGAGTGGAGGAATAATCAGCCTGTCATATCCTCCCTCCTCTCCTCTCCTTCTGTTTGTTTTTATTTCTCTCCGTTAGGCTTCATTTCCGACTAAACCAGGCAGAAAAGCCTCCCTCGCAGTCCCCTGTATTATCACCATCCTCTATCGTTACCAAATGCTGTGCTAATGGACGTTGCTCCACTCCAATTGTCATCATGAGGCCAGGCATATTTTTCTTGGAGTAACAGGATTTGATTAAACATGGCCACCAGCAGTGCCGAGTTGGTAATGTAGCGGCCAGCTAATGTAGCGGCCTTAAAACAAGGGTTTCTAGGGGGCTGGGGAGGAATTCTGGGTATTGCTAATAAATTGTATCAAATATGTTGCAAGCTTGAGCCATGGCTGGAATCGTGAGGCTAATGATGCGAGCAGAATGTCTGAGCGATGGCCTTATAATGATGATGACAAGCTTGACAGATTCCCAACAATCTGTAACCCATTTCTGAACTGGGTTCATCACTTGTGTCCTCTGTTTCACCAGCTCATTCTCTTTCCCTCGCATATTATTAGGTTCAGACAGCCCATCTCCTTTTTCACTTCCTCTAATTCGCTGCCCTCCAAAAAAGGAGAGGACAGACTATTCATTATGGCCAGTCTTTCTCAAACGATTTTGACATTGTTGTTAAATTTTTAGAAAATTTGCACAGTATTAAAATTACAATGTATTTCTCTGCCAGAATGTTTTGTATGCACTATAGTGGTTGTGCATTCTTGTGTACAGCTATAGAAAACACGTCAGATTGACAATGACAAACATTCTCATTCAAATACATCTCTGATACTACAGTACGTTTTTAGCTTTTATATTTTGGCTTGTAAACTAAATACAGATTTTAATACGGATACGCATAAAACCAGAATATTTCATCTGAAATATTTGCACAGCATTAAAATGTAATTTAGTAATACTATCTGAAATAACTAAAACTGGTTAGTCCACCGGCGTGTGTGGTTAGTATTGAAGTTGGTACAGAAGGTGGCTTAAATCAGTCACACGTTTTGCTTGTGAAAACATGCAGCTTGTCTTCCTCCATTTTGTGAGTGATTTTGTTGCACGATGGGCGCTTTGCGAAGCGTGGGCCAGCAGACGGTAATGGTGGATCATGTTGCTCTAATGTGATGAACTTGATATCCTAAGCCTCACCACTTGAAATCACTTCCCACACATACACACACAAATATGCGTTCACAATATGCAGCGCTGACCCCATCATGGATCATATATAGGATTTATGTATTATCTTTGGAACACGTAAATAATCTCCAAAATATCACTATTTAGATTGTACGGTATTTATTGGAATAGTTCACCCAAAAATGAAAATTCTTTAATCATTTACTCACCCTCTTGTCATTTCAATCCTGTATGAGTTACTTTCTTCTTTAGTACACAAAAGTAGATCTTTTGAAGAATGTTGGTAACCAAACAACACTGGGACTCATTGACTTCCATCGGTTTTGTGTCTATACAATAGAAGTGAATCGCTGCCGTCGTTGTTCGGTTACCAACATTGTTTAAAATATCTTCTTTTGTGTTCTGCAGAAGAAATAAAGTCATAGTCATGAACTATCACTTTAAGATTACTTAATGGCATAATTTAAAAGAATATATTAGCTCAGGTTGATGGACATCCCGTCAAATTGCACAGCGTGCAATCATTTTATTTCTTTTTTTTTTACAAATGGAAAGAGTAAATTAATTTCTATAAATGTAAACTTTTGACCGTTTCAACTGTTTACTTTAAATGTTTAAGTACCTTAGTAACTCTAAGATTTGTAAACAAAGACTACAGTGTGCTACATGTAAGCAGGTTATGCAGTCAGTCTTCACTGAGCTGTTAAGGCAAGAATGGTTTATAGATCCGTCGGCCGAGCACCACATTTTACACAAAAACCAGCAGCATTTTTGTGCAAAAGATGTATAAGAGTTGTCATCTTGCAATTGCGGTAATTCCGTCACGACGTGAACGCAGCATTTGTTACTACAGATCTGGCCGAAATCTCTGAATCAGCTGAGAATTGATATCAAATGTCACCAATTTTTACTTCTTACATTCCCTAATGATAAAAAATGTACTTGAGGGGACCACACACTAAAGCAGAATCATTGTGTCTGGATAGCCTCTATCTGTGGGCCCACCCGTGTGGAACCGAGGCCTCCTCTGCGCTGCTCCTCGGCAGAGCTGCTTTTCATTACGCCCGGAGGATAAGGCAGACTCCGCTCTCCACGATCCAAGAGAGCAGCGGCCCTGGTACCCCCTAAACACTAACACACCAGAGGGAAACATAAGCCCAGCTGAGACCCCCTCCAGAAACCTGAGCCCCCGGGCCAATCACCCGCCACCACCACACTTACTGTGTAGCTGTTCATAAATCACTCAAAGTTCAGCTCTCCGCTTTCGCTCTCTCTCTCGGCTGCCTACTCTGGCACTGCTCGGGGACAGCTGGAGAGCGGCATAGCGTCCCTTATGAATATTTCGGAAATCTTGGGAGGACCACTGGAGGACGATATGTAGTTGCTTTTGGAAAACATGAGCGCTTATGTAATTTGTTGAATTTGGTACAAGTACTGGGCACAGGTACATGTGTGAAAAACATTTAAATGCCGGTGTTCTCAGGGCATTGAGTAAGATATTATGTGCGTTGAAATTTGATTTACAAGATTTGTCATTACAGCTCAATTGTTGTCATGTTTTGGCCTTCATAATACGCATTGAATGACTTTACAAAACGTCCACATTGACCTGCTGGAATTCAAAGCTGGAATTCATCAGCTAAGCGTGTATGTCTGTTACCCTTTGCATTTTCATCACCTCATAACTCTGAGACCCAACAGAGAGTCTATGATTATTTTTTTGTTTCACCAGACCTAGTTCTGCTCTAAAACTGTTGGTTGTTTCAAAATGAACTGGAAAGCCATTTAACTTCTATATCATTTCAGGTTACTAATGAAAAATGGATGGTTATGTACTGCTAACATAATTTGTGGCGCTCACTGAGGCCATCGAAGTGTTGAGGTCCGTTCTGACCCTTAAGCCGAATTATTAAACTTAGGCACGTAACTCATCCCTCACTGTTTGTGCTGAAACACAGATCATACTTCAGCTTGTCAGCAAGCGGTGCGATATTACTTTTTGAAGAGATCAGATGGATGATTTTCACCTGATGCATGAACTGACAGAAGAAAAATTCCTTATATTGTACATACAATGGGAACCAGGCCATATAGGGACCCCAATATAGTGACTTTCATGGCTAAAGTGAAAATGTTGTTGACCTAACAGCGAGGGCAGCCATTCACTTGCATTGGTTTTGTGTCCACACAATCGAAGTCAATGGGTGCCACTGCTGTTCGGTCATCAACATTCTTCAAAATATCTTCTCTTGTGTTCTGCGGAAGGAAGGAAGTCATAGAGGTTCGAAATGACAAGACGGTGAGTAAATGATGACAGAATTTTCATTTTTGGGAGAACTATCCCTTTAACCTAGCAACGCCTTCAATGAGAATTCTTTCATCATTTATGTGCCTTCATGTAATTTCAAACCTGTGTGGCTTTCTTTCCTTCTCCGGAACAAAAGAAGATATTTTGAAGAATGTTGTCCCCCATTGACTTCCATTGTATGGACACAAAACCACAGAGACATTTCTCAAAATATTTTTTTGTGTTCCACACAATTGTCAAATACAGGTTTTGAATACATGATGACAGAATTTGTACAGTTGACGTGGATCTTTATATATAAGCCATTACCCATCAGCCTCCCCTTCTGTCAAGTGTACACTTTATCAGCAGGGTGAGTCAGGAAGGAACAATGATCCAAATGTACTTGCATCTGCGAATATCCGCTCGAGCTCGGGACAGTGTGGAATTGTCAGCGTGCTTACAAAAGAGTGAGTGTGAGCTGATTTGCCTTTTGCTGTTGCTGTCAAGCCCCCCCGTCTGCAGCAGGAAATGGGTGGGGCTTGAACCCACCTGCCCTGTCAGTCACACAGAGGACAGCTGCGCTGGCTGGCTGGCGTCAGGCTGTCACGACGACGGCCATCCATCAGCAAGCTGGCTCAGCAGGTCCGCTCCCTCCCCTTGCCAAAACTCACATTCCAATAATACCCCTGGACCCCAGCATTCCTCAGCCACCTCTGGACAGCTTGACCTCTCTCAAAGTCCTTGCCACAAGCTTGTTGCCCACTGCAGGACATGATGTATGGCACTGTATAGGTTATGTTGCCCATTATAAGTGTGCTTTGCGTAGAGAGTAGTATTTAGATTTTATGGAGGCAGTATAAGTCTTCACAGTCTTTCTTGTGTTGAATGACTTACTAAGGCCTCATTTACATTACTGTTCAAAAGTTTAGATCACTTGACTTAAATGTATTTAGCGATCTTAAAAATGACCAATGGTTCTCAATCCTTCCTGTTCCTTGCGACCCCCCGCTCTGCATATCTTTCGTCTCTCTCTTGTTTAACACACCTTATCAAAATCACCAGCTCATTAGAAGATCGCTTCACGAACAAACTCTGTTCGGATTGACATGGTCCCTAAACAGCGTTCATTGATCTCTACACCCTTCACACAGAAATCACAGAAGTAAAATTTGTTTTACTTTACACAAAACTTACTACAGAAATGTGAAGGGTTATTTAACCGTAACTATGAGATTTGAGTAGTAGTCACATCTTGTGCGCTTTAATGCCCTTCATATGGAACATTATACGCTCCTTACGAACTGGGATCATGGCAGAATATCCAGTGATGTCCACTTCGCAGGGCACTTCTTATTTTTGTTTTCATATTAAACAAACCTCTTAAGCCGGATGAGAGAAACGTACAAAATATACAGAGCGGGGTGTCGCGAGGAATAGGATTGAGAACCGCCGTTATAGACAATTTGTTTTAATTAAATACAATTAAGTTACAATAAAATATTGATATGAATTAATATGAATTTAATTTTAAATGAATTGTTACGTTATAACCACAGACAGGAAGTTAACTTAGGCCAGGAGTGTGCGTCCGATAAAATCATCAGTTTATTTTTTAGTAGACACAAAAATATAGTTATAAAATGTCTTTAATTAAAAGTTCTTGAAATAGATGATTTGGGCTAAATAATGAAGGAAAGACAGCCAATAAGAGCCCTGCATTGATGAAAACTACTTTGGGACTGTTTTGAAAGCTTCTCTGGGTGAGACCTGAAGAAACTGGCAGATAAAATGCCAATTCTGCAAAAACAAGGCAAATGAGAGCGCTTTTTATTATTCTACAAAATATTAATATAAATATTTTCACTGTGCAACACCGAATAATACTGTAGTATAAGCACTTCATCACTGTCAGTTTTCTTTAGAAAATAGAGTCATCATTAGCCAGAGTTTATAGCTCGTGCCAAGTAATTGGCCCTGTCTGGACCATGTGTTTGGTCTGTAAGAGACATCCTGATTCACTCCTCAAGCCTTAGCACTGAACTTCTCTAACGTATGATACTCTCTAAGCTGTTAGATTTATAGAGGGAGACAGAGTTTTCATCTCCGGGACTAGAAAATCAAGATTTAGGACATAATTAGCCTCACCTCCCCTCTGCTATCTCCGATCTTTCCTCTCCTCTGCTCTTGTGCGGCGGCCTTCAGGCTCCTCGCCGGCGTCAGGGGAGTTCCTCCACGTGTGCAGGGCTCTGGGAAGGGCTATTAAAAAGCCATTCATTAAGACACCACCTCCCATGGACCTCAGCAGACCTCCCTACCTTTCCACACACTTGATTCTGATGCTGTGGTGTGTTGCTCAGACACGGAGGTTTCAAATGAAATTAGATGTTTAAATGCACTTTTTTCATTTATTCCTCCACCTTCGTCTGTTCATGCAGGTTCTTGACTCAGATTGGGAGCAGTTTGGATATGATGGGCAGTGATTCTCTCGGGCACAGTGTGAAGAACAGTGTTAAGAGCAGTGGTCTGGATGTCCTGGCCCAATCTTTGAACACCACACCTGAGACTCTTCAGCTTATCGTGGACGGACTCACTCAGCCTCCCGGTTTTGACATTCGCCAGGGTAAGAATCTATCAGTGTACACCCATAATGCCCCACAGTTTAACCCTAGTGTTTGGATACAGATATTTAGCGAAGACATGAAAATATGGGACTTAATTTGAACGAAAAAAGAATAAAAAACAAAATTGAACACACATGCTTTTGTAGGGTTGGGTTGCCTGAGTAATATATCACGATTTATCACAATATATTGTTATATTTGTATTGTTTAGAAATGTCACAACACTAATAGACAAATAGTAAATTACGAAATAAGTGAATGAATAATTTGTGCTTTTGCGCATGAAACCAACTTAGCATAACACAAACCAAAGTTGACAAATCAAAACACTCTCCCAACACGACTGCACCACACACACATCAGAGACAATGCTGGCAACTCTTTATTTCTCCATTTTTTTTTCTTAGCGGTTCTCCTGTCTCCCCTGAGTCCGTCTCTTGTCTGTGAGATGACAGGGCGGCGTTCCAGGCTTTTGAAGTCTCGCCACGTAAACCGGGGGAAGACCCGCGTTATTAAAGCAGACCTGCCGACAGATATATCATTAATGAGAGAAAAAGCTGCTTTAAAAAGCAACACAGAACACCCTTGATCCCAGCGCTAAAATCCCCCGCCACTCTCTCTCGGAGTGAATAAAACCTACCAAACAACAAACGCCTCTTCTGGTTTTAATGTTACGTTCAGACATCTGAGAAGACATTGTTTTTCTTCTGCGGGTGTTGATAGTAAATGTTACGTTTCATTTAAGATGACAGGATCATAATTGAGACGAATGTCTTAACGTGTTTTAAGGGTCGGGGAACGGAGTTCATTATATGCAGAGGGAAGGTTTTCTTTGATAACGGGACGGAGTTTTATTTTCCGCACTTGGAAAGATGATGATGGCGCTGTTCGTTAAAGTCGAATTAACAATGGAACTCTGGTGGGGGAGAAAATGCTGTTTGTAGATATTGTAGGCATAATTCAATCCCAAAATATGATGTGGTTAGTTTAAAAGAAAAAGTTTTCCGAAGCACATGTTTTGTGCCACAAAAGCGCTTTGATCATATCTGAATGAGCATGCTTTATCACACATTAGGACACATAATCGGCCCATTTTGCAATGTTTGCAACGTTTGATGGGCGTTCCAGAGGATGAGATGTCAGTTGGGGTGGGTCAGGGTGTTGTGCACTAGATGGGACACTAGGTTTCTCATCAGATGGCTGTAGGCTCACTTCCCCTGCTTAAAAGCCTGATGAGTCCTGCTCTGTAGCCAGCTGTATAAATAACTGCCATGTGAGCTGTGCTGTAAGGTAAGGTGTCCCGGATAAGAATAATCAGAGATGAATGTTTCCTGGACTGCAGAGCCTGCTGAGAGACCGTGTTTATGTAAAAAGCACCTCCCAAAGAAAATCTCTCAAAAACAGACTAGAAGAAGTGAGGAGGAAGAGGTTTGAGAGGCCTGGTCATTTCGGATCTCAGATATGGGCGGAGTTGATGTCACAGTTTTTCTCGATTTCCATCCTTTTTTCTTCTCTAAATGATGTTTTTCTTCTCCGTTTAGATTTCGAGCAGGCCGATTTCAAGAAAGAAATCGTGTCTATGGATGACCTGTATGAGGGGATGGTTCTAACCGGGCGCGTAACGAACGCTGCGTTATTTGGAGCCTTCGTGGACATCGGAGTTGGTCGTAGCGGGCTCATCCCAAAGCGTTTTATCACTCAGGATAAGCTTCCAAATGACAAAAAGAGACGCAGCCTAGCTCTCGGTCCAGGCGAACGGGTGGAGGTGATGGTCAAACATGTTGATCTCCAGAGGAATCGGATCAGTCTGGACCTCATAAGAGTTCTCAGATAAACTGATCGATCAAAGGAATTCATAATAAAAACGTGTTGTAATGAGACCATTTGTAAAACATTTTTTTTTTTTAAACGTTTTGAAAGCTGAATGAGGTGAAATAAATAACTGTTCAAATGTTTGGAATGTGTTCTGCACTATAGCAGATTCTTACTTATCAATGGTTAATAATATATATTTCTGTTTTGAATATATATTATTTTTCACGTCTTGCTTCCTTTATTTCAGTATAAATATGCTGCGGTTTTGTTTGGTGAATGAGAAATGTCATGATTTGTCATGAAGTGTCATGATTCATTAAAGATGACAAGATCATATTAATGTATAATATCTAAATAGATATTAAACTAAATCATTTACACTATACCGTATGCAGAGAACGTTTTTTCTTCTGTAAAAATGTAGGTTCAGATGTTCATCTTTTCAAAGATATTGCAGCAAAATTTGTATGATGGATCTCAATATTTAGTGTAGATAATATTAGTTTTTACCCTACAGGATGTTCTTGTTATAAAGCTTTTTGTTTGTTTTTCAGCTTGAAAACTGTAGTGCAGTATCGTTTTGGTGCCTGAATGGATGTAATTGCAGCACATGATTTCTACAAACTGGTTACTGTTGCTATGGAGCACTTCTGACACAGTCACAGATGTTACCCCACCAAACTCAAACACGCTTGATTGACAGTCACTTATCAAGCAGGGGGGGGGGGTTGAACAAACAGCTGCCACACTCCAATATGACTAGAGGCCATTGGGAAAAGCAAACCTAATTACCATGGCTAGCCACGTGCTAATGAGCTACTTCAAAATTAATCCCATACTCCCTTATCTCTATTATCTAATCTGTTTGTGTTTATATGACACAAATAAAAAAATGGATAAATAAGAAACCCGATGTGCCCTGAGCACTTCATTGGAACCACAGGGAGAGAATTTCAAATGAGTGTGTATTTACATTGGGGATCTTTCATTTGTATGACAAGGAACTGAAGTGAAGAATGGTGTTGCATCAGTTGTTAAAAGTAAATGACCCTAATAAAATGACTCGGTTCATAGTTTTTACTAGAATTGGTTTATTGAAAATGCTTATCATGTTTCCAACTTTTATTGGTATTTTCTATTCATAGCTGAAGCTTTTTTGCCCTACATAGCCTACAGAGCTGAAAACGTGATGTTTTACGTATTTACATATTTATGGTAAATGACAGGTGCTTAATTAAACATAATTGGAAAACAAATACAAAACAAAAAGTTTTGTGGATGGCGATCGAAACTCATTTTTCTGTGTGCCACATGGTAGCTGCTGCTTGTTAACAGGTTTTAGTTTGTTAGGTTTCCAAAGAACAGACTTGTACAATATAAATCAATGTATGTATCAAACAAAAGCATGAATGTTGCAATGTTGACATTTTACTTTTAAAGCCGCAAACCACATGCGTTTCCTCCTGTTTCAGCACAGAATGTGCATTCTATTGTAATCTGTTAATGTTCAGTGCAAATATTTCCTCGAAAATATTTTTCTGTAACCAACAACAGCACATTAAATCTGAGCTCATCTTTAATTTTATCTGGCGGTTCAAATGGTTTTGGTTCACAGAGTGTGTGTGTATTTATTTTCTAGAATTATTATGAGACCAAAGGAGGAAAACAGGCAAATGGAAGTATCCATTGTTCCATAACCATTTTTTTGTCAATCATTTTTTAAATGCCTAATTGTTTTATTGTCTAAGTAACCCTATTTTCCCTGCATTCCTCTTGATAACAGAAAGTGAACTTGAATGCTATATGTAGCTTCTAGAACAAGACTTTTCATACCTGAGACTATACCTAAAGCTTTTAGAACAGCACTTTTTTATTACTAAGAAAGGATGAGGAGACCCCCTTACATATAACAGGTTTGACTTGTAATTCCAGAAAAAAATACTGTAGTCTTATATAGAATGACATTCTTTGGGTATGAGGCATTATAAAATCTGGACAATATTGTTCTTGTATAGCGCAACTGCAAGAACATTGCATCAACAGTTCAAAAGGTCATTGGTTCATTTTATAAAAAAACACATACTACTAAAATAAGTGCACTGTAAGTTACTTTGGACAAAAGCATCTACCAAATGCAGAAATTAAAAAGGGTTCTCCCCAACCTTTCCGAATCTGTTCTCAGAAACGTCTTGAATAGCCAAACATTTACACTATATAGGCCTAGTATATGAGTTAACCCATTAGTTGAAAGGTAGACCACCCCATGACTTGAAAATGTTGTGGCAAATAAAAACATCAAAATGTTCAATGCTGGAGAACAGTTTGAAAGCCCCGAGTATAGGAGCATCTTTTTGGACACCACAAGCGCCTCCAAAACAAGGGTGTCCAATCTCAACCACAAACGTGAGTCAACCAGAGCTACAGCCAATTATTTGAAAACAAACAGCACCACCTCCATGCAGAACCCATTGAGTTCATTGGCAGAGCCGATTCTGTTGCCCTGAGGACTCTATAAAGACCATGTAGGTGGCCTCAGTCTGTGCTGGGCTGATTTTGGACACAGGTTTGAAGTCATGCATTCACTTGTCTCATTTGTTCCTGGACAAAGTGGTGCATTGCTCTGCTATTGTGATTGGCAATGCAGAGGTCTCACTGAGAAAGGCTGAAGGGGAACTCGGCGGGTCAATGCTGATGTCTTTGTGGGCATGTGTCTGCCTGCTATCATTTACAGCTGTGATCACGATTGCGACCGATAGATCTCTCAGCTCTTGTTTGACTTCAAATGGTCTATATAGAGTCCCAATTTTCTTGGATTGTACATGTGTGAATGTGTGTGCGTGTGCTACCTTTTATTTGTAAATTTTTTCTCAATCTTTCTGCATATAGCTAAATTAAGAAAAGCATTGGGCTCAGAGAAAACATCTGGTCCAACTACGCAATGTCTTTGGCAATGATTAGATGTGGAGCAGGGGTTAAGCTACAGGCTCTTGATGATGTGATGAATGTAAAACACCAGGGCAATGTACAGTACCACTTTACCCAAGGTCCAAAATTAACACTCACCAAGCGCCACATGCAAGTAAAATTTGGCTTATTTATTTGCCAGTTGGCCCGCATCTTTATTAGAAACTGCAACATAATACACGGTTTAAATCATACACTGTAGTAAGAGAAATAATCTGAATCTCACTGATGTAAGTGACGAGATTAAAGATACAAACGCCCGGTTTAAGGCAAGTCCCAGACTAAAATTAATGTGTGACCTGTCTTAACTGAATATAAGTTGCCCAGAAATATCTTAAAATATATCAGTGCCATTGTTTTGTCTCAAGATGCACACCAGTAATGTATTTTTCTATGGCATTTTTATAAAAGCGACATAAATATCTTAAAAGGAATAGTCCTAGCTTAAGCTAAGCCGTGTCTGGGAAACTGAGCCAAACATCTATCCATCCATCCATCTTCTTCCGCTTATCCGGGGCCGGGTCGCGGGGGCAGCAGTCTAAGCAGGGACGCCCTGACTTCCCTCTCCCTAGACACTTCCTCCAGCTCTTCCGGGGGGACACCGAGGCGTTCCCAGGCCAGCCGGGAGACATAGTCCCTCCAGCGTGTCCTAGGTCTTCCCCGGGGTCTCCTCCCGGTGGGACATGCCCGGAACACCTTCCCGGGAAGGCGTCCAGGGGGCATCCGGAAAAGATGCCCGAGCCACCTCAGCTGGCCCCTCTCGATGTGGAGGAGCAGCGGATCTACTCTGAGCTCCTCCCGAGTGACCGAGCTTCTCACCCTATCTCTAAGGGATCGCCCAGCCACCCTGCGGAGAAAGCTCATTTCGGCCGCCTGTATCCGGGATCTTGTCCTTTCGGTCATGACCCACAGCTTATGACCATAGGTGAGAGTAGGAACGTAGATTGACCGGTAAATCGAGAGCTTCGCCTTGCGGCTCAGCTCCTTCTTCACCACGACAGACCGGTACAGCGACCGCATTACTGCAGAAGCTGCACCGATCCGTCTGTCAATCTCCCGTTCCATCCTTCCCTCACTCGTGAACAAGACCCCCAGATACTTGAACTCCTCCACTTGAGGAAGGAACTCTCCACCTACCTGAAGTGAGCAAGCCCCCTTTTCCGACTGAGAACCATGGCCTCAGATTTGGAGGTGCTGATTCTCATCCCAGCCGCTTCACACTCGGCTGCAAACCGTCCCAGTGCATGCTGAAGGTCCTGGTCTGATGGGGCCAGCACGACGACATCATCCGCAAAGAGCAGAGATGATATCGTGTGGTCCCCAAACCCGACGCCCTCTGGCCCCTGGCTGCGCCTAAAAATTCTGTCCATAAAAATTATGAACAGAACCGGCGACAAAGGCAGCCCTGCCGGAGTCCAACATGCACCGGAAACAAGTCTGACTTACTGCCGGCAATGCGAACCAAGCTCCTGCTCCGGTCGTACAGGGACCGGATAGCCCTTAGCAAAGGGTCCCGAATCCCATACTCCCGGAGCACCCTCCACAAGATGCCGCGAGGGACACAGTCGAATGCCTTCTCCAAATCCACAAAACACATGTGGATTGGTTGGGCAAACTCCCATGAACCCTCCAGCACCCTGGAGAGGGTATAGAGCTGGTCCAGTGTTCCACGACCGGGACGGAACCACACTGTTCCTCCTGAATCCGAGGTTCTACCATCGGCCGGATTCTCCTCTCCAGTACCCTGGCATAGACTTTCCCGGGGAGGCTGAGAAGTGTGATCCCCCGATAGTTGGAGCACCCTCCGGTCCCCCTTCTTAAAAAGATGGACCACCCACCCCGGTCTGCCAGTCCAAGGGAACTGTCCCCGACCGCCACGCGATGCTGCAGAGGCGTGTCAGCCAAGACAGCCCCACAACATCCAGAGACTTGAGGTACTCAGGGCGGATCTCGTCCACCCCCGGTGCCCTGCCACCGAGGAGTTTCTTGACTACCTCGGTGACTTCAGCCCGGGTGATGGGCGAGTCCGCCTCCGAGCCCTCGGCCTCTGCTTCCTCAATGGAAGACGTGCCGGCGGGATTGAGGAGATCCTCGAAGTATTCCTTCCACCGCCCGATGATATCCCCCCGTCGAGGTCAACAGCCCCCCTCCACTGTAAACAGCGTTGGTAGGGCACTGCTTACCCCTCCTGAGGCGCCGGACGGTTTGCCAGAATCTCTTCGAGGCCGACCGATAGTCCTTCTCCATGGCCTCCCCGAACTCCTCCCAGGCCCGAGTTTTTGCCTCCCCGACCACCCGGGCTGCAGTCCGCTTGGCCTGTCGGTACCTGTCAGCTGCCTCGGGAGTCCCACAAGCCAGCCAGGCCCGATAGGACTCCTTCTTCAGCTTGACGGCATCCCTTACTTCCGGTGTCCACCACCGGGTTCGAGGATTGCCGCCTCGACAGGCACCGGAGACCTTACGGCCACAGCTCCGAGTGGCCGCGTTGACAATGGAGGTGGAGAACATGGTCCACTCGGACTCAATGTCTCCAGACTCCCTCGGGATCTGGTTGAAGCTCTGCCGGAGGTGGAAGTTAAAGATCTCTCTGACAGGCGATTCGGCCAAACGTTCCAAACGTTCCCAACAGACCCTCACAGTACGTTTGGGTCTGCCGAGTCTGTCCAGCTTCCTCCCCCGCCATCGGATCCAACTCACCACCAGGTGGTGATCAGTTGACAGCTCCGCCCCTCTCTTCACCCGAGTGTCCAAGACATCGATCATCGACCTCCGGCCAAGGGTGTCCTGGTGCCATGTGCACTGATGGACACCCTTATGCTTGAACATGGTGTTCGTTATGGCCAAACTGTAACTAGCACAGAAGTCCAATAACAGAACACCACTCGGGTTCAGATCAGGGGGGCCGTTCCTCCCAATCACGCCCCTCCAGGTGTCACTGTCGTTGCCCACGTGGGCGTTGAAGTCCCCCAGCAGAACGACGGAGTCCCCAGTCGGGGCGCTTTCCAGCACCCCTCCAAGAGTCTTCAAGAAGGCCGGGTACTCTACACTGCCATTTGGCCCATAGGCACAAACGACAGTGAGAGACCTATCCCCGACCCGAAGGCGCAGGGAAGCGACCCTCTCGTTCACCGGGGTAAACTCCAACACATGGCGGCTGAGCTGGGGGGCTATAAGCAAACCCACACCAGCCCGCCGCCTCTCACCATGGGCAACTCCAGAGTGGTGAAGAGTCCATCCTCCCTCGAGGGGAGTGGTTCCAGAGCCCAAGCTGTGCGTAGAGGTGATCCCGACTATTTCTAGTCGGAATCTCTGAACCTCACGCACAATCTCAGGCTCCTTCCCCGTCAGAGAGGTGACGTTCCATGTCCCTAGAGCTAGATTCCGCGTCCAGGGATCGGGTTGTCGAGGCCCCTGCCTTCGACTGCCGCCCGATCCACTTTGCACCGGCCCCTTACGGTCCCTCCTGCAGGTGGTGGGTCCACGGGAGGCTGGCACCACGTCCCTCCTTCAGGCTGTGCCCGGCCGGACCCCATGGGGGGAGGCCCGACCACCAGGCGCTCGCATACGAGCCCCGGGCCTGGCTCCAGGGTGGGGCCCCGGCTGCGCCATACCGGGCGACGTCACGGTCCTCCAATTAATTGTCGTCATAAGGGTTAACCATAACTGAGCCAAACAGTCTAAAGAAAACATCTTTGATTCGACCAACCTCACTGTAAAAAAATTGTTGGTTCAACTTTGAAAAATAAGTTACCTGGTTGCCTTAAAATATCGAGTTATCTATCATTTTAAAGTTAAATTAACTAAAAAATGTGAGACAACCCGGTAACTTACATTTTAAAAGCGACAAATAATCAGATCTAGGAAGTTTTTGGGGTTGAATAGGAGTGTCCACAGGAGATCACTATAAATATTTATGTAGTGTAATTGAACATATTTATTATTTTACATATTTGAATATTAAAGCAGTGAATTTTTTGTCCGGAATGCAGTCAGTCTTGTTAATAGTAAAAGTCTGTGGGTCAAGAATCTTAGTTAGCACTTATATTAGCTTCAGTGTGTACACATGGTCAAACAATGACACAAACAGGAATGAGTTTTGAATTATTTCTCCAGATTTCCCACATAAAGGAATAAAATCCATTTAATAGAACCTCCATCAGAGACTCACAATGTTTAATTGAATGCTACAGCTCTTTTAGCCAAAAAATGTACACTTTACTCCGAACCAAAAACACCTCCAACATCTCCCAGCACCAAAGACAACTTCCATATTTAAAGAGTGTTCCAGGCGCACCCACTGCTGCTCTCATCACACACAAGCAGTTGGCACCATTAATATGACAATATTGACATCAAACTTATGATTTATTAATGAAGGTTTGGGTGGATTTCCCATGAAGCCAGTATTGTGCGACGGTATACCGGTGAAATCTAATAAAGCTAAAGTGAAACTGGAATTTTTCTGCAAAAGTACTTTGTGTTGCTCTTGATCCTTTGGAGAACTTACTGTGTTCCTGCTGTTCATTTTTCTTGAGTCTCCATTACTCCATTGGGAAAGAGATGGTTTGTACTTGTCTTGTTATGAAAATGCGCGCGAGTGGCCATAAGTTTGTGGTAATTTTCAAGGGTAATAAAAAGTTTCAGCTTCAAAGTGTTGACAGTGAGCAGTAAATGATGACTCCCCAGATGACGGATGTACAATGTGTTTTGCTCTTGTATTTCAAGGCCCCACTTAAGTATTTTTTGCCTCACTTGCCAATTACAAAACCATTGTCCATGTTTAATACACTAAAATGAATACAACTATTTTAAATTTGATAAAAAAGTGTGCTTTAGTCACACACCAAAACACATCGCCATTCTCTCGAACTCATCAGCTTTTCTCTGAGTGCCTCGGGGCAGACGAATGGCTGTTTGCATTAGGATGCACCTTGTCAACAGAGCTTATAAAAGCTGTTGTCACCAAATGAGTGTGATATCAAAACCTCCACGCAAGCATTAGATTAGCAGGCCCATAGGGAGACCCCCTCTCCCCAGAGCCCCCCCATCCTCCAACCCTACTGAAACTCATCTTGGTCCCTCTTTGGCGGCCATTAGACTAACTCTGTTACGCAGTCAGCGTATCCCCTGCAGCCCCTCAGCTCATCTCCACTAAGTGGATAATGTCTTTAGACTGATTATGAGAGTGAAGGATGCTATTGAGATGGGGCCCTGCAGCAGTCAACCCCTTGCAGGCCAAATATTTTCACAGTGGTCCAGGTGTTTCACTCTGAGATTTGTGTAAAAGTGGGCGTTGGCTCATTAAAATGACTGGTACAGATATGAGGAGAGACATTTCACTCTTTTACATTTGGCATAGTTAATCCAAAATCTTCTTAGTTTTATATCTAATTAATTCTTTACTTATTTATTTTAGGTTTACACTTTCGGTATACATGTACAGCTCTTCCACCCAACATCAATCCTTTAAGGTTTGGTACCTCTTGTTTGTTTCGGGGCTCTTGCCCTTTAGTCTTATTTCCCAGACAGTCTCTTTCCTCGTGGTCCAACAATTCTGTGAATTCCTCTATGCATGGATTCAGTAGACGTTTTCCTTAACTTGGGTCATCTGTGTAGACCCCTAACTCAATGTGATTGACAGGCCTGGGTAGGAAGTTGTGTTTCCACTTGCCCTCACCTCACTGGTCTCCTGTAATAGGAAGCCTTTATCAGCAAGACTTTCTGTAGACCTTCTGACTTTTCTCACGTCTTTTATTTTCTATACCCATTTCATATCCACGGATCATATTCAGGCACCGGAAGGAAAGGGGGAGCACACATGGGGAAATAACTATAATGCACATGCAGCACTACATGGACCAACAATGTACATACACTGTTGAGACTACTAACCATAAAATAAAGACTACATTAGACCAATCTATTATTATAGAGATTTGATTTTTAAATACATTTCGTATAAAAGAAATGATGTAATACATTTTTGCTTCTAAACGACGTAGGTAATACAGATAAAGGTCTGAACTGGGGTGCACAGTTTACTTACCAAATTTTCGTTTAGTCTGCAAAACAGTTTCTCATCATCCAGCATTATGACAGTGGCTTTATGTAATGCAAATGGATCAAGAAGTTGTACATCAAGATGAAAATAATCACGTAGGCTCTTTTTTATGTTAAATTCATGGCCCGAGATCAGGTTTGCATCACAAACATACAATTATAATTTAACATTATTTTAGAAAAATAGTGATGCCCAGTTTCCTGAAGAATTGCCCAGTCGGATTCTTTTAAATTAACTCTTCAAAGCTGGTGAATCGGTTCGTGATTCAGTCTGAATCATTTGAATCGTTTAGAGCGGTTTCTTACTTCGTGAATCAGCAACCAGGACCTTCAAAACAACAAGAGGATGAACTGGAAATGTACCTACGAGCAGTTTAAAACAATCCGGCAAAAGTATTACGTCGTTTTTCACCGGCCAGGAGGATCTGCAGGTAAAGTTAAACACATTGTAACCAAGTGAACCAAACAACATGCCATCAAAACACACATAGAACCCCAAATCTCATGTAATATTTCGTGCATGTACCGAACAACTCAAGTATTGTGGTTTTGTTTATACGTTTGCTTTATTTATCTCCTCATTAAAGCATAGTTTATAATTATTATGCTGTTATTCTTTAAAATATTTTAACATAATTAAATTACAGCTGTCTGTATTTGCATGATATATCAAAAATCTATGACGTAAAAGAAATGTAGGTAGCGTCCTTTCTGTAAATAGCCTAATAGATTAGCTGGTTATTAGCAGTTTGTAGCTCTGCATGCCTAACATTGTTTATTACAAAACAATTTGTCACCCCACAAACCCGACCTGTGCTATTATTTGATGTATTTTCCACAATGTGTGCATTATGAGTGCTTGGTTGTGTTAAGCCACCTGCCACAATGCTAAGACTGCCAGGCTGGCTTTTTGCCAGGGCGTTGCTACGCTGTTGCTAATGTGCTGATGGCATGTAGGATACACTGGTACAATGTGAGCATAACTAAGTAGACTTTTTTAATGTATTGTAATGAGAGCTGTGCAACACTCTCAGGCAGAGAATTGTGGGATTGAAAGTGTAGCCTAGCAAACAAGTAATAAGAAAATGAAGCATCGCTCAACTTACATCCGAGTTAATGGTAGGTGTGAGGTGAAGGCAGGCGTCCAGGCTTTGCAACATACTTTATTGATGGCTGTTTTGTGGTGAATACAGAAATCTTATATGAATCTTTAATTATGTAGTTACTGTATTCAAATGTAAATGTGATTGGTATATTTGTGCTGCGCAGTTGTGTTTTATCATCAACGTATTGACAAGCACCGAAGTGACCCCAGGCATGACCTCTGGGGATTTTTCAATGTACCATTAGAAAAGTCACCCAAAAATTGCACCATTGAAGCTAACATGCATCTTTGTAGATATAAATGGTGTGAGTGAGTTATGAGGTTCGAGAAGGCCCCAACCCTATGTATTAGCAACAATGGTGATGCTTGCCTTAGCAAGCAGCGTTCATAAGTCCTTTATTGCCTCTAGGCTTCATTGTTATCAGGCCTAGTGACAAAAGTGAACATGTTCTGACGTGCTCCTGAGATGCTGATGGTGGCTGCCAGGCCATGAGACATGCCGAGTAATTACCTTTCATTTAACATATTCAACTTCTTAACAATGAGGAGTAATAATACCTTATTAATGTCAGACTGGTATGTCAGATTCTGACAGATCTGCCGTTGAAACAATACCACTGACGCTCGAAAGCAGACCTGCCCTGAGACAAGCCGTCGGCTGCTCGGCACGGGCCTAGTTTCAACCCTGTTACTATCACAGTGTAAACTCCTTTCGGTGTCACATGTGCACAAACCCCAGCGCTCAAAAATCACATAACACTGGATGTGTTTTTAACAGTTGATTTTGATTTGTTGGTAGCACAGGTTTTATTGAGAACAAAGTGGAAGCTCTTTGACACCCATAATAAAACCAGGCTCGTATCTGTCTGGTTAATGGGAATCTGTTTTCTTAACTTTTTGAAAAGTTTGTGAATTGTTATGCCGATAAAGTGTGTCTGTGGTTTGTTTGTGGGTAAGCCGTTGTTGTTGAGTGTGGGAGAGCCTGTTTCTGTATGTTATCATTCGGGGAAGTATAGGAAGGAAGCAGATAGTCTATTTAACTGTAGTGCTACTTGGCCTCTAACACCTTTAAGACAGCTGATGATAATCTATTTTTCCCGATGGCCAGCAATTCAGGAACAGGAGGAGACAAGTCTGTCATCAAGAGCTTTTGATCATTTTCACCGTTATCTGTGCTAACTCTACTAAATGAAGGTGTCTGTGTTAAGCAATGGATTCTTGCCGTTGAAAACAAGTGGCATTGATGCTAAAACAATATCTACCATCAGTGCGTCCACGTGTTTTAAACAGCTTGTTTTCGCATAGTTTTGTAATAACTGGACCTTTCAAAGTAGAAGACAGTTTTGTGAGCTTCAGAGTTCAAGTACGTAAACTTCAAGGTGCAGATCACTTTATTTTAAGTTTATTTCTTAAAAAGGCCATAACATCCTCTTATTACAGTTCTGATAGCTGTGCAATTTTTTATGTAGATCGCCTCTCTATCGCCATCTCTGTTTGAAACATACAATTCATCTCCGTCCTTCTGAAATTTGTTGTTTTTCTGAAAATGGAAACTTTTTCAATGTTTAAATACTTTGTTGTCAAAGTTGAAATGCACTTTTTGATATCTTTTACTGGTTAGATATTTGCAAAACCCAGTGACAAACATAAAGGGTGACTAATAATAATGATTAATGGCAAAAAATAAAAATCATAAAATATGGAGATACGAGATTTCAGAAGCACAGCAGTGAATAGCAGGTTACTGTACGTATCTTTATGTGTGTTAAAAGCGAATAGCATCAAACTTCTTTATTTTCTGAATTATTTACTTTGTGAATCAGGGTACGAGACAATGATACGGCTTTGAACACCGAACATTTAATGTATACTTTTAAATAAATAGTCAGTAGTGATGAAGAAATCTTTTTTTAGATTCTTAAATTTGACAGACACCTTTATCCAAAGTGACTTAAATAAGTCGTATACATTTTATGTATGGGAATCAAACACATGACCTTTGTCGTGCTAACAGAAAACTCTACCACTTGAACTTCAGGAAGACTAGTAACAAAAATCATTTATACACTATATTTTTACAGTATTATTGTATATTAATGTATCACTTACAGTATTATTTTTGCATTTAAAAATGCTTAACCTGATGACACTTTGATGTGACATAAATGAAAAGTTATGTTACTAGAAACGTACAAAAATGTTATGGTACTGGTTGCTTGTTGACGGTCCCTAAGTGTATATTAAACCGTGTTCCATAGAACGTTAATGGAAAATGAAATTGGAGCATGAATTTACATTGGACTAAATAACCCAAACTCGGGGATCCACCGCATACTCTTACTCTCATCATAACAGATTAGTAGAGGTGTTGGAGCGGCTGAGTGTAGGTTGTTTATGCCTGGCTAGGTGACAAAGATTTTTCTATATGCCTGTGCTCTATGTCTATGTCTTTCTGTGTCCTGGTTATTCCGTCTACATGGCCAAGTAATGACAGCCTAAAAAACTCCACCAAACATGAAGCGTGTTTGATGCACACGCTCCCCAGAACTGAAGAGAGAGGCAAAGTTTCAAGGCCAGCAAGCCATCAACAGAGCTCTAAGTGAGCCAGACTTTTACACCAAGCGCTTATAGCTGATCTTGTCTTGAGCCAAGCACAACACTGTAATGTATCTTAACTGTAATGTAACTTAAAAGCGTGACAAGTTTAAAAGCTGAAAACCAGCCGACTGACTCATTGGTGCCTTTTCAGTGGGACCAATATGTAGACAGCGGGTATAATCCCATTGAGAACAGGAGGCTTTAAAATAGCACACTGCCAAGGCCTATGTTCTGTCAAAGCTGCCATAACACACAGTTCCTGCCAATCTCATATTAATCTTGAGTACCTATAGAGTAGTATTGGATACTTTGTATCTTTGAAGAGTATTTAGTTTGATCACATTTATAAAAGATAGAGACGCCTATATGATTATTTCCAGAAAAATACAACCTCCGGGGGGTGTGCGGGGGAGGAACTAAATCACAAGAACACAATACATTATCCCAATACATTACCCCTGCATAACTATTGATTCACTATAAGTTTGTGTCGTTTACATAATGCACACACTCGCCGATTGCCAACAAAACACAGACATATGACTTAGTTTCACTTACCGCATGCGGTTCATGTCCGGTATCTTTTACCTACGATAACCTATACAACACTGGGGTAGTGTATAGAGCATAGAAATACTACATAATACGTCCAATGTGTTTTTTGACAAGTTGACCATGTCAAGCATGAGAAGCCAGCACGTTTAACATTGTAAATAAGTCAGAATGCATGAAACACCGTTGCAAGTGAGGTCGCGTATTGCAACCAACGGCTCACTCCATCCCTCCCATTTGAAGCACTACGGCGGCTCTCATAGGACAAAGATGTCGTAGCATTTTCGCTTCTTTGCAGAAAGAGATATCGTATTCACGACACGTGCTCTGAGCAGTTTTTCCGTTTAGTGCTACTGCAGAAACATGGAGAATTCTATGTAAGGGTGTGTATGTAGATAGAAATAGCTCATTCTAAGGTGATAAAAACATAATGCTTCTTTATGTAAGGTCTATTATATTGCATTTCTGTCAATAGATCCTCCAAAAATTACACACAGCACCTTCGACTAAAGTTAGTATTTTAGCCATGCAGAAATGTGAAACCCAGTCTTAAATGTTCATTAATTCTTATGATCGGACCAAAATTGGTGTTCAAGTGGCTTATTTATTTCCTACTGGAACAAGCTGAAATGTCAAGTAAAAACAATTCTGATTTGTAATTGCTTGTTTT
Source organism: Triplophysa siluroides (assembly GCA_006030095.1). Taxonomy (NCBI): domain Eukaryota; kingdom Metazoa; phylum Chordata; class Actinopteri; order Cypriniformes; family Nemacheilidae; genus Triplophysa; species Triplophysa siluroides. Next base: position 5,083,050 of record VCII01000868.1, on the reverse strand, counting down.
GATAATTCTGTTTAGAAAGCTTTTCCTGGCACTGAAATTTGCGAAAGACAGATGCATTATACAATGTGGGCCCGTCACTTTCTCTTTCAGCTTTTTTAGTTACTCTTGTTAAATGAAAGATCTTCTGCAAAATGGTGGGGCTTCTTTCTGTCTCACTCTGTATCCTTCTCATGTTTTTGAACAACCCTGTTTACATTATTATCTAACTGTTCATGTTCAGAATTGTCCAGGCCACGCTTCGAGCTGCAGCATGGTCTACACCTTTAATCATGTAGTTTAAGTTTACCACAAGATTTTCTGAGCTCGGTTTAGATTTCAGAGAAGTTTAATTACCACATTGGTTTATATAATATAGTTGTTAACTTTAATGTAACTTTCATAGAAAGATAAAATTTGGATTGCACACTCAGGAGTGACTATTAGACTGAGCCATGTCTTTCAGCAATCCTGCATTGTGCAGTAGTGACATGAAACAAATGTATTATATAGTATGCTTTTTTTTAAATATGATTGCTCTGCGCAGAAAGAGAGGCTGTCATAATTCCCAATCATTTTCATTAGTTTTCCCATGGAGGCCTGTTTGCATTCTTTTGGGGAAAAAACGTTTTCTCAAGCTTTCAATGTTTGAGATGAAAACAAATATAACGTAATTGTGCTTTGAATATTTAATATTGAAGATTTGTTTACATTTTTGCTATTTCCAGATGTTTTTGTTTGTCCTCTCCATTCCTGTGAAATGGCAGGGAATACCATATAATTAGTTTTTCTTTGGAGGTTATGCCAGTTGTACGGCAGAAAGAAGAGGTTCGTTCAAATATTGAAACATACAAGATAGTTCAAGGGAATTAAAAATTATTTTCATAAGCACAAGCAACATCAAGAGCAATTAAACATATATTATAATTTTACTATTTGATATAGACTGAAACATGTAGCACTTTAATGTTAAATGCATATATAGATCTGTAAAAAAATGGAAAACGTGTTCCAAAATGTCATTTTTATCGACAGCAGATCTATTTGTCACCCTGGATCACAAAATCAGTCTTGAGTAGCACGGGAAATTTTTTATTAAAAGCCAGAAATACATTGTATCGGTCAAAATGATAGATTTTTCTGTTATGCCAAACATCCTTAGTATATTATGTAAAAATCATGTTCCATGAACATATTTGTCAATTTCCTACCCTAAATATATAAAAACATTATTTTTGAGATTGGATGGCAGGCCAATATCAAAGGCAATTTTCTCAAATTTAGATTTTTTTTCACCCTCAGATTACAGAGTTTTAAACTGTTGTATCTCCGCCAGTTATTGTCCTATCCGAACAACCCCATACATCAATGAATTATTCAGCTTTCAGATGATGAAAAAATCTAAATTTTGAAAAATTGACCCATAAGACTGGTTTTGTTGTCCAGGGTCACATTTGATGTGTGAGTATGTTTTATCCCTCGCTATGTTTAGTGGTTATTGCTGCAAGTGTTGAACACAGTAGTACCTTGTGTCTGAGCTCAGGATCCCATAATTTCCTGCATTTCCCGTGGTACTCCGCTCGAGACGCAGCTGGCCCGTTCTGACGTGCATCTCAGCCATTGTTTCTGCATAGGGATCAGTTCCCAGCTGAACTCACATCCTGCCAGGAGAGGAAGCAGCGCGAGGGACGGCGCAAGAATGTGCGCATAAGGCTTTTTTCAGAATCAGGAGGTTTAACGAAGCCTAATGAAGATGTATTGGAGCGCAAAGTGGCTTTGACCGTTCTGTTAAATGAGCGTGGCTGTTAGCATTCCTTGAGAAGCAACAGATTCCCAAAGTTAGCCAGGCTTGGCTCATTGAGGTGTTCAGGTCAGGCTCAGCATATGTTTGTCTTGCTTGTTTGCGGAAGCAATGTGTGTGCTTATAGAGCTGACAGAGATTTCGTTGAACACACCGAGTACTGTGTATGAGATCAAAAATGTGGCTGTAAGTAATCATGTGACCATAAGTTCCTTCACCTGCTCGCTGACCTCTCCAAATTTGTATTACAAACATTGACAAGCACAATGGTTTTCTTCTGCAACAAAACACAAGTAACCCTCTCAAGTGTTGTGTTCTACACACTGAAAGAAGACTAAGAAATGAACATGTTTCATCCATGGCTTCCAATGCATACATCGGTAAGATTTTGGCAGAGGACAGTGTGCTTTGTTGATATACAGCTGTTAATTGTCTTATAAGAGACCTGGTGAAATGTGCGTACTGTGTGGTGAGTAGTTGTGTGGTCTTGCTTCTTGCGATAGTACAGGGCTCCTGCCTTAAGTCTGAATAGCACTTCTTGGCACACGTGGGATCAGGTATAATGATGTCTTTGGCTGCCGGGATACTGTAAATGAAGTCAAAGCGCTTGTGTTTATGAGCGATCAGGCTACTTGGGGACAGATCAGAAGCAGGCCTGTGGCTTAAGCTAGAGTTACTTTATATATTTAGTCAACTGATCTCATATTTTTTACTTAAATTATATGGGAAGGCATGTCACAACCAACTGAGCAGTGAGGGATCTATCCTGAAGATTTGAGCCTAGTGGTGATAAGGAGGGAGGTACTTTATGAGAAATTTTGCAGACCTGTACAAAATATAAAATGTTGTTCCTGAGCGTGTCGAGAATTTGGTAATGAACCGTGTGGAAGGAAATTTCTGCTTCAAACATTTTTTCCAGTAATTCTGTACATATGTAGCCAAAGATTTCTAGATGTTATAATGAGGACTTGCATGTGCTCAGATGTTCTAGAAAACACCTATTATACCCCAGAATATCGTGTTCCAGTACTTTTCTGTTATTGTTGTTTTTCTTAGCTTTGTGAAAGCTTTATTTTCCCTAAAATAACAAGTGAGACCTGCAGATTTTGAGTCTTATTACTAATACACCAGATTAATGTTTTGCGGCCCCTCTTGAAGAAACTGAGGAAATCGTGGCGTTTATAAAAAGCCTTGTGAGGCGGAGTAGCAAGACATAAAAGAATAGAAAAGGCGAAGGAGAGAGGGGCGGTTTTTGTCATCATATCTCCAAAGCTTCAGTTATGCCTTACACTCATGGAAAACTACTTAGAACTCCAGACGTGCTAGGCTTGCCAGAATCAGCTTCCATTCCAAAAGGAATTAATATTAATATTAGAGAGAGTCGACCCTGACATGTGCAATTTAGGCCAGAACCCATATAAATCTATCCCAGAAGCCCTTGCTTCCGGTCGGCCTGGACCTGGAAAGCTGGAACTTAAAGAGCTGAGCGTCTGAAATATCCATTGGCCAATTATCTCCCTTGCCCTGCTTGGGATCAGAGCTCTATAAAAAAACGCCCAAGATGGACTGCAAGGCATTTTTGTTCCTCTTGCGGATAGGGCTCTGTGCCGGCGTATTCCTTCTGACAAGCACTTAAATATGAAGGACAACATGAGTTCTGCGGTTTGTCTATCACCTGTTACAGATTTGGGTTGTGACTGAGAAGTTTAATAGTGTAGTGTTACCCATAGCTAGAAAATGCAGTCTATAACTGAAACCTAATGATGGCCTACAAACGCCCATGTGATTCCATACATGAGAAGACATAAATGTGGATTCACTTTGTGTTTAAAGACTGCTTGATATCGAAGAGAAATACGATATGTGAAAACTTGCTAAATAATGCTACGATACAATGCAATATAACAATGCTTTAAAGGCACAGTGTGTAATTTTCACCGCTGGATGTTGCGTATGGTTGAAAGCTTGAATCTCCACAATTGCCACTTTACAGGAAATAAAAAAACACTGCATTTAATCAATAATTGAACACTGTTTTGTCAAAGATGACAAGCTCTTTTGATTAATTAAATATTAGAAATACCCACAAACAAACATGAAGACCAATCAAAATGGGTGACCAATATTATAAATCAAAATGAATGATTTATATATAAATATAAGCATTCAGTCAGACAGTGAGTATAGTAAAAACACTAAAAAAGGTGTAACTTGATGTCGCTGTGAAGGAAGTTTGAATGTAACCAAAGATAATGTAATGAGGAGGGACTTTACAATGTGTAAAGTTACAAATTTATAATAATTATATAGACTGTTTCAACTTAACTTCCGTTCTGTGTTTGTTGATCCGTCTTGTTAGTATGTATATATATATAACTGTTTATATTGTATTTAATTCATATTAATCTTAATTTATATTATTATTTTAATGTATAATAGTTGTATTAAATAAAAAATGTGTTGTGTAACTTTGTCGCATTTAATTTTAGCCAAGTTCTCAACAGTTCTTCTGCTGGTAACCCAAAATAATACTGGCTAGACATACTTTTAAATTGGTAGCTAATGTAATTTACTTGTTATTTCTTTTGCTTGTTTTGACAAATAATCTGCAGGGACTCTGTCCATTGCAGATGTGTACCAGAAGTTGTGTTTGGGCCACTAAAGCATGCATGAGCAGAAACGTTTTGTTTATGTTATTGCTTTAAAACCAAAAACAATTGTACTGACAGCTTTCCTGTGGCTCAGTGGTTAGACAATCTTAAATCAGACAATTTAATGCCAACCATTGAAATATGAACACTGGCAACATTTTGAAAATTTCGATATATTGTGCATCCCTACTCTGTGTGCATGTGTTTGAATTAATGCACTGAAACAAAATGTTTCTACAGACCAAACTGGTAATTGTGTGTAAAGGTTGTCCGTTATGAATCTTTTGGTCATACTATGGTAAGAAAGATGAAACGTATATATTTTTTTCGCGATGGCTGGTTTGTTAGTAATGCACTGTGCAGTCATTGAATCGCTCTGTAGACTCCCAGGAGAGGCTTTAGAAACGGAACATCAAGCTGTTGGAATTACACTTAAAGGATCCGTTTCCACTGGGGTGTTATGTGAATGGGATTTTCATTTCCAGATTTATCGAACTTAATAGATAATATTTGGAACTCAATACTGCACATAGAAAACAAACAGCGTTAGTCATTTCGTAGCTCCATCAGGACCTACTGTTCCTGGGCCTTGTTCCACAGGCTCTCAGCAGGTACAGTGTGAAGCCAATGTTAATATTCTCTGCACCTGTGTAATGTGTGCTAGAGATTGGGCTGCCTAAGTTAGCCGTGTCTGTCATGGTAGCTGTTTTCATCTCGCCGTTCATTTATTTCTCTTTGCCTCTGGCATGAAACCGCCTGCGGTGGGGAAGAACTTGAGGGTGTTAATGTTTTTTCTCTGGTGCAGCAGAACTGGTTGCTAGGGAGGAAAGCTGTCCGCCTTAAAAATCAAAATGACTAAGTATGACAAAGTGAATCAAGTGAGCTAATATTTGAACTTTGCGAGGCATGATGGATTGGCTGCGCAACACTGAGAAATATCTTAATAATATTTACTCAAATACCCCAGGAAATGAATGCCTCCAAATGGCAGTTTCAATTTACACCCTTTAAAAAAGTTTCCTTGGCTCTCTTCACACGCTCTTCTCTTTACATCATGTTTTCTTTAGATCTTGTTACTTTTTATAAAAGGAAATGCTGGATTGTGGGTCGGGTGCCACAGTGACATGTAGTTGAGTATAGATGACAGATGTGTGAGTTGAGGCGCAAGTGTTTAAACTGAATTTAATGTTGTTAATGCCTAGACTAGTGAGTTTTAAGCCTGGTGTCTTGGGACAGGCAACTCTGTTCATTTTGTATGTGGCTGTTTTCAAACTCACCCATTTAACTTTTGCCTTCACTGAAACATTTTGGAGAAAGAATATTACATTTAAGATAAACAGCCCCAGGTGTGTGTGTGTGTGTGTTGGGAGGTGTTGTCACAATATAAGATTTTCTTTACACAATTATAGTGGCTAAAAAGAAATCATGTTACCAATTGTATCACAATATCGATTTAAATGTTAAATCAACAAATGATGATAACAATTCCTCTTTAAATGTGTTTATTTTGCATTTGGAAAGTCTGTACCATTAACGCTTATAAGGCAAATGGGTGCTAAATAACTGACGATGTCATCATGTGTAGAATTAACCCAATATTGAGGAGAATGCTTTTAAGATGTTATTGTCAATAGTATATTATCTAACAGTATATTGTGACACCCCTAACCACACTCTATAAATATTATAAAAAAACTATATTCTGTTATATCCCATGATTATTATGTTTATAGCATTTAAGGCCAAATTACACATGTCATTGAGTTTGACCTCTGCAGGTGGACAGACAACATTTCAGAATTGGCAGGCCTCTGGGCTGTAGACTGCTGTTGTGTTTGACATTGTGATGTACTGCTTGTATCATACCCTTAGTACACATTGCAGTGATCTTAGTTTAGGTTTAAGGCAGAGGAGCAGACCTTGGGCAAGAATGAAGCGGTTTAACTGAGCGTCTAACTTTGAGAGTTCGGCTAGAATTACAGGTGTACTTCCTTTCCCAGGCTCACAGGAGAGAGAGTGTAAAATCTTTGTGGCTGGGGAGAGACGCAGTCAGGCCTGCTATTGTCATACATGTTTTTGCGCTTTCACAATGAGTCAGGCAGGTGAATGAGTAAGTCTTAAGATTTGGCACAGGTGAAGGAGAAAGTAGGAGAATTGAAAGGAGAGGCGCCTCTTTGAGAAGATCACATGAGGGACGGAGCATCGTTCAGACTTATTTAGGTGAGAGGAGGGGTATGTTCCTCACCTTCACACACACAGATACATGATACTTCCTCTGGTCCCACATCCCAGCATGCCTCTTTTCATATGAACACCATCTTGCAGAAGGATCAGTATGCTGGTTAGCTTTACTCTAACTTGTCTACTGTATTAATAATTATAGGAGTGATGTATAATACAATTTTCTTTGAGCTTTTGACATATATGAGGCTTTTATATTATTAATACATCCGTCACGCTTAAATGTTTTTCAAATGATGAGGAGGACATTTTATGTTAACAAGGTTTCAAAATAGTTAGATTTTGCTGTATTTATGACGTCACAAAGGCAAATTCATTTTTATATGACTGCCCTACAGCGAGAAATCATTTCCTTTCAATGCGTCCTCAACGCATTGTGACGTTGTTCAGAAATTACACTTAAAAAAAAAAAATATTATAACCTCAGGGTCAATGGCATGTACTTGCTTTATGTAAATTTAACTTCAGATTTGTTTTATTCTACATTTGACTCTGGCATGGATTGTGTGTGATTGTGCAAACTGTTATATTAAAACGCATTATGTTAAAGGGTCATATGGCGCGAATACGTGTTTTTCTGTGTCTTTGGTGTGTTATAAGTTGCCCTTGCATGTATTAGACACGTAAAATTGCAAAAGTTTAAGTGTCTGAACAAAAGACGCATTCTGTCTAAAAGCGAATGTTTAGACGGCCAGATCTGCCTGAAACGCCTCTTGTAACCACACCTCCAAAAATCTACGTCAGTTCGTATTATGATTTGACGAAGACCACCCAAATGTATACGCAAGTAAGGTTGGCGTACCTGTCAGTAAAATTGCTTTGGAACCTGATATGGAAAGAGGTGTGACATTTCCGTCACACACTTGCAGTATTCGACCAATCACTATGCACTGGTTAACTGGCCAATCATAGCACAAATCACTTTTCACAGCGATGAGCTTTGGAAAAAATCGGCGCCTTTCAGAAAGGCGGGCAAAAAGTAAATACAAATACAGCATTTTTTTTAACCTTAAATCTAGTATACGCATTGCATTACATCTAAAACTAACCGATAATATTGATTTTAGCCGTGTCATATAACCCCTTTAAAGTGATAGTTCACCCTCATCATTTACTCATCCTCTTGTCATTTCAAACCTGTATGACTTTCTTTTTTCGCAGAACACAGAAGAAGATATCTTGAGGAAAGTTGGTAAGCGAACAGCCCCCATTCACTTCTGCACACAAAACCAATGCAATGGGGGCCAGTTAACAACATTCTTCTTTTGTGTTCTGCAGAAGAAAGAAAGTCATAAAGGTTTGAAATGACAAGAGGGTGAGTAAATGATTGCAGAAATTGTATTTTTGGGTGAACTATCCCTTTAAGTGTGTTAAAGTCAAGCATTCAGCTTACGATCTTACAGTCTTATTGAGAGAACTGTAACTGGGGAGATTATCACAATTTTTCAATGGTCTTGATTTTAGAAGATTATCTTTCTCTGCACAGATCCAGGCATTTTAAATTGATGTTATTGGCATCCTTGCTTTATACACATGCTTCACCAAGCTATGGCTAAACCCTTTGTGACCATCTCCTGGCTGCTGTTTGCCTTCTTTATGTGGATTGATTTCAGCAGCAACACGATTATCCTCATCACTTTACCATCCACAGCCTCTGTGAAGCGACCTCCCTCTTCTCAACACTGCAACCCTACACCAATATTGCTGGAGTTTATTTTCCCGTTTATTTTTACTAGCGAATCCCTTCCTTCTCCATTCCTCCCACACGTTAGTCTTCCATTGTTGGAGGGGAAGAAAGTGTTTGCTTGGAAATGTATTCTCGCTTGCCTTTCCCTTTCATTTTTCTGCCGAAACTCAGGAAACTATTGTAGGTAATTTGAGAAAAAGGTTTAATTTCTGTGCCACCAAAAGGACTGTTTTCAGACGTTAGGGTTATAGTCCAAAAAACAGAATGGCCTGCCTCAAACTTACACCATTTGTCAAGCCGGTGTCCGACTGGTCACGATGCTCAAACGAAGAGCAATGTTTCATTACTGCTACAGTATTTATACATGTCTGTCCTATATTAATTACAGACATGAGCAGTTTCAGACTTCAGCAGTCTACATCAGTTTTATGATGAACTTTTTTACTGACCTGTCTACACCGCATGCCAGCGAAGTGATGCTAAGCGATAAAAGACAATAGAACCAGTTATAATACTGTATAACTCCATACTGTAACTGGATGCAGCGTGCTGCGACATGACAAATGCCTTATTCTTTACGGGTTTGACGCATCACGTCACGCTGCTCATATTTGGTGTAGACAGGGTGCTAATCTAGGCTTAGTTTGTGACATTGTGATCACAAATGCATTTTGCATTAAATTAAACTACTGTCATATTGGTGGCTGCTCTAGATGGCCTTCAGCAAAGTCAATGTACAATTAAATCAAGTTCTCTGTGTTTTATTTTGTAACCAGCAGAGGGAGATAAAGAAATCAGTCTCTGGGGAGTTCAGCAATAGTTGAATCTGAAGGAAACAAACCTGTATAAGTGGATACCTTCATGACCGTTGAATGCATCCATACACGAACACACTATTTGGACTAAAGAGAAAGTTCTTGAGGTATCATTCAAATTTCATCAACATTTTTTTCATTTCAAAATAAGACCATTCAGATAATTAGTAAAAGCAGTTTGCTGGGGGTCAATGTCAACATTTGGCAACCAGATATTCATTTGGGCAACTGAAAGAGTATTTGAACCTCATGAAAGAGGTGCAAAGCTTTCTGTTCTTCAGTTTGTGTTCAGACTTGACTGTTCTGGAAGCTTCTAGCCTCGGCTTGGATGAACTCTTGCTGACATTGCTGTAAGTGTAAGTCTAATGTAACTGCATCCGCATTTCAAATAGCGCTCTCTCCCACACAACCTGAGATGGGTGACCGCCTGGATGCAGGTGAGAGGTAAGCCTGAGGTGTGAAGGTTGACAGTATTATCTGGCTTAGAGTAGAGGCCTGTGTGCACCAAATGCAAAACAAATAGCTATTTAGACAAATAATATTCAAATAATAACCAAATTCACCTCCATAATATGTGCCGAACTTGATCAACAAACAAATTTACTTCTAAAGAGACAACAATAATGCATGCGGCTTTCATCTGTCAGCTTAATAAAAAAAAGTGTCATTCTGATATTTCTCTATGATTAAAAGCTTGTATCTCATTGGTCAGTCACTTTTCCTTGTTGGTTCAAAGTCAAAAATAGTAATTGCTCACTTAAAAAAAGCCTTTTGTTTGTTGTTTGCTACTATTTAAAATCTTGGTGGTAACAAATACAACACCTAAAAAGGTGTTTTTAATGTTTATTAAGTCACATCCAGCAAAGCCTGCTAGACCTGTTAGATAAACACAGACATGAGACGTGTTGTTCCTTTTGTCAACCAAAATCATGTTTAGAGTGTATGTATGTCTGAAATCAGATATTTGTACAACGTAGGTACTGTATATGTGTGTGTAACTGCGCTTCTCAGGTTTCTCATTCAAATTACTCAAACCCACTGTCTGTTTCCTAGTAAGTGACACACAAAATGCATAATATTGTCATTGTCTAGGTTGTTAATGTGTATGTATTTTGCGTATCTGAGTGTTCAAATATGCCATCACAGAAATGATTGACATGAAATGTTTTTATTACCTTGTTGAATGTGTACCTACAATTCTCCACAACAACTGAAAAAAAACAAGGGGCTTATCAAATTACCCTGCCATATGTCCACAAAAGTTTCGTTTGGGATTAGCAGCGGTTGAGGACCTTGGGGTGAAGAGTTTAAAGAGGCTGGGAGAGCTTTTAGGCTCCCGGATTAGAGGTGCTGACAGGGCAGAGCTCGGTCGTGTGTTGGAGTATTTAATGACTACCTGTACAGGTGAGAAAAGCACCTACTGTGAAACCAGTCTAAAGGTTCTGTCACTGACAGCTCCGCTCAGATTCTCAAAGGAGGGCGGGCAGAGGCCGGTAGACCCAAAACTTCCTCTGAAAGACGAGGTAAACAGCAGGGTTAGTATGACAGCGCAGGAATGTGAAAAATCCACTTAAATGGATTCTTTGGTGTTCCTCAGGGCAGGTCATCGAGTGAGAACAGAGAGGTAAAAGTGGTGGGCTGAACCTGGGAAAAGCTTCAGAGAATAGTCGAGGCCGAAGGGTGTGATGAGAGAATGGCATATTGTGAAATGGACATAGGTGAGAAAGAAGGGGACCCGCAATATAGCAGGGACGGGACACTTTACACAGTTCCTTATTGTTAAAAGGAAAATGACCTGACTCACACGGTCATGCTCACTTTGCAATGGTGACAGATTTATCTTGGAGGACGTTAGCGCAAGGCTTAAGCTTTAAAACTTCTGCTCTTGTGCCAAAAGTATTCCTCAACCGTGGCATTACACCATTGGACCCTTGTATTTTTAGATGGTTGTGATGATGATATAATGGCAAGATCTTTGAGAGCCTATCAAAAACATCAAGTTGTGTTTTATATATACAATATCACGTGAAGACTTAAAAGGATAGTTCACTCAAAAATGAAAATTCTGTCATCATTCACTCACCCATTTGTCATTTCAAACCATTATGACTTTCTTTCTTCTGCAGAACACAAAAGAAGATATTTTTAAGAATGTTGGTAACTGAACAACCGCAGTACCCATCAACTTGCATTGGCGTTGTGTCCATACAATAGAAGTGAATGGGTACCTCCATTGTTTGGTTACCAACATTCTATGAAATATCTTCTTTTGTGTTCTGCAGAAGAAAGAAAGCCATACAGGTTTAAAATGAATGACAACATCATTTTCATTTTTGGTTGAACTATCACTTTAACATGATCACAATCAATATATTTTGGGTGAACTATTACTTTAATTTATTTTGTAAATTGTGACAGTAAATAAAATATATTGGATTCATTGGACTAAAGATTCCGTGTTTGGCAAATTCGGCAATTAGAACTGTAGTTGGCATTGATTGTTACACGGTTGTTAAGACAATTGTCTGATCTCTCTGACAGCCTCAAAGAGACCTTTGACCACAGAGGCAAGAGGACCTGCAACTGTGTGTCATGACCCGTATAACCTCAGACTTCCCTTCAACATCCAAATACTGTTTAAGACACCAGGCAGACCATAAAACAACAATAGTTATAATGTCTGTCTGTAAGGCTATAAAATGACAATCAAGTTTAAGTGAGTGTTAACTAGTAGTAATGTTTTGTTTTGATGAACTTAACATCCATGTAGTTTGTCTGGGACTCCAGGGCCCATTTAAATTCAATCATAGTTTTTTGGGCGTTGATATTTATTTTCCGATTGTTTTACTTTTACACGCGAGTTTTACCTAGACACATAAACCTGTTTTTGAAAATGATTTAAAGGAATTTCATCAAATATAATTTTTGAACCCTCAAAAAATACACGTTAAAACAATGTAGTATTGATCTGAATGAAACATATTTTGTTATGTAGCTCATCCCCTTCTGTTTTACTGAAAATAAATGCACAATGTTTTTGTTTGAAGTTTGGGAGAATGTTGTTAGTAGTTTACTATGATAATTTTTACTTAAACACATATCTCTTTATAGCAAATTCAGAAAACATTTCCGCAGACTCTGGACAGAACATAAGGTTTCATTCATAAAGCAGACCCCAGGGGTGTGTTATCATGTGAAAACAGCAGTAGACATGATAGTACAGATTATGTGGCACATGAGCAGGTAAGGAAGTTATTTTCAGTGAGATGATATTTATGGTGTGAGTGCTTGATGGATGAACAGAGCGAAAGAGTGTGTGAGAGCTATCAGTTGATATTTCCATGTGTGTGTGTTTGTGTGCGTATGGGGTGAGAGGGAGCAGGCGAGATGTGGAAGTTGAGATGTTCCTTTCCCTCAGGGATGTGACATCCCTGCAGAGGAACAAAACCAGTGCAGTTTTAGTAATAGGATACGCTGCTAGCACAAACTGGAAACTTGTACCTCCTTATCTAGAGGGCAAGTAAGTTGCTTTGTATCGCTTTCCCATACATACCTGATCAACCCGATAAGGTCATGTTTGTGTCTGAGCGCTCTCAATTTACCGAAAAGTCCCCAACGATCAGCTAGCACACAAGGACGCGATATGACGTTCAGCCCAAAAAAGGTTGTCAAAAACAATGACTTGTATAATACAACAGAAAGTATAACAATTCTTCAAAAAAAAATAAGTAGATATTTCTTCAACTTGGTCATTTTTTGTATTTTGTTATTTTACTGTGTGCCTGATAAACTATATGTTTGTAGAGAGTAGAGACTGCATCAATATTGTGTTTTATTTGCAGAATTCTCTGTGTTTGCGTGTCTTTGTTGTTGCATATAAGTATGTTTGTAATGTTTTCAAGTATTTGGTTAATATCTCCTATTTGCACCTGCTTCTTTTACAGTAAGGGGACATCAGTGTTGTTCATGGGACTCATCATCGCAAGATGATGTTAGAAAATACAGATAGGATGTAAATACCTATGCAAAACATTTTATAATGCTATTCAATTAAATTCAATTAGATTTTTATAGTGCTTTTACAATTTGCATTGCATCAAACAGCTTTACAAGAAAACTAAAAAGCACAACATATAAGATAAACCTTAAAAATAACATGAAATGGAGAGGTAAGGGAAAAAGCAAATGCATACACATGCATATACCCATATGTACACACATATATAGGCATGATATACTTTGTACAACTCTCATGGTATTATTGCAAGTCTTACTGATGAGCTACTTTAGATATTATCAACAGGTCAAAGAGAATTTGCAGTTAAATCATGGGTTGCAGTTAGCATTCCTGGAAAAGGTCTTTATGATTTAAGTCTGAATGGTCTGTTTAGAAATGTATACAATAAAATAGAGTAAATAAATAATTTGTCAACAATATAACTTGCCAAAACAGGTTTCAAAGCGAGAGTTCAGTCGAAAATAAATGTTCTTTAATCATTTCTTGACCTTCATATGGTTGAAAACCTGTTCATGACTTTCTTCTGTGATAGACACAAGAAGATACTTTGAGAAATGTCCCTATTAGTATCTTGAGACAATGTGTAAATTATGATACTATTAGACTGACGTAATTTAGAAATACTGTACAAAAAAATCACAATTTTACTAGAGCATATACACTATAATGATATCAACTAAATTATCAAAGATAAAATTTTCTTTAGTATTCTTTTTTGATGTTTTCGCACGTAAAACCATCTTGGCTCAGTGTATTGGGGACACATGACACGAGATTAGTGTCTTCCATGTTCATTTTAAGTTTAATGTTGCTATAGATACTGTAATAATAATAGCAACCAGACATTAACAGTGTAAGCCTGTGAAACGACACAAATTAAGACACAATGAGAAAGTCTGTTTGTAAGCATGCCCGGCATGCTCGCTGCCTTCCTTCATTTCTCTGTCACACACAGTTCCGAAGAGTTTTAGGTTGCGTGTTGTTTCACCTTTATCCTGAAGAAGTAAGGCGATACTGCTTTCACTTTTTTACCCAGAACAATTGCCGTAGGTCTGTGCAAGTGCAGACGACGGGTTGAGACAGTGATAGAGTTCAGGACTCGCAGCCTCATCTGTGAAATCGGCCTCCGCTGGAGGACGTCCATCTGCCCGGTATCCGGTTGCAGAGCGGAGAAAAAAACTGGCAATTTTGACGGGGAATTTCACTTTAAGTTACTAATAAATGTGAGCTTGGTCAGCTAGAGCTTCATGGTCAGACATGCCTAAATTTATTTGAGGTGTTCATGACATGCTCCCTCAGAACCTGAGCCCCTGGGTGCTCTTCACTGCTGATTTTGTTCGGTTTCAAATTAATCTCAGAGCTCGGCCATATATCATTCACAAGTCTGAGGCTACCATGCATGTGTACTTGCTTTGCTTGAGTGGAACAAAGTGTTTTTTCGTCTGTGTAGTGATTTTCATTAATAAGGGGGACCATGCTTAAGTTATTTAGTGCGAAGTGGATTACTTTAGTATGTGGTTGTATTTTTATGATCAATATTCATAATTTTGTGCTTGTTTAGCTCTTAAATTTGGGTAATAATCTAAAAAAGGACCATTTGTGTTAAGTCAAGTGGGGCCATTACTTGCCTATGTTTTTTTATTTTGGGTTCTCTAATATTGCCTAATGATTTCAAACATATTGTCCATCAGTATTTTACACGTAACCGTAATGTTTTAGGCAAACAGAAATAATACGGTAACCTAATGGTTTAAACCAATTTTAAGATTTTTTTTTACTCTTTAATATAATACTTTAAAATGTTGTATTTATGTAAATGACATTTAACATTTCTTGCATTCCAAACTTATACTACTTCATACCTTTGTGTTTTGTTTCCTCTGGTGTTAGAAATGCATAGATTTCAGGGTTTATAAACCCATATACAGTGGCTATTCAATAACAAATGGCAGAACTTATTCTCTAAGTGAATGTAGCAGTGGTTAGCATCATGATAAAATATAAGACCTTCCTGGCCAGCTTGCAGTCTACACAGACAGACAGCCATGACTCATTGCTACTGGAGCCAACCTGTCTGCTGAAGTACTCAGAACCTGGACCCTGGGTCATACGCCCCCCTCTGCCTTCTCCTCTGTCCCCCAGCTGCTGGCCCTTGACAGGGCCACAGGCGGCCCCATACATGGGGGTGTTATGCGGGCTGTTTGATAGTTTTCTCTCCTTTTTTTTTTTTAAACGGAAAGTGGGTGTGAGAATGATAACTTATGTAATAAACCTCATGATTTTTCGTCTTTTCACTTTTATTTTATAAAAAGTTCTGACGACTTATAAATCCCTTTCATATGCACATGTACGCATACCCACAAATTTATCTCCTTTTCTTCAGTGTACTGTAAGTTGGGTGTTGGGTCACAATCTACCATGTCCAATAGAGTCATGAGTAATGGTTCTACTTTAAACCACAGCTATAAACAACATGCATATTTTCTTACAGTGCAAACAAATAGACCAGTCCAGCGCAAGCGATAGTTTCTGTGTAAGATTTCGGTGTTTTTTTTCTTTGTGGACATCCATTGGGAGCAGCTCACTATCATATTAACAATCGAAGCCATCATTATAAACTAATGAAACCTGTTTCGTACTGGATCTAACATTGTCTGTTTGATTTGCCTATAGTTATTTTGGTGGAAATTGATACCACATTCAGGGCTAACTTTCTTTCTACATTTCAGACGGGGAATTAACTCACACCTGATATTAAAATAATACGTATCATTTGTACAGTGTGCAGTGTGTATTGAATTTGGGTTACATAATTGTAAACCATTACTTTTGCAACAGAAAAATGCACGGTATATACATTTTAATTAATTTAATACATTCTTCTGTATTCCTTCACAAAGTTACTGAAGACTATGGGGCCGACATTTCTCGTCTTTTGTGCACGCAAATTCGTTTTAAATGTTGATGCCTGGCAACCGCGCTCAAATACGGGAGCGCCGTGATTGTGGCCGGTTTACGGCAGTTAGACTTATTTAAAAAGTGTTTTTACATAATGAAGGATTTTGATATTATGAGCATATTGCTGGTGTATTAAATAGACAACAAAAATACTTGGTTTAACATTTTATTACGAAAAAAACATTTATCACAGTAGCAGAAAAACATGTAGCTCCATACAGTATTTGCTGGGAGGAGGCAATAAAGTTAATAAAGCGGTAGTCGAAATGCGGTTTGAGTGCTAAAATCACTAGTTTCCCCCCCTCTCACTTTACCCCGCATTAAAAATTCCAGGCTGGAAAATCTGAACATAATCCGAAAACATAAAAAGGAAATGAGTGTAAATGTGAGACGGTGAATAAACAGGCTTGGTGTATTTCCATAGGGCTCCACATTGCCGTTGCAGCGGAGCAGCTGGAGTCGAGCCACACACGTCAGGAATAATTAAAGCCCCGTCTCGGTCCACTCTGTCTGTCTGGCTCTCTGTAACAGAGCTGATAAAGCTGTGCCTCTTTTGGTGTCCCTGATCATGACCTTTAACCCCTACCTGACCTCTTACCTCCAAAAGTCACCGTAATGCGGCTATTCAATATTTGCAGACTCTGCAACTTCTGTTGCTTTCTTACCACAGTTGGCACTTATGTTTAAAGTTTTGTGGGAACACAAGATGTCTTACGATCAGAAGTGCATTATCTCAAAATGAAATTCTGTTTAGGTATCTCAATCATACAGTTGTCACGAGTGTGAAATAACTGGACATAATGTGGACCAGATTTCTTAAATCCCCCCACGGTTTGACGTCTTTCCCTTCTTTAAAAATATAGCGTGCAAAATAGTTTCGGAAGTATGACTTTACACGTAATGACTTAGACGCTTAATGCCTGTAACAGCCTCATGACTGACAAACATTTTGTTCATAAGTGACATACTGAACCACCATCTAGATGACGTGAACTTGTCAACAGTAAATTGCCATTCAGCGCACTGCCCGCTCATTCCATGTGACCCCTTGGGGACAAGGTTATTGCATCACACGTCCTGGAACACCCATCGGCCTCCTGGCTTTGGGAATAGTGGGGGCTTCCCTCTCACTGGCAACAAGAAACCTGATCAGCAGGCATTATCACCTCATAATTACAGTCCTTTTTGGACATATTAGCGTAGGCGCTGCGATCCGGTTTCAATATGGAACCCAATTCCCCAACCTGTGTTTTCTTTCCTTTTTCTACGGATGCCTTCTGAACAAACAATATATAAAAATATCCCCCGGCAATAATGATTCTGTGATGTCTTGTGACGTGGTGTGGCCAATAGGGGTTGAAGCGTGTTATGTTACCTGATGATTTAGCACAGTGATGGTATTTATATCAGCAGTGAAAGTGTCATAGCGTGAAGGTCAGAGGCTTGGGCAAACACATGAATGTGTCCTATCAGTGAGAAGTCCGCTTGTTAAACGTGCGAGGCCCACGCCTCTGTGTGAACACGCATTTACACACATCACATGTGCCCCAAACGCTTATGGTTTTCTCATCTCGAGAGGCCTGTCTGACTCCATGAGATCACTCAAAGAGAATCGAGAGTTACGTTCCCCGCTTCTTTATGGCGCGATCTATGCCAATGGAAATGGAGCGGAACCGAAATCAAATGCACTGACTGAGGTGATAAAGTGCATTTTTCCCCAGTGTAGTAATATGGTAAAGTTTCTTTCACACTTTCACAAGTGCTCATCAGGGCTGGAATGGGATAGAAAAATCGGAACTGGCATTTTGGCCCAGCCGGCCCACATATAGTACGATCACAAATATCACCCATCTTTGCGGGCCCTTAAATATGTATTTCAACTCCTATTCCTTAAAATCACTACAGCCATATAATATTCAAGTAGTTAAGAGTGAGAGCTGACACATTAAATACTTCTAAAAAGTGTCATTTATTAATACTTCCTTTTCTGAGGAAGTTCTCTGCAATCTCCAACCTGGTTCAAAAAGGCATAACGAGAGAGTTTTTGTTAACATGATGCAATCATATCGGGTATTATTATCCGATAAAGTGGCACCCAAAGCTGCATTGGCATAACAATACCATATAGGAAATAGATTTTTTGTTAAAGAAACAAATACAGTCTTGTTAATGTCTCAGTTTCTTTTTATATTGTCCATAAACACCTACACAAAAGCTGCCAGACATACACTGGCAGGTCCTAAAAATATACTATTCACCCTAAAAACACTGCAAGCTGACTTACTGTTAATGTTGATGAATGGTGGTTAACAACATAATGCTTTCAATTTAAGTAAGGCAATTTAGATGTCCTTGTATAGTGAGATACAGACAAATCCACGAGTGTCACGCTTGTAACATGTTAAACTGTTCAACTCATTTACTCACAGACACGCAGAACAAGCAGAGGACACGTTTAAAAAGTGGAACTAGGATTCGCGATTCCTTCCACGTTTTCCCACATCGCGCAGATCATATGGCTCTAGATTATTAGCAGTGCAATGCAGACGGAAAACAAGTTTCAATTGCAAAATTAATTAAAAACCATAATAAAGAGTGGTGTTCTACACTTGGAAATGTATTCTTTACACAGACCGATTTTTTTCATAGCACGGGCGACTGTACAGCCCTGTAGAGACATTAAAATCGCTCTGCAAGACATAAAGAACGAGCTTCAAGATATTTGTGCACAAGTATAAACTAGCCGTTCTGATGATCATGTAACAATCTAAACTTAAGTAGTCGCAGAGCAAAGAGTGCAATAGTTTTATTGCAGTGTTATCGCCATAATTTTGCAAACAGGTAGTTTGCCTATAACTTTTTGTCTCAGTTTTATCAAGGGGCATCACTGTTTCGAAAGCTGTTCTGCTTACCACAGGGCGCGCTCTACACTAACTTCTCCCTCATATCCCTCTCCTTATTCCCAATCTCCTCTCTGAGCGCGCCGGTGCTTCTATGCCCACGACCATCATCATACGCCTCGGGAGCTGATGAAGGTCCGACTGCTGCATAAAACATTTGTGTTATTTTACACATTTTACACCATCTGGCTGAACTGACGCTGGGTTCTCACAAAGGCCGGGAATTGTGTGATTGGGCCAACCAAATTTCATTTTAAAAAGAGCCAATGGGCTGCTGATTAAGTGTCTCATGGGCTGGTCTATCCAACAAATACATCACGTCACCAGAAAGATGTAGGCTGCAAATCGATTTACAAGTTTAAAAAGTTGTATGAGATGTATCGGCCCAAAAAGTACATCAGCTATGCACGGTTATCAATCCATCCCTGGTGCTCGTACTCGCACATACGGGACACTTAATGTAGTAAAGGAGCCACATACAGTGGACTTAAAAGTGTTAGAACACTTAAAGGGATACTTCAGAAGATATTCGGAAGAATGTCAGTAACCTAACAGATCTTATCCCCCGTTTACTGCCATAGTAGGTGAAATAAATTATATAGTCAATGGTGAATGAGATCTGACATTCTTCCAAGTGTGTTCAGCAGAACAAAGAAATTGATACAGTTTCGAACTAATCTGAAGGTGAGTAAATGATGACAGAATTTTTGGGTAAAGTATCCCTTTAAGCTGCTGTTAAAACTATAAGAGCAGTGTTAAACAACTTAAACAGGAATTTCTTCTGGACCAGCGTTGTTGATTACTTCATTTAAAGGGACACTCCAGGCTTGAATCAAAATTTCCTCATGTTTTACTTACCCTCAAGGCATCCTAACTAAGGGAATGTTACTAATTCTTGAAGAATAATGCAGTCGGGGGTTTTAATACCACTTCCAAGCGGTAGAATGGGAGTGAATGGGGGGCAATTTTGGCTCTGTGGTCTTAAGCTGCAGCTATAGTCTGTCCGTCCGCGTTCGCACGCCGTCCACATGCCGCAATTTTTGTCATCAGAAGGGTCCGCGGACGTCCGCACACCCCAAACAGCGCATGTGCGAGAAATTTTTTATAAATGGTAATACATTTTTTTTTTATGCCATCATAATGAATTAGCTTGCAAGAAACATGGAATGTAATGCTGCGCATGCTGTATACGGTGGTTATACAGCTGTTGTATAACCACCTCCGCATTTATGTGTTGCCGTAGTTTCTCCAACCGGAAACTGAGGGTATTGCGGAGCACCGGATATTACATCACTGATATGCGACAAATACAAGGGAGACAAGGAACGGGCCATTATTTTAAATAGGAATTTCTCTGGATTTGCGAATTCTTGGGAACATTTGGGATAATGTTGGATATTTCACAACAAAATTCTTCCATATTGTGGCTTTAAGTGGTCTTTACGTCCAATTAAACTTTCCAAAATCTGTTTTGAGTCATTATAGATTTGACCTGCAGATAGGGAATAAAAGAAAAGAAAAGAGAGTGGCAGGTGATCACTGGTTAGCATTTACTTTCTGTGTGCTTCCCTTGCGTATCACTTTCAAATAACATCAACAGAGTAATTGCACCATTCCGATGTGTGATAGATGAAACCCTGCTTTATTCCCTCAGTTATATGATGAGAAGAAAGAAAAACCTCTGTTTGCCTTTTCCAGACAGCCTTCATGCTGTGTCCCAAATGGAAACCATTACCTGGAAGATGTATTGGGCCAAACAAATATCTATTAAAGTGGAATAATAAAACGAACTAACGTAGGCTGTGAACAAAAAACTTGTGCCCTGAACACAGGTTCTGAACTCTGGAGTCATGCAGTGTTGGACTAAAAAACAGCCCTCAGATTCCAGAGCTGAGAACGCATGTGTCGGCAGTGTGTGAACAATTGCCTCCTTTTAAAACTAATTGCTACAATCTATTTCCAAGAGAAGGAGATTTATTGATGTTATTACTTATATTTTCAGGCATAAATCATGAGTGTTTCTCCAAGCTTTTATGAGTTAACCGGTTTAAGCTCCCTTGCCCTCGTCTTCCAGGACCTCATATCATTCCCTACATGGCTCTCATATTTATTGAGTTAAACATGTCAATCCTCATTCAAGCTCTTGTACTCGCTGCAAATGTGGGGTTCTAGGACACCTGTGTGCACCATATCAAATGTGCCACTCAGTTTCCCGAACACACGGGCAAATACACGCTCCCTCCGTAAGACTAATCCTATTTTGTTTATACATTGCGTACCTTAGGTTTTTTTCTCAAGTTTATATTTCCTGTCCTGGTTTTGAATAGATGAAATAACGTATATGTGACCCTGGACCCCAAAACCATGTGTACATTTTTCGATGTATACGTCATCATAAAACTAAATAAGCTTTACATTGATGTATAGTTTGTTAGGATGGGACAATGAACAAGATACAACTATTTGCTTTCCTGTAGCTCAGTGGTAAGAGCGTTGTGGGTTCGATCCCAGGGGATTGCAAATACCTATGTATAAATGTATCGGATAATGCAATGCAAGTCGCTTTGGATAAAAGCGTCTGCCAAATGCATAAATGTACATTTGAAAATATGGAATCTGAGGGTGCAAAAAATCTAAATATCAAGAAAATCGATTTAAAGTTGTCCATCATAGGCACTGTACCAGGTCGTTGCTTAAAAGAAACAAGTTTGTTTTAACGCTCTCTATTGGCTTGGAGAGTAGATGAACCTGAAGGCGTCATTTTTAAGCTTATAGGTAGATACTAAGCTTACGTGGGGAATTCTCAAGGAGCAGCGAGCGAAGTTTATAGGCATGTTTTCAGCCATTTTTGTTTTCAATTTTGCTGAATCCATATTTCAGAAATGTACAAAATATCTTCATGGAACATGATCTTTACTTAATATTCAAATGGTTTTTGGCATAAAAGAAAAATCGTTCATTGTGACCCATACAACGTATTTTTGGCTATTGACACAAAATATACCCGTGCTACTTATGACTTATTATTTTGTGGTCCACTCAGATGAAATGACTCCAGTCATATTCGTTTGCAGTTTTTTTAATCTTAACTTATTTAAGAATGATCAAACATACTTATTGATCGTGTGGATTGGTTTAACATTAGTGCTCTTACAATACAAGCCCAGAGAAACTATGTTCTTCCGAACTGGACAATTAAAGCTATCTCCAGGCCCCAGTGAAAGCTGCCGTTAAAAACTGTGACTAACTCATCTTAATGCAGTGTTATTTTTCTCTTTCATCTCTCCTGGTAACATCATAACATTTTCCTTTCCCACCCACAAATGTGAGCCCTGCCGTTGACATGGTATTACTCAAAGCCTGCTGTCAGAGTCTGGCTGTGCAGATTCAGGCGCAGGTCTCCGGCACCTGTCAATCAACACCGCAACACTGTCCCGGAGCAGCCACAACAGTGCGCGCACACCCTCAGCGCAGCTGTTTCGACAGCCCCCCCAATTGCAAACACTCTCTTTTTATGAGCAGAATAAGTCAGTTCAGCCGGTTAGCAGATATTTTTTGTTAGCTCAGAACAGCCAAGGCCGGGTGATAAGTTCACTTTATGTGAAGTTTGAAGTTCATCTGTGGGATAAAAAAGCGATATATTTTTTTCAGGTCTGAGTGGACACATGAGTATAATCTCTCTCTGAAGGCGGTATATATTACAACGACCTGCGTATTTCATATTCCATGGTTGCTCCCCTATCGTTCACCTCTTTGTTGCAAATGTTCTTTTACTTCTTAAATAGTTCCATCTCCTCCCAACAAGCATCTCATATGGTCTCCTATTGTTCCATCTGCTCTACTCCCCGGTGTCATGCCTCGTCACTATTATTATAGGCTTACACTCACGAGACGCTGTGATTTGTTGTCCTCTTTTTACTTTGAAGATCTAAAGAGCTGGGCAGCGTGAGATGAGGGGATAGAAGATGAAGTTGACAGCCGTGGCCTTTCCCCCAAACCTCATACGGCCGCACACATAAACGCACGGCGAAGCATGACCGTACACAAACTATGACAACCCCGAGTCAGGAGGCGCGGGTCAAGTTACGATTTCCCCTTTGCGTCTTTAAAAATCCACAGATGACAATTACGGAGGATTTGATTAACTGAGAGGGCGGCATGGATGGCCCTGCTTTTTCACGAAGGGCCGGCGGCTCGGGTTTCACTAGCTGTCATTTATATGGCCAAAAAAAGGCAGGGGGAGTCCCTTTACTGCTGAGCTGGGGCCTGGGCCCAGACTTCAAACGTTGCTCTCCAGCATAGCTCTTCACTTTTATAATGCACAGGGAATAGGAAAGCGAGCTCATACGCAGCATTTTAAAATGCTATGTTAGGCAGGTTTAGAGGAGCAGTGTCCGAGCTCCAGCGGGTTTGGTGGGCTTGAATTGTTGTGGAACAGGTTGTCATTTTATAAGGCCTGTCTGTATGACATCTTTAGTCTGTGTTGTAATTTAAAGAGTTTAAAGTAGACAATTAATCGCATCAGAATAAAAGGTTTGTGTTTACGTAATCTACGTCTGTGTACTGTGCATGTTAATCTTGTATTTTTAAATACATACACATACATGTACATGTTACATATTTAGAAAATGTTTACATGAATTTATTTCTATTAACCAATTACTTAAATTTAATGAATGTTCATAAATATTTTATATTTTTCTTGTGTATATACATGTTTGTGTATGTTTTTATAAATACTAATTAACAAGCGCAGATCACAGACATATATTAAGAAGACACAAACTTTTATTCTGGATGCGATTAATTACGATTATTCGTTTTACAGCCCTTGTTTAAAGAGTCATTTTTTCACTACATATTTAATAATAATAAAACTTAAATTTTGCAGAAAAAATAAAAATGTTGGTTATCAGATCAATGAAATACAGTTTTCCATATTTTGTGTGTAATACTCATAAGAAAAAACTAATTGGCCTGCAGATTCAAAGCAATGAGTAAAGGGACAGTTTACCCCAAAAAAATTTATCATTCACATTTTCGTTTTTTTCTCATCTTAATGTCATTTCAATGAAACCTGTGTGACTTCTTCTGCAGAAAGCAAAATAATATATTTAGAAAAAGTCAACATTGGACCTGCCGATTGACTTCCATAGTATTGACAAAAAATCACCAAAACATTTCTCAGAATATCCTCTTTTGTGTTCCATAGAAGAAAGAGCCAAATAAAGGTTTGAATGATATGACGTTGAATAAATTATAGAATTGTTATTTTCCTGTGAACTTTTCCTTTCAAGAAATGCAGTTCAGGCATTCCAAATCATTTTTGTACTTGCATCAGCAAACAGCAAATCTGATTTCTTTATCTGATTCAGAGCCCCTGAACTCTCTAAACCGAAACTCCTTCCCAAGTCCGTCCATGACAAAGACAGTCTTTAGTCCCTAGCGTTCGGTCACGAATGGATTGGGCCCACTTGTTTTTACAAGCACCCTGACTAAATGGTGTAGTTTATTGAGACAGGTCTCTCCTCTGCCTGCGAGGCACTCAGCCGATGGACGGCACGGATGAGTAACCCTTGTGTATGAATAGCTTCCTTCATTAAATCAGTTGTTCTCTTAATTGAACTTAAATAAAGAATGACTTATGCCAGCCAGCTGGTTTTAATAGAGCTGAGTGGCTTGCGGTGTATAAGAGAAGCATTATTTCAGAGCACTCGGCCAATTCCTGGGCAGGGTCCTGGGTGTTATCAACAAAGAAGGTGAAAAAATGAAAAGGCCACCAGCCAGCCTAATGCATTCTGGGGTTTCATAGGTTTATTTTCCTAGCAATGAAATACATGGTTTGGTAATTCAATTTTCGGCACTGGATTTGGACTTAATGGGCATCCCTGACAAGTGTTAATGTTTGCTGAAGAGGCTGGGGCGTTTGACACGAAACACGCCGGCTTCCTCGTTCTAACACACTTACTCCACCGCTGTCCAAACCTGCAAGCAATTTTGCCGTGAGAGGCCAATCAGACTCCTCTGCCAGGGCACAGTTTGCATTAATCTGCTAACCTAATGCACCAGGCTCGTCTAGCTACACCGTGATGCGTTTCTCTAGCCATCTCTCTCTCTCCCTCTCTCCTCCCCAAGACAAGAATTCTTGAAGTGAGTCGTTGTTTGAAAACGTTTTGTGGTCTCTGGCAGCGGCAGCTGATGGAAATTTGCTGAGTTGGAGCTCTGAAACGTTGCAGCTGTCTCAAAGGAGCTCGGCCACAGAGTTTCACTGCTTGGCCGCTGGTCAAACGAAGAAAGAGCACTGATTGACTCCTTTCCACCGTCTCTCCATTATTCAATTTCTCGGTCTTTCAACGTAGAACGTTTTCTCGATCATTTCTGCCGTCTCATTTTCGGACCCCCCTGTCTCTCTTGTCCTTCTCCCGCACTCCCTCCCATGTCGTCCAACCTGTAAACCGAAGC
The DNA here is from genome assembly GCA_006030095.1 of Triplophysa siluroides. Lineage (NCBI taxonomy): Eukaryota > Metazoa > Chordata > Actinopteri > Cypriniformes > Nemacheilidae > Triplophysa > Triplophysa siluroides. Next base: position 5,057,541 of record VCII01000868.1, on the reverse strand, counting down.
TATTACCTCATCTGCGGTTCCATTTGTTTTTCGGAAAAAAACCGAGCGCAAGATTCCTGCCGCCCCCTCGGAAATCGAATAAGGTGCATTACTTTAGCCCCTGTTTACAGAACCTCCTGAGCCACGGGAGGAGCCGAAGAGCCATCTCTGACCATAACTCACTCCGGAGAGACTCTCACGCACTAGAGTTAGGATAAAACAAAACCCGGGGAGATGCTCCAAAATAGTGTGAACTCATTTGTTATGCTTTTGTGTATGTGTGCGCAGCACTCCTCTGGGCTGGACGTCCACTTAGAGAAAGGCAGCCACTTGTCCTCTAGAGGGATTGAGTAATGTAATCTTTCACAGCCCAGCAGCACCACTGCCACATACCTCACTAATAGCAGGTTGATTATCAACAAGGCTGTCCTTTAACACATTCCCGACATCTGCTTTCTGTCTGAGCGTGGAGGGTGGACACATCTAGAACACGCGCACATACAATTTCATTGTAAGTGTATTCACAAAACATTTATAAAACTGGCTGGGATGAGATAGAAACACGTTCTATTCATGTTTATGAGACATTTACTCTCAAACACTTTCACATGCATGTATTTAGGCATTTACACTACTTAATAGTGTAAGCTGCGCTAATGCTGGTTCTACTGTAAAAGGCACGCACACCATTACTCTCCGTTTCATCCATCTATAGTGTACAGGTTCTCTGTGACATCCTGTTGACACGGTTTGGCACCGTTTTGAATGAGAGTCTTTTAGATGAGCTGATAACGTAGCATATCCTCTCACTAAGGGCATGAGCTACGATGAGATGTGACATTTGTTAGCGTTACTTCCTGGGTAGAGTTTATAAAACTTCAGCGCTGTCCTGGAAGGCCCTTTGCTTTAAGAGCAGTTATTGCAGTGGGTGGGATTGGAAGTCTTTTTTTTGCGCTTTGCATTTTAGGGGAGAATTCAACAATGTACGTAAAACACAAAAATGCAAGATGAAGTCTGTGTCTTAAGCTATTATTGAAAATATGATATGGGCATCTATAACATTAGAGCATCTCTCAGTTTGCTTTAATGATGGCTTATAAGCCTCACTGCTGATTCACTGGTTCCCCGCAAACCCACATCGCTTTGATTGACACATGCCTCCCCGGTTGTTGGGACACGCCGCTGATTGAGGCATGGCATGCGATTTCCCACCGAACCCCATCCCTGATTTTCACTCATCACGAAGCCCTCTGAAAGTCCACAGTGTCTCCCCTCTGAGCTGATTTCTCCAGCTTCTCGGTTTCCCCCATGCATGGCTCCTGCGGCCGAGGCCAGCCACTTGGGCAGGCTACAAATGGAATCAATTTATACCCCTGGAGCAAGGTGGTTTTGATGACATCTAAAATGTTCACAACGTAAACTCCTCATATAAACAATTCAGGTCAGAAGGAGTTGAGAAATGTCTTTCATAAACACGCAAAGGGAAGATTTTTTGCTTGTTTTTGATAGACGGCCGGTCGCGTGTTCGAAACGTAATTCAATTTGTCATGCTATGTCCCCACAGAGAGATGGGGGAGGGTATGGAAGACGAGGGAATTAATACGGGCTTATTAGTTCAGGCCGAAATTGTTTATTTGGCAAATTAAGTCAGGTTGTGGTACCTACCTTCAGAGAAAGTCAAATACACATGAAATTATAGAATCATCTGATTATTAGTGAAAGTGAACACTTACATTTGTTTATATAAGAGACTGAAAATACACCCATCCATTCATTTACTATATGACTTGTTATGCGTGATCACGGGCGGTGAAAGATTATACATGCAATATTGACCATTTTAGAAAAAAAACATGGTTATTTGGATAGTTTTCTGAGGCTCTTACATGTTAAATAATTTATTGGCTACTTTTACTTCCTTTTCTTTGATATCATAGTTTAAAATAATTTCAGGGTAAATAAAATAAGAAAAATGCATAAATATAAAAAAAATGACTACTATTAAAAAGTAATGCTTTTTATTCTGTACTAGGTATTCTGCTTCACCTGTATTACACCTGCAGACCTTTCAGTCTTTACACCACCAGATGATGTTGGTGATGCACTGGAATTAACACTACGCAAAAATGTCCAGCGTTTGGTTTTAGCGTTAGTGTTAAAGCCCCACACTGTAAAAGCCTCGCACTGCTGCCTAACCATCTTAATTGATCCTCCATTAGAGCTTTATAGACATTGTGTCCTTCATCCTGTGCCTCTTTTATAGATACTAATAAAATGTTCAAAGTCCCTCTGCAGCTCCTTATCATGCACTAGTGTTTTTATGCACTGCTTACAGCGAGATCATGGCTCTCCTCCTGTACTGTACAGTCTGAGGATGAGGGTACGGTTTCATGGCCTCTGCCTTTATGTGCCTGGCACCATTTTATGACTGGAAAAAGAGAAAGAGGTAAATGGAGAGACATTAAAAATATATATATAGAGGAAAACAAGGAATGTGTCACATTGAGGGTAGTAATATGATTATTAATTTATTACGTTAGTTATTTACAAAATGTTCATATTGCTTTATGGTAAATAAACACAGTATTTTTCAACTCAATGCACACAGAATTGTACAGCATACACATTTTCAAAACTTCATAGGGTTAAAACAGTTTGACCCTAAAAAACTTTTTTATTTATAATAAATATATTTTATTTTAAAAAAATATATTTAAAAAGATAATCAAGGATTGTAAAGTAAGCACATGTTTGTGTATACATACAAAAATTTTAACAAATATCAACCCAGTCTTACATCTCGTAACTATGAAATGATAGTAATTATACCAAATTAAATCTAGAGCGCATTACCACATATCATAAGTACAGAAAACTTTGTGACAAATACAGATAAAAATACACAGAAAATATATAGAAAGTCAAATAAATACTTTGTAAAATGCAATTGATCAATTCATATATTTTACAAAATAAGCATGTGGTATTTAGAGGTGGCAACATAAATTAATTTTAATGAGTGATTCTGAGTTCTAGGTACCTAGACTGACAGACCTCTTCTGTGATGTCATTATGCCTGTGTGCACTGTTTTAAATTTTCCATTACCAGGTGGATTTATGAGTGAGAATATGGTTTAAAATTATTAGCATGTTTGTGGAAAGGAGATGAAATATTCTTGTGCACTACTGTAACTGGAATTGAACATGTATCAACATGGGCTCCTGTGTTGTTTCTCTGGGGATGAGAGTGATGGATATTCAGGGCATTGAGGAATCTCAAAAGTATTGTTGTGTTGTAAGGTCAAGCGGGTGTTGTAGCACATCATCAGATTTACATTACTTACATTACTTGAGATACAGTATATACCAAAGTCTTCCTCTGACCTTTTATGTGTGTGTGTTATTCCAAATGTGACTACTGTATAACTTATGTTGAAATATGAAATTTTATGTAGAATATGTTTGCACTGGTGAAACGTGTTCTTTAATATTGGATTAATTACTTTTCTTATGAGGTGGTCATTTGCCACTTCCACCTATAGTGTCCAAAACCTTTTTTAGTCCTGAGACAAAATCTAGTCTGTTGTACTAGATTTCTGTCACTGATCATTTCATGTTGTCCATTACATGTATTTCAGTTTTGAAAAGTGCTGTTCAAGGGAGATTGAAACTTTCTCAGAATTGGTTTATTTTTAAATGGTAATGTGTGTGTATATAAAACAAAAATATTGCATTTATATAACACAGAAAATATTAAATATTGATGTATTACTAAATTATGAATTATGACTTATAATGAATAATGTAATGAATTAAGCTCAATGAAAACATATTAAACATGACAGCTTTCCAGGCAACTTGCAGATGTTGCCGCAGTTCTTTTAGATTTAGGCTTTCTTGTTTTTTTCTCTCGGTTCGTGACAGAACTAACTTGATGAAAGTCTGTTAGGACTTTTTGTTTGTACAAAAACTACCCTTGATTATTACAGTTAATGGAACAGAATGTCTTAAAATATATATTGATGTTAATTAATGAAGCACTACAGCAAAATATATGAATAGACAATTTTAAAAAACATTTGTTTATGTTCAGTCTAATGTGCCTCAGATGTCAAATCATATATCAGGCAGATACCAAATATCATGTTACACTAAGTACTCAAAGGAGAGGGCACAATTACATTTGCAAAATTACATTTGTTTAAGTATATTTGGCTATTTTAAAACCCATTTGATACGTTTCTGTTTGCTGTTCTACAGGTGATCATATTGTTCATCAGAATTACAGGGGCTCAAGAGAGTTGAAAAATCACTAAAACACAAATTATATTAATATGATTAATGTTAAAACAATAAAAAGCTTTGAGGTCCCTGCTTGTAGGCTATATCATGTTTAATTTAAATAGGACCCATGTTACTGTAAAACTTAGTGTTAAAATGATGATTGTTTATAAACAAAATAGCTAACATCTTTGTATCTTCATGAGAGAAAAATCCAGAAGGTGCACGTGTGTGTGAGTGTGTTATACAGGATTTGTCTTTGTGGAATAGTCCTTAGTATTCATATTCAAAGTATTTTTATTGGTCTACAATATATAATAGCTGACAGAACTGTGTCAGTTTGCCCTCTGCTCAGACCTTGGATAAGGACATTAGTATTGCAGTACAAATTCATACAAATCTGCCTGAGTGCCACCATTTCGCCAAGTCGTAAAATAGTTGTTTTGCTTTTGACATGGAAATGCAAGGACAACTAAACCTAAGTGAATAATTTGCTGAAACACCTTAAGCCCCTTTCAGAGTAAATTACAAAATTAAAGTAGCACTTGCACATAATTGTGATCGTGTTTTTAAATCAGGGAACGAAGGAAAACAACAATTAAGAGTGAAAGTTCCCTCATTCGCTAAGTTGGTGGACTCGCTCTGATAGCAGAGGAAGTATCTGTTTACTTTGTGATTACGACAATTTTGCTGTCGCGGGGCAGCAAATTCAAACCAGTCCCAAAGCTAGATTACTCCAGACAACGTGAAGCCCATAAGGCCATGCGCATTCAGTTCTCCATCAGCTGAGATTTCTTTATGGTGGCTTCAAAGTAAAATAAACCTTTATACGTAATTACAGAGAATTCTGTATATTTTTCTGCCCCGTTCCCTCTAACAAAAAGGGTATATTTTAAGGGCGAAGCATGTCACGCTTAACCACCGTTCTACAAAGTAGATCACACATTGGAGGACCTGACCCGAGTCTCTTGTTTATTCAGAGCGAATTCTGGAGAGAGGGTAAAAGGAGCCTTATTCATTGCGCGTACCAAATCGCACGGACTGTCATATTTAGACAGTTCATATATCCCCGCTTCGGAGTTGCCATGTCGTGAAAACATTATCAAAGTAAATATTATGACTGCAGACACGTTCTTTTATGCAAAAGGCGCTAGTGTGAAGTTGCTTCAATCTCCTTTGCTTTCGAGTTTGAGCAACCTCAACACTTTCATGTTTAAAGCCGTCTTCTCAGAGGCATAACCTACGTTATTTGGGGTTATCAACCGGGCACTGACTGTTATTATTCCACGCTACTGTTTTTCTTATCAGTCAGTCAACCCCTAACGTCGGGAAACAAGCCGTGGAGATGCGTTTGGCTGCGCGCCATGGAGACCTGAAAGCGCGCACCTCAGAGCCTCGCACACGTGTGCGCTCGATGAGATCTGGACAGTGTCCCCGTGCCCAGAGAAGGATGTGAGCAATTAACAATTCTCAAAACACTACTTTACCATGGTTACATATATTACACGCCTCACGCCCGCACCCGTCTCGCCGCGGCCTGGGATACATGGACCTTACAGAAATCCAGCCACCTTCAACAGGCACAGTCGAGTGCAATTAACCAATCATCATAATCATCATCATCATTACCATCATCATAATCATAAACTCCCTGGACGTGCTTTGCACAGGGCGCTTAATTTACACCAGCCAGTGTTGGTTTTATTTTATTTTAAAATATTGGGAGAGAAATGTTATATTTAACGCTAGCAAACCCTTGGCCTGCATTGATTTTACCTATCTGAAAAATGTAGCGTACCTTTACGAAAATGAATCATGGTTTAACGGCGTTATTTGTAGAGTAACCACAAATGTACATCACTATGGTAGTTATTGATATTTCGTATAAAACGGCAGTACAAATGGTAATACAATCCGCCAAAAAACATGCTTTGATCTGAATAAAAACTATGGTGGACCATAAAAAACATGATGATTTTTTTTCAAGGACTCGGCCAAAAATATTAACAATGTATCACACAGAGTTTCTTATATTTCGAAACAATGTTTAAAAAAAACAATGTGAGATTTTTTTAGAACTCCATTATTTATTCGCAACTGCATTTGCGCTTTTGGTTTGTGGAAAACATGGGTTCATGGCACCAATCTCTATAATCGGTTTGTCTGTAGACATGCAGAGAATCCTTTGCATGCCACGGATTCCGCTCTCGCATCCAGCACAGGAAGACACAATCCCTCGGGACAAGTGGGTGTCCACCCCATCTAATCCCTGCACACTGATCCCACTCCGCATTCAATATGGGAAGTAATTGCCCCTCGTAACTTAAGGTTTGCGCTGACTGCCACATGAGGGCCCTGAGCGGTCATAAATAGTGACACTTGGTGCTATATAGCCCAGGGAAAGCGGAACCGGTTAATTTTGAACCCTGATTTAAAAGATGAAACCGTCCTGATTGCCAAAAGCTGGGATGTAATTAGCGAAGGCGGACGTGGCTCCATGCATCAGAGAAAAATTAAACAAACGATCATTTCTGTCCTGGGTTTAAGTTACCCAGCCCTTCTTAAATCATCGGTCCTTGTGTGTGCCCTTAATAAGACTATAGTCCATAGTACCCTTGAACGAAAAACGGTTATTACGATTATTTAGTGGCGAGAGTTTTCCGTAATGAATTTGTTAATATGTGGAAGTCGAATTAAAATCTGAACCAAATGTTTGAGAAACAACGACGAAATGTGATCCGTGAAGGATGCTCAGAAGATACCGAGCCGTCATGTTCGCCATCAGCTTATTTGTACAGCAACAATATTAATACTGACATCACTGATAAGCAGCTAACGTTTACAGTTTATTTTTTATTGTATTATTATTATTATTGTTATTATTATTCGTTATTTTTAATGCATGATTAACACCTGGTTTGTATTAACCAAATTTCCTATTTATTCCTATTCAATTTATTCCTTTTAATTAAATATTTCTATTTAGTTGTGAGAATTGTATGTTATATCTTAAGGACGCAGAATTTGAGGTCGTCGCTGATTTATAGGCAGCCAGGATAGGATGCGCATACACTCAAGCATCAATTCAAGCCCCTTCGACATTAAGCTAAACCGATGGCATAATGTGTCCACTTTGACTAAAAGCCGGTGTAGGGTTGCATCGCAGCAGCATCTGCTAATAGATATTGCAGAGTCTGAACACAAATGGGCTTCTCCGAGTGTACGCTATATCTCCTCACATGCTTTTATTTCAGGTAGAGTCTGTCCGCGTAATGCTTCGTCTCTATGAAACCTCGTAGTGAAAACAATCATCGAAAGTAATGTCCTTAGATTTGGCTTGTTTTGCAATTTAACACCAACCGGCCGCTATAAAGGCAGATCTAAGATATACATTGCACATGTCCACGTGTCTTGAAATATAAAACTCGAAATGAGGTTTGCGAAGGCTTAATAAAAAAAGTAAAAGTAAAAACAAAAGCAACAAAAATAAAAATTATAAAGATTGAGTTACTAAATAAATCAGATTGAATGTGTGGGCAATATCCTGATTAAATTAATCATGCTTAAATCATTAAACCTGTAAATTAGAGTTCAGTAATTCAGGAGAAAATTAGTCCTGCTGTGAATGGAGACAAAAATAATGGTTTTATTGCTTTACATTTGTGCTACAGAGTTACAAATAATTCCAGTTAGATTATTAAGCAAATTCCCACAAGTATTCACACACACCCTCAGGGTAAATTTGAAGAAAAAATGTAATTAAAATGAATGAATACCAACACGCATTGCAGATAATACACTTAAACAAAAATAGTATCAAAAACACTATTCATAATAAATATTTGAACAACTGCTAACAGTAAACGATGAACTGTATTAAGATGGTTTATGGAAGTGTGTGTGTGTGTGTGTGTGTGTGTGAGAGAGATCCTTCATTTGTGGTCTCATGCTCTCGTACAGATCAGATGAAGGTTACCGACTCCTTATGTCCGTGTGTTGAGAGGTTACTGTTTCTGTGGTCACGTTTGCCTCCGTCTATGTTCTGTGTGTGCGGTTGACTGCAGACTTTGGCCCAGTCTTATACTGATATATTACCATTTGATCCTTTAGTTTCCTACCATTGATCAAGCCCCACCTATTCAGCCAGAGGAGAAATCTGATCACCTAACAAGAAGCAGAGGAGAGAGAAAGGAGAAAATGAGAGAAATGGTACAGTCTTCACCACAGACACTTTCTTGTCCCCTTACCTGAAACACATCCCGCCCTGTGTCTCTGTAACATTGTCTCTATTTTATATTCATACACTTAATTCATCAGTGACAGCTCTTCACTGTATGACGCTTATGACTCACATTCAAGGTAACTTGTGCTGATCAACAGCCACAAAAATGCTGCTGGAACATTGAAAAAAAGGATTATGATTCTAGCACGCATGAAGAGTTATTTAGCATGCAGAGGCTCTATAGTGCAAAACACGCACACACACACAAAAGTTATGTCCCTGAAGCGTATTCACACACTGCAAAATTACCTTGTGTATGTGTTGTTAAACCACAGCCAGGCTTATTACAGTATCATATTTACTTTATGACTATTAGCTGACAGATCTGTCATTAGGGCAAATATCAAGGGAGTGGTAATTGTCTGTATACTCCGTTTACACCAATGTACATCCAACCCTATCTTCATTTTTGAACACACACGTTATGAGTGACAGTAGAGCAGCTTGTCTGGCCCTCAAGAGGTTATAACCCACACCATCTGGATATGATTGGGTTAGCTGCTCAGAGATAGGTGCAGGGTCTGCAAGGTATATCTCCTTAATATATGACGTAACCCGTATCGAGCTGTTGAAGCTGATCGGTTGAATGTATATTCCTGTTTTGGAACTGCATAACTGACAAGTGTAATATTTTGCATTATTATTTAGTGATTTTGTTACATCCGAAGGTGATATAAAAACGTCCTGAAAAAAAAACACTGCTAACATTTCAACGCAGAATTGTGACAGAAATGATTGCGTACAAGAAAACGTTAACCCGTTTTGTCGAAACCCGTTCAAGTCCACACTTGGCCCGAAAGAACTTAAATCATTTACTCAAGAGGTGTAGCTGTCAATTACTGTCCATATTGGCTTACAAGTAGACAAGGTGAGTGAGTGACAAACCTCTCCTTGAGGGTTTAGGTTACACAATATGGGAACAACAAACTGTCACTGGGCTTCGGAGGCCTCATTGAGAAACCTGGGGAATTCCCACCCTTGGTCAATGCACATAGTGTCTGATTCCAGACGGTTTGGAGGAGATTATCTTCTTGCAATGAATCTGAAGTCCACAGATTTCCACAGATGGCCAATAACTAAGTGAGGATATGCATGCATGTGTCGCATTTTAAACTTGTGCAGTTTGTATAATTTTTTCTTGTTAGTTTAACCTTCTGGTCGAATTCTGTAATTGTGTTACTTTTCACGCTGATTATTTAGTACAATTGCAATAAATAAGCCGCAATTTAACTGGTAAAGCTGACGGCTGTCTCACACCCACTGAAATATGAAATTGGGCCTCGGTAGCTCATGTCCTTCTGAGGAGTCTTGTGGTGCCCTTGTCACAACGGCACTGACAAATGATTTGGCTCAAATATCAGCACGCTGCTTCTGTCTATTCCACAGAGACATGTAAACAATATTCTGACGAAACTAAATTAGGCGTGTAAACGTTTCACTCCAGAACCACAGCGCACCACATTCTTTTTACCTGTCATTGTTGTTGACTACGATTTTACACGTCTTTCACTAAATCTTTAGGTTTTGGATTCTCTAGCACAGAAATAATCGAGTGAACAGAATTTAAGGATTTTGTATGTTTTAACCACACATGGTTAAACATTTCCAATTTTATTTAAAAAAATACATTTGTTTTGATACATATTGTGACCTGACCTATTTTCCTAACATTACTTTAATAAAAAAGCTTTTGGTGATTTAAATATTTATTCCAAAGTGCAACAATTTAGGCATACATAAATAAGATTAAAATGTATATTTTTAGACAAAATAAAAAATCTCACAAAATATGTTTTTTATTCTATTATAAAAATAGCCACTAAAATTATTTTATCATAGTTAACAAAACAAGGCAACATATTTAAATGACATTTTAATTTCAGAGTAACATAGTGACAAATTTAGTTTGAACCAGAACAGTGTACAAGATTTTATTTGCACGAGTCGGTTTTAATAGGTATAAATAGCATTTTCATTATTGACCAAGCATCACTCAAAGGCATCAATGGTTGCCATTGTTGTTAAGGAAGAAGCCAAGGGCTCATGAAAGACATGGGAAGCAATAAAACCACCCAGGAGCTCAGATTTCTTCCCTTTTATTCATATCTCCCTCTAAAGCAATTATCCATTTAGTTTGCTAATTTAGCTTTTCCTTTAGTCTAGTGTGGAGGAAAAAAATGAAGGCTTCTTATCAGGGTACTATCAGCCAATGGTGAGTGATGGTTATTACTCCAAGGGTCATCTCACTGTTTATGCTCTTTCACAATGTTGTTAAGCGACTCGTATTTTACAAAACATCAGTCTGTATCATTTCACCCGAGAGCCATGCTCGAAAGTAAATAAACGCAGTCTACCGTCGTACTCCCCTGCTGCTAAGATTGAACCATCACTCTTTATTGTTTCTCTAGTTCACTCCTTGCTTTTATGCACTTTATTAAAAGCTGTAAAGTTGAAAGTCTTTTATATCAATTGTATACAAACTTTGTTTTATTAGACCACAAGCCATAATTTAACAGCCTGACATTAAAGAATAAAACAAACCGTAGAGGAAAAAGTCATATTGCCCCGCTTCATCCAGGAAGCGTTTAAAACGTAGCTATCTGTGACCAAAGATATCCCTAACAGCATCAATGCATCACAAGAGCCCGGACAGTCGGGCTAATGTAAGACTAATGCAGCTAGCGGGAGCTTGTTTTTATTACTGCACAGCTCTGTGTTTGTGCAATTTCTCGATTTTCTAAAGCTCACGTTGACAGGCCCGCTCTTTAAGCCAAACCCAAGCAGATGTCCAAACATCGGTTAATGTAACCAGCAGGATCCGTGAACGCAGAAAACATGGTGGCCAAAGCAGAATTACTCGAATGAAATTCGCACATCCTGACCCTAACATCCTAGAAAACAGGAGGTTTAATGTAATGTTGTGGTTTAATGTTATAAACAAAGCAGAGCGTCTTTCCCCAGGCCGGCCTGATCCTGACAGCACTTCTTTGTGGGACTTTCTCTGCAGGAAATGTTGTGATGAATCACACTTGACCTCTGATCTAGAGGCACTGATGACAGTAATGGAAGTTTGTGTGTGTGGCTGGACTACTTATTAGTGGCAAATTTGCGATCTGTCTGTGAATGGTAAACAAGCAAATGTTTACTCCATCCCTAAATAAATATTACAACATTTTATGTTTAAAAATGATTTTTAATATATAGGTGTAAGTATGGCAAAAATACCTCACTAAATACATTTATGTAAATGTCTGAAATGATTTCATGCAGCATCCTCTAAGAGGAGCAATCCTCTTAGAATTCAACAATCTATAATAACTGAACACCATTTAAAGTTAAAGTATAACTTTGAAATTGTTGTAGGATTCAAATGACCTTCCTTGGTGTTTGCTCTTGGTTCTGTTTGTCTCCTAATGTAGAGCTTCCATGAGGAAATGATCCAATATAACTGGATCATCTGTCTAAGAGCAAGACATTTATGAGGAAATCAATATGATACTGTATACTGTATTTCAGCATCAGCTCGGAGCATCTTCACCCTGTGCTGCCTCATTTGTAAGTCAAGAAGATATAAACTTAACATACTAAAACTATATTCCTATAAGTTCTTTTAACAAACATTTGAAATGTCTGTGAGTACTAATAAGTTATTTCAGGTTTCACTGTATAAACCTTATAAGCACGTTTTTTAGACTATGTACTGTATATAACACTAGACTAATAAAATAAGTTGTATATTACAATATAGACAGTAGCAGTATAAATGAAGAAAGTTATAAAATGACTAAAGTGTAAAGTGTCCAATTGCCATGAACAACACTCAGGTATATTTAAACCACTTGGTTTAAAAACATGAACATGATGTAAAATATAATGACACTGACAGCATCATTTTGTCAAATCTGGTCCAGCAGGTCTTGCACAGTTTGAAAAAATGTTGTTTGTTGGAAACCCAGGAAATAATGATAGTAGAGGCACACAAGTTAAGGTAAACAGTCTGATTTTCTAACTCCCTCTGAAAGTTTTCATCATCTATTTCTTTGACGAAGTCCTAGTCAAACTTAATTACGGGATAAATATACTGATTGTACCTTACAGCAGAAGTTTCCTTCGTGAGGAAAACAATATATCAAAACCAGAGAAATACACCCTTCATAACCCATTTATGGTAATAGCCATATTGATGAAAAGACAGTAATGAAATCTGATTTCGGAAACGTCAGTTTTAATTTCAGGCACGCTCGTTGCACATATATCTCATGTCGTGATTTTGTGTTATTTGTTTTTTTTGTTTCCATTGCCTGCTGGGTATCTCTGCACTGTACAATTATTTCATTTGTTTGGGCCTCCACTAAGGATGAGAAACTCCTCAAAATCAGTCCTTGTTTGTTTAGTGGCTATCTATCCTCCATATTTGTTTTACAGCTAAACTTTGCAACATGAACTCTTTGCGTCGAAATGATGGTTCACTTGCGCAAACCAAAAACAGATCTGCAGCGTCAGCTTTGCTCTCTTTAAAAAATGAATTTTTTTCTTTGTAAAAGCACCAGGGTGTGCTAGTTTTCAACCATCAGTGAAAAAACTTCCTCAAATATCAACACATTATTAGCCACCATCTGTACTGGCATTAGAGAAATAAATGCAGAGTTTAAAAGGGTAATCTCAGTCCCGGGGCCATGCCAATATATTCCCAACAAATCATCAGGATCGAGTTGCGGTCCACTGAGGGACTTCCGAAAGGATTGAGCGCTAACCATCATAGCTTCTTATAAACACACAATCACACTGACACTGAACCTATTGTGTTGTAGTAAGGAAAGACGGAATTAATTGACAGTAGGGAAATCCTGGATATAAAGTAGGATTGTAAGAAAGTGAATGAGGAAAATGTAGGGTAAAACTATAAAGAAGAGAAGTAACGGAAAGAGAGAGTGAATGCAGCACCGAAATGGCGAGCGAGGGAGTGAGAGAGACTGGTGTAGATGGATGGGCCTCCAAGCCGTTGGGACTATTGTAACAGCCTATAGCTCTCAGGTGTCCAGTCGATAACTGATGCATTAGTCTAGAGCCCTGTGCCGGTTTTGGGTTTAAACACACATTTTCTTAATACAACATGACCCCATTTCCCTCTCTCATTAATCATGAAACACATTTAGAGTGGCCCCCTCGGTCTCTGACACAGGGGGCAAACCTACCGTTGGACACTGCTCACATTGACTCTCAGCTATGTGCCTGTTGGCTAGTCATAACTCTTGTGTGCCTCTAATATACAACTGAAATAAAACAATAAAGTTGAACTATGCATTCATATACGTCGGGATGAAATAAAAGCTTTTCTATTTTTCTTAGATGTCAGCCCAAACCTAAAAGTCCATTAAGTTCTGCACCTCACTACGGCTAAATCAAGATTTCTGTAACAACAGGACCAAACCTCCTCTGCGGGTACAAACAACCATCTCATACAAATTCCTGTGGTTTGCAAAAGTTTGACACAATTCTGTCTATCGAAAATCATAGCAAACACAAACACGCACATGTATACTACTATAACAAATCCGAAAATAGAGTTTTTTTTCTTCATATTTGGCTCACGATATCCGCAGCTCTTGGATTCTTGGATTCTGCCATTTGTGTATTTTCAGCCACCCACACACGCTCTCCCGTTCTCTTGCCCAGCAGCCCTCGGCCCTCAGTAGTCACATATTCCACTGTGACTAAACATTTCTGCTTCCTTTTGGTATACACAGTTTGAATTCCTCAATTCGTCTTATAAACTTGTTTATGAAAGTAAACACTGTGCCTTGCAGACACAGGGCATCATCATTATACATAATTCCAACAGAGTGGTACCAGGCAGGACACGGAGTAAAATGTATAATGTGTTCCACAAACTAATTCGTACAGAAAACTACAGTCGCTTTCAGAAAGAGCTCTTGAATTAAGCTTTAATATAGGTTGGGAATGACAAAAGTGGCAAGCAAAGCGAAACTTATGATGTCAGAAAAAAATGTACCATGAAGTTTTAACACACTTGACAGAAGTTCGTTTCTCATGATCTTAAAGGGATAGTTCACCCAAAAATGAAAATGATGTCATCATTTACTCATCCTCTTGTCATTTCAGACCTGTATGACTTTCTTTTTTCTGCAGAACACAAAAGAAGACATGACTTGAAGAAATATTTCCTTGCATTGGTTTTGTGTCTATACAATAGAAGTCAATGGGTACTACTGTCATTCTGTTTATTCAAAATATCTTCTTTCGTGTTCTGCAGAAGAAAGAAAGTCATGCAGGTTTGAAAAGACATGAGGGTGAGAATACAGCTTGAAAGACATGAATACACGATGACAGAATTATCTGTAAAGACCTTTTGATCCAAGTCTTTATCTTTATTAATTTTATTTTGTTCTGCAAAGTGTGGTTACTTTGACTAATGTAAAAATTAAAGTGATAGTTCACCCAAAAATAAAAATTCTGTCATCATTTACTCAGATTACTTTGTTGTGATGAACACAGAGAAAGATATTTGGAAGAATGTTAGCAATTTTCAATTCCGTGCCATAGTAGGAAATATTAAACGATAGTCAAAGGTGCCCCAGAACTGTTTGTTTTCCTAAATTCTTCAAAATATCTCACTTTGTGTTCAACCGAACAAAAAAGATACAATATTTATTTCCTACTGTGGTAGTGGATGATGTCACAGAACTGAAAATAGCTATCATTCTTACAAATATCTTTCTTTGTGTTTAACAGAACAAATACATTTATATAGGGTTGAAACAACCCGAGGGTGTGTCAATGATGACAGAATGTTCATTTTTGAGTGAACTAGCCCTTTTAAGTTTTGCTTTTATCCAAGTTCCTATTGGTTCCTTATAATCCTTATATGGTTATAATTAATATTATTTTTATATGAGACTACTTTATTTTATAATATGTAAATGTATCACACTCGCATTGGAAATAAAATGAATTTAGAAATTGCGTAAATACAATACTTTTTTGTTACAGGCTGTTGAAATTATCATATAAACACATCCATCTAATGAGCTGTCATTACTTCTGCGCCATGGACTGGTGAAAGAGTTTAGGAATAGAAGATGGATGTACTGGTCAAAGACTGGAGAGCTGAATGTGGGTGAGGTCAACACTCTTACTCTCTGTGGGTTTAAGCGGGTTGTGTGAGTGACTAGCAGCAGCTCTATAAAGGCTTGTGAGAATCCAGAGGAAACTGAGGAAACTGGAGTCTGAGGGACACTGGGAGATGGAGGCCACAGCAGAGCGAGGAGGAAGAGGTCAGATTGGGTTTACTGGTCTGTCAGTCTGTCAGCGATACCCCCACTGCATCAGTCAGTCGGCACTTTGTATAACACACACATACACACACTGCAAATTTATGCAGTTCAGTTTAGCCTATGGATTTATGGCGTACAAATTTATATTCCAGAGCTTGCCGATTAACACCAGTACTGCGTGAATGCAATGTGGATATAAAATATGCCAAAATGGGAAACAAAGCCTCACTTTCTGATTTCGAAGTGACGCATTATCACACCAAACTTTTTTTCTGTGTCGTCAAACATTTTGGAGAAATTCGATCCTAAACTGTGGCCATATTAATGAGTGACAAGATGTTGCGGGAGACGCAACAGCATGTACACAGATACCTTTGGTCACACTGAAAGTGTTCCAATGTACATGCTTA
The DNA here is from genome assembly GCA_006030095.1 of Triplophysa siluroides. Lineage (NCBI taxonomy): Eukaryota > Metazoa > Chordata > Actinopteri > Cypriniformes > Nemacheilidae > Triplophysa > Triplophysa siluroides. The sequence continues at coordinate 5,041,294 of VCII01000868.1, read as the reverse complement.
TATACACACCCCCACAACACACTCCCTGGGATGGGATTTCAATACACAGACTGGGCAGTATGCATTTTCTGTCTGTGTGGTTTCCTGTGAAAGCCAAGCAGCTGACTTTACCTTCAACCACAACAATACGCCTGACACTAGATACTCTCCAATATACACACACACAAACTGAGAGAGAGAGAGCATGTGGATGTATGTTGTGTTAGTAATGCAGTCCCTGCCAGGGTGTTTGCCAACACAAACCTTAACACATGGATCTGTATTATATTAAAATGCAAAAGGCCATTAATAATTAGAGTAATGTGGCTTATCTATAGCAATAGATGCGGTTGGCCATTTTAAAGACTTTAATGAGGTAGTTCACCCATAAATTTATTAATTCAAGCTTTATACACACTCATACTCTGAAAATATGACTTTTTCTTATGTGGAACACAAAAGAAGATATTTGGAGAAATGTCTCTGTGGTTTTATGCCCATACAATGGAAGTAAATGGAGGCCATTGTTGTTTGGTTAGCAACGTTCTTCAGAATATCTTCTTTTGTGTTCTGCAGAAGAAAGAGAGTCATATAGGTTTGGGATGACATGAGGGTGAATTAACGATAAACATTAATAAAAATATTTTTAAGTAAACTACCGCTTTAAATTATTCATAACATATTGAGGCATTCTTGTTATCATGGCTGCTGAAGTTCAATCATTCTTGTGTTCAGTCCAAAGACACAATCTGGCTGTGAACCTGATGGGCAGATCAATTTAAACCTTGAGTTTCTATCGACATCAATCCCCATGTAGCCTCTTACCCGGTAAAGCCACTTAAGAACAAGAGGTCCCATCTAGTTAACATGGACGCCCTTATCAATCGCCCTCTGGGCAGATGGACAATGGACCTGGCTGTCAATTAAAACGTTGAAAAACCCATGTCCTGCATGGCGAGACAAAGAGGTAACAGTGACTGTATTTTTAGCGTGGTGCAAAGTCAGTATTTACAATGTTGAATGTGGAGGATGGATAGTGATAAATAAATGTATTTGCTTATGTTCTACTTTAAAGGTCCAGTGTACAAATGTAGTGGCATCTTGTGGTGAGGTTGCGAATTTCAACCAACGGCTCACTTCACCCCTCATCCTTCCCTTTCGAACCACTACGGTGGCTGACACAGGACTAAGATGGCGTCACATGCTAACTTCTTTGCCAAAGGAGATATTTGGCTATATACAGTATATTTATATCCATATTTGGTATTTATGAAAGTCACTCCGCAGAACGGTTTGTCCGTTTAGGGCTACTATAGAAACAAAATGACAAATTCCATGTAAGGGGACCCGCGCTGTATGTAGATAGAAATAGCTCATTCTAAGGTAATAAAAACACAACGCTTCATCAGTCAGATCTTTATACACCTCTGAACACAAGGTTATGTATATTATATTGCATTTCTATCAATAGATCCTCCAAAAAATGACACATTGAACCTTTAAACAACTTATTAGAATAATGAACAGTTGCCTCCTTTTTATCATTCTGTCTCACGCAATTTACGCTTCTGTTTTCATTTTCTCCTGAAAAATGTTCTGGAACAGGGACTACCCCCATCCTTCTCATCAGCTTCCTTTTACAGACTGTACCACTGCTTCATTTCTCTTTTCCCTCTCGCTCTTTCTCTCACTCTCTGCCTCCTCCCTTGGCGCTCACTTGGGCGGGCAGCCGAATTCCTGTGGGCTATCGGGTTACCCGTTGCCGTAGAAACCACTGGGAAGGCAGCTCCATTAATCATTTAGAGCGCGCCCGAAGTGGAGGTCAGCCTGATTGCAGCGGATAGGGTATCATCCCTGTGTCCCACCAGGGACCTCCTTGATTTGAATTAAAAAAGATTAAGCTTGCCCCCCATATACCCCTACCACCATGGCCCACCACCATCATCATCGTCGTCGACCCAGCCGTATCATGTGACCCCGCTCCACGGAGCCACGCGGATTAAGAGATCGGAGCTTTGCATTCGTTTTTCAGAGAGCGGCTGAAACGTTAGACGCGCACAGGTGTCTACAACAAGGAGCCCAGGAGCTTGTGTAAAAAATGGACAAAGACCATGCACACCCCTCGTCGGCTTTCCGCTCTTATCCTCCTCTTACTTTTATATTATCAATCTGCTGCCTCTCTTATATTCAATCGGTTACTTGTTGCTCTTTTTCAAACTGGAAGCAATAACTCAGATTTACTCTCCCACCGACATTTCCTTTCCTTTCAAGCTCATGAAACGGTGCATTTGTTGCAAAACCTTTTTATAACTTAATAGGAATATGATTTTTATGAGCGTGTAGGACAGCTGGATTTGGAAAGCCAAGGCCAGACGTGCGCGTGGGCGAAGCCGGTGTGAAGGCTCTAGGGTCGCGGTCCGCCTCGTTCCGCAAAGTCTGTCTGGCTGCGATGGGATCACCCAGATGAAATGTGACGAGCATTGAAATGACCAAAAGCGTTAGTCCATGTGATGCGGCCCCCCGCTCCCTAATGACGGCAGCATAAGTTTAGATTTACATGGCCTCTGTGAGAAGGACACGGAAAGACACAAATCATACAGGCTGTGAAATGGTGGCACGGCCAGTTCTGCTGCAGCGGATCCCAAAGGTGCCCGCCAAATTTACGGGGCCCCTCTAGCACTTCAAAAACTTGCCATAACTTAAACCCGGACGAGTTTATTGTACTATCGAATCAGAAGGGGAGACTTTAAGGATGGTTAGAGGAAACATAGATGGGTTGGGGATAAATTAAAACCTCCTTTGTCTTGGATAGTTAAAATTCCAGTGACTGACACGTTGAGTTTGGGAATCCACCTTCTGCACACTGTAATAGATCTTAAACTAATACAGAGACTGTATGTAATGAGTACAAGCTGTGTTGCTTTGATAAATTGAGGCTTTTTCTTGTCTATGGACTAACCCAAGAGAGCAATGTCAGGATAATAAGAGGTCCAATGAGATTATTACCGGCTCTTCTTGTTAAAATTAATGATCTTGGACACCTTGCTCGTCTAAGTTACAAGGCATTTGGCTGGTACGCCGCCCTTGTTAATGTCCAGTTTAATAAGCGGTTTAGCAGCACCAGTCTTGCAAGGCCTGAACAGATGCTGGGCCATTATAAAGAGACAAAGGTCCGACGATGAGAACTCTGTCCGTGACCTGGGACTTCTGTCAGCATATTTCACTTTTTAGATTTATGTCGAGTAGTGCAGCTCAGCCTCACAGCAAGAATGTTCCTGGTCTTAAGTCTCAATCCGCAGAAATGTAGCATATCACACCACATGCTCATGTTGGAAGCATTCAAGTCTTCATAATCGCATCACAACTTGAGCACAGCATAAGGACACATACAATGGTAAAGAGGCCAATATGAACTTTCTTTTTATGTGGAAGTGGCAGGCAAATGACGTACTGTACATCGATGTGAGCAGAAATGTTGTCGGTTGCTTGTAAGAACATTACATTGGAGTCCTTCCTGAATTTCATAAAGCAGAGGAACATACTTCTAACAGATGTTGAAAATTAAAATTGCCTTAAAGGAGTAGTTCACATTCATAATGAAATTGCTGTTAATATACGCTCTCTTGTCATTTCAAACCAGTATCCCTTTTCTTCTTCTGCAAAACACCAAAGAAGATATTTTGAAATATGTTGGTAAGACAGAACCTTTGCTCCCCATTGACTTGCTTTGTTTTTTGTCCACACAATAGAAGTCAACGGGGACCAATAATGTTTCCAAAATATCTTCTTTTGAGTTTTGCAGAAGAAATTCACACAGGTTTAAAATGACAACAGGGTGAGTAAATGATGACAGAATTTTTATTCTGAATGAGATCTATTCCTTTATAGATTCTTTGGCTAAATCCAGAAGCCAAAAGCAAAATCTGAATAAAGATGAACATCAAAGTCTTTATATAGATTAGACTGGACTTTAAGAACTTTAAGAAGCGTCAAGAATTCAATTTGTCATAATTTACAATACACAATATTCAGCACATTTCAGTATATTGAAAAAAATTTATATGTATAATTTAAAATAATAATATAATGATAATATTCAATAAAAACTGAAACCGTAAGTGCTTCTGGACTAGTGTTTACATCTTGCGGAGTTGTCTATAGGTTGCATTATAGCAAGAGCTCAATATCATAATAATGAGCATCATTATGAGCCATATGAAGCAACATTTGAATTAAATTAAAGTTTCGTTTTAAAAAAGCCTTTCAATGTCTGAGGTTTTGTAGACTAAACGTTGAATGTTGTTAATCCCTACTTTAATATTTACCAACGCATGCTACACGTGAAGTGTAAACACTTGTCTGAGCCAGGCCACAGTTTGATATGTTAATCTTTTTTTGTCGAGGATGAGATGGGTAGTCATAGCTTTTGCTGACTCATGTGGCGCGCTGGATAAGCAGCAGATGGTCTGTTATCTCTGTGAACTAGAACTCGTCTGCTGTGATCACTTTACAAATACTTCAGTCCACCCACTCAGGTGGTCACTGAAATGAACATGAGCCGCTAAGATAACCTTTACCACCAGACAAGCTGCAGGTTGACCCGGCTGTTGAGTGAACCAGAAAGGTAAAAGGAGACGGTCACACTGTGGGACTGTGGGAGATTACGATTCTGAGAAAGAAAAACACAGAGAGTAGCTGCAGTTAAATGGTCATTAAAATGGCATTTTTAAAACCAAACTAATTTGCTTAAGCATCCAGGTCGATTGACTCTATTTTCCATAATTTGTATGCAGTTGGCTACGGTCATCTTTTACGCTACAGTTTGCAGTGCACTGCCAAAAGCCATAAACAATTTAGGAAATGTGCAACTTGAAATGCAGCTGTACGTGGGTATGAAAAAGAGTGATTATGTGCTGGTCTTCGTCTACAATTTATTTGTTGCGTGCTATTGAAGCACAGAGGGGTTTGTGGCGGCGGAGGCTTGATTTTTTTCTGTTGAAGTTGATATAAGACAGAGACCAGGAGAGCAGAGGTTGGAAGCGCTGTGGCTGCAGTCGAAGGGACATTCCCGCAGTTGAGCTTTAATTAAGCACGCTAAGTAAGCCACTGAGGAACAATGAGACATCTGTGTGGGTGCGTGCATGTGGGCTTGCATGTGTGCATTTGTGAGTCTGTGGTTGCAGAGTCCAGCCAGGAGCAGGTCTGCTTCAGTGATCGGATGCTGCTGATGCATAGACTTTCAACCGACGTAGGTGTTGTAGAACTTGGGGTAGCTTACCTAAAGATACAATTCTGTCATCATTTATTTACCCTTTAAAACCCCGTATATGACAAAGTCATCTGTGGAACACAAAAGAAGATATTTAGAAAAATGTCATGTAGTTTTGTGTCCATACAATGGAAGTCAATGGGTGTCGGTGTTTGTTTAGCAACGCACTTCAAAATATCTTCTTTTGTGTTCTGCAGACGAAAGTAAGTCATGCAGGTTTGGAGCGAGTGCATGATCACTTTACCCGAGGGATGGAGACGTGATTCACAATTCATATGCTGAAACAGTCTGTGAAAGAATGCAAGGGTCCCTGTGCAGGTCTGCTGTGTGGATATGTACGGGTAGATGGATAAAAATCAAACTTGTTTTATGACATGTCTTAAGAGTGGTCAAAAGTAGTTTTGAACCAGTGAACTTCCAGTGACGGATGACAGAAGCTATGACCGATATTTATTACCGCTGTAGCATTTCGGCACTCCGCTAAAGTGCCTGTGAGCAGGTAGAGCACAAAAATGTATCATCCCTTCACTGATAAAACATCCGAGAGCAGAAACAGGGCAGCTATAAAATCACAGATTGATTCCAGACCTGGATTTTATAGTCCTTGGGTTACAGAATATCTGGTCAGCACGATTCAACTGTACCCCGTCTATTATCCAGATGACCAACTCACATAAACCGAATATTCACACAATACCTCATTCTTTCTTTTATGGGCAATTCGTTTTCTTCAGTTTTATCCCTTTTTGCTTTGGTTACCTTTCTAGAGGGATCAATGTTCCGTATTGACTGAGGATTTTAAAATCCTGGCTTTTGTTGCACGCAGTGTGCTTTTATTACAGGATGGTCTCATTTTACCCATCAATCTCTGCAATGTCACAACAGCTCTGAGCTCTTCAGCTCGCAGAAAGGGCAAGAGGAACTCCTTTAGGCCAGGATCAAGACCAGACACAGAACATCTCTTTCTCAGTCTTTCACTAATGTGAAAAGTACCTGGCATTACAGTACTTTTCTAATCTGTTTCCATACACATAGATGCTTTTTGTTTAGCAAACAAAGCAAGCCCCTCTCCACTCTATATAACAAGTGTTATATTTTGTTCATATGCCCACATGTAAAAAACAAATCACTTAAGGTGTGAAGTGTGTGCCATAAAGCATAATAACTTCATCACAATGCATGTTTTTGGAACAAGGTCCCATGAATGAAGTTGAACAGCTTTCATAAATTGAACTTGACTCGCCAATAAAACCCCCCTCCTCTGCCGGCGGGTCGACTGCAGGACAAGCCCCTCTTGCCAATCAAGAGGGACTGATCCGACTTAGTGTTTTGCAAAAAACACAGACGGTGAAATTCATACTTCAACAATGTCAGCTCTCCTCTGCCTGCCCGTCACTCAACAGCAAGGCCTCAAAGCTTCAATTGCAGCCACTGAAGAAAATACAGATCCTCGAAAAGAAGATGCTATGTCATTTCCTGTTCCTCCGATCTCCCTCTGACCTTTCCTGAGATCAGCGCTGAGTTTCTCGCTTTCCCACCCTCCGCCATCTGGCCCTTCCTGTGCTCATCCGTTCGGTGTGGCGGTCGTGTCTGATAGCCTGACAGAGCGAGGTGCATGAGCCCTGACCGGGTAAATCTACTCTCCAGCTGAACACGAGTTTGACCAAAAACATGAGAAGTGGGTGTTTTTTATTTCTCTTGGAGGTCTTGCACAAAGGCCAGTTCTCACTCTGTCTAACCAGCGCTGAGTCCTCTCCCAGTTCATAGAACAAGCCCCGACAGAACAAGCCTCTCTGTATGCAGAATCTTGCAAAATGTTGTCTTTTAAAAAGTACTAATCAAGGAAACAAAATGGATTCTGTCTTTAATAAATGCAGCATTGAAAGCTTTGGCAAATTTGTAAGGAAAAAAACAGGTGAGGGCCTGTCGTTAATTTAATCAGCATTGACTTACGTAACCTTCCATTTACACTTTTCCTCATATAGAGTAAGTCGATGTCTTCCTTTCCCATTTCAAGCAGTTCTGAATGATTGAATTAAGTGACTAGATCAGGCTGGACAAAAACTACAAATCTGCTGATGCATGATCTGCTTTAAGTGCTTATTTACCAGAAAGCACAGTTCAAAGAAACCTTAAACAATTTTAAAAACTTGTTTTATTTTAGAATAGTTAGAAAAATTGTTTAAATTTCGTTTTTTTATTTCGTTTTTACACTCATAAAAATAGTTTTTTCACGATGCCATAGAACCTTTTTTGTATAAATTGTTACATAAAAAACCTGGGTAACACTTTAGAATACTGTTTCTTACCTAATGTATAACTAAGAAGGAATTACTGCAGAACTAATAGATAAATCCTCATTAATACTGTCATCTGCTCTATTAACTACTAAGGAAGACGTGTTAACTAATCAGTATGGAGTAACATTTAATCATTTTGTTAAGTAACAGTTAATTAAACAATAGCTTTGGATTTCACTCATTCCTCCTTAAGAACTACCAAAGAGTTATCACCTAATTCAGATTCTACATAAATAACTATGAAGTAACTACTAATAAACAGTCATATACACAATTGAGCATCACAGTAATCAAGCTGTGGACATTTCTTCTTATTTACTATTGCTAGTACTACTATTATGGAAATGCACTACTATTGCCACTATTACTACTACTATTATAGAAATTCAATATGCATTTCATGGAAAATACAAGGAACCCATTATTAATGTATAGAGAATTACTACATAAATCTGAGAGAATTACTTAGCACCTGGAACAGTATTCTAAAGTGGAAATGTACCCTAGTGGAAATGTAGCCTACATTTCCACTTCGGAATACTGTTCCAGGTTCTAAGTAATTCTCTTACATACAGGGTAATACTCAATGGTAAGTTGATATATACTGTGGAAAACAGACACACATACTGTACTTGAAGATCATAAACCTATTTGAGGTAAGTGGCTAATTATGATAAGGCAATTGGAGTGGGGGAGTTGATTTCTGGTTATTGAAAACAAAATAAAATTTGTTGTAATGACTCTTTTGGAGTACAATAATTCCATGAAATGTATATTGCATTTCTATATTAGTAGTAATAGTGGCAATAGTAGTGCATTTCCATAATAGTAAATAAGAAGAAATGTCCATTATTGTGATGGTCAATTGTGTATATGACTGTTTATTAGTAGTTACTTCATAGTTATTTATGTAGAATCTAGTATTAATGAGGAATTACCTGTTAGTTCTGCAGTAATTCCTTCTTAGTTACACATTAAGTAAGAAACAGTATTCTAAAGTGTTACCAGAACCTTTAACATCCGAAGAACCTTTCTGTTTCATAAAAGGGTTCTTTGTGGTGAAAAAAGATTCTTCAGATTATGAAAAGGTAAGAAAGATATGTTTTGTTTAAAGAACCTTTGACTGATGGTTGCCACTGTGGAACCAAAAATGGCTATGGCATCACTGTGAAGAACATTTTAAGCACCTTTATTTTTAATAGTGTATAATATAAATTATTAAAAATGTTTTGTTGTTTGTTATTTATAAATATATACATATTATTAAATATTTTTAAATAAAATAAAATTGGTAATGTGATCATTTGTCATTAGATTAGATGTGAATTTAAACCTTTAAGCGAGAAATACTGCATACTTTACACACAAACTAAAACCTCCAGATATAGAACATAAAAATCTTTAATACATATAAAGAGCATAAATGTACACAAACTTTCATCTCTCTTTATTTTTAAACACAAAGTTATTGCGGGGGAAACCATGATAATAAAATGATGGTGATATCTACAGATTTATTCACAAACAAATAATGCTATTAGCCAAACGCATCTCAGTTTTGGTTGATTTTGGTGTTTTCTCGTTTTTCTGCCAATGAATAACAGTAAAACTTGGGAGGTGGACAGAGAGTGGAACCATTGTGGCAAATTTTTCTTCGTAAAATTCTTTGTCCTGTTGAACACAAGATTTTTTTTTTAAAGAATGTAGGGGAAGAATTAATTCTGGGGTATTATGGTAGTCAATGGTGGCCAGAACTGTTTGCTAAATGATGTAAATGATGACTGAATTTTTTTTTTTTAAATAGATTAATTATTTACAATGATACATGTGTGTATGCAATATATGTGAAGCATTAACACAATATCGTTAATCATGGTTTTAATATAAAAAAAATTCCAGTACCGCTTTATTGTGCCAACTCTCCCCTGGTATGTACACGTGTTTACAAGCTAGCAAAACAGGAATAAATACCCTGGATGTTACAGATGCCCACAACTGCAATAAACACCCTTAAGCCCCCAAACATCAGGGCACTGGAAAGTTTGCCAAAACATCAAACTCCAGTGTTGTGCTTGCTTTTCCGCTCCATCAGGGAATATAAAGTTTAAGAGCCTTTTGCTATCAGTGACCCGAGGAGGGGAGGCAGTTGTTGAAGAAGTGGTCGTTTAATTGCGGAACTGCAGGCTTGCTAATCTGACTCTGAACAATGACACCTTTGGAAGTACAGTTACAGGAGAGCAGGGCCCCTAATACATGTCAGCACTATTGCAGGGTTGATTTTATTGATGGTAATGCAAGATGGTGAGATCTGCTTAAAACACCCCAAGGCCTCTTATTATACAACTTGTTCGTCTTTCACACTAACCTGAACTGTAACTGTAGAATCTTAGCTAACATGAAGCACATATGGTGTCCAAAAAAACTTTTAGAAGGACGCTAGTTGCGCAGAGGAGTGTTAATGAACCCAACACCCCCCAATACTGTTAAATGTTGCTGAAGTTAGAGAGCTTGTAATCGGTGCAGTTTTAAAAAGGGAACTGTGGAAGTCATTTGATGGAAGGTGGATGGTAATTTACTCTTTGCTTCAGAACTACTATTTAAACACAAAATAAGGGGAAATATCTGAATGGGACTGTTGAGCAGAAAGGATGTAGAAAGCACCTGGACTGAAATGGAGAGGTCAACTGGGAAACACCACAGCCCCACGTACAGGGCTGGCTGTATTCTTTTTTTAATGTGAAGGCTTACATTCATTTTTGTTCATTCTTGTAGTTCTCAGAATGACTTTTTGTCAATGGTTCGGGATGAAGTTGTGTTCTTTTGGCAAGTTGCCTCTAAACCTTTGTGACCCTTCTGCAAGATAGTGGAATAAGCTCTCATTAGCTGGTGCCCCACAAGAATGTCCTTACTCTCAATAACTTCACCTTTGTGTTTTACTGCACTGGTGGAAGAGGAACATCCAGCTTTATTGGCCATTAGAGGCCCTACAATTTAGATGCAATGCTTTGTCTAGCCAGTTTCAGTTAATGCTTTCTTACAAAATGAAAGTTATTTTCTATTATATTTACACATTTGGCAGACAGCTTTATCCGAAGTGATGTACAGTTCCTTTTGGTGTGTACACTAAACCCAGAGTTGGGTCAATCAAAAAGGTACAAATTAACCGATGGCAAAAGGATGTGATAAACATTTCTAGGTTTATTTAACCCAACAGTTGGGTTTGTGCCTTTTTGACCCAAAGCTGGTTTAAAAATAACCCAGCATTTTCTATGGGAATCATGACCTTGTTAGTGGCATTTTTTTAATCTACGTATTTGATCGTCTGGATCATATTAGAGGCCATATTTATCGCAATCCAGATCATGTCCCCAGTATTGGATACCTTAACTAGATAGGTCACCCTCTTGTCATTTCAAACGTCATTTTGTCATTACGACTTTCTTTCTTCTGCAGAACATAAAAGATATTTTGATATCAAGAATATTGGTAACCAAAAACTGTTGGTCCCCATTGACTTGCATTGTATGAACCCAAAACCAATGACAATGCAAGTCAATGGGGACCAATGATTTTTGGTTACCAACATTCTTCGAAATATCCTCTCTTGTGTTGTGCAGAAGAAAGAAAGCCGTAGAGCAGGGGTCTTTAACTACTTTTCTTTGAGGGCCAGGTTCCAAAAGTATAAATAGGATGCGGGCCAGTTTTTGCCATTTGTTCTGTTATTTGTATCTCTGTTATTTATTGCGTTTTGTTCCTTGTATACTGTTTTGGTTGCTGTTACTTATAGGTCATATATTAAAACATGCACACAAATATTGCATCCGGTATTCGTGCCTTTTCATGGTTTTTAATTAAAAGGGATATTGTCTTTTTAATTGTATTTTATATTCCTCAATGCATTAGTTTACCCAAAAATGTAATTGCGGTTAATTTACTCACACACAGTCCACCTGTACATCCTAGATTTGGGTGGAATTGTTTTCTCAAGAAGATATTTATGAAGATATTTGGTTGAATTGATGAAAGTCAAATCAATGAAAGTCAGCACAAAAGTAATCCCTGCCCCTTGTGACTTTATACTGGTGTCATATAAAGCAAATTAATTGATCTTTGCAAGAAACAGGGCGCTATTATCGTATCTTCGGGTGAGAGCCAATCGCATTCATGTGCCCTACGCACGTAGAAGGGCAGATCCTTTGTAGTGCGAGTTCTGGAGGGAGATGGGCTGCTGGTTCTCGTAAATATAGCCGTATTTTCATACATAATGAATGCACTAATAAAAACAACATCGTTTTCCGATTGCCTGAGGCTGTGGATTGCCGATTATAACGTTGTAAATAACATTACGTTTATATGACAGGCCGATCAAATCCCTTTATTATGAGCCGCCAGGAATTACTTTTGTATTGAATGTAGCAGCGGTTTGGACTTTTAAAGATTCAGGATGTGCATTTCATAAAGCACACCGCTCTTAAGGTCTCTCCACTTATTTGAAATGTTAAGGCAGGCCAGGTAAAGATGTTTGGGGGGCCGAATTTGGCCCGCGGGCCGCCAGTTGACTAGCCCTGCCATACAGCTTTTAAATGTCAAGAGGGTGAGTAAATTATGACAGAATTTTCATTTTCTGGTGAGCTATCCCTTTAAAACGTAATAATTCTGTGAGGTGTTGCTCAATACAAACATCAAAATCAAAACCGAAGTCCATGTAGAGAACAATATCAATGTTACTATTCCCCCAACTGTGAAAAACCTGAATCCCAACAACTCTTTTTACACAGTTTCAGCTGTCACTGATGATAATGCTGTAAACCGTATCCAAACTTAATCAGAGCTTAGACTGGGCTGAAGAACTGTACATCTCCCCCTGCATTCACAGGACTCCTGGAAGACTCCAAACAGCTGCTGAGGCACTTGTCTGGACTGAGTTACTGCAAGGTGCCTTTCCCTCTGCTTTTATTGATAATATTACTATAGTTGATGTAAATATGTCTTAGGCATAATGGCTTTCTCTCAGCATGGGCCACTGCTGGCCGGCAGACCCAACTCTGACCCCCATTCCACTCTCCCTCAGGTGAGGCTCTGGCAGGGGTCTGCAGGAAGCCATAAGCAGGCTAGGCAACAGTAAATATCTTAATGCTATCCTTTCATATTTTGATATACTCCCCGTTGATGCCGGTCATAGCTTCATACAGGAGCATAAATAACTTGGGTTTTATCTTTAAGTGCTGCTTTTTGTATAAAATGTTAAGAATGACTTCCTATAAACGGTGCTGCATGTTACACAAATGTGATCAAATATATACAGAAAAGCTTTATTATTGGTCATGAATGGAGGCAGGTCCGTGTGTTAAATCATAAATTAAATAACTTTTAAAAGTAAAGGAAAATAAAAAATGTGGCATCAATATAAACACATTTAATAGATGTGGCTTATTCACAATAAACGTATGTCTCTTTTCATAAATACCCCCGTTTTGTGGAAGATTCCCAAATTACACCGTTTATATGGATTCTGAAGGAGTAATTAAGTATATGTTGTAACTGTAGAACCCACTGTTTCCTCTCCCCATGGCCATCTGTAACATATACAGACACATTTCTACTTTGCACACCCATCAAGCCTTTTATCTGCCCTGACCTGTAGGTGTAAAGTCCTCTTTAATGCATGACTACTGAGGACTGCTCTACTATCCGACTTCTGCACCAGCTGCCACAGAAATTGTTGCACACTCACAGGCTTGTGTGTGTTGTCCAAGTTGTTGCAATCTCAACGGCATCAATAGAAATGCATTACTGCAGTCGTTTCATTTGTTTGGATCAGCCATCTCATCACAACTGAAGAAAAACATTCTCGCACTTATTTGGATCCCTAATACACATGGAAACAAGATAAAAATCAGTACTTACACGAGTGATGGTAAGATAGACTGTGCTTGGAAAAAAAACTAACAGAGAGGGTAGTGTAGTTAGGCACGCTGTGTGCCGCGGTAACACACACCAGCAGATGTCTTGTCTTATTGTTATGATTTGCATCGCTGATAACATGAGGCCAAGTTTACATTTATCACATTAACAAAATAATCATATAATGGTACCTATATGTGTTCCTCTTTTGGTTTATTAGGAAGATTTTAAATCCTGTTAAGAACTGTGAAACACTTGGGCACCCCACATGGGCTACACTGGGGCTAGTTGGCACAATGAAAGGACTATATAGTTAAAGACAAATGTCTTATTACAAAAGGCTGTTTGTTTTCTCTAGCAGTGTTTTTACTGTTGGTTACAAATAAAAGTTCAAGTTAAAAAAGACTCATTTTATAGCTGTTTGTTAAACAGTGAACACATCGAAGCCACATTGTTTTATAACAAAACTATTAATATACTATAAACGATTCAAAATATTAAACTGTTTAACTAAAGATTACGGGGAGAGGTTGTCACATGTTTTAAATATTAGAAAATTATATGGTTTATTAATAAGAGAATTTTTAACAATTTTAGAAATAGTTTTCTATTTTTGTACATTACCTTTTACACATTTGCTCTTTTCTAATTTAGGTTTTATAAGTGTTTCACTGTTTAAGGGCAGGTTCCAGTTTGGCAACCACCCTCCATTTTAGTGGGAATGAGAAAGGTAACTGTGTTTTTTATAAATATAATTACTCAAATATAATAGCTTTTGTAGCTAGAAAATGCACCTACAAAATTCCCTGGAGTAAAAGTAAAGTGTGACAGCTAGGCCTGGTCTCCTCTATTTGAAGTGTTAAGTTCACCATAAGAGCACAAAACAGACAACACAATACAAATAAATAAAAAAATCTGAAGTAAACTTGCTTACGTAAAAGAATCATTGTATTAATGAAAAGGGAAAGATCCAGTTAGATCCAGTTTGAGGTAAACTGATAAGTGTTAGTGACTGAAACATCATGGATTGCCTTTCTGTTTTGGAATGGACACATGTAGCCATCCATCAGCTTTGTGTGCGTGTGGGTGGCCTGCACTGACCATATCATTGCAACTTGTTTTTAATTGACAGTAGTTCCACTGTCCTTATTAAGAAACAACAAACAAAAAATACAAAATGATATACACATTGCTGTGCTTATCCTACTTCCAAAACACGCGCTTGTAAAAAGTGTTTGAACTAAATTAGGCCTACATCTTCAGTCCTGCATGTTTAATATTCAGACATGCTGTATTATTCTAAATTCTTTACATTATTATCAGACATCTCATTATTTTATGTTATTCATGGTTATATTAGGTAATACAAAAAATATGACTAGAATTAAAATATGAATGCACTGTAGGTGGCTTTGTATAAGACAATCAGCCAAATGCAAAAATGCAAAAATGTGAATGTTGTAGTATTATATTGTTTGCAATAATATAATATTATACTATATACTACTTTGACAGACAACGACAATAATGCTTATTTCAACACATGTTATTGTACATATTTAAAGTTTTTTTTGTCGAGGCAGCTAACTACTAAAAATAAAAAAACTAGTAGTATTTTCTGCCAGAAAACTGCACAATCAGTAATTGACATGATAGCAAACCTCCACGTTGTCAAAAAAATACCATTTGCTTTGCATGTTGGATACATTTTCAAGATTCTTTTCTTATTTTTAAATGAAAGGACACTTATATTATATTACATTATATGGATAATGAAGTGTGCTCTTATACTGTACATACTGTGTACTGCTTTTTACAATTTCTTTGTCGACTATCGACATATGAGAAACAACCAGTGTGAATAGATGAAAACTATAAAAGTACATGTCGAATGCCATAACACACACACACACACACACACGATACATACTCTCACTACTCTGATCACTGCTATATTTTGTCTACAAGTGCAAAACAGCCCAACCATCAACAATGTCTCGCTCTCAGTCACCTTGGTGTTGATGGAAACTATGCTGACCTGGAGAAGTGCGAAACAAGAAAAAATCTGAGGCAAATAATCAGAACATATGTTCCTACTTTTCAAAACCAGTTATGTTCAAATTAGAAAAAAACTCTCGGTGGAAAAACCCTCTTCTCCCAACGTAACTAATCAACCTGGATTCTTAAGAAGTGAATGTGTAAGCTAAATCTGACTATGAACTTGCTTAGTTCCATGTGATTGTGAGGCAAGGTAACATGAATCACACAATTATAAATTCTGGATCCCAAACAGTATTTGTTCCTTTAACCTGAGAACCTGGATCAAATCATGGTCAAGTATTGAGAGAGCCAACAATATGTAAACATTTATACACTCTTCTACCTAAAATGCAAACAGTTCACACAATCTCTCACATATAGTTTCATAGTGCCTTCATATATTAATTAGACATATGGAGCAGTGTATATTCCAAGGAGGAACAGCTCTATTGTCACAGCCAATTATGATCTATTATTGCTTTTGGGACACAACATCTGGTTGCACAAGCTGAGCCTCCATGTCCTAACATAATTAAATCATAATTAAATCAATTTTTGATTAACAAAAATTAGAGAAACATGATAAACCTTTATAAGGAGCATAGGGTTTATATCTACCAGCAAAGAAAAAACACAGCAGTAGGCTATTTGAACACTTCATGTTATTGAACTTTACATATTTTTGATGCAATCTGTAATAGGTTCATGTTTTGACCCCATAGGTAAATCTGCTGCACTTGAACTGTGTTGAAAGTTATTTTGTTATGTAGTTAATGATGTAACAATAATTATAATATTGAATTCCTTTAAGAATCATTAGTATATGGTGTATTAATACCAAAATCGTGTAGGCCATATCCTAATTGTCTATTTAAACATTTAAAGGAATGTATACTTTTAAATATGTAATAGTGCAAATGCTAAATTATTTTTCTCAAGGTTGATTAAATGTTTTATATTGTCAACAGACTTAAAGAGTATTTTTTATTTTAAATACGAGTAAAACTTGTAGTATTTTCCTGTTTCATACAGATCTATATAAATATAAATATTTGCAATTTTATTTTATTTAGAGAATGAAAATGTTAAATTATTATAAGAAAATCATGTTCAGTATACCATAGACACTAAATACAAATTAAGGTGAGATATCCAGAGTCACAGCATCTCTGATGTCTGAAGTTGAACTTGCTGGCGCACCCTGCGCGTCGTAGCCTACAGACATTAGATTTGCCTAAGAAATTGTGCCTTTAGACAGTGTTATAGCAGACACGCTCCTGGCAGAGCAAAATTTAAGCATGTCATAAGGTGTGCAGCAATAAACAGACCCTTATCTAAAGCTAAAGGTATGAAAGGAACGACGGCAGTTCCAGAAACTACACGTGTACAAACGAAAGATGGTCATTTGTTGAACACCACGGATACGCGGTCACACACGTCACCAAGCCCACATTTCCAGAAATGCACTTGTTGCATAAGTGTCACCTTTGCTTTCTACAAAAAGATTCACTGGTTCACGATACAAATTATTTGGAGACTAAAACAAATTGCGTTTTAGATAACACAAGCCACATTTGTGTTGTCATTCGAATAACAAATTCGACCAGGCGTCTTTTTATGTAAATGCAATGTAGGATTATCTATTCACGTTTATCTCAATATTTAATCACGACGAATGACTTGTTTGTCTTCCACTGAACCGCACATTGACACCATGCGTCTGGGTTTGATTCTTTCCCTCTTAACATGACATGCCTGAAAGAATGTAACTCATCAGGTCTTCTGGGGCAGGACACGGAGCAGCCGCGTACTGCCGCCACCCTGCGCTTTCGGCGGAGGAAAAAACATCTTGCAATAATCAGTCCAATTAGTGGAGGTCGCGGCTGCGCGCTCTCCGGTTAGCTGTGGGAGGTTGTCAAAACAGGGGGCGGCTATTAGACGAAACGCGATCCCCATTCATCAGCATTGTAATAATCACCATGCAGACTAACAGCGCAGGTCCTGCGATGCTCTGATCAAAATGATCCGTGGAAACAAGCCGTTTACAAACAGTGTCAAGGCGAGACGAGAACCTTGATTTGGCTTGTCACTGACTTAACGAAAAAAAACGTATATTTTTGTATTTTTATGTATATATGTTTACAAGGTACATGTATGACTAATAAATGATTGGCTCACTATATTGCCTTTGGCTTTAGTAATTGGGTTTTATGGTTTATCACAATGTAAATCAGAATCAGTTGAGGCTGTATAGCTCCCCACGTTGGTGTTATCAGCAACCCTGCACATCAGATGCTGGTTGATAAAGTTTAAAATCACACATGGGAATCCTCCGCATAATCATTTAAAGAGATTAAAGTAATCCGTGAAATGTTTACTTACAGCAATATGTAATTTAAGCGACATACACCATATCTGAAGGCAGCGTTTGTCTACGAGGTTGGCATTAATTGCTAATATTTACGTCATTAATCACAAAAGTAATGTTTGCGTAATTACAGAATCAATCGCCGGACTTTGTGGTTAAAGATCTTTGACTCTTTTGCTCAATTTAATGTAATTTGTGTGTAGTAATAATAATAATAATAATTATTATTATTATTACATAAATAATTTTCATGAAATTAGTCTGTTAAACTTTTATACTGTTTTTACTTTAACTTGATTTGTTGCCAAAAATTGACTACTTCAGACCAAATATGCAGCAACGTGCTTGACGTTTAATATTAGTATACAGATGTTCTTTTATTTTAAATCACAATTTAAATTCTTTAAAATGGGTGGAAGATAATTTAATCTTTTCATCTTCCTAACCTCAGAGAATTTTACCAGATCTGCAGTGTACCCAAAGTGTACGTTTTGAAGTCTCTTTTACACTATCAGCAAACCACGTCAGGCCCTCCTATCTAAATATCTTCATACTTTCTCTAGCCCTAACAACAAAGCTGGCATGGCGTCATATATTATTTTAACATACTGTAAGATGTGACTTTCTATTCTGGTTTCAAGTATAATTTATATAAAATCACAGTGCTGAACCTTGTTTCTGTGTGACTGTTCAAGTTGACTTAAAATCCGCACATTTCGGAGCTCATTGATTAAAATAACGATTTCTCATTGAATCTTAATAAACGTGCAGAACGAGGTTACGACGTTACGGCCCTCAGATAACATGAATGCCAAAACTTTATGAACGGTTTAAAACGTATGTCGACAGCAACTGCAATTACATGAGTTGTCTTACCAGCATCAAACGTCCCTCGTAGTGTGTAGTGCCTCTTTGTCTATTCGTGGTATAATGCCCAAAATCTATTCTAACGCGTATCCTGTAAAACCTCCATGCTACTTAAAAACGACCTCCAACCCTGTTTTATTCCAATCTCCAATGAATGAATTCCAGGCGTGTGCGCATGGTTTATCCCCAACAACTGCTCAATAATGCATGACACAGGAGAACTGGGCCGATTTAATGTTCACTACATTTAAAAAAAGATTATAACCAAATAAAAGACAAAAATGAAATGTTTAAGAAAAACATCCTTGCAAAGCAAGCATACTAATATGTATTTTTACTTGTGATTGCAGAAATCGTACTCGACAATTTACTGCGGAAAACACAGAGAAACCTTGGGTTTGCTTTCTAAGAGATTCCAAAGCATTTCAATATTTTCGTGAAACGTTACAACGGTAAAAGTTTGCATAGGAAGGGTGGATTTTGCTTATGGCCACTCACAGTACGGGTCCAGTACAGGTTTGGATAGCGACTGGTGTGCCGTCTGCTCTAGCGCGCTCGTCTCTGCTGCAACTACCTCGCAGATCTGAGCTCTTTGGCTGCTAGACGTGTCTGTCAAACTCGGAGTAAAAATGTAAAATACAGGGAAAATCGGGGCTGTATTTCGGTGTCGGTGGGCGGGCTCTAAATGAAGGGAATAATCAGTCAGTCGGCCCGAGGAGCCACCTCAAAGCATATCAGGTTACTTTGAATGACAGCGTAACCATGGCAAATAATTTGACTAAAACTATTGTCTTATCCTCACCATCCCCGGGTCAGATAACCAACCAATCACAGTTCACATAATCGCTTTTCTTGCCAGCTTAGAATAATATTATTAAAACAAGCGAGCGAGGTCCTTCTTCGGGAGTGCGTTATGCTGAAACGACATAGAAGAGGTGGTGAGCGACTCACGCAGGAGGAACAACTTTCTCTCGTCTGCTTTGAATGGATATACGGTGTATTATGCGTGCTTGACAGGATCTAAAGTGTTGTGCCTCTCTTTGCCAGGAGTGGATTTTGATTTTATCAACTTTATAAAATCGTTTCTCAAAGTTTACCTCTCAAGAGTTAACTTTAAATTCACCGAAAAACTCTTACCTTGAACTTAGACATAGATACGAAAAGTGGACGTTTATTCGCGAGAAACCATGTCTATGCTTCCAACATTCGGCTTTACGCAAGAGCAAGTGGCGTGCGTCTGTGAGGTCCTTCAGCAGGGAGGTAACATTGAACGTCTGGGGCGCTTTTTGTGGTCTCTGCCGGCCTGCGAACATCTCCACAAGAATGAAAGTGTGCTGAAAGCAAAAGCCGTAGTCGCTTTTCATAGGGGAAATTTTCGAGAGCTTTATAAGATTCTCGAGAGCCACCAGTTCTCTCCGCACAACCACCCGAAACTCCAGCAGCTGTGGCTGAAAGCGCATTACGTCGAAGCAGAAAAGCTCCGGGGCCGCCCTCTTGGGGCTGTTGGGAAGTACCGCGTCCGAAGAAAGTTTCCACTACCCCGGTCCATTTGGGACGGCGAGGAGACAAGTTACTGCTTTAAGGAAAAGAGCAGAAGTGTGCTGCGGGAATGGTACACCCATAACCCGTACCCTTCCCCGCGGGAGAAGAGGGAACTGGCAGAGGCAACTGGGCTAACAACAACACAAGTCAGTAACTGGTTTAAAAACAGACGCCAACGAGACCGAGCAGCGGAGGCTAAGGAAAGGTAAGAAAGAGTGTTTCTTTTGTAATATCTGTGGAGGGATTATCTTTTAAAAAATCATTTGAGATGCCTACAATAAATGCGATCGTGTATTGAGTGCCGAGTCATAACCGGGTCACTGGCACAGAAAAATTATAGACGAATGATTTTGTAGTTCTGTGTCACTTTTTGCAAGTTTTGTTAATGTCTACATAATGTCTACTGTTTATAGGTCTACGTTTGCAAACTACAAACCACTGTGCTGTTTGGTCATTATATCGTTTTGTATGACTGTTACAAAGCCTAAGCGCTCATATGACGTGCGGTTTAAAGCCTAAACAATGCCGCTTGTAATTTAACTTGGAAGTTTTGCGACTTTTAAGAGTTATCTGTACACACCTATATATCTAAGAGTGTATGCATTTAGATGTTGTCTACCCGCAGGCGTGATAGTCAATCTAAACCACAGTGTAAACTATAACACCATACGCTTTTCATAACTTTAAGCTTAATTAATACTTCATGTAAGAACAGTTACTTGACATGTTGTGATTGTAATTGACTATATTATAATAATCCTCAGAGTTCCTAGTTATTTCACTTAAGGCTATTTCGAAATCATACTTATGCACAATTGGGGTTACATGGTATTAACGCGCTCGTATGCTGTAACATTTCTTTAAAATTATGGACAACAGTTAAAAATGAGACGAACGATTGAAAGATGAAAATGTGTATGCACACACACTCGCACAGTGTCATTACCTTGATTTTTTGGAAGGATCTAGAATTATGTGTGTTTAATAGCCTGTTGAATTCATTGTTGATCCTTTTTTGCACAATACAGAATCAAAGCATCGGTATAAATTAATAATATTTTACATAGGCCACAAACACAGTAACAATGGGCAATTATTTCAAATTCTGAACACATTAACAATGTGGACCAGGCCAAAATTATAAGCCTAAATTTACTTTTATTTATACTTTTTATTTAACTAGCCTAGCTTCAGTCTATAGCTAGACCTCAGTTGCAGGAAGGCCTACATATAATAGCTATTCCTATTATTATTGTGTTGAAAGATGTGTTTACACACCAACATTTATTGATAAATAGTTAGTATTGAAATGTGAGAACAGTGGATTTTAACTTTGCCAGATGTTGCTTTAACTCTAAATTATCATTGTTGTTTTCACAGGGAGAATAACGAGAACTCGAACACAAACAGTCACAACCCATTGACGTCTTCCATGAATGGAAGTAAGACTATTTTAGCAAGCTCGGACGACGACAAAACGCCGTCTGGCACACCAGATCACACATCGTCAAGTCCGGCCTTGCTCCTCACGTCAAACCCCGGGCTGCAGTCCCTTCACGGCCTCGCACCTCCACCAGGACCCAGCGCTATCCCAGTGCCTAGTGCAGATTCCGTGCATCATCACCACCACCACCACCACTCATTACACGACACTATACTGAACCCTATGTCTTCAAACTTGGTCGACCTTGGCTCTTAAACATATGGACCCTATAAAAGGACGCTTGTACATGGACGATTAGAGTAAAACATCTCCAGACACTAATAGCGCGATGAAAAGATAAGGAATGCACACAAAGAGTTGTGGATGTTTATCGGCTGACCCACTTGCAAAGCTGATATGGAGGGCCTTGAGAGAGGTATTTTTCTAGAATGTAATGCGATGGTTTATTGATAAAAACATGCGAATAAACGTCTTAATTCTTGATATCAACTTTTTTGATATCGTTATTTTAGATTAATTTGCAACTGATCCAAGACTCCCCAGTCGCATAATTCCATTTGTTTACATTTTCTTTAAAAAGGCCATAAATAGTTTTACTTTTAATGGGATTTCGTTTTATGAAATGTTTTTAATACAGACAATGATTTTTCGATTAATTATAAAGCACATGTCCTTATTTTCATTTGTATTTTACTTTTGGAAAGCGACTGCATGTAAACTTTGGGATCAATAATAAACTATAAACTCCAACCCATCATAGTTTCATTTACCCTTTACAATAAAAATAAGATGCATTTACTGAGCAGTAAAATGTTGTGCAATGGTTTGTTGTGCTGGTGTCTTGATTTGATCGTGTGGGTAACTTTTTGCAAACATTTCTGGAAATGTTTACAACAATTGCAGATTGTTATATCGATTAGAGATTCAAAACAAGATTTTGGAAATTCAGTCAAAACAGCGGAGGCGAGGATGCGGTTCAATTTATTGGAGGTCATGTGACTAGTCGCAATGTAGCCTATATGATTTCGGCAGTGACACTAAACCTAGAAACTTGAAATTTGACATTCTCTCCAGATTCTTTCTTTTTCGCGGATTTGGATACAGTAAATAAAAGGGATGTATGATTATTTTTGTTGATCTTTTTGGA
This sequence comes from Triplophysa siluroides, assembly GCA_006030095.1. Taxonomy (NCBI): domain Eukaryota; kingdom Metazoa; phylum Chordata; class Actinopteri; order Cypriniformes; family Nemacheilidae; genus Triplophysa; species Triplophysa siluroides. Next base: position 5,018,434 of record VCII01000868.1, on the reverse strand, counting down.
GTTAATAAGCCTGACATTGCATGTGTGAATAACCAGTGTTAAACTTACATTCCGCTCTGGTACTCAGTTTAATATTATGTAGGGCAATTTTAACTTGAGCAAGTTTAAGTCGAGCTACATGCTCTGTATCCAGCACAACATATATGCCAACCTAAAAAGCCATAAATTCCCCTTTTTATCATACGCCACGTCATACAGACGTTAAAATTAAAATATTATTAACAAACAATGTTTTCATTTATATGAATTAGTCCGCCTTTCACCACTGTTTTGATGCGGCCAATATTATCTCTTGGAATTTGAGTTGTGAAAAAGTCCTTTGCCGCAAATGTAAATGTAAATTCTGTTTCTTTCCAGTTATTCAATAGTTTTAACATGCTTTATCACCATGCCTCAAATGAAAAAGTGCAAATTTTAGTGTTACAATAAATAGGTTTATTTTCTGATTCACGTATGTACAGTAAATTAATAAAACTACATATTTTGAGGTCCACATGCCAGTCGCTAATATATGATCAGTTATAAGTTATAAACTTCATATAAAGCATCTAACGTGAATTTTATCGCTTAATACATTTTCATTGTTTATCGTCGGTTTGTATTTTCTAATACATTTGTAGATGGTAAAATATTGCATCTGGAACTAATATAATTAATCACCTTAGTCTAGCCAGCGTAGTATCATTAGATTTAAATAGTCCTGAATTCAAAAGCTTATTATCATTATGTTATGATTAAATTAAGACCATACTTAGCATCATATAGGCCTACAACGCCAGATGCAGGTCGATGCACAAAAAAGATGTTACCTAATTTTCAAAAACTCGAAGCAACAAGTAACGCCGTCATGTGTTACTGGGTTTGTTTTTGCTTGAAAAGAGGCGGAGAGGTCGTAAAAAATCGGGCAAAAGATGTAAAGAAAAGCTCTTGCGATTGAGGCCAAGTTTTCTCCTGTTATGAATGCAATCTAACACCTTGAGTTAATGCTGGAAAGCATGTTTATGGGGAGATGACTCAACACATCAAAACCGATGGATAACAATCTTGCGATTCTGCATTAATTGCATTTTCCGCAGTCTCACAATTTGAGTTGTGACTTTTCCTTTCAAAATAGCATATGTTATAAGATCAGACAACTTCTGTTCTAGCCCTAAATTATATTTATCTTTTCATTAAAAAATGTTCAGAGTGGCGTCTATTGAAAACCGACAATTAAAATCATTTTACAAATAGGTTACTTTAGATGCAATGGATGCTTTATAGCTGTTTCAAACATTTGTTAATATCCTTAATATGTGTAAAGCGGCGTAAAACATTTTATATGTTGGTCCTTTTCCGTTTATGTATGTTTATTAAACTAGTAGGGCTAGGTAGGCTAAATTAAACACTTCACAGTTTACATTTATAACGGGCGCTAAACGAATGAATATATGAATTAGTGAAAAATAAAAAAATAAAAATAAATTTATACAATTTATTGTCATGGATAAAATGTTGATAAACATTAAAATGACTGCAATTAACATTTATATGTTTTTACCTTTATGCAGTTAAGAATATGTGTATAAAAATACACGTTTAGTTTGTATATTCGTATAATCTATTTTATCCCAACTTTCATATACTTAGTGGTATTAAACGATAAATGCCAGACAGGCGCCCTATATATTTTACTAAATAAATGACTGTTATTGAGATAATTTTTTCGTTTTAATATATATTGTTTCGGTGTATAATATGTCCAGATTCAGTCACAAGAAATCGGTACAACTTTTAAGTTAACAAATCGTGACATTTAACCGTTCTAAAATTATTCTGTATTCCGGGGAAATTAGATATTCGACTCCACTTAAAAATGCTATATCCTACTTTCGACAAGACTGAACAAATGCATTTAGGGTGTCACGACTATGGAAAAACAAGAATCTGTAAAAAACCTTCCCATATAGCTCATGATAAATAAAGACACATAAAAGGATTGATTGCGCACAACTTGCATTGTTGAAAAATTGTCTTAAAATAAAGTAGGCCTAATTTTACCTGTAATTTAAAAAAGAGCTATTCTCATTAAATCATGTGAAATACTCATACAAAAAAGAAAAATACAACTTAACTTAGAGTTAGAGATCCTCCTTAAAACTTCAGCAAAACAGTAAAACTGCAGTCGTGAATTGTCTGAATTCGACCAATGGCGTCATGTTTGTTGTGAAAAGACCATAACAAAATTAAAAAAGAATAATAAAAATACAGGCAAATTTATTTGATATTATAAATGCTTAAACACTACGTCTTATAAAAAGGATACAAACTAATTTAACGTGAATATGACATTTAACATGAATGGCTGCTTATAGGCTATTTAAAAGCGGTGGTTGTGGCATTCTTAATTATTAGCAAAATGAAAGAAACTCTAGTAAGGTGGCCTTGCGCTGCACTGGGTTACGACCAGCACAAAGTTCATCAATGAGGCAAAACGCGGACACGCTTTTAACGTGATTGTAATAGTCATTGTCACCCTCTAGTGACTAAATGATTGGTTGCAGTAGGCTGTTTGTTAATGACTAAAAACAAGTAAATAAGGCAATGTACCACACAAACTAGATGATGACTGACTATGTCTCATCTAAATAGTTTTTTTTATCAATTTAATTCAATTCGTTTGTATTTGACCTCTAACTATTTATAGTAAAGTATCAGAGTCTCAATTAAACGTTATGCTACCTGTAGTATAAAAGGAGCAGATAGACAAACGGGTTGAGCTGTCAGACCATAAAGCCAGATTAAAGTGTTGAAGTTTTAGATAGTCTAACTTGATATGGCCTTTATGTTGCATATGATATCTCTGAAAGGCGTTACCATTTGAAATGCATCTGAAATAAATACTTTTCAGTACATTTTTGAAAGGTCATCAATGAGCAGAGATTTTTAAACCAAAATAAAAATGATGTAAATACAGTGTTAATGTAGAGTTAAAGGACACACATTTTACATTACAAACTCTGCCGATTTACTATATACCATCCTCAATTAACAACTGCATTTGAAATAACATTATATATCATTTGGACCTCAATGAACAGGCCAAATGCAACTGTGGCAAGGATTCAAATTGTTTGTTGTGGAAAACACTTACACAATATGTTTTTCGTATCATTAGACTTCTCTTTGTTATTCAGGTCATGCACTGGCCTTTTGAAAACAGGTTTTAAATAAAATTTTAGTTTTTAATAAAAGAAAACTTATGTATTGTTTTGCTGCCAATCCCTCAGCATCAGTACCACTTAGTGTTTAGGTTGAAATCGTTGGACGTTTGTCCTGGTTATTCTTATCAGTAGCTGATACATGAGTGTATAACATATTTTTATATATAAAAGGCTCGGTGTGAGATTAGAAAAAAAGTAATTTTACAGTGTTGCCACAAGTTTATCATGATTCCTTTTGAGAGAGGCCTACAAAGTTAACCTTGGTTAACAACCATTTTTCATATGCAAGAAGTAAAATTGTTCACACACCTCAAGATAAAACAGCATGAACAAAGGTAAGAATCTTAAAAAATGTATCTAAATGATGCTGGCTGAGTTGGAAGGCATAGATAGGGTGGACAGATACAATGGATCCAAGCAAGAGGAAGGGACAGTGACAATGGGGGGAATAAATAATAGCAAATCAGGACTATATAATGGTACAGTTTATTATTCAAACCTTCAGTTGAAAACTTCTAACTAAGGGCTGATATTCGCTATTTGCCTAGGCCTATGGTACATTGCAGGTTAGAAGACATGCACTATACTGTGGTGTAGGCCATCTACTGCATCTTTTGGACACCTGTAAATATACCCAAGAAAAAGTAAGTACTTAATTACTAAAATTACTAGTTAAACATAGAATCTGAAAATTACCTTTAGGCCTGTGCGTACATTTAGGCTTTATGGCTGTGTGTACCATTTGATGTCTCGCGCCCCCAAGTGGTAGACAGGGGCTATTAGCTCTCTTGATCAATTAGCTCTCTTAATATGTCTACATAAAATATAAAATGTAAAAAAATTCTAACATTTAAAAACTTACATTATTAAAATCTACAAATTATTTTATTTTATTATATTATCTAATATTTTGTATTTTATTTTTTAATTAAAACAATCTAAAATCTTGAAATAAAAACAAGCATTCCCTAATAAAATTTGGCGCTTTGAATGTTAAGAATGCTGCGTACACACTTCAAATGATGACTCAAATTGGATAAAAATGAAGAGAACTTTAGGGATATGAAGCTGCTGGAGCTGCAGTCTTTGCAAGGACCATTCACTCAAACTAACTTCGTAACATTCTGTAAAATCCATCCCATAGTGAATCTGTGCAGTGCTAATCTGGTAGAAATCCAATTTATATTATGTGCCTTTTTAAAGACTTCTGGGTTTTCCAATACATTAAAACAGACATGAAGACTTTTTTGTATTTGACCCAGGAACAACTTTATGTCAGACGCTTGCCTTAATAAGCATCAATTGTAATACATACTGTAAGACATTTGTGGCTGACGTGCAGACAATGCACTATTTTTACAGGAGCTATGTGATGCACTCTTTCGAAGCGCCGACGACATCTGCTGGTCACCATGGAGCAATATTTGGCGACGAAATCTTTGTGCTACTGTATAATGATTTTTCTAATAAAAAAGTTTTGTAATTGAAAAAAATGTCACGGGAAGTCCATGAAGCTGTTGTCGTCAAATTCGGAAGTAGCTGTTTGCCAAACCCATGAACATTCTGACCAATAATGGGAGAGTTTGCTAACATGTAACTTTTACTAACAACAGTGATTTCTAATAGTTTAATTCAAACCAATTTCTCTTACGTCTAATCAATGTAAAATTATGGAAAGGATGATAACAGATAGATTTTAACATTCATGAAGTTCTCCAATCAGTGACAAGAATAGTAAATAAAGGAAGTCAGGTTAAATTTATATTGGTACCAGGTCTTGAGGGGATTGCTAGGAAATGATATGGCTGATAAATGAGCAAAAAGAGCATTAACAAAGAGAAACATAGAAATGCAAGGAAGTATAGGTAATATGGGAGAGAATAAACCAAATGTGGCAAAAGATAAGGGATAGAGAGGAGAAAGGAAAGCACTTGGTTACCACAAAATGGTTGAATGGGGAGATAGGAGAGAGGAAAGGCTGATAACTTGGTTAAGATTGGAACACTATTTATTAAATAAAACACTCAAGTTGATAGGGAGGCATGATAGTGGTCTATGTTAGGAATGTCAAGAAGTGGAATCACTAGAACATATTATCTTAAGATGTTATAAGTATGTGGCACAAAGAAAGGGTGATGAGGAACAGGATGAGAGAGGAAGGGGTTCAGGTCCACACATTAAAGGGGTTATTGAGTATAGAACATAGGAATCAGATTAAAATTATTTTGGATTTTTTAAGGGAAACGTAGGTTTATATTAGGATATGAAATAAATATTTAAGATATTTAAAGTATAGTTAGTGGAGTGCTAGTGTTTATGAATTGTTATTATTTAACAGGACATGTAGGGAGTGTGTGTGTGGAAATGTGTGTGATGGGAGAGAAAGAGAGAGGTGGATGATTTAGTCTGTGAACCTATTCTGTGATCCACACTCCGGAACAGAAGGTGGCGGTAATGCGCCAAAACGCAGGACGCCGTAAAACAAGAAGAAGAAGGTTTTTAATTCAGAACAGCATGAAAAAATGAAGCCTCGTTTGTTAAATTCACATGGCTTTGCCAGTATGATACACCATCTAAAACGTTTCAAACGCGTCACTATTAAACCAACTTTCTCTAAAAGGAGACAAAGTTTAGTAGCTACACTACAATGTGTCTGAGGCAGCGATCCTGTTCGTCATTGTATTGTATTTACTATGCAACTATGAGAGGTCAATACCAAATGATGACAATAAAAGGTAATAAGCGAAATAAGGAAATAAGAGGTCACTTTATTTATTTACTTGCTTGTTTATTAACAACTTAATTTGTTAGGCTGCATTGGGTTGATGTGGATTACCAAAATCTATGAGCGGGTGCGTGTGTTACACGTGTTTAACCAGTAGGTGTCGTACTTACCTAACCGTTCAGCAGCTTCTGGCATGAGAAAGAGTAATTCATGTAGGCCTATACATCACAGAAATATTTGATATTCTGAAAATGGTTATTTTGTGTGTGTCAGTCTACCTAAATAGAAGATCAAGGGGTTGCATTGTTACAAATGCTTTTAAATCATGCTTTGTGTTATGACATAAAATATCACCAATGAGAATGGCAGGTTGATAAAGTCCTAACATGAGGCCTAAAGACCTTAATGATCATAAACTTCTGATCTTCGTTCTATGAAATCATTTTACAACCTACCGAAACCAACTCTGGTTCATTCTTATTCTGGAGTTTAACTGAACTTCACGTATATTTTGCTTTCAGTTATCATAAAGTTTAGATATAAGTGGTGAAAAATGATCAAGAGAACCGGAATTTTGTTACAGCCAAAGCTGTCAGGCACTTTGTTCTAGCACAAATTAAAATGCAGTTCGGTGTTCAAACACCATTTAATGTATTTATGTATTGATTTATGACTTTTATATAATGAAAGATGTATGCACTTGTTCAGAGTTTTTAGAACCGTTTTTAGAATATAGAGCCAATTTTAACATTACAAAATAGTTCTGATCTGACTTATTGCTTTATCACGTGAACCACTGGCAGTGAAATGTATCCTATTTACGCCACATGAAAGCTTTCAACCTCTCGCCACAAGATGGCGAAACGCGCATATCTTATCAGCAGTGGATGTGTGACGCTATTGAGCCTGAATTCACAGCTTTTACTGGCACCACGTTCTGCTACTGTACTTTAAGCGGGGGTTAAATAGATAAAGACAAGCAAAACTTGATCTCCCGTTTCTGATTCCATGATACGGGCTGTTATTAAGACTATGACTTACACATTCTTTCAAATTACAGATTTTTATCAGTTAAACTGATTTTGTTATCACTGATTTTTATGTTATGTTAAAATAAACAGTTAGGCCTACATTATCAGTACAACCACCAATTAAATAATGAATTAAATCATTTGAAAACCACAAAAGATTTTAAATTGCTTATTAAAAAATAGAATGTAATACATCCAAAACAGTACCAACAAATATGTGATGATAGTGTGCTTTGCTAAAGCTATACAACGTGTTTTTATTGGCTCCCATTAAATTTGTATGGATAGCTTTCCAGTTGTTAAGGGTAGGTAGTATGTAGACAATAGTGTCTGCAAAAGATTTCTGCATCCTACACGAGACAATGCAAGCTCTCTAGCTTTTATGTCAAAGAGAAATGCTTGTTTTTGTTTTTTATCCACTGGAGCATGAATGTGGGCAAAAACGCCGGTTGTAGTTCATCTAAATGATGTGCCACTAAGACACCAGCAGCTAACATGACATCTGTTTAAATGCTTTCATGCTAATAAACTCCTCTCGAATGGCGTCTTTGTTAGTGCGTCAAAGATTATTTACAGAATGAGTCAATTGCTAAATGGTTTCATGATTGTTGAGCGGAATCGCCGTAGGAGGCGGTTAGGACTATTGGAGGCTGTGAGGTCGAGCTCTGGCGCGCAGCGGGGCTCCAGTAGGAGCGGCGCTAATTGAGGAGGCCGAGCCGAGGCGGGCCAGTAGAGCAAGGGAGCGCGAAGAGCTGGGGCAGGGCACGGTTCCTCGAACTGAGCGTATTGTTTAGATGTATAAGATATGAGACCAAAACCTCTCTCTCGTTCTCTCAGAAATATATATTTTACAAAGTCTCTTGGCCAAATACTTATTCTACACTTTCTGCTGTCGCTTTGGATATCTATCTATTGTTTTTAATCTATAATTTATATTTATGTTCATAGATAGCCTATACATGGCTTGCAAATAGCTTATAGCTTTTTGAATAAACGGGTTGTATTATTGTTGCGAATTATGAGCCTGCTAATGATGTTCGTTCACTACACTTGTGATTGCTATAAATAGCCTAATGTTTATTAAATATGTCTAACTAAGTCTAAATATTGTAGGCTTTTTTAACTATAACGTAATTGATATGTAATACGATAAATATAATATTTCTGTGTATTTTCTGTCATCTGAAGTACTAAATTCTGTCATGTGAGTGACTTAGATCATGATTGTTTATACTCATCCCGAGTATGCAGGGAGTAAGTTCACTCTCGCTTTTAAAAAATCACAGAATCTCATCCGAATTAAAGTTCCAACATGCGCTTAAACTCCGCTGATCCTGTATCATAGCCTCTTGTGACCCCTAAATTACTCTTTAATAGAATTACAGTTTTTAATCCCGCTTTCCAGAACGCCTCATCGCAGACTGGGTCGAGAATAACACATGCCCTCGATGTCGATGAAATGGAAATGTTAATGATTGATTTTCAATTATTGATCTCGATTATTAGCCAAAAAGACATTCACATATATCTATGTCGTGCCTATCACAAACATTGTGCATGTCTTTGTTAAACCAATGAGTTTTTTCCAGGTCAAGTATTTTCATTGTCATTCCTCCTACAGTCGTGTAACGAAAAACGGTTAAGAAAATAAAGCATTGATCAGAACTGAACATATACGTCAAAGTAAATAAAACAGAAATGTTTAAAAATATGATTCAGTGTAAAAGATCATAAGTGGTGTAACTTTGGACTTTCGGTCCAAAATTTACAACCATACTTTTTCGGACATCGATAGATTGTATAACAACTTTACCGCATAAAATGGAGGCTTTAAGACCCAACAGAAGCCTGTTGTAACCGCTTATTTCTACAGTGAGCTCAACTGACATTTACTTTGCCTTGCATCATTTATCTGCGAATTCTTATTAAAGGACAATTGTTCAGTTACCTAATTTATAAGCTATTTATGAGCTAGTAAGGTTTAAAATATGTCCACCAGGCTTTTTAGATCGTGCCATTTAGAACTTGACCAGAAAACAAAATGTTTAAAATGTGCAGCTCAACATTGAGTATTCGGGATGGAATTAACTGACTTCTGCCACTCATTCGAAACTGCGGAACCCCTTTTTCTATTGGATTACTAATCCATAATTGGGATGTCATAAAACATAAAATATTGTAGTCAAATACAGGACAACGTCAAGAGATGTACACTGTGGAAAATGTTTGGTCAGACAACCGTGTGATTCCTGGGGTAAAATGTGTTAAATATTAAAATATTTTAGCTAAATCTACAATGTAGGAAAAGTGAACGTATTTTTTAAAATAACAGTTGGCTATTTTAAAGTGTATAAAAAATGTGATGTCGACCCAGGGATTTTCATCACAAACGTTTTGCCCATTTTTTTCAGTTATTTAATGAGTCTATGGTTTCCCTCCGCACACTCTCGCCCACTGCACAGCTAGACACAATCGCAGTTTTAAAATTTGCAGTACTGATTTTAGGGCCACGCACCTTGCTCTGTGTCTGTTTGTGAGAAAGTCACTGTTTCGGTAGGAAAAAAGGCAGCCTTGCCAAGAGTGGTTGCACTGACAGGCTATGCTAAAGCTCCACGCGTTCAATCCGGGTCAGAGGGAACTGACGCTCATTGAGAACTGCATGAATACACACGACTAGAAAAGTTGTGTTCAGCTAACCGATGAAATCAGAGAAAAACAGGGCCGTACAATCTTTTCTTATTGCCGTCTGCGGTCCAATTGCATTCATTTGTGATAGTTATGGGAACAGGACAAAAATCTTTTCTGCCTTTTTGACACTCGCAACTGATAATACACGCAGGATTAGGAGCTGGAAATGCATGAAAGCGTTGTTGCACCTCTGACAAGTTGCTCACTTATCTCACTCTAAACATTGTACTGTCATTAAAACATAACGACGTAATTACATTTGAGCTCACACTTTAGGTCATTTTAATAATTATGAAGTGATGATACATAGGTCTCCCTAATGCATACGTTTTACTCGCAAAATTTTAAGTCAGGCCATCAAGATGTGTTACTGTCAAAATATTGATTTCTTAGCTCTGTTCCAAAAAGTCGGTACAACGCTAGGCTACTACAATAATGTATTTTTTTTAAGAAAAATGTTCACGCTTTGTTTACCCATTGTTTACCTTCATTACACATAATAATAGGCCTATTGTTATAGTAGAATAAATCCCTTTTTTTATAAAATTTCGAATTTTTTTAATTTAACATGTTTATGACATATTTTGGCCAATGTAGTCTGAGAGGTATTAGAGAGCTCCATCGCCCAGTGATAGCACTGATTGTAAATCTTTATTTTAGTTGACTTGTTTTTGAGTGTCTTTAAGATCTATTGGTATTTTCGTATGTTCGTGCAGATTTAGATTTCAAAAGACCTAAACAAGGCAAACGCAACGGTACTAAATAAGTACGAACGTATAGGTGAAATAATAAACTAAGCCTTTTAAGCATCGATTAATCCTGGGTGTGGAAGCAACAAATTATAGCCTTCGTCCCAAATCTTCAAGTAGTCTACCGAACAAACTATAAATTATTTCATACATTTTTACTTAGGTCGTCTTTAACGTAAAGGTAACCTAGACGGTATTATCGAGGATGTGTTGTAATATCCTTTTCAATTGGTAAGTTTTGTCATTACAACGAATCTTATTAACGAATTTTACAACATCAAGTTATCATAGTTCATTTTTTGGCAACTAAATTACCAGTTACCCTGTCAAACGCCCAATTTATGAAAAATTATTAATATATGTAAATATTTCAAAAACTCTAAATGTGGGTTGAACTTGGTATGAAAAATGTATTTTACTTTGATAATGTTTTAATGTCTGTTCAGGTGAGCTTTTAAAAATATGAAGCAAACTAGCTGAACTCCTAGTTCAGTCCATTGTACTGTTTTCTGTTGGTTCATGTGAGCTGGCGTGACTCGCCCAAAGGGAGCTTTCTTGCCGTTTTGAATGAAAGGCTTTTTCGTTGGTTACAATGGGACGCTGGGCTAGGGGAGGGGTCTCGCCTCGCCGTGAATATTTTCAAATTGTACATAGTTACTAGAATAAGTCAAGAAAAAACACAAATCGTAAATTTCTGAACGATATTGCACTGACATTTGTGGAAATGACACACTTAATGCAGTTTTATACCAAAATTGAATACTGTATTTTCAATTTAGAAACGTACACATTAACAGAAACACGCAAGAAAGTAACATTGAATAGTAAGCGCTGAACTAGAAACATGAAATAGACTTGGTCATTCGATAATAATATCCAGTATTTGTCTTTTGCCTTAATCCCGACTGATAATTCATGGTTACTAGCGTTCTTTCACGGTATAAAAACAAAGAAACAACGCCTAGAGCACTTAATAGTTACGTTTAGACGAATAGTTTATGTAGGGGCACCAAGTCAAGAAAAGTGAACATGGATAGAAAAGAGAATGAAGGCGGTAGAGCAGTATTATTTACAGGCGTATTTCTACACATATATTACAGACTGGGAGAATGAACGCATCATTTAAGATATACATAATTCAATATAAAATCTCGAAATAAAAATAAAAATCTGATACAGTCATAACGATTCAGTTCCACATTTGACCAGTACCCCACACAGGCAGTGACAGAAGTGTAGTAAAAAGGTGCTTACGACTTAAATGATTGTCTGATGAACAAAAAGGAAAAGAGGATTGCATCCTGGCTGCTCGTCGTCACTCGGACTAAAACAGAAAAAAGGCGATGGACACCGGGTTCTTGTAATTCCCTCTTTGCGGTGGTCCTGGCAGACACAACAAACGTGGGGCATTTCCCCCATATACAAAAATTAAAAATATATATAGATATATATATATATCATGCAAGTGATGGGGTGGGGGAAAGGTGTGGGGTCCATTGAAAGCGCTTGAAAAAGACGTGCTTTTATGTTTTGTTTAGTCTGTTTTTTCCTTTTTTAATAGCAATATCAATTGGTCCTTTTTCCCGATAATTCATAAAGTTTATTCAGGTCCATATTTCCTGTATATATTTCTCTTTTTGCGTATCATACGTCGCATTCCGAGTCACTTGATGTTACTGAAAGGATTGACGTGCCCGTGTCGACTCGTTCTGTCATACTGGAGACACTGGTGGTTGGACTGGCCGCAGTTGATGGTGATTCCGCCGAACTACGTGGGGTGCAGCCGGATTCTGAAAGGGACCGCATGCCATTCTGCCCTTGGTGCTGGAGCCTAGCAAAGTGAGAAAATGGTACGCTATTAGAATATTTTACGCACAGTATTTATCATTGTAAAACATTCCCCAGTTACTTTGAACATTATCAGAGCACCACTGCTAACCAGTGCACTAAAATAATTTAAAGAAATCATTTAGTGCACTAATATTGGACCTATTATTGAAAAATATCACAAAGCCCTGGATCTTGAATGATAAAGTCTACACACCAAAACACTGGCCCATCCTCAAGATCTAATTCACTTCTGGGGATATTTATTTTGTATTGAAAAATTTCTGTTTTTCTTATTTATGTGATCACATTGTGTGACGTCAGTGAATGGTTGCAATGTTACTGCATGATCAAAATATCAGGATTCTTATATACAGTCAAGTATTTTAAAGGTTTAGGCATAAATATGACATAAATAAATTACATAAGCTTGAATCAGTCATGAAAGTGTGTACCTTTTCCTATTTCCAAGACACCCAATAATATCCAGTGTTTGAAGAGAAAGTATAATACAGCATCCGTGTTGCATCTCAGTTTACTTTATAAAACATATTTTATGTAATTTAGAATTTCCCGTATGGGGCAAACAATTAATAATAGGCCAAGAATAAGAAACTAAACGCCAGAAGTTTTCTGAATATTTTAAATTTGATTTTCCCTACATGTTTATCAGAAGACATTTAAAACTATTTGCATTTACAATTTCGTGTTGTAAAACTTTGTGCACGTTGTGATAAAACCATTCTCAACTTGAGGATTTCTTATTGCAACCGAGAAATGTCACTCGTACCTTGTGTATCTTTCAGTTAGATCATATTTATACTGCATTGTTTTCTGTTAAATCTAAAATAGTACAAATTTATTAGTAGTAAAATTAAGATTCAAGCATGCTGTGTTGAGAATGACAAAAAACAACAGAAGGCTCTTGTTGTGAAAATACACATGTTCTGTTAAGCTTTTTTAGAACTTATCGATAATTATTTCAGACAAAATATTTCACTATGTATAATATTTCAGACCAATGTTGACATTAATTTCTGTGCGTTAATATTATAAACTTATTTTCATCTACGTACATGTTTTAATGTTCTAGCTGAGATTTCTACATGAAATACACGTTACTACACTGTCGTCGTTCTTTTTCCTTTGTGTTTATGTCTCTAATATCTATTTTAGCATTTCAAAATGATCACTGTATATCTACGTTTATATTTGTTTCTGTGTATATTACTTTGTTTATTTGAAACAACGTGGCCTACCTGTTTTTTGCTGCCGCTGCCCTGTCTCGTTGCCTCCGGTTTTTAAACCAATTCCCGACTTGTGTAGGAGTGAGTCCAGTGGCTTGCGCCAGTTCCCTTTTCTTGCTGGGGTTTGGGTAGGGGTCCTGAAGGTACCACTCCCGTAACAGACTCCGCGTCCGCTCTTTGAAACAGTGCGTCTTTTGCTCGCCGTCCCAGATGGTTCTAGGCAGGGGAAACTTCTTTCGCACCCTATACTTATCAACTGGTCCTAGGGGACGCCCGCGTAGTTTCTCGGCCTCCTGGTAGTGAGCCTCTAGCCACATCGCCTGTAGTTTGCAATGCGAGTCCTTGGTAAACTTGTGGTTCTCCAAAATGTGGTAGAGATCGCGAAAATTGCCCGTGTGGAAGGCGACCACGGCTCGGGCACGTAGGATGGATTCATGCTTGTTGATCGCTTCGCAAGCGCCCGGCGCCACTGGAAGCGACCATAGGAAGCGACCCAAGCGCTCGATGTCCCCGGTCTCCTCGAGCGTCTCGCAGACGCTCGCCACTTGCTCTGGAGAGAAGTTTAAGGTCGGTAGCTGAAACATTGACAAGTCTTCAGGAGACCTGGTGCTGGGCGCGCTGCTCGCCAAGAGCAGAGGGCGATCAGCAAAGTTTGGCAGGAAGAAATGAGAGGGATAAAGCTCTAAAGGCGATCTGAAAACCATGGAAATGACCTGAGAGAGGATGAAATTTGCCAAGGAAAAAAGAACGACGAATTCAGATTGAATGATTCAATAGCTATCGCCTAATGACACCAGCCTCATAATATCTCCCCCTAAATCCACCGTGAGTGTAGCATTGAAATATTTTGTTTCGCTTTTCTATTGGTCTTCTCGGTGTCGTTGTAGGGTTGTCATGGCAGCCCTGCCAATCACTGTCAAGCGTGCCAATCATTAGCCAGTACGTAGAGGCTTTCACCACTTCTGCTGCGCGCACGGGGGTTATCAGGAACTCCAATCTCAACAGCACCCTCCCTCCCGTGACTCGTGTGAAGTCGAAGCAGAGGCTCGCCTATTTGTTGAATGGAATGAGCAATTAGTGGGTGGAATATTATTGTGATCTTAACGAGGCTCGTTAAAGTTAAGAAGATATGTAGGGAGAGAAGGCAGGGGTGGGGTCTCCGAGTGACAGTCGCGGAAACGGGAATGCACATTTAAATGTTAAAACGGAATCTACAACAGGATGCGCAGATACGCCACTGCATTCTTTTGCGCCTCGTATGAAGATCATTTTGTGGAGAAGAGACGATGCTGCACTTGCTCTCTGAAGCGACAGTAGCCCCTAAAGCGTTGCATTTATATTTGTCATTATGAGATTAACTTATGTTTGTTCGCACGCTGAACCCCGAAGGATCATTTTTGACGCATTTTGGTACGATTTGGCTACGAAATGACCGCTATTCGCACGCGGACAGTGACAACACGGGTTCAGTAGTGGATGCGCATCCTTGGCTGTGGTGGCGCTTTGCTCACAGACTAATTAGATGCATGTTGACAAAGTGCCTTATAAACGCACATAATTATTGAAATACTTGAAAAATTTTGCTCTGTTGGTTCGCTATATTATACCGATTATTTTGAGCCACTTGAGGTCGTTTAAATTTGAATGCCTATTGGCTGTTTCAACAGAACGAAATGCGTAATCTATATGTCACGAGATTCGGCTTTAAGGGCCTTTTGGTATGGGTTTCATGACTTGCATCAAAGGATTTACGCTGCATTAGATGCTTTAAAATGACTCGTCCACTCGGTAAAGAACAATGACCATATTGTGAAAACACATATGAGGTGTAATGAGAGCCACACACCATCCAGTTCTCTAATCTGCAGATGGTTATACATGACAATAGTCATGAACTCCATTATTCAGATATTTTTAGGAGTGTTCTCAAAGACGTGTATGTTAACATGATAATACAATCTGTGTGAATATATTTTAAGGTTATTTTCGTAATTTCCTTTTGCTTGTTTACCACTAGCCACCCTCAGAGTTGATTAATATAATGTTTGCTCGTGTTGTTAATAGAATGAGGAGCGGGAAAAATACCATAATAGACGTGTTGGGTCAGGTTGTGTCTCCATGATCAAATCTGTTTGATCTTCTGTCACAGGAAACTTATGTGAAGTAATTTCAAGTGGCACTTGAAATTGTCCCTTTGAAAGCTTTTTGGATTGGAAATAACCCGGGTTATTTCATTTAAAAAATCACGCTGGTGATGTTTGCGCTTGGAACGCATTTGATTACGGAATGATATAGTGGGTTTGTTTTGTGGCGTGTTTAAAATAACTATATTCTGGAGGCGTAACTGTTTGCATGATACGATTCTGAGATTATTTGGAAAATGCCACTATACGCACGTAATAGTGGAAATGGAATAAAAAACAGTCAAATGTGCAAGGTGCCGTAAAATCAGCCTTTGTTTTCGTTAAGCATGTCATTAGCATCCCCAAACAAGTTTATTCACCTGGTCTAATCGCCTGTTTATCCCTAAGCTTTCATTTCTTTATGCCATGTAAAAACAGCGGGGAGCAAGCTCCTCGGTACCGATGAACGTTTATCTCCCTCTTTGTTTGTTTTTTACTTAGAAAGACCATGAAGTAACGCATTAGGATTACATGAAAATGTGCACATACATTAATTAAACGTGTTTATATAATTGCTTCAGTGCTTTTGAGCGGAGTGATCAGGGGTTTCAAACTTCAGGTAATTTCGGCGCTCAGTGCCTTATAGCTTAAATAAACCTAAGTGTCGTCACAGCATGCGCGAGAGCACTGGATGAGCTCGACCGTGGAAGGCAAGTGTACCATTTCTTAGCTCTCTATTCAAACTTGCTCGTTATCATCACACGAAAATGTGTCCTCCCATCCTCTCACCAACACTGGCAAGTAACCTTAAAGCATGCATGAATAATTTCGTGCATTGGCATTGTGTGTTCGAAGAGGAAAGGGCAGGGGACGGTCTCTTCTCCGCTGAAATGTTTTATTTGATTTGAAGCACATTCACTTTGTTATTTAACGTTGCCAATCAGGAAAACTGTCTCCAGTGACGGCTACGGAATTTAGTTCATTTCAAGAGACCTCTTCTCGCCGGAGAACTGTGGTTTGCGTCTTTTTTTCCTATGCTCCCTCTTATTTCAATGAACTACGTCACTTAGTAAAACTTTATTTGGTTCCATCGACTATGACACATTGCTCACTTTCTTGTTCTCTTCTTTTGTTCTCTTTCGCATCCCTTTTATATGTCTTGTCGTATTCTGTTTTCCTTGGTCTGTTTAAGAAATGAGATGGCTGGTTCTGGTTCTACTGCAACAGTTATGGATCCAATACGGAGTTGATGATGAGGCATGTTTGGCTTGCGCGAACGCGGACGTCTCGGCATCCTGTAAGTTTGAATCACATTACTTATCTTAAAGATAGCTAATGGTTCTGAGAGACTCACCAGAGAGTTTTGCAGGTTCTTAAGAGTGTTAGAGCTTCGTAAAATACACCGATAGGCGATAAGGACCGTAGATTAAACAAGCACCGTTCAGTACCACGCGTATTCCCGTCTTTTCTCTTGTGAAGTTGTCATGCTTCTTCTCTCCGTGAATCATGCGAGACAAGTGCAGCTTGCAGCGTTGTGGGGCCGTCGTAACGGGGGCGCAAATGCCCCTTTCTATTCTCTCAGCTCAGGGTCTTAACCTCGGCTGTATTTTGATTCGACTGGTCTTGTTAAATGTAGGTACCTTAATAAAGGCGCTTTATTATTTTACTTCTTCCATATTATATCAAACATATTTGGGTATAGCCAGATTACATTTAGATAACATATAATACATGTTTATATTTATATGCTATTACCGACAATTTATAATAGGAAAGCTAACAAAATAAACCAAAACATTCGTATTCACTATTTTAAATGATGTTCTAGTTATTAGTTACAAGTTCCTGCACCCAAGATAAAAATGATTGTGTTTTTTCGTTAATGTGGGAAGGAGCAATAGGAGAAATGTAGAGATCCCCCTCCTCTTTTATTTGTGTGGTCTCATTAAGTGGGCATCCTGCTAGGTCTGCAGAGTTATACGGGAGCTGTCCAATCACTGCATTTGCACGGCTTGTTAGCGACATTTAATGAGGGTACTCTGCGAACCAAGTGAATGGCGCTTCAATGTTAGATTTACCTTGTGTCAACTCGTTACTTCTAATGAAGCCATTGGAGGTTTTGCTTGTGAATGGATGCGGACGCCTGGAACTGCAGGCCCTCTTTCTTCCGGTTTGTCTTACAGCTATGATTTGGCCCAAAACCATAGTCTGTGTGGTTTGTGGAGGATGTGCGTGGTATTTTGGGAGGTCGGGGGAGTTACCAAGATATGCGTATGGCGAAAGATGGCTACCTTGTATCCATTTTATTTTGCATTAATTGAAATGTTAATTTCAGGACCTGCGACTTGAGAAAACAACATCATATGCTTCCCTTAGGGGGGTAACGCTTCCATCTTCGACATGGATCCACACAAACAACTCCAGGACTTATCGATAAAATGTACACATTACTATTGTTTGATAGCCTGTGTTAAACTTTATTTGTCCAACTATTTGTACAACAAACTTAAGCACGTACATTGAATGTCAATTGTTTCTGTCTATAAATGACTAGTGTATAATAAACGAATATTATTTAAAAAATAGTGATTATTATGCGTGCATTGTATTATTTGACACTTATATGTCAGTTTAGTAAAGCATGTTCCTATTTTGGAAATAAAATCCAAAAGCTCTTAAAAAGGGTAGCTTTTCTACAGTTCTGTATGTAAAACATATGTCTACCATAATAATGTGCAAGAATTTATTCTTAAAATAAAAAAAATAACTGTTTAATTAAATATTTTTATAATCGACCTCTACAAAAAAGATCTACATAAAAAGCCAATTCAACAGTTCCACTTTTTAAAAGTTTATTTAGTTAACAATAAATGTAGTGAAAATCTGTTAAATATACTGTATATTATATTAAATTAACTATTTGTAAACTTCTGAACAATAACATACTACGTCAAAGTATGATTTTAAGTATGTTCTTTTACATTTCTGTAGCCTAGGTGATAATGATTATTACAACAATAATATACGCATTTATAACTTTCCCAACTAAATTATTTTGTTCATAAACATCGGTTTTACATATTTAATATATATTTAATCTGTTTTCAAAGAATTTTCGAAATAATTGGTTAAAAATAAGACGAATGATAACCTTATGTTAAGTGCATGATTTAGACGTGTTTAGATTGTTTTAGCTCAGACAATATTTCAAAAGCTTGTAATCTGTCAGTGCTCAAATAATTTCATTTACCGGCAGTTCTCTATTAGAGATTTTTGAATTGGCAGACACGAGTCTGTGCCTTTAGTAAAACAACCCAATCTGGAGCAAATCGTCAACAAGGGCGAATTATTAGCGCTTCAGTTGAGCTACAGCTGAAAGGGCAGGCCCATTCATGAATATACTAGTCCATTCTACCTCATTCATTCATGATTTATAATTATTTTATTCGAGTAAAAATCATTCAGGTGTAGCCTGATCTTGGTGTATGTTTTTATTAATTTATTTTAACTAACGACAAATTAAATACTTCTAAAGTTGTGCGCTTGATCTTTTGTTTCAGTCTGAGTCTCAGTCTTCAGTGTAACTGCCTTTTTAATTTATAACTTTATCACTGAACTGTATGTGCCATCGCCGAGTCTTAAAGTACACTTCAGACTTCATGAACCTTTACCAAGGGACTCGAGCTTGCCTAAAACGAACAATGTCTAAATTATTTAGTGAAATAAAAAATATGAAATACATCATCCGAGATACCTACATATGAATTACAATAGTTGTTTTGGCTCACTTGTTTGCAAGCGTTCAGTGGACAGTGATGATGCAAAATGTTGCCTGTCTAACGTGCCGTGTTTAACATTAGTCTTTTCCTCGTCCTTCATTTGACAAGGAGTCAAGTGACTGAAATTACACGAGTGACACCAGCATATTTAAATGGTACAAGACCTGCTTTTGTGACTTGACGTGTTTTTGCTTCTGTTATCGACAGTGTGACAGTGATTATTGTTCGAGAATGTAAAAATAATAAAAAATTTGCCCCATATCAAGTTTTTTTTTATTCACTAGAACGTTTGAAAGTTGTGCCTATAGCCTATTTATTGGGTTTGCGAGTATGTTTTTGGAGGGGTCTTAAAATTTCTATGTTTTTATCCAATGCATTTTTTCTAAACGTAAAGTTGTATAATTATCACATCATGGTTAAGCAATAAATCAAAAACGTTTTGGCTTAGTGCGTCTGACTGACCTGTGCTGACCTGCATAGGCTCTTATTATAAAGGTTACCATAAAGTCCTTAAGTCGTATTATAAGTCTATTTATCTCGGTTATCAACTTACAGTATTAGGCAATTCATTCTGTTGGTTCCAGCTGTGACTATACGAATAAACGATGAAACAAGTTACGACGCAAAGCGTGGAGATACTGTTAAAATACAAAAACAACCAATTCAGAATAGTGATTTTGCATAGCTTTATACTGTTGTCTCTGTAATGCTGGTTTGAAACAAATCTTCCTTTATTTTTTTAACGAGACATACACTGGCCTGACTGGGTTTTTAGGCCTATGTATACTTGGCTTAAGCTTACAAGACAGTGAAAGCACAGAATCGAGAACTTGTTATTCATGGGTGAACAGCATCTGTCGATTAGGATTTCTGTCTAAAGAAGAGTTTGACCACATAGATCAATAGAGGACGTCTGGACTGCTGCAGGAGATGTGATGCTCTGCATCGGTGTGACGGGTACAAGCCATCAACAGGTAACTTACAAAAATAATAAAACCCCACACCACAGACAGCGGGTCGCTGCAAAATATATGTGTCCCACGAAACAAAGACCTCACTTAAGTTAGTGCTGCAAATCTCTTCGGCTAAAGCTTAAGTACAAGCAGAAAACGTGGAAATTACCATTAAATTAACAGCTATAAAAATAAAAAACACAAACAAGCCAATTCGATTATATTGTATGTATAAAATATAATATAATTTTAATTTTAAATATAATTTAACTACAATTGAATGTCATATTTTAGAAATGGTGAGCTAAATCTAAGATAAGAATACTTTCGTAATCATTTTGAGAGAACTTTTCACAGAACCAAATTGAGGATTATTCACAGGAAGTCACAAACAAAGGCAGACTCTCTAATGGCTGGAATACACTACAAGACTTTTAAAACCTGAACAGATTTTAGCATCATACACTTGCAGACTTTTTGAAAGTTTCAGATAGAAACACACTAACTGATCAAATCTTCAGACTGGCACAGACTTTCTGCAACAAGTCCAGACTGAAAATCTGGGCAAATTCTAAGCAAAAGTCTTTTAGTGTATTTTAGCCTTAAGGTGTAGGTCTTGTACAAGAAAGCCGAAAGACTTTTTAATGTCTTGACAGTTTTAATACAGTTTTATTTTATTCTCTCTCTCTCACTCTCTCTCTCTCCCCCTCTCAAATAGCTTATATAATGGTTGGATACAATTGTAGAAGTTTTAAAAACATTTCTTTAAATAGATAATTGATTAGGCTAATTGAAGATATCATGAAAATGCATAATTCTCATTTTAATTAAATAAAGATTGTAAATTAAGACTTTAGTCAGGAGTTCCTGCTGTAAAAGTGTCTGCATAGCGAGACTTGACTATCGGTTTTAATTCTCAATTAATTATTTCCTTTAGAGAGCTGTCCATGGCATCCAAATGCTAATGTTTTTCTCGTGTTTAGTGGACAGCCACTTGCAGAGTTGGTCGATACTAGAATTGACTAGGAAATCGCCACTTGACTCTGTTTTGCTGTTCGTGCGAAATAAACGCAAACAATTGAAACATGTAGACTTCTATTGCTTTTATTTATGGCGCTGGTTTAATTGATTCTTTTTTGCAGACGATTATGCATTTTTAATAAGATCACTTAACTGAATTACAAGGAGATAATCCAGCAGATGTCAAAACGTCTTTAAAATGTTTATTTGCGCGACGCATTGTCCCATGCCTAAATGAAAAATTCATGACTGGCAGCTGTAACCTGGGATTGCATTGATTCATGATCTGCAATTCGTTTATATGAATTGTGAAATGGTCAAGTTGAACGTAAACGAAACCCCAAATAAACCAAATAAGTTTTCTAATTTTATGACATGTTTTGGTTTGTTGAAATGTTAGCAAACATGCATTAGCCTGCATGAGTGCAATTCTTGTTCAGGCCGCACGTTCTATGCATTTGCACCCTGACAAGGTGCATCTGAAGGCGAAATGTCACGCGGAGGTAAAGGGAAGTTATTGGGAGGTTGTCCTACCAGATTGTCCCGCAGGCCTGTGGTTCACTGCGGGGTTAAAGAAACTGTTAATATCTTTGTTTGCTCTCTCCGCCAAATCCTTTTCCTTCCTAAAGGAGGATGTGTCCTGCCCAGCAGGCTGCGCTCACCGGCTCGCACCCATGTTTGTTTTTATAGGTTTACAACATTGACCAAAACAGGAACACAAATAATATTGCAACGTCACAAACTGCACGATATGGTCATGTCTTTGTGAAAGCAAACACCCATCCTCGACTCAAAGTGAATTCTTTTGTCTTTGGCTATTTTTGTCTTCAGTGACCCAGAAAATCCATGACTGCACAGCTGTCTGTTTCCAAGTATGTGGTAACATTTAAATGAGGGGTAACCTGTGCTGTTCCAGCAGGGATACCGTACCGTCCAAAATGTATCAAATGCACCTAAATAATAAAGGTCTTCATGATGACTTGAAAATGACATGCATGTTGTTTGAGCAGGGTTAAAATTAAACAAGAGAGCAAACAACTGCACACAACCACTCATAACCATGCCACCTATGACATTGTTGATGAAGTAATTCCACCAATTCAGAGGTACAAAGGCATGTTTAATTTACTAAAATAATTCAAAATTAATTTAGTTAATATATGGTATAATAATGATGCGTATTCTGAGAAAAATAATAAACCAGCTTTATTTAATTATTAGTTGTTAAAATGAGCTATTCGAAGAAGAAACATCTCATGACCCTCTCATGAAGTGGCGCCTGGTACCTCCATGTGATGTTTCATGTATTCTTTGCTCGGTATAAATATTCTTTACACTTCACTGAGTTATTGGTGTTGTCTTTGAAAGCTACGGTTCACATTACTTACAGAGCTTACAGTATTTTACCCATCAGAACAATAACACTGTTTGTCAGCCTGTCACTACTCGGATGGCTGAGCTGTGTGTAACTGTAAATGTGTGAGAGTACAAGATGGGGAGAAAAAGTAGAAAAAAGAGGGGCTGAAAAACTTGTGTCCTCTGTATTCCAGAACATGACTCGCGGCTGCTTGTGTTTGTGTGTCTTTCCATGTGTTGATATTGCCTCCATTAGCCTCATTAGATCCGTTTAGCTGCGGAGAATCACAAACAAACTAAATATCATTACAGCTCACATCTCTCTCTCTCTCTGCTTCTTTCTCATTCCCTCACTATTTTTCTCTTCAGTTGTCTAATATTTGTATCAGATGGTTTAACAGATAACACATAGTAAATTAAATACTATTCCATTGTTTGTATGGTTGTTTTATTGTGTAACCTGTACAAATTCTTTATTTCTTTTATTTGATTATTTCGAAATTCTCTTATGTGTATGCAGGGTCTAGCTAGAAGGTGGCTGCAATTTGACATTATATAGGTTTATGTCATACACAGACAAGTCTTTGTTTTTTAATGTCGCAGGTGATGTATGTTTAATCAGTGACAAATAAATGACCTATTGCATCTCATTTGTCTAATCAGTCTTCTTTCATGCATGTCCTTTTCCTTGTGTAATGTGTTTTATAAGCTTATGACGATAGCTAGTAGATATTTTGTGTAAAGCGTGTGCAAAAGTGCAGAAATCTCACAGTCGTCTTGAAGGGGTCTCTCTGAATAAAGAGTGCAAAATGTTAACATTCCAGCCATTGACACTGACATTTTGTTCCCAGTACCTGACGTGTAAATAAATGAGGCTGGAATGTGCCATTGGACAAATGTGGAAAAAACTAAATGTAGTGGTGTGTAATCCTGTATCTGAGGTATTAATCCTAAATGAAATTCCATAAAAGGATTACTAGAGTGTCACAGAGAAGCCGGTTAAGAGTACCGAAGGTAATTTGTAACCTTAGCAACTACTGGAAATGGGGATTATCACAGCCATGTGGGCTGTCTTTGTGGATTGGGCCAGAGGGAGGTTGCCCAGGCTACAACCAACAGTCCTGAAATCATCATTAAGAGCCACACATGTATATAAATGTATAATAATTTAAGATGTTACTACCAAACCATTAAAAAACATTTTTTTTTTCAAAATGTAATTCAATTTAAGTAACAATATACACTCCTAAAAATAAATAGTGCTTAAAAGGTTTTTCACAGCGATGCCACAGAATAACCATTTTTGGTTCCACAATGAACAGTTCTTTAAAGAACCATCTCTTCTTACCTTTTTATAATGTTCAGATGTTAAAGGTTCTTTATGGAACCATTTAGACAAAAAAGGTTCTTCTATGGCATTGTGGAGCACCTTTATTTTTGTATCTGAGTAAATGTATTCTGATCTATTCTTTTCTGGGCTGTTTTCTGCTTCTAAAATGACAGCAAATTACATAAGATGCACTGCTGCATGTTTTTTTACAGAGCTGATCTACAATTGACTTAGTCACTAAATTTAACAGTTTTATAATGATTCCTAGAAGCTTCAACTCAAAGCTAGAAACTCAGAATACCACTTAATCTGGTAGACATTATCCAGCAAGTTTAACCACTTTCTTGTTGGGACTTCTCAAATGTCTTATTGCTTAATCATGGGGAAGTGACAACAGCCAAACCCTCTCTCTCTCTCTCTCTCTCTCTCTCTCTCTCTCTCTCTCTCTCTCTTTGTCATTCTATTTTCATTTCTTTTTAAGTTTAGGGAAGCTATTAAAGCAACCGTAAAAGGTTTCACAAGTGACATTTGCTGACATTCAAGGAAGTGCATTTATCAGCCAAGTACAGTTCACCTTGGTGAATGAAATCCATTTGTGCCAGTGTCTGTCTGGTGGCCTCTCTTTCTCTCGTTTGCTCTTTCTTTCTCTCCCGTTATTTCTCTCTTTCTCTCTCTAAATTGATGCCCAGCGAATGGGGAAATGGCGAGGTGGTGCGCGGTGCGGCAGCTGCTCTCAAATGTCACGCTGGAAAATCTTTAATGGGCTAAGTGTAGCCTTTCCGGCCCCAACTTGCCAGGTAATCAGAAATCTCTGTGACTCCTTTCCCTCCTCTCTCCTCTTCCCACATTGCCAAGCTCCACAGGGCCACATCCCAACATTAATTACACGTTATTCTGTTTGAAACTCCGCCGCAGTGAAACAGATAGACTGCCTTTAAAAGTCAAGACACTGGAGGATGAATCTCTACTTGGTTATGCACTTATTATCTACAGTGAAGCTTGTCGTATTCATCACTTGTTTCAGAAACTGTACAGGAACTCTGGAAGAGCCACATGTGACTCATAGGTACACATTTCCAACACTGTGCTAAGTTAACATGTCCTCAAAGTAACATGTACGCTATAGGTGTCCCCTACAATGCTCTATGAGGTATCAAACTCTTAAATTTTCTGATTTATTTGCTAATTATTTTTCTTTAATTGTCTGTTTTAATAGGCTTTATGTGTTTACGTTGTGGAAATCTATCTGTTTCTTTTGTGATGCATTGTTGCGCCACATACGTTTATAATAAATGCATTTTAATAAAAAAATAATTTCATTTTCATGTTGTGTGAACTTTATCAGACTATTTCTTGCCAAACCCCCCAAAGATATGATTGTGTGACATGCCATCTATAATGTAACATACTGTTTTGAAACAGAGAAGGTTTCCAGATGTAAGAGATTATTTATGGAACCAAAAGGTTCATCTATTGCATAACCTTTTGAAGCACCTTTTTTCAAGAGTGTAGTGTTATTTCAAATGTAATATTTCTCAGTATTAAAGCATCTAAATAATACAATTATATCTTTATTTTTCGTCTAAAATACCTCCACTTCAATGCTAGCCTAGCATTAGCATGATATTAGCATAAACGCTACTGTTGTTGGAGGGTGATTAAAATGCTAATGCCGGAGGAGCCACTAGTCCTCAGACTCCTTTGTGCCGCACAAAAGCCAGGTCAAGGCAGGCGCTGTACAGACATGAGAAGTCATTGTTGGAAGAACTAGAAGGAAAGTGGCATGCTTGTCCACCAGACCACCATTATGAATAAAATGAGCACTGCGGATGAATAAAATCACTTTATTGCACATACATGACATTTAAATATGTAGCTATATTTTGGTGCAATTTTGGTGGACAATATAAAGTTATAGTGTATGTTTATCTCCTTTGAACTTTGTATTCTTACCTATTGAAAACTCAATATTCTTTTAGGCTTGTCAATTCGAGCTTGATATAAAAAAGCAATTTTGTGCATGTTTAAGTTTCAGACCATGCATTTATTTAGAACGTAGATTGAAAACAAACTCCTGAATGGAGATGAACTTTTGTGCCTCAAAGCTTTTTACGGTAATAACTTGATTTCCTGCACATTCAGGTACAAGATGGCAGATCAAGTTTCTCCTCAAGGCTGTGTGTCTGGCTGTAGGGTACGTCTTGGAGTTGTGGCTTTTATTTTTAACCTCAAGGTGGTGCTGGTGGGGAGCATGGTGGTCCTGTTATATGTGTATACTGTAAATACACACCAGACGTTTGAGCTTCATTTGAGACAGGGAGAGTTCAGACACACATGTAAGGTATTGTTGGAGAGATTTTTGTAATGATTGGCTGTCAGCGACACACAACACAACAGAGACACACACACTGAGGGATCAAAGTCATGAAGAGGTTGTTGTCAATGTCACAGAGGCTGTGTAACACAGAGAGTGGACTGGCTATTTGGATGTGTAAGCTACTCTCAGCAGTGTATGTCCACACATCTCCACACCCAGGCCTTCTGAAAAGTGCTTTTCCGTGTTGATTTTTCCTCGGCATACTCCCTTGACAATGAGCTACTGCTGACAGAGCACTGTGTCTAGAAATCTCTCCTAGTTATGATATCATGCTATGAAAATAAATTGCATCCAGTCACTGCTTTTGAGTTCACATCTCTGAAAAAACATTATTAACATTAGCGAATACAGTGTAATGATCAAGCTTCATCATCACAGTTAACTCTAAATGTTCAAAATTGTTTTTAATCATGATTAATTCATTTAATAGCACACAAAAGCACCAAGCATGCAAAGAGAAGAGAGAACAGCAATGAGATAAGATTTATGTGCTAATAATTTGCGCTAATAGTGTCAGTGACTGAAGCACTTCATGGCCATCAAGGCTGTCTTGTTTTAAGCGAGAGGACATGCAGTAATCATTATTCTTTCATTTTACTTCAAGAAGCACATAATTAATTCCTCATCTTGAACTTGGAGGTAAGACGTAATTCATAAAGAGCCAGGGAAGATAATGTGGAAATCCTCCGCTGAGGTCCAACCGTCTTTAGTCACAATCATTTAATAGATAATGTGCTTTCCCACTTTTTACTCAGAGTGCAATAAAACAGCGTTGCAGGATTTTTGTCTGAAAAACTGCTCTGAAATCCATTGACCTGGGCATGAAAAATAAGAAAATGGGTGGGATTATGTCAGAACGTGGCACATGTTAGAAAGTCCCTTCTGGGATCCTGTCTTTCTCACGCACCGCTGGTAGGCTGTTAAATTATAGTGTAGAGACAGTGACACATAAATGAACGTAGTCAAATGTAACACAATACCAAGATCAAAGCACTGTCAAGACATTAGTCAGTACAATTCTTCATTATTTCCTACGAAGATAATGATAATGACGACAACGATGAGGCAGGCAGGTGAGTAAAAAAATTACACCGCCATTGTGTATAGTGAGTTTCTGGAGTACTTGAATATCAGCCCTGACAACAGTTTATTGACAGTGGTATGCAAACTACATGCATGTGAAAACTTTTGACAGAGAAAAACACGTTGTACTTAATCCGAGTTGGAATGCAAATTGTTAGGAATGACACTACACAGCACACCAAAGGCTGTGAAGTTCTTAAGGCATCTTGACCTCACCATTTCCTGTTAGAGACGTCAATCTTAATCACAAGCCAAAGTCAAGGCAAGGTTGTACATGTGTTCAGACCTTTACCTGCGCCGGTCATAATAAGGGTTTCACTAATACTTGCACAGGTGGACTGATTTGAGGAAATTAGAGGAGAGTGATCGACAGCAAAAGAATGTCCCTGCATGAGAAGCCAACAAGCCCGGGCAAAGGAATTCTGCTTTTAGCATCTCTTAACACAACAAAGGCCGAAGATTGAGTTTCATCTGTCCCCAGTTTACGCAGACACTAATGAGCAGGCTTGAAATTGGTCATTGCGATTAGCCTACATCATAACCCCCGGCCTGTTAGAGCAACGCCTGAGGGCCTGCCTGGAGCCACACAGTCATAATCCTTCACAAGAAAACGTTAGCGATATGAATAGAAAAGAGTTGACACTTGAAACCTCTAATAGTTAAGATCAAGGTTTAAGGTTTAGATTATATTCCACGTTACTGGCTAAGTAACACGATAAACATTTCTGTCGATGTATAACTGCCACACAACGACATTGCTATTGTTTTCTCCCCTAATGATGGTTGTGTAGCTTGAGTAGGCATTGATGCCCGCGGGCTTATTGGGTAAATGAAACAGAAAACGTTCAAATTACATTGTCAATTCAAATTTAAGTAGGTAATACAGCCAATTCATCGCATTGGCGCACAGTCCGCCTATAGTTAGCCTATCTGTGAAAGACATGCCGATGACGGTGAGACGGTGCCTTGAGTACTCCAGAAAGGGGACATGAAAAATTCATCGTCCCCGCCTGGTGCATCACGGGGCTGTTTTAATTTAGGTAGGAAAGAGGCCGTGTCGAAGGCCAGTTGCTGTTCTAATTAAACCGATACAACTAGCGGAACTGGCGCGTTTGTCTCAGCGGCGGCTGTCAGCGCGTCTTCAGACTATTTGAAAATCAATTATCTCAACAAACCAGCTGTAAGGACCGCGTGCCAGCCACTTATTCCTGAAGTGAATAACTTATTTCAAATTCATTACGGCATGGAGGAACGTAAGCCTCTAGTATTTGTTTTTGTTGATTTTCATGATTTTCAAAACGAAATTCTATTGGTTTTCATTACAAATATTATAATGAATCATCAGCTGTTTACCATTAAAACCATTATAATATTCCTTTATAGTGTGTTTTGGGCCCTTTAATAGTGAGATATAAAGGTCCAGTGTATGAAATTTAGCGACATCTAGCGGTGAGGTTGTGAATTGCAACAAACGGCTCACTCCTTCCCAAGCACTACGGTGGCTGACACAAGATATCGTCACGTTTTTGATTATTTACTGAAGGACATAACGTATTTACGAAACGTGTTCTGTAGAGCCATTCCATGCAAGGGGACCCGCGGTGTATCTATATAGAAATAGCTCATTCTTAGGTAATAAGAACATAACGCTTCATCATGTAAGCTCTTTATACACCTCTGAAGTCATAGTTATGTATAATATATTGCATATTGAGAATTCTGTGTTCTTTTACATTTCTGTGAGTATTGTGCACCCTAAACAATATGCATTCTCATTTTCAAGGTCCGTTGACCTCTTTGACTATTACACGATTTTACCCGCCTCAGCGCCTACATCCTCTCTTCTGTAGATCGGGGTGGCATAACCTCACCATCTCTTTTCATTTATTTATTACATGCAAATGAAAGCGCTCTTAGAGGTGCGCTCTCATTTTGCATACATATTGATGTGTGTGAGTGTGGGTGTTTGTTTCTACCAAGGGTGTAGGGAGGGGGGAATTTCTCCAAACATTATCTTTGCATCATCAGACTGACCAAGCATAAGAATCGCCGCACTTTTCGATGACATCCTTTTTTGTCACCTCTTTTGCAGGATGGATGACAGGCCAGGCATGAGCTTCAAACAGTGGCGTGTATGTGTGTATGTATGTAACAGGCCTGCGGAGTGCTTGTGTGTCAAGGACGTTAGCAGGGTGGACA
This sequence comes from Triplophysa siluroides, assembly GCA_006030095.1. Lineage (NCBI taxonomy): Eukaryota > Metazoa > Chordata > Actinopteri > Cypriniformes > Nemacheilidae > Triplophysa > Triplophysa siluroides. The sequence continues at coordinate 4,988,744 of VCII01000868.1, read as the reverse complement.
GCTGATGGACACCAGCGTGGAGGAGATGTGAAAGTGAGTTGATGCAATGTCACACGCATTTAGATCTGACCCGAGCGTGCGGTCTCTCTCTTTCGCTCGCTCCCACTGCAACTGTTTCCTCCCTATCACAGTCCGGTCCAAACCCCCCTGCTATATCTCTGTCTCTCACACTATTCATTCCTACCCTCGCTCGCCCTAAGCCCTTCACACAGGATCAGGTCGCAGGCGTGAAGGGAGGCGCTGAGAGAAAAAGAGAGAGACGCAGAGCGCTTTATCAGCAAGTCTGGTTGATGGGGTTGTCAGCCGTGAGTCAAGCGGAGTCACCGTGGCGACAGGAGGTGTCACTTCCCTGCATCGCCGCCTTTTGTGCCACCAGCTGCAGTCTTGAGCATGCTTTTCAGAGACACGACTGGAGCTGTGCGCATAACGTGTGCGCAGTGTGCTTTAAAATAGTGTGCGTAAAAGTCTGTTGATCTCTCATATTACAAAAGCTTTTTATTGTATTAATGTATATAGGTGTCACATGACTCACTCAAGACTAAAGCATAAACATAACAGTAGAAGGCATCTGATGTATCTATTGATCCGTAACGTTAGATCCTGCACATGCGGTTGCAAATAGCCACCATACAACACATTAAAGTGCAAAGCAAGTGTATACAGTGTTGTCACTCCACTGTCCATTGCACATCCTCTGTACAGTAATCCAAGATTAAGTATTGTGTTCTCTCAGTCAGACGCAGGCTAGGGGCTCGCAAAAATTCAAAAAGCAGAGCAGAAGGAAAATGGGGTCAAATTGCCTTTCAGCCAAGTAATCTTCAAATCGTTGGGAAATTACCTTAGGAGTGAGCGCTGGCAATTTGTTTCTATTCTGAGTAGTGGGATGAGAAGGCCACTTGAATTACTTAATTTCAGAATTTGACGAACACACGGACATGCTATGCACTATGTGCGCTCGGCGCTCCTGAAAGGGAGCTGTTTACATACAAAAAGAGAATGGAAGCTGCAATCGATGGCCGGGCCATTACAGGATATGCTTAAATGTGGCAGAAACGTTTTAGCAATTTGGCAGTGTCCAGATTCTGCAGAAGGAATTATTTGATCAATATCATTGCTGGCTAATAGAGAAGAGTAAATTATATGATCAATGGTGCTGAACTGTGTGTGCAGTACAGTGATAGATATTTATCTTTTAAGAACCTTTTTTGAAGAGTTCTTTGTGGTACTGGAAAATGGCTCTTTCTAAAAGGTTCTTTGGGAATCGAAGAGGTTTTCAGTGGAATCCCTTTTTGGTCTTTTCAAGATTTTTAAAAGTATACCTGTGTGTAGACTATTTGTATTTAAACGTTTTGACCCATGATGTATGCTATTATTCAGATTTTACTGTGAAAAACATTTGGTCACGTATAGGCCTACTGTGGTCAAACTGAAGTTAACTTCTGGTCTGTGTTTGTTGCGGATTTTATAACTATTTATATTTTATTTAATTTATATTCATATTTAATTGCATTAAATAAACAATTTGTTTAATTTTATTAAATAAAACATTTATGGAATGTAACTTTGAGTCGTGTAACTTGTAGCCGGTTCTTCTACTGGTAACCCAAAATAATACTGGCTATACATACTTTTAACTTGCTATCCAATGTAATTTATTTTTTATTTTTAGCTTGTTATCAGAAATAACCTACAGGGAATTTGAATCTACATTTGCGGATGTTAACCGGAAGTTAAAGGAGTAGTTCACCTTCAAAATACATTTTCATGATAATTTACTCACCCCCATATCACCCAAGATGTTTATGTATTTGTTTCTTTAGTCGAAAATAAATTAATGTTTTTGATGAAAACATTCCAGGATTTTTCTCCATATAGTGGACTTCAATGGACTCCAAATGGTTGAAGGTCAAAATTACAGTTTCAGTGCAGCTTCAACAGGCTTTAAACGATACCAGACGATGAATAAGGGTCTTATCTAGTGAAACGATCGGTCATTTAAAAAAAAAAAATGTATATGCTTTATAAACACAAATGCTCGCCTTGGTCTTTTCTGCGATGCGCGTTCATGACTTCACAAAATAAAAAGGTCACGCTTGATGTAGGCAGAAGTACCGAGTCAGTGTTTACAAGTTGAACGTGCAAGTTGTCAACGTAATTATGTATTACGTGAAGTCATGAACGCGCATCGCAAACAGAGCAAGGCGAGTATTTGTGTTTATAAAGCATATACATTTAATTTTTTTTGAAAATGACAGATTGTTTCGCTAGATACCATTGTCTGGTATCGTTTAAAGTTGCACTGAAACTGTAATTTTGACCTTCAACCGTTTGGAGTCCAATGAAGTCCACTATATGGAGAAAAATCCTGGAATGTTTTCATCAAGAACCTTCATTTATTTTGACTAAAGAAAAAAAAACATAAACATCTTGGATGACATGGGGGTGAGTAAATTATAATGAAAATTTATTTTGAAAGTGAACTACTTCACAACCACAAAAGCATGCATATGCAATAACGTTTGTTTATGTTGTTGCTTTGAAACCATCTATATACTTTAATATTCCTGAATCAACCTGTATACATTATACAAATGAAAGTCATTTCAAGGGTTAGATCAGACTAAAATATAGAATTTGTTTTACACATAAATCCCCAATGTGATGTTTCATTTCCATTACTGGCTTCCTTAACCCAGAAAAACATCAACAAGTCTGACCATTTTAACTGTAAAAATTAAGCTGTAAAAAACTTGAAAAATGCTGTATGATAGAGTGTTTGGCTTTTTCCTGATTTAAAAGGATATGTGTTTACGTCTCTCGCCCATGGTTAGATACACAGGAGTATGTTTAGTTATCTGAGATGACATGTTAGGGACCCAGAATTTGCCAAAACAAACCCAGTGATGCAACTCTGTCTGAAGTGTGTGCGGTGCTCTCCGGCGATACCTCCATCCTTTCCTCTGAGGATTAGTGATTCGTCTCTTGCTCCCTGTATGCGAGGGAAGGTCATCAGGACGGAGAGCACACTGATTCTTTAGAAGATGTCATCTTTTAACCCTAGTTTTTGGGTTGGATTTATTTTTCTGATTGTTCATTCCTCATGTTCGTCACATGACAAAGCACGGCGCACTTGCTAATGCTAAGCAAGTGAGACGAGAGAGAGGAGGGGAGGCTGGAGGGGGAAGAGTGACACAAAAAGAGCTTGTCGTGCTTGCTTAAGGATGAAATATTAATGTGCAGCCAGGTTGTAATTTTCTCCTGCTAGTGCAGAAAGGAGACGGGGGAGGTATCACACAACGGCTTTTCTTTTTACTCTCTGAACTGCATAAAACTATTTTAACATTATAATTTGAATTGGTGAAATAAAAGAAGAACTGTTTAAAGAGCGAAGTTCTACATTTATATGTATTTTATTTTTTCAGAATTTAGTCATTTACACTCTTACCGTGTAAAACATTAGATTTTGAAAGAAAAATATCTTCTTATGTAAAGAAGGTCCTACTCTCATCTGCTAGTAAAGACTATACTGCTTTTTCGCTTAACAAATTCTTAGATTTATAATCAATTAATTAATAATTGATTCATAATAATTCATTATATGTTATTTGTTTATCTCCAGTTTAAAACATGCTCTTTGGCTCTTTTCTGAACCTGACTCACACTGATGTGTTTTGTGCACTGTGTGCTCCATTGCTTACCGCTATCATAACGTGATATTCTACCTTTACTGGCAGTAGTGTGTGTAGAACTTTCTCTGATGTGATACAGAGGGACAGGTGAGAGTTTCATCTCGCTTTCATGAAGTCAGATCGCTGGCTCATCTGGCTGTGTCCTGGGATAATACCCTTTGCTGACCCCCTTTCTTTATCCTGAGCAGTGACGCATACTTCTGAACACCACACCTGACACACACATACAGATAAGTAAAACTCGCCTGTCACATCAAAACAATTACTGTTTTTTACCATATAAGAATGTATTAAAATCACCCCTACTAACCACTACTTAAAATGTATCACATTGCTTAGCAGCTGAAAGACTTTGTTTTGCATTTAACAACAAATAAAGATTCAAACAAATACTTTTTATACAATGTATAATATATTTTTTTGTTTAAATTGGACGTTTTACAGTTTAAGTAACAGTTTAAGCTATGTGCAATATGGAAAAAAATGAAGAAAAGTTTAGTTGCCTGTAAGCCAAAAACACCTTCAGCGTTTAACAAAACTTGACTAACTAAAACTAAACATTGCACAATGTGCTTAACAAAAGATGTATGTCACGTGAACGAAGTATTGATCTGGTAAGAACAAGCCCATTCTACAAAGATCTGAACTTCCCAAGCCTTCCTTCACATTCCCGCAGAGACGCCTTTTATCTGGAACCCCAGATAACCTGAAAACAAAAATGAGAAAGCAGAGAGCGGAAAACAAAAACCACCAACACAAGAGAGAGAAAACAAAACTTGGGCACGTAACCAGAAGTAAATTGGGAAAGTAGAGTTATCTTTATGTCAAGAAGTGTCCCAATTTAACTTACTTTTCTACTATTCTTAAATTACATGTAATTTAATTCAGGTGTATTATATAGAGTAGTCGATTACACAGCAGCTCAATTAAATGAATCAGATAATAACTTCAAGGGGTCCAAACACAAAAATACAAAGCTGAGTATTTCGTGACAAAGGTAGGCTAGTAGTTCTCGCAATTATTGCTATGTAGAAAATTTCATTGCATAATATGAAAAGCAAATGTGACTTGAATTCTCAGAGTGAAGAGATTACATTGGCCTGATTTCTTTGTATGTCCTGCATACTGTATGATGTCTGGCTGTAGAGATTTGTTTCACTGTGGTGATTATGTTAAGACAATCATACATGATCCTTTCTTTGTAATCTTGTTTAGATTGATCTTGTAGATTGATCAAAATAAATCTGAGTCTCATTCAATCCCCAGAAGCAACGCTGTCATAAATTCATTACACACAGTCTATTTTTTTGTTTCTGGTCAAGCTAAATGTACATATACTGCAGTTCATTGTATCTTTAGCCGTATTGTCTCTGCAATCTTTATTTGTATTACTATGTGTCTACTGATGTATGTGTACCGGAGGCATTCACCAGGTCTTGTTAATAAAGATATACATTCTGATGACATACAGTATAGACGTGTTCTCCACAGGGATCGACAGAAAAGTGAAGCAGGGTTATGGCAGAAGTTAACAGGATGAGTAGAGTTAAGGAGTTTGTGTGTGCGTGTGCGCACTTCAGCTTAGCACCAATGATTAAATCAACTTCATTTCTCATTCAGTGGAGAGCCATAGGTTATCCTCAGCCACCAGTGAGGCCATAAAGAAGGAGGCACACAGGACATTTTTGTGAAAATTAGACCAACGAGTTTTACTTAAATGTACTGTAGTATCATGTGCATAAAAGATTGAAAGCGTTATGATCACATTTCTTTTATAATCAAAATGAAGTGATTGATAAATGGCTTCAAAAGTTTACATTTCCAGATAATCATTTAATGAGTTTAAGAACAATACACTGTATACTGTAGCTATACATAGGCCTAATTGATTCATAATCAAAGAATATTGAATGTTGGAATGGTGGTGAAGAGATGCAACAGGAATTGTCGGAAGCTTCAAATTCCGCTTATGTTGACCGGATCTTGATGCAAGGGTTACAAGCCCATTTGAAACTCATTTGATTATAACAATATAGAATGTGTGAAATTGCTTGACTCAAAACGAGACACAAACATACATGCATAATAAAAAATCTGCTAACGTGAGTGTGGAAGCAGGTGAGCATTTTGTAAAGCAGAGATCTTATCATGCCCATGTCTTGTCTTTTATTTTCTCTCCCTCACTGTTTTCTTCTGTCTTTTGTGTTGCTGAAATATCAGTATTGTTTATGCTGAAGATTAGAATAGAATTGGGCTGAAACTGGTTGTTCTGAGGAGATGGAGATAAGAAAGAGGATTTGTACGGAGCTGTGTGCGGGACCCTCTTATCGGGGCCCCTGCCACAGGCGCCATATGAAGTTGTACATGCTAATTAGCTTTGGCAGGAGCCTAGCCCTTGCCCTGATGACAATTCAGTGAGGCTCTCACACAAACAATAAATATAGTCTGTGAAAACTAAAGTCATTTTTTTGTGATTGACTGTTTTCTACATTACATTATCCTACATAAGGTAATGAACATCCTGTGAAAATTGGCTATGTCAGCGGTTCTCAATTCCGGTCCTACTAAGGAAGTTGGAAGGGTTATTTAATCGTAATCTTGAGATTTGCGTAGTCACGCTTCGTGCCCTTTGGATGGAACATATACGCCCATTTCGAACTGGAATTATGGCAGAATATCTAGTGATGTTTACTTCGCAACTTGATGTTAATCCAGAGTAACTACAGAATAGTATCGCACCCTTCAATGTTCGGAAAAAACTTTCTGAAACCTATACGAACGCCGGGGGAGTGTATCAAGCACAGAATTACTACGTTATACATCAAACCCGGTTTGACAAGTTGACCATGTTAAGCATGAGAAGCCAGCACGTTTAACATTGTAAAGAAGTCAGAATGCATGACACACCATTGCACATCCCCTTTAATAGTGCTGTTTGATCATAAGACATGGCTGATAAATATGGCAAAATACAATCAATTGTAAATACATCTGACGGCACTGACAAAAGTCACGCTTCTAACATATTAATGAAACGTTAAAGCGGTCCTGCAACCGTGTTTCATGCATTCTGACTTCTTAACAATGCTAAACGTGCTTTCTTCTCATGCTTAACATGGTCAACTTGTCAAAAAACGAGTTGGGCGTATTAAGTAGTATTTCTGTGCTCGATACACTCCCCCAGCGATCGTACAGGTTTCGGAAAGTTTTTTTCGAACATATAAAACTGTTTCGTAACAATTTTTCTTAGTCCCTTATTGGACAATTCTCCCGGAAAAGCACGCGGCCGCAAGGAGAGCAGGAGAAGGAGCATGCGCAGACGTCACTTTCACTTGTGCGCAGGAGAGAGAGAGAGCATACGTTCGCGAAGTTCAGGTGTTTGTTTGTTCACTACATTTGGGTGATGAATGTTATATAAATATAATATTTATATTTATATTTATGGATATAACACTGGATGTGGAGACCGTTTGGAACTGATATATGGAGCCGTCCCAGCGCTAAAAGATGGCGGACATGAACCGCATGCGGTGAGTGAAACTGATGTCTGTGTTTTGTTGACAATGGGTGCGCATGTACTTTGGTTGAGCCTACCCCTCCCCCCGCACGCGCTGTATGTTTTCGGAAACAATCGTAAAGCTGTGTCTATCTTTTATAAATGTGATCAAACTAAATACTCTTCGAAGATACGAAGTATGCAATACTACTCTATAGGTACTCAAGATTAATATGAGATTGGCAGAAACCCTGTGTGTTAGGGCCGCTTTAACAGTTTAAAAAAAATGTGAGTGTGGACAAAGAGTACATTTTCAAAAGAATCTAGATTATTGAGGTAAGGAAGGTGTTTGAAGCTAATTCATTTATTAAACTGCTTTTGACAGAGAGGGAGAGAGAGAGAGAGTACACAAAGAAGTAGTTTATTAACACTTTCTGCCTTATGTGAGCAACCAGCAGAGTCATCTGACCTTTGCAGAAATGGAGTGATTTTCAATATGTGAAAACCCAAGCACTCCTATTTGTGCTTTCAAATGACATGTATTAGACATTTTACACATTTCAGAGCATTTGTGTGTATGCGTGTGAGTTTACTGTAAGTGCTTTTGGATGGACTGAAGACCACCAAACAACATCCAACTTCTTTGGTAACTGAAATGTGTGCATACTGCAGGAGATAAAAGAACGGAGTGTCAATGCAGTTTTGGCAGTACTAGCGAATACCAAGTGTTTGCAACTCTGTCTACTTTTCTGGTGGTCGACGCATGCGTGTCTGTATTTGCGTTTGCTTTGTGTTTGTTGTATTTATATGGATGAGATCAATAAGCTTATTAAGATGGCTGTTTTAAAACCTGTTTTACATCAGATGACCAAAGACTATGAATGGTGTCAAATACAAACAACTTTTTTCAGGGAACAGGTAGGGCCTAAATAAATTAGTGCACTTAACTGAAGGTAGAAGCACATACAAAAAGAGTTGATTCCATACAGCTAGTGTCTTTCAAGAGGGATAAAATACATTTATACATCTACTTATACGGGTGTCTTAATGACTGAAGGAGGCAAATCACCTTGAACCGCAGCAAGTAATGCTAATTCATTCTGACAATAAAACACACTCTGCATTCACAGGACTGAAGCATATTGTGCCCACTCATACTGCTCTTTGAAAACAGTGGACAGACACCAAGCGGATGAGTTTTTGTGTTTTTGAGAGAGAGAGAGAGAGAGAGAGAGAGAGAGGAATGGAAATGAAGGTTGTGAGAGAGTTTCTCCATGGCTTTTATTTACACTTAGTTTGATGGTCTCTCAGTGAGTGACCCCACGTGCAAGCGTTTTCAAAATCTCAAGGTAAAACAGATGAGAAAAATCTTTGTTCGTTTTTCATTATTGAGAAACTTCATTCGTGGTTTCTAGGTTATTGGTTAAAAGAAAAAGCAATTAATTACTGGCACCAAAAATACAGAAAAACCTAGAGATTTTCCTTTGGGAGTAAATCCTTCGTATTTGACCCTCATGATGTTCACATCAACATGACACAGTGTGCGTGTGTGTACTGTATAAGTAGGTGTGTGGGTGGATGTGGGTATTTGTGTTCACAACATAAGGTAAGGTTCATTCCAAGTAAGAGTTTTTTGGGCTCAGGGTTAATATGAATTAATTATTTTTTTTATTTCTATTTTTTTGAAAATTGCCTTTTAATTACCTGTTAGGTTTAGTTTATCAGTGCGTTGAATGCAAGGCTGTATATTCATGTTAAGTGACCGTATACCTTTTTACCTTTCAAGTTGTGCAATTTAACATGACCTCATGAATTTCGATGAGTTATGATTTTGCGAGGTGGCTAATTTGCATGAATTTGTACAATGTGAATTTCACAAAAATGTAGGATTATTTAAAAAAGCTATCCGGAAGCCCCTCCCTAACACACCCCTTAACTCAACGTCACTGGCATGGAAGCAAATCGTACTAAAACGTATGAAAAAGATTGTACGAAGTCATATGAATGCATGAAATAATTACAAATTCCCGTGAGATTGTGTTGTGATGAACAATAATAGGGTCGGGTTTATTGGGACACCTTTGACACTGAAATGAATGGCATTGCTAATTACTCTGGAATGTTTTGGCCTGCTTTGTTAATCCCCTAATGCCAACCCCAAAATTACCCAGCTGCCCTGAACAGGATCAGTTTGAGATGGTATGTGCGGTACTTTCCCTGAGCAACAAACCACCATTTGAACTTCTTGCAGACGCAGTGTCAAAATGTCATCACGGCTGCTCAGACACGCACAGAGATCCTCTGATCATACAAAGATTAGAACAATTCAGCACCAAGCAAGATCTACTTTTTAAAAGGCCTGAATTGAGTTTTTAATGATAGACTACTGAATCTCTGCATCACTCATGCGTCCACGTAACTTTAACAGACAGCTTGCTCTAAATCAGAGACAGCTTGCGCTGAATGTGAGCCTTAAATTGGCCTTCAGGTTTTTACGGAGGATGTCGGCATTTAAGTGCCCTGACTGCTGGCATCAAATAGTGAAAGCAAATTCCCTTAGGCAAAATCTAGCTGCTTAATGGATGAAACTGCTCAATGCATTTGCAGGAATGATAGAGTAATATGACATTTATTAAGTGAATAATAATAGCCAGATGTCCAGGTGAACCTGACTGTCACTTTCACAATGAATCCCAGTAGGGCTAAGGAACTTGAATAACATTGCAGATGAAAATGTGATTGGGCCTCTGCAGGATACCGTTTATCAGATTGCATTACACGCTACACCAATATTCTGCTCAATATGCAAAATCTCTGCAATATTTATTTGCCTGTGTCCATGTGGGAGAAGGCAGAGACGGAGCGAACAATCCCACTGATTTCCCCTTCTACCCGAGTCCTAATGGAAGTTTCATGTACACACAGACACTGATCAAAGTGCCCAGTGGACTGACTGGGAAGAGACATTGAATGAGTGGATCAGAGACCAGCGGAAGGGGTGGGAAAGGTGAGGGCTTGGATCTGCAGTATTTATAGACCATTTTGCAAGGTGTAAATAACACTGGTAGACCCTTAAGCAATATAGACAGCTGCAGAAAAACATTTCAAAAGTATTTTCAGTTTTCTGAATTTACTATTTAAAGGTATGCGTTTAGGTTAAATGATCGATTTTGTTTCATTCTGTGAACTACTGACAATATTGTTACCAAGTTTCAAATAAAATTGTGTTTCTAATTTCATTTATTTGCAGAAAATGAAAACTGGAGAGCAAGCTCTGTATTTTGTCAGAATTGCAAAAAAAATACAAGTTCATATTCACTTTTAAGCAATACAACAATAATATTTCTACATGTATTTAGGAAAAGTTCGAAAACTTTTTTTATGTGATAAGCTGGACTTTCATAAGAGTTTTCATGTGTCTTGTCATGCTGTCAGTCTTTCACATTACTGTTGATGACTTAATGTCACTCCTGAGGTTTGATTTTGTTGAAATTCAACAGACTCTGAACTGGAATGGCCACAATACATCTAGAAATGTAAAACTAGTAAAACATTTGATTTATGTTTGAAAATGAAAAATCTTTGTATACATATTGTGTTAATATATTAAAATGTATTGGATAATACTGTACATAATGAATTTCTGCTTTTCATACATTGAAAAATATAAGCATTTGCTCACAGTAAATATATAAACATATTTTGTATTACATTTTTTAGGACATATATTAGTTTTTAGTCTTTTAAGTGTTTTCTAGCACTTTGAGCACTCCTTCCCCTTGGACTTCATAATTAATATCGCTAAATATTTAAACGTGTCATGAATTGGGCTTGTTAATTGTTTTATAATGTTGTATGAGGTCTACTTATGACGTTCACGTGGTTTTTACATTTTGAGGTCGGTTCGACAAACGCTCGCATTAAACGCCCACTGCTCAGATTGGATAGCAGTTTGCGTAGTAAACTTAGTTGGAGCCTTCTGTGAATTTGGTTAGAGACGTAATGTTATTTTACACATTCGCCCTATTCGTATGGGATTTTTTTAAATTACCTCCCAGCATCTGTATTTCATGTGGCGCATTCGCACAGAATAAATGAAGCCTGTGATTTTACTAAAATGTACTGACTTATTTCCCAGATGTGATGGCAAGGCTTTGCATATAGTTTGTATAGCCTATAGTTGTATGGTCTTTAATGATGTTAAATGATATATGACCGTACCTGTCAGCATTTGAGACCCCTTATCGCGAACCGGAAATCTTACGAGAGTTTCCATGATAAATTAACAAAGGAAAGACTCCCGGTAACTTATGGATATGACCCAGCACCCGAAATAATACCAAAATTCTCTGCCACAACCACTGCAATGATTACAAATGACTAGAGGTCCCCAGGTAATACTTATCCCGTGTGAATAGTGCTCAGGGCACATCAAGCGATCTCTAACAAAGCAATTGTGACGCATTGTACAAAAATGTTTTACTTACATAAGATTGCTGCGCCAATCCTGTCGGATCCAACATTGACGGCACAGCACTGCTTTTTTATTTTAGTCTCCCCGCAAATCCAGCGCCAACCTGTGCCTTGTTCACAAAGGAATCCGTGGTAATGTTTTACCCACGTGAGCTGGAACGTCTTTAAAAATAAACTTCAACCACGCATTACTAATGTCAGAATCCGAATGAAGGTTATGCAGCGACTGTGTTCTTCCACAACCAGGCACTGACCGCACAATATTTCGCGATCTTTAACGGTATGCTTATTGCCTGCTCGCACAACTTGTGTTGGTTCAGTACTGTCATGCGCGGACCAGTGGGCGGGGCTAGAAAAGTAGTCATTGATATTCTTCTGTGGAGGCGGTGTTCAACCTATCAATGATGTCAAAGATAGGTGCATTCCAGGACCTGGCGTTCGCAGGGCCTGGTGTCAATAACAGTTGTAATTTCAGTAACAAGGGTGTTTTCAGTTCTGACACTTACAGGATGTTTGCTTGAATACGATTCCCTCTTATATAACAAAAGCAAGTGTTAAAATTGATGTCTTAACTCATCGCTCTTTTTTTTTCTATTCTAGAAATAGAAGTAGAGTAGAAATTGTGTAGATGTGCTGATAAAACACGTCACAGGAGTGCAGGAGTGATGTAACCTGTTGTTTATGTTTGTGTGTTGTGATTGACAGGAGAGGAACATGCTCCTCCCACATTTTTCCTTTTTGCCCTACATAAAAAATATTAGGTCTGTTTGTGTAAGACTCAAGAATGAGACTACACTATAGTCATATTCATTTCATCTGATCTCTTATAGTGTGTAATATTCTACTACTGTTTAATTTGAACACAGTCATATTTGCCTTCACAATAAGTAAAATACACCATTTAGCGCAGACTGAGTGGTATAATTCCCACAGTGATTACCAAAGCATTTGTTCATATTCCTTCATTGAGCTGCTTGTCTTTTAAGTTAATACCCATGCATTAGTGTAAAATGTAAAAAAGGGATGCAGCCCTTACATAAGCATGCCAATTACACTGAATTGTACGAATGCTGCTAGATGAGCAGATTTTGCCTGAAGCGGCTGGCTGGAGACACCTGAGACCAAGGATCCGAGATCTTTCTCGTTCCGAGCTGTATGTTTGGTCTGGGTGGTGCTGTTTTGAGTGACATTTACAGTGTTTTGACACCTGACTGACAATTCAGGTAAGGTGTTGCGCTGCTCTCATGGATTGTGAATATGTTCTCCATCACAGTCTCCATGTCAATAGAGACCAGTTCTCCCTTCAGGCTTCATTGTACAGATCTCTGTCCCAGCTTAACCACAAAAATGTTGGTGTGGCATATCCAGAAGTAAACCCAGTCATGCTGTGTCTTGATTTGGCTGTGAAAGAGGAAGATATCTTGGGTGAACTTAATTGAGAAACACGAACATCAGTGCCCGGAGAGAAATCTTGTAAGCAGTCTTCGCATAAATCATTTTTATTCAGAGCTTTTTCTTATCAATATGTTTTAAAATGTTTATGAATGAATTTAAAATTAAATCTACATGGTAAAGTCATGTACATATTTTATGTACCAAGACAATGGAAACATTAGATTCTCAGGTTATAAACAACTGATATAGATGCAAATATGAGCTGACAGATCACTCGGCTGCCCAAGGGCAAGTTCAGACTTTATTTGACTTTGAGTTGTCTAATTGATACAACAATGATCCGTCTGACCACAATCTCACAGGTGATGAGTGTGCACATTTGTGCAGGCATGTTAGGACGACTTAAAGACTGTCAGACGTGAGAACAAATTATGACTTGGGCGAGGAAAAATCCGGTTTAACATAATTGAAACATCAAACTTTGTTTTGGCACAGCCATCTAACATATGCACAATGAGAGTGTGTGCATCACGTAGAAACACAATATCCACCAATGTGTACAAACAAACGTTTGATGCAACACGCTTGTGTACGAAATGTAAATCATCTAGCAGATGCACCCGGCGCAGCTAACAATCCCTGCACAATGTGGAGTCGTGCACTGTGTGCTTTGGCAGCAGCTGAATGACAACTCCAAAGCCCCCGCCTGCCCCTCCCCTCCACACCCTCCTCCTCTCGGCTAGCCTGCCAGTCTTTATCTCACTTGGTTTTTGTACAGAAAAAAGCAGCATGTGTGCGCGTATTAGTGCATGCGTATTATATTGCGTCCCTTTGCGTGCAGATCTCGAGAGTGGCCCCCGTAACATGCGCATGTGTCCAGTGGGGGCTTTTTACATCAATGATCGGGTTCGTCGTTCTTTTTGTTTCGTGATAGCCATAATGGCGAGCAAGGCCCAGCCCAGCTCTACGCTGCCGAATGGAACGCCCTTTTACCGGACACTCCCTGCCAGCCTGGAGGGTTAATGGAACCGTCATGCGGGGGTCAAGCGTAGACACCTGGGTCTCCGTTAATATGCTCACAGCGATTACTGTGCCAAATGGGCTGACCTCGTCTCTGTCGCTTGCTCTTTCTGTCCTTCTCCTTTTCTCAATCCCTCTCTCGGTCTCGCTCGCACCTGCCATCTTGCTCTGGCATTGTGAGGCTGTGAAAACGTTTAACCGTCGTTGAATGAGGAACCCCTGTGTTAAAGGGGAAGGGGGTAGGACACGGGGAGAGAGAAAGAGAGGCCAGAAAGGGCACGTCCTCCCTCCCTCTTCCTCGACACTCGTCCCTGCCGTTCGAAGGGCACGTCTTTGTTTGTTATTGAATGAGAGACGTTTTGGATGTCTTCTATTTTCGAAATGAGCAGCACTGTCGGGAATATGAATGCATCGACACAGATAATAAACACACCGCGCCGATATAGCAGATGTGAGTTCAAATAGCGTCTGGATGTGGCTCAGGGGTGTTTGGCTGGGCGGAATGCTGGAAACCCCTCCCTTCAATTCTTCTTTGGTTCTTTTAAGCAGTTGCATTCCTTCTGGCTTTTGTTTTGGGGGTGGAGACGAGGCTGGTAATTGGTAATTGTTGTTCCTCTTTTGGACACTCAAACGCTCTCAAAGCTGTTAAAGGATCATCTGGGTGACAGGCCAATGTGGGCACTTCCGTTGCAGATGCTTAACCCCTGTCTCCCATGGTCTTCAGCCCACCTCTGGCCTTAAAGATCGTGACCTTTGACCTCACCTGGCCTGAGGTCAGGTCTACAGGAGAGGTCACTCATCGAAGTCGTTTGCAAGACACCCTTTACGCGATCACGCTATTCGAGCCGAAAAACTCATTAATGTCTTGCACTTACAGTATATCCTTGTAGGTGGTGAAGTGACTGTTTAAGTGAACTGGAGATTGTGAAATTGGTCTGAGCAGACATGTCTTATAATCAATGGAGAGAAGATGGAAACAAATGAGAGACGTGCTATTCAGAACGACTCGCACACACACGCGCGTGTCCACCGAGCGCGCACACACAAAGAAACAATTACAATTTTTCATTAAAACACTCTTAATCCTTTTATACAAAACATAGTTACACAAGTCCGCACAATGAGGGACGAAGAAAGGAGGAGAAGTCGTGGGGAATAATTACACATATCATGGTGCCAGGCTTTTATTTGGGGTGTCACATGTGATGTCACAGGCTGCCGGCACTAATTTAAATTCAGACCTTTATCTCTGGCCCGCAGCAGATTTGAGTGACGGGCCACCAAACGCTAGCGCCACTGTCCTATTGATTTCTTTAAATCCCCGACAATGGCATTTGCATGCTTGTTTCTGTAATAATACAGATATGCCATTTGCAATGAAAGGCTGCACAGACCAGAGGTAACTAATTGTGTGGCGTGTAATGAGTGCAGTTTCAATTTGATATAACCCACAGCTCCACTCGCCGCAGCCCCACGCTAAGTACTTTCAAGTCTTTGTGGGGAAATAATTGATTTTTTGTGCTTTGGGCACGAGGAAAACTATTATGATCTTTTGAATAATGGCAGCGGAAGGCCTGTGAACGATTTAAATTGGTATTAGAGGAAGAAGCCGTGGTGGGAAGATAGCAAAGCTGTTTGATTGACGGCTTGCAAATGGAGCCCAGGCTGTTTGATTAGTCACTTTCTTAAGGTGGAGACGAGATTCCGCCGTTTTGGACGTGCGGGGGACGATGGTATTCGGCTTTCGGTGAGGGTAGGGACACTCAAGAAGCTGCTCGCTTTAGCTTTGGCAACCCTTTGTGCGGTATGCGCTGATGGACTCCATGCTCTGAGGGTGGACGGTGGAACACAATCCGCGCCTCCTTTTCAGAGTAGCTGGTGGACGGTCTTAAATAAGCTCTACCTGTGCCAGCTAGAGGGATTTGAGACAGAATGTGATTATTCTGGATATCAGTGAGCCTTGGCGCTGCTCTCTCAAGGTTGAAAAACTCATTTTTTTCCCCAAGCTTTTGTTTCCTTTGGAACAAAAACGCTTTCTTACTTAACACAGCATGTTCAAATCTCATGCTCTTAATTGTGTCCGCAGATAAATGTGTGCTGGGGAAATGTTGGCCGTGTGTGCGCATCAACGCGTGTGTGTGTGTGTGGAAGTATGGCGTTCTTTCAAAGGCACTTGCTCATTGCGAGAAATCCAGGGGCTTGTTTCCAATGGGGTAATCCAATTCCACCGTCACTTTCAACAAGAAGACTTAATCTGGTTGAAAATGTGACTAGCTTGGATAGCTCCGCATACTGGTGTGTGCACAAGTGTCATCCCGTGTCACGTCCGTGAAGTTATCTTCCTAAAACACAGCACTCAGTGGCCGACTACGGGTGATAGGTTTCAAACTGATGGCAGTGTGGATGTTTATTTAGTCCACGGTGTGTAGGAAGATTGCCTGGAGTACTTTGAAAGTATGCGCATTGGCACATGTCGTCATGACTAATGGTCCAGCAAAAAAGGCTGAAATCTTGTGCTCTATTCACTCGATTTACTGATATGACAACGTCTCAGCTCATGGAACGTGTGATTGAAAATGGCAAATTTTCGCATGCTGCTTTCGAGACAAATGTATCGAGTCTGGATATCTCGATATCATATCAACTAGAAGAAACACTGGAGAGAAAGAATGGAAGTGGAGAAAAGCCCGAGGCACAGCGTGCAATCAGATTTAGGTTTGTAATCATCAACTCAGCACATCTTATGTCAGTGTGTTTCTCATGTGATGGCTTAATATGTCGAGCTCTGGTGACAGTGTATGTGTGTATGCTTGGGAAAAGCATTCAGATTAAGAGACATGGGACTGCAGCACTTTACCCCCCAGCCAGAGCACGGTTATCTCGTCCTGAAGCAAACACACACACACACACACACACACACTGAGCTCTCTTTCTGTCTGGGACCTGCTCAACATATTGTCTCTATCACATTATTGACCTCTGTCAAGAGCAGGGAGGAAAATTTTGCCTCTGCTGGCACGTCTACATGTCTCATTCTTACACATTTTATTCCTGAAGGTATACTGTATTATGTTAACAATACAAATCTATTTTGTCTTACATGCCCATTTTTGCCACTGGCATATGTCCTATTTCAATTTCATAACGATAACTAACCATTAAGCAATATTCCAATTATTATGAAATACCCCAAAAGTCATTTTATTGTAGTATTGCATGAATTAAATAAATGAAGCTGTTATTTCTTTAACACATCTCTATGTTTGTTGGCTGACAAACACTAATGTGAGGTTTTTGTAACAACTGACATTTTGTGTGAGCTAAACTTCTGGGTTCACTCAGCTTATTCACTCGTATATATAGAAACATATAATATACAGCCGCAGAAAAAAATTAAGAGACCATTTCAAAAGGATTTAATTTCTTTTCTGAATTCACTATAGGTATGTGTTTAGGTAACATGATTATTTTTGCATCATTCTGTGAACTACTAATAATATTTCTACCAATTTTCAAATAAAATTATCGTTTCTGTTTGCATTTATTTGCAGGAAATGAAAGCTGGAGAAACAGGTCAAAATGACAGAAGAGATGCTCTGTATTTTTTCAGACCTCAAATACTGCAAAAGAAAACAAGTTCATATTCACTTTTAAGCAATACAACAGTAATAAATGTATTTAGGAAAAGATAAAAGATTCTTTTCTATGTGATAACCTCGATTTTGATCACAGTTTTCATGTGTCTTGTCATGCTGTCAGTCTTTCACATTGCTGTCGGAAGACTTTATGTCACCCCTGAGGTTCGATTTTGTTGGAATTCAACAGACACTGGATTGGAATGACCCATCTAAACATGATGATTAAATTAAGATTTGGAACGGTGACTATATATGCAAGGCAGGAAATTAAGTTTATCTATATAGACATATGCAAATCAAAATATAAGTCTGTATTAATAAATCTATATGTAATGTAATATTACAAATAATGCCTACCCATCCAAAACCACTCCTACATCCAACACATCTCTATGCATGTCCTGCTCTCTCTCTCTCTCTCTCTCTCTCTCTCTCTCTCTCTCGCTGGAGAGGCAAGAGCTGTTCATTTAGTTAGTCATAACTAATAGTGTCTAATCTGAGAGAGGGAGTCTTCAGAGAATATTGGACAGTGTAAAGGTTAATCACCACTGCCTGGTTAGCCAAGGAAGACGGGCTAATTCCTCGGAAGGCAAATGGCATGCGCTTGTTATCTGGGCTGCCGATAAGGAGTGTTAATGTACCAGACAGAATGGATGCTCAAGGGCCGGGTTCCCTTATCAGCAAACTTTACAACAGGAGCCCCGGAAAGCGTACAACCCTCGCGCCACACAATAAGCACCTCCGTTTACCTCTAAAGCAGAACTATCGCAGAGCCCCCCCACCCTCAGCAAGATGCGTGCACACACACACACATGCGCACACAGTGGCACCAGATCCTGGGGTATTATGAGCATGGGCTAATTGGAAGATCACTCTAATACATTAAGAGATAAAATACTTTGGCCGGTCGCCTAAAGCTTGGATCAGGACAACATTGGACGGCTATCTGGCCTCCTCACACACTCTGAGATTTCCATACAAACACAGCACGAGCAATTACCCAAAACACATCCCTGTTTGCACTACAACACACTCCCTGTGGAGGCCCAAGGAAAATTAGAAGAGCTCTGCATGTGTGTATGTGTCTGTCTATATGTGTAAATTAGCAGAGCTGTGAAGGGGAAATTGGCTCAATGTTAGTCTGATTGTTTATGTATTTTGTAGGTGAGAGAAGTATCGTTTCCATGTGTTTTTAGGGAGAAAAGATTCATCATGCATGAGTTTAAGAAATGCATCCTCAAAAACAAAAGATAAATGTCCGCATGCTTCGTGTTAATTACAGCCTGTTTATGTTCGGCTCTAAATACACACCGGTGTCTGCATTTTATCATTAGTATTATATTCTCTGGCCTGTAGTTTGAACAGCAGGGGGCAAATTCACAATACAGACAACACACATTTACAAAGAGGTGGGGGGCTGTTTGGGATGAAACATGTTGGAACATTTTATATCTTAGCTGAATGAAGTGTGTCAGGTGCGCTACTGTGTGTGGATTCTATTGTATCTGAAGAATCATTGCGTTTGAAATTGAGACGTGATACTCAAATCAAATTTGCAAACATGTTTTTCTGATATTTAAAATTTAGATCATTTATAATACCTTAAATTTTCAAGTGCAATAAAGTTGGCTTAACTCACAATTTTAAGTAAGTTGCTGTAACAAATAGAAATTTTGACATCGAAATGTTTGATTGATTGCATTTTGAAAACAGGAAGTGCTTCTGGACCACACTGTAAAAACAATTCCGTAGAAAAACAGAATTTTTCTGTAAACTGGAAAAACAGAAATATACCGTAAAAAAATCCCCTGTAAAATTATAGGATATAAGGATATATATTCATTTTTTCCCCATTTTTCTTGTAAATGTATTGTCTTTTTCGGTAATTTTATAGTTTTTGACCTTATTTAAAAAATAAACTGTTAAAAAAAGAAATATTGTAAAAAGAACCCTAAATGAACTGTAAAATAACGTTTTTCCCTGTAAAATGACACATTCCTCTCCTCTTGATTAAAAATTTAAGGCAGCATTTTAACAGTGAATAATTTGTATTGTTATCCATTTAGATTAAAGTTTTTACCGATGTTTGTTTTAAGTGGTGACCTTCATTAAAAGCAATTCTTAGATTTTTGCAATAATTTTCAAGCACGCCATCAAAATATAAATTGAACTCAGCTATAACAACAGTCTGGGAAAATTTGTCTGTAAAAACTAAATAAAACTAAATAAATGATGACAATGTAAGTCAAACGTACTAATTATGGTTTAGTGGTTATAAACAATCTTTTTTTCCTACCTAAAGCAAAACTGTGGTCTCCATCAGCGGTGATCCCATGACACAGCATCCAAAACATGGTCAAAGAAGCCTTCCGGCTAAAATGGTTGTACATGAGGACTTACATCAATTTATTAAGGACCCGTGCCTTATAAAAGTCAGATCAATTTCATACTCTGTAAAGATGAGTCTGTTTGTGACATTGTGCCTTTTGTGTTGGCAAAGCAATGTACTCAGCCATTGTTGTGGTGATGCGCCGTTAAATCCGATTTTCTGCCCATATGGAAATTTTGCATCACCCCTGCTGAATAAATCCCTTTTTACACCTCCTATCCTGTTCTTCATCCGCTACGGTGTGGTTCTGGGAGTTAATATCGCCTGAAGACACGCTCTTTAGTCTTTACACAACGGATGTCTTCACTTGGTCTGCAGGCCTTATTTATGACCACCCACTACTTCTGATAATTAGCCACAAGCGATGACTCAATTCACTGCTAACTTAAATGAAACTTGTGAGGTAGGATACTGTTCAGGGGACTGAACAGTATGAACAGGGTGAAGATGTTTTTGTTGGAGAATGGAGTCCTGAAAATGTTTTTTTTATGAACAGATGAGCCCTTCCCGATACATAACTGCTCACAGCACCCCCTGCAGGGAGACACAGCTTGACAGAGCAGATCAAATAGAACATCACTGAGAGACTGTTCCCAAAGGTGCTCCAAAATGCTATTTATTTGCAGAAAATGCAAACTTAAATCTGCCAGGAAAACAATTTCATATTCATTTTTAAACAAAACCATACATGCATGTATAGAGGCTTGCAAAAATATTCAAAACCCTTCTTTTACTCACATTTTGATAATTTGAATTTATGAGTTTATGGTAAATTATTGTAAAATAAAATTGTTACAATAATATGTACTCCATACATTATACTGACAAATCAAAAAAACTTAATCAAACAAAACACATACATTGCATATTTATTCATACAAAATGTGAATAAAATGAAGGGGTTTGAATTATTTGAAAGCCTCTCTATTTAAGAGAATGAGAAAACAAATTATGGAATAACACTGGTTTTTAATCGTAGCTTTCATTCATCGTGGTATTCATGTGTGACAGATATGAGATCAATATAATACGGAGACCTATAATAGCTTTTTACCCTTCAGGAACAGGGCAGGACCTAATCATTTTTTGGTTATTTCTCATAAAACGGGCTTATCCGAAATGATGGCCTTTATAAAGAAGTCATATCTGCATCCTTCCAGCACAACACTGACCCTTGGAAACATTTCTCCTACAACAGTTCCAGGAGCCAGGCTCATGTTCATACCCTGCTGAAAACAAATGCATGGAATCCAGTACATGTGACGGGCCTTGATAGCGATGAGGAGGGATATCAAAGCGTATGCAGGTGTTTCTGCTCAACCTCTCCTTTCTCCCCCCGCGCTCTAAAAGCACCGACAGTCACTGTTTGAGCAAACCTCAGCAGTCCCATCCAAGAGCCAAAGTTGTCCTCTGTACATTGACAGAAGTGACCCATATCCTCTACCTCTCTATCTCTCTCCCCCTCATGTCTCCATCCTATTTTTCCTCTCCTCATTGTCTTGAAATTGGCAGATATAACATTTAACTAAATACAGTATCTCCTCAAGGCAGTCTGGCTTTGGTTCACTTTGTGAAGGGGGTCGCATTACAATTTCCTGAGGAGTATGATTGGAGAACGAGAGACGGCGAGAGCAGGCGGGAAAAAAGGAAAAGTAATTTCTGGATCCTTGTTGAAAAAGGTCAAATGCTTTTTAATGACTGTGTTTTCCGATAATGGCAAATGGGGACGGGCAATAATAAACTTGCAGATTGGTATCGTGCGTCGTGCACTTAAGCGGCGTGTGGCATTGAGGACTTAATTTAATGCCGAGGTGCTAAGCGACTGTCACCGGGTGTTATTTCTCTATTCCAGATGCTAGCGCTGTTTGCCACAGGCGAGAGCCAATTTAACAAGAGCAAATACAGGGGTTGAAGTATCTGTATGCAGCTACATTTATTCAACAATGAATAATAAACATAAGACAGATATGAAAAAAGAGTGGACAGTGTTCACTAATGAAAATCCTTTTCTTAGAGCCAGAAGCTGAAAAACAAAGAGTATAACATAGATAGGAGAGCAAGAGAGATCACATGGATACTAAGTAGCTTATGTGGTCAGTACAATGCACTGAGCTGTTGTCTGTTGTTAAGAGAAAGTCACAGAGGTTTTGATATCTCTCTGACCTCTAACTCTGGATTTGATCGGTTACCAAGTTTAGTGATGTTCGACTAAAAAGAAATAGGCTTGAAAATGAACTTTTCTTTTTTTGTTCTTGTTTGGTTTTTAAAAGTAAGTAGTGCAAAACATAATGTTGTTGTGACTGATTATATAGACATACTTGTGGCAAATCTTCATTACAATGCTGCTCCAATTCAGTGTTTTTTTGTCTGTGTGTGTGACATTTTTTAATGTTAGCAGATGACAATTTCTCTTTTGGATTAAGCAAAAATTTTAACTAGATGGACTATGTATTCAAAGTTTTCTTAACATTATATTTTCTTCAACTTTTCTTTCTCTTAAGAAGGATTATGTAGTATGTATTTGATTTTTTGATGACCGACAGCAGAATGCTACAATGAAACCTGAAATGTTTATTTTACTGAATGTGGATGTGCTAAAGCTAAATCTCTTGTCTTGCAGGTTCATTCTGAACAGACGGGGTTACATTTCTCCCATAGATTTTTCTCAAAGTAAACAAAGTAGATATTTTTTATGTTCCATGTTTTAGAAATATTTTGCATGCATTTAAACCATTAAACCATTACACACAAAACTAAAACAGAGACATTTTGAAGGACATAATACTGATTTCTTACACTGTCTATAAGACATTAACTTTTATGAAAAAGATCTGAAATTCATTCAAATTTATATGAGCGTATCGTATTTGTAAAACATATGCACTTATTTTAAAATATGGCATTTATTTTTCATGTAAATACTGTGTATTATAACCTTAAACATAAAATTTAGTCATTTTCACCTCAGTAGATCATTTTGACGCACAATCGTAGCTATAGCAGTAATATACTATTGACAATAATTAAAAAAAAATATATAGCATAAAACGTATATATTTTATGAATAATTTCATGAAATTTTATGAGAAAATGTAACATAAAATTAGCTGTTTCCATTTTTTTATATTTTTGTTTAAATCGTCTTTGCGTAATACCATTAAAAATATATTTTGAAATACCTTATTAAAAGATATTTATGTTTGATGTTTTTGACTATGCATCCTATACATTCACTGCCTGTTTAGTTTATGTTTAGGTCTTTTTGTTTTTATTCATTTAATTTTAAATGGAGTATTAACATTTACATTTATAAATAATGTATTTCTTAAAAATGTACCTCTGCTAACAATTAAACATCTGTTCAATTTATCCTTTCATCCACTAATCCTCTTCACTCAGAACAATAATAACATTCAATATTATGGCAATTTAAATGCAAAAATATGTCATGTCAACCAATATGTTAAACTGAGCATGAATACATTTTTTATTACAATACTGCTTATAAAAATAAAAATAAAATAATGCGGTAAAATTTTCCATAGGCAGTTACAATCTGGAATGAATTGCAAGAGGAAGAGAACTACAATGCCTGAGAACAAAGCAAGTCTGTAGTCTGTCTCCCACAATTGTTCTCATGACCTGTTCCAGACAAACACTGCATGTAATACATCGTTTGAACACTGCAGGAATTTAAGACTTGGCCCTACTGTTATGTTTAAAAAAATAAGGAAATGGATTTTGCTTCTTAGAATGAGCAGATAATTGTCAGATGACACCAGGCTCTGTGCATTCATGACGTGCTTTCATTTTTACAAATTCGTTATATGTGACTCAAAACAGTGAATGGACCTTTGTCTTGGGATCATTTTTTGCACACGTTATTGTGAAATATTGGCAAACACAGATACATTCCTTTCTGTATTTAGACCTTCATTTCGTTCGCGGCTGCCTTGTTGGGATTTTGCTTGCAGTCACTGTATGCCAAAACAAGCATTTGTTTAGCCGAGCAGGAGGAGGTTTAATTCAGCCAATCATACGGAAGCTTTGGGTTCCTCCTTGAGCTTTTGACAGCGTACTACACTGACATTCTTGGCTTTCGCTTTAGAGGTCTAGAGCATTCCACAGGCAGTGACATCCGAGACCAACCTTTATAGATTTCTCCATAGTGACGTCAAAGATTCTGTATCTCTGGCATTATTTTTCTTACAAGTGTGCACTCCTGCCCTTCCCTATAGTTCAGCTTATTCGTCTCAGTACTGTTGTTCCTGTCCTGAGAGAATTCTCAGGGGGGTACAATGCACCCCAAGCAGGCCCACAGGACCTGAAGGTCGTAACGGTCGGGATGCAAAAGGCCCATCACCACCCTGCTTGAAGCAAGAGAGCACTTCTGCATCTCAAAGGTGCATTTTGGGGATTTTTGAGGGCTCTAGGAGTGGCGAGCTTTGGACAAGGTAAATAGATGCACTCAGAAGGGAGAAGAGCATCTTCGCTCTAATTGGGGTTCGGGGGGAGGACTCACTTTGGCACTGCGGCGAGTCGCTAGCGAGCCTTTAGGCGCATCCTTACAATGTGAGGTAATTGGGATTTCTACCTTTGCGAAAGCTGCTAATTTTCCATAGGAAGTGCTAACAGGACCTTTGTCCGATATGTTTTCCTTTTTCCCTTCCTCGGGGAGTTACAGGATTGAAGAGCTGGGAATGGCCGGGGCCACTACCTGAGTGGAGGAGAGTCTCCGTAATGAACCACTTCACGTAGTAGTTTACAGGCGGAGAAAAGAAGGAGAGGAAGGCCACAGAAAAGGAAGCCTAATTCTGTGGCCTGAGAAAGGCTGCGGCCACAAAAGGTCTTGTTTAAGGACGTTATTAAGGGTATTCTTCAACTGTGCTTAGTCTTCAGCACCAATGAGCCACTTAGGACAAGTGTACCAATCTCAGTCCCCAATGGAAACAAACTGACGCCATCTGTCAATGTTTACCATTATGGATTTCATGTACTAAATCCCATATGCAAGGTTACAATACCACAGTGGCCTTTCGCATTGTCTGAGACGAGACGTGTTGACCAACTCTATGACAGATCACGCGGAAACAGAGCTAAATGTCTCTTCAGTCTTAATGCAGGACACCTTTGTGTCTCGACGATTGCTTGTGATTGGCTTTGTTCGTCAAGTAGCCTATAGCTCTATGTTTTCTGTTATCAAGTGAACACAAAGTTAGGACTTCGGTCGGACAAAACTTGTTACATCATCGTTTCGTTTAATTTGTGTAATGCAACAAACATGTTTTAGTGACTTTGATATGCAGTCATGTTTTTTTTCTGCAACTTTTCTCTCTTTGGCAGTTAAATTATAATTTGGACTTTAACCGAAATACGCAGGATTTATTGACTGTCATATTGAAATGTTAAGTAATATTGACTTGCCGATGGAATTTTACACTCTTCTGGACCTTGTGACCATGAATAACTGTAGAAGTTGGGATGGCCAATATCTCCCGTCTCATGGCTAGAGAACGATGTAGTTAAAGTTCAACCCAAAATGAAAACTCTGCCTCATGTCATTCAAACTTGCATGACTTTCTTTCTTCTGCTGAACACAAAAGAAGATATTTGAAAGATTTAAACAATATATCTTTTATTGACTTCCACTGACATCCATTGAATGGACACAAAAGCACATATACATTTCTCAAAATATCTTCTTTTATGTTCCACAGAAGAAAAAGTCACATACTATACGAATTCTGAACCACATGAGGGTAAATAAATGACGGCAGAATTTTTATTTCCGGGTGACCTATCCCTTTAAGAGTGGGAGTTCTGTCTCTTTTCTATTTCTTTCACCGCCTAAAACTACCCCTGTCTCTCTCTCTGCCAAACAATAGCCCCCTACCCCTTTGCCCTGAGTCAGTCTACTGGCCTATAGCACATTAGGCATTCCTAAAAGTTAGCCCTTCTTCCGTCGTGCTTTTGTGTCTTGGTGGCCCGGCCCCAAACGAATGCGAGCGGTATTGTGGAGCTTGGTGGCCTTTGGTTCTTGGCAGCATTATGTCCTGGATGCTTTTTCATACCATCGAAAACAAAGCTCTGATTGGACTGCTTAGATTACAAAACCCTGAACTTCTGGAACAAGAAGCTCCTAGGTTTGTATAGAAAGCTGATAATGATGCTGGTTATAAATTAAAATGTAAAATACCCTGTTGGTTGTAATATGAAATGCAAGTTTGAGTAAAGATGGAGTAACAAAATATAAATGCAATAATCATATTTGGGCCATATTTAGATGAATCTACCATTGATAAATAAGAGCAGTTGAAAAACATATTATTGTACCTTTTAAGGAATTGAACCATAATGCTTATCCATGAATCTCTGTAAAAGTTGTGCTGAAAGCTTTTCTGCGTGTTTACATGCGAGACGCAATGTGAAATCAAATATAATAACTGTATTTTTTGACAGACACAGGTTACAAAGTGTTAGAGATGTTATGGTAATGATTGTGTCGATCCCAGAAATGGCTGGTATGACTGTATGATTCTGTTCAGCACAAGAATATGATGATTGTAATTTTACGCTGTGAGAGACAGACCAACACACGGAATGACGGACAGTGTCACGGTTCCATTAGAGTTACTTCACAGTGAACCGCCGATATGTTCTGTTCTACAAACCACTGTCACCGCGCCGTTACAGAAATGACAAGCGCTCCAAAAGAGAACACGATCAACTGTGAATGTGTGTCATCTTTTCTTCTGCCTTGCAACATCTTCCTCAATAAAGAAGCAGTACAAAAGGAACAATAAGAAGAGGGAGAGAGGGAGGGAGGGAGGGAAGAGAGAAAGAGAGAGAGCATACTGTATTATAGACAGACAATCTGCGTTGACATCTGAATTACATTTTAGACATGTGGAGAGAGAGAGAAAGGGAGAAATAACCATGTCGCAAATGTTTATTTAACTCTGGCTTTGTCTTGTCACTCACCGCTCAGAGCCGCGGCTGGAATAGGCATGTATACATTCACCGGCTCACTGATAACTGACAGACTATCTGTACATATTGCAGGTTTGGATGCAAAAGTGGCACAGCTGACATTTATATCATTTAACTTCACTGACATTTTACCCTATTGCTCCTCGCAGTATGTAAGGCAGTATCTTTGCATGGCACGAGTCATTTTTCGTGAGATGGCGAGGTGTCAAAAATGGCACTTTTTACGTACCTATGGCTGGGTATGTTTCATATCCAAATATGTTTGGATAGGTCCGTTATCTGTAATGCCATCTAAAAGCTGTCATATTACAAGGTCTCCCCGGAGATACTGGACTAAAAAAGCCACACATACCCCTGATTCTGTTCAACATTGTCTTTATCATTTCTATAAAGTGCCTGGGAAATGTTGTTAACTTTATCACTCTTAAAGAAATAGTTCACCCCAAAATGGACCCCATTGACTTGACCACAGTCATTTTTATTCATCCTATGGAAACTGGAAAGGGATCTTTTTTTGGGTGAACTATTGAAGAATTGACATCATTATTATACACAGCGCTCTTGAAGTGATAGTAGATTCTAAGTCTCTGAGTAAACGATTTACTACGCACACAAAAAAATAAATTATTACATTTTGCGTTAAAAACTTGTGTCTGATTTTTACAATTACGGAGTAGTACATTTTAAATTAGAATTTTTTTGACATTAGGAATTGGAGACACATACCAAAACATTCCACAGAGCTATAGATATTATATTGAATCAAAATGCGTGACCAAAATTCCTGCTCCAACTAAATATGTTATAGACCATTTTGAAAGACGTAAACATCACCGGTCCATAAGCACTTCTTGTTTCATTTTTAATTTCACATATTAAGTAGTCAGGATGTTTGTTTAACATTTCAATTCAATACAATTATTCTCAGTGTTATATTGTGTTCTAATGTTTGTGTGGTGTTAAAAGACTACAAATAAAGTTCTTCTGGAGCAGTGATGTTTTCTGGTATGTTTTGCAAAATGGTCCATACAAAATCGTCTATTTAACATTTCTAATAGCAGCATGGAAGTAAAATCAATTTTAGATTTTAATAACATTATACACTTAAAGGTAAAGTCCACCCAAAAATGTAAATTCTGACATGAAGTATTCAGCCTCAAGGTGTTCCAAACCTGTACACATTTATTTATGATGAACACACAGGAAGATATTTAGAAGAACGTTAGCAACTGACTTTTCTGGGGTAGTCAAAATGGTAGTCAAAAGTGCCCCAGAACTGTTTGTTTTCCTAAATTCTTCAAAATATCCTATTTTGTGTTTAACAAAATATATAAAAAAAAATTATACTATGGTAGTCAATGATGTCCCAGAAATCTCAGTTGCTAACATTCTTCAAAATATCTTTCTTTGTGTTCAACAGAACAAATACATGTAAACAGATTTAGAATAACTTGAGGATGAGTAAATGATGACAGAATTGTGTCCTTTTAAGTTTGATCATCTTGACAACCGCTTATATATATTTGGCTGTTGTATCCATCACTGTTCATCTTTTCATCTGCGTACTGTTTAAGAATAATATGTCTTTAATGATGATAATATCTCACCATGTGCACGTTCTGCATTCGTGTGTGTATGAGGAAGTGTGAGCCACCCTGAATAAAATGGCAGGTTTGGTGACACTGTATCACAGCACAGCAGGGCCAAATTATCCACTAAATGAATAGGGGTTATGAGTCTGCTATGCTGACAGTCATACTTTTAAACACACACATGCGCATGCATACTCCGAATGCCAGAGGAAAACAGAAAGACTTTACGCCTGACACCTCACCCTCATATAACCTCATTACAACCTTTCAACAGAGGTTAGTGCCCCAAAGCATACACTTAGCGTGCTTTGATGGCTCTGGGTCTCAAAGTGACAGTCGACCACCCCCTTGCCAGGCAACTCGCGCTCCTCCTCGCTCTCTCCTTCCTTCACGCTCTTTCCCTCGCTCCCACACTTATTTGGGAGTAATTTTATGTGCCAGCGTGGCACATAATACACTTTTAATGGACAACTAATTCTCTGCCATTAATTTGTCAACATGATTACTGGATCTGCCGTTTCAGCTCGGCAAAGTCTGGGCTCCTTTTAAGTATATACGAGACGTTAATGTGTTTCTATTCAGGTTTACATCAAGGGACGTCAGAGATTTACATAATGCGACCATTGAGGTCCATGACAGCCGGCTTTCCCCCGAGTTCACTTTTCTCACTTGATTCCCACAAAAGACTTCGACATTTGCAGGCTTCAGTCGTCTGAAAACTGACATATTTCTGAAGTTAGATGTGATTGGGAGGTTGAAGAGCTGGTTTAAGTGGCACGAGGGATGAAAGAATAATTCATTACCTGTTCAGTTACAATAAAAAACAGTTGTGTTCAGTGCTGTTTTTAAGAACTTAAAAACATTTTGAAATCCAGAATATACTGGTAATCTTTGTCAGCTTGAAATACACATCAGTGGGTCTGAACCAGTGTCAATGTGTTTTAAAAACAAGCGGTTTGCTTGGATGTTGATTGTAATGAGTCGAATTGTAATAAATTACATTTATGTAAATTAATAATCCTGGTAATATCAGAGGAAATACCTAACAAATATGTTCAAATGTATCAAACTTCTTTGGTCCGATGTATGTCCTTGAACTTCATATTCCACATTTTACATCAAGGTAGTCCCCATTAACGCAACATAGCCATAACTGATGACACGACTCTAAATAAAAACATGCAACAAACAACATTTCTAGCACAGGACATGGAAGGTGCACGAGTGACCCAGTGGACAGGTCATATCCACATCCATAGACCTGCACTCATTTGCCAGCCAACCCAGGAAACACACGCTCCTTCACGCAGGAAGTTAACCAGGCAACAGACTGAGAGATCAAAAAATACCAGCACTGGCTGCGATCCACAGTCCCGTTCTTTATGTATACAGTAGTCTGTCATCAAAGGCCACTCGATTGTTTTTCCCGGTTGTTGGACATTTCCTTATGAGCAATCTTTGATGTATGAGGGCAGGTTGGAGTTGACAGATTGGTCAAACAGAGGGAAATCTCTGTCTTTTGCATTCAAGACTTTGAATATAATTTGTTATCGATTTAGACGTTTGGTAGAATCATTTTTTTATTGACTTTATTCAAGGAATGCATTGCATAATGGCATACACAGCATCAAATCATGTTATTGATTATTAAAAAAAAAAAAAATTATATACTTTTATATTTAGAAATGACTCAATTAATAAATGTATATGAAATGTGTAGGATATAATAATATTAGATAAACCCTATCACAAATATTTGAAATGTTTTGTTATCGAAACCTGTAATGCACTTTCACAAGTTATTCCTGGAACAATAAAAATGTTAAGATGTATTATATTCTTTACAAAGCTTATCATGCATGAAGTGGAGTAGAAATATATATTTCTAAAAAATCCTGGTCTACTTGTGGTGAGATGAAGACTAAAATACATTTATTAATTTATTCAATTCTATTTCTAAAATTGTATTAATTCATTACTGTTCGTTTTGCTACACACTCATTTTATTAACAATTTCATAAAATATTTTGTAAAAAAAGGAAAATTAAACTGTTTAATCTTTAATTAAGTTATACTTCAATCTCCCAATTTTTCTAAAAGAAAATATTTATAAATGGCTTATCAATTGTATGGGCTGTTATGCACAGGTCCAGATTAAATATGCATTGTTTGATCTGTTCTTTTATAATAATGTAATATATAGTATATTATATTATAGTATAGTATAGTATAGTATAGTACAGTACAGTACAGTACAGTACAGTACAGTACAGTACAGTACAGTACAGTACAGTACAGTACAGTACAATACAATACAATACAATACAATATATCTAATAAATGGCTATGCAAGAATCTTGATTTAAAACTTTAATAAAGAACCTTGTGAATAATATTTATCTTTTTCAAACTCTGCAGATTGAAGCTTTCTGTGTGGGATCATTAGTTATGCAACAGATTTTTTAACGGAAAGCTAAAAAGAAATTCTGCTCCAGTCTTGTTAAGAGTGGGTTGACGTTATCAATTTAAAAAGCGGTGGGAACCCAATTAACAGGATCAAACATCTAATTAGCATTAGCGGTGTGAGTTAAACTGCAATAAGACCTGGCAGTATTTTATGAGTTAAGTCTGGATACATTTTCTGTAATCCAAGCTTCGAAGTGTGGCATAATCTGTTTAACAAATTCCCAGGCAGGAATTCATGTGCAAGACAAAGAGCTTCGATTTAGAGTAACCTTACAGCCTATTGAATTCTGTAGGCAATAACGGCTGCAATATATTCAAACGGGACAATATCTTGAGCAGAACATTATTTATTGTATAAATAATATTCAATTGTTTTCATGTATGTGTTATTAAAAAACAAACACAAACCTTAAAAAGACCGTGCAAGAGTACTGTGCCAAAAAAAAGAGTCCCAAAAGCTATACAGACAATTACATGAAGTCTTCGCCACAGGCAAGAGCTCACATAACAAACTGAGCCTACTCTAAGAGGGCTCTGTAAAGAATATTTACTTAAATTAAGTAATAACTTCAAATCCTAGTAAAGCCCAGTTAAAAAAAATAAAGTTTCTGGAAACAAATGCATTAGTGTGCGTGGGTTTCAGTATAATATCCATTCTGAACAAAAGCTTAGTGGAATTACCTTCAGTCGTTCTCAAGAAAATGCAATGAATGCTACCCACAGTGCAAATATTGCCTGCATTCAGTGTACAAAGTGTTTTATTCTCTCTATGAGACTTTAGTGTTTTAAATGTACTTATTGGTTTTAAAGCACAGATTTTACACCGTATGCGTGTAAAGTGGTGCACATTGCTTCTTCATTGACCTTCAGAAAGAAAACTGACCCTCTTAGTACTTAGCAGGCCACTTGTGAGAGGAAGAGGCTTGTTGACCAATCACAGTGGTCGAAAGAGATGCGAGATCTTTGGACGCGTTCACACGGTTGCCTTGGCGACCAAGAGAAGCTCAGAGAACTTCTTGGCACTTCCAAAAAATTCTGAATTAAACAAATCGTCCATTTAAGACAAACACACCAATCCACGAAAGACAAAAGCAGTTTTTAATACTTTTCTTCACATAAACTGCATAGTACATCAACATTATGTGCCACCAATCAACTCCATTGAGCGCATTCACGTTCACAATGTGTCTCCGTCTCGAGCTGTTTGGATCCTTTCCAAAAAGCTTAATGTCAAATCCAGGTGGAGGATTGGATAAGTCAGTTTGATGGAGAGCTGGGTTTCTGCAGTTACTCGTTCAAACAGCCACTTTCCCAATAAAGCCAGACAAGCGGTCTCTCTAATTGTGCCGCACAGGTCCGGTTGAGATCAAGCTGAACATTATAGTTCACTGCAATCTGTGGACAATTACACGCCGCATCCAAGATATTTGCTTTGTTATGTAGAATTCTAGGACCTTCACTGATTTCTTTTTTCAAAACCGCCCGAGTCATAACTTCAAATAGTCACAAGTATCCGGTCGTTCTGTACAGCACAATTTCCTCTTCAATGGGCTGGTGGAGGAGGTATAACTGACGGATTCCTTTTATTTATATAAGGCTGCATGTCAGTAAATTAATCTGAAAATCTATTTAGGTTTATACAGGAGAACAATGCTGAAATTGGACCGTTTCAAGCACCCCTCAAAATGCTCCATGAACATTCACAGAGATGTAATATTTAAAGTGGCACAGCACAGCAGAGATGCCTGTGCTCTGAAACAGCCCAAAGGGTCCACGTTTATCTTGACTTCACTTAGCATTACAGCTCTCTCTCTCTCTCTCTCTCTGCAGAAAGGGTGGAAATGAAAAGGTAATCCAGGCCCCACAGGGCCGGTAGCAGGTGTTGGAAGGGAAAGTATTCCAGCTCCTGCTGCTAACACACTCAATGGCTCTCAGTGGAGAAAATGCTTTCAGGAACCGTGCACTCACTTCCCTTGATTTACTCTGCCCGTTAGAGGAAAACCTTTTTAAAACCCAACAGCAAAATTAAGGACGGAGGCTCACTTCCTCCGTAAAAGCAACATTTTCGAAATCTTTCTGAAGGAGAGAAGTTTAGGAGAGGAGCTTTTATTGGCTTTAATATCAAGGTCAAGTGCGGAAGTGTGCATGCTGGTCACAATTTGGGATGTGAAAGCACCATATAAGGTCCAAAATAAAAACTACAACCAGTACATTTGACAGTTTGTTATTAATGGAGTCTACCTGGAAAGGCCAAAGCACACAAGTCTACATGCAGCAAATACCAGTCAAGAACAGATTGGGGTCCTGTGAGACCCTAGTGTGTCATTCGTGTATTTTAACTCTTCAAAGGACTTTACATTAATAAGAATAAATTCTGAAGAAGTAGCGTTTATTGTTAGTTCATGTTAGCTAATGCATTAACTAACTGTTAACAAATAGCACCTTATTGTAAAGTGTTACCCATCATTTTAGTAAATTCATTATTTTTTTCATATATTGCAAAATTCCAGCTCATAATTGTAAAAGTACGTTATGCAAGATCAACTTAATAAAATTAAACACGGGTGGTGTATATCTTCAGACATTTTGCACACTGACATTCACAACAGGAAACTCTTTAGGGGCCGTTTGGGGCCTCTGACAGTCAAGGACCCTTATAGGGCACCGTCCCTATTTGCTCAGAGACCACAATCCATTCTTGTTCAGTGGAGAAACATGCACACCTAAATCAACTCGCCACATACCATCATTGATGGTTCACCAAATTTAACCCCAACACTGCCACCTGCCTCAAGAGAGATCCACATCGACATGGTGCGTTTATAATAACAGCATGGCATCTTGTGTTTGTTTGTGTGAAATACATTTTAGAGAAACTTAAAGGGATACTTCACCCAAAAATGAAAATTCTGTCATCATTTACTCACTCTCTAGTTGTTCCAAACCTGTATACATTTCTTTGTTTGGTTGAACACAGAGAAAGATATTTGGACGAATGCTTGTAACCAAACAGTTATTGGACTCTATTGACTTTTATAGTAGGAAAAATAACAATGGTAGTCAAAGTGCCCCAGAACTGTTTGCTGTCCTACATTCTTCAAAATATCTTCTTTTGTGTTCGAAAGAACTAAATATTAGTCAATGGGGTCAAAGAACTGTTTGTTTACAAGCATTCTTCCTAATATCTTTCTCTGTGGTCATCAGAACAAAGACAGCCATACAGATTTTAAATGACAAGACGGTGAGTAAATGATTTTTGGGTGAACTGTCCCTTTAAATACCTGCTCCCAACATTGCAATTCAGGAGTGAGATCATTTTCTATAAAAATTATACTATTCGTACACAGATTCAGAAAATGAACGGAAAAAAACAAACTAGCATCTTATACCCTAAACGATCACGTCTGATTTGTATCACTGAACCACAAATAAAACAACTTCGTACAATCCGTGGTTACACAATGACTGTAGTGGTAGACAATAAACAAACGTAGATGTAACAGACATGCAGTGTCTTTTAATAACTGTTCTCTTCTTCTATTCCATTATTCTATCTCTCTCTCTCCTTTTAAACACTCTCTCTCTGTCTCTCTGCATCTTGACACAGCACACTGAGCTTAATCGCACATAATTGGGTGGGTGGGACAGTGGGCCGGCCCAGGCTTTGTGTGCAAAGGGCAAGTGGTCAAGTTAATGGAGCCCTTGTAGTGAACAGGGAGCTCTCTCCCTCTACTGGGACAGAGGGAGGGGAAAACGGGCCTCTTTCAATTCTCAAAAGACAGAGTTGGGTGCCTTTTTACACCACTCCCCACCCCCTCTCTTTTCCATTGACTGACTGACAGGATTAGCTGGGTAGCGACTCTCTACAGCTGAGCTTCAAGTTGGCTATCAGAGCATGGGAAATGAAGAGGCCTACATGGACCGGTCAAACTGTGAACTGAGACACATGTGAGGCCATCCGCCATTGAACATAGAGAGGGGTCCTAAAATCTAGGAATCTAACCAGTCAAATGTTGTAGTTTTTCATAGGTAGTACTTTATTTTTATTACAGTTATATTATTAACATCAACGTTTCAATTAAGTTTCAGAAGTTATTTTTATAAAAAAATACTTTATATATGGAATAAATATATAGCCGCGGAAATAATTAAGAGATCGTTTCAAAGCATGATTTAAATTTTGGGTAAAATTATCTTGTTTCGTTTTGTGAACTACTACAATATTTGTACCATATTTCAAATAAAAATATTGTTTCTATGTATTTGCACTTATTTCCAGAAAATGAAAACTTGGAGAAACAGGTCAAAATAACAAAAAATATGCTCAAATACTGCAAAGAAACAAGTTCGTATTCACTTTTAATACAACAATAATTTTTGTACGTGTATTTAGGGAAAGTTAAACAAATATTTTTTATGTGATAACCTCGATTTTCATCAGTTTTCATGCGTCTTGTCATGCTGTCAGTCTTTCACATTGCTGTTGGATGACTTTGTCACTCCTGAGGTTCGATTTTGTTGAAATTCAACAGACACTGGACTGGAACTGCACAATACATCTAGAAATCTCTTCATTTTTCTGTGGCTGTACTTGCTATTTATCAGGACCAGCTGTCCCAAATCAATAACATATGGTGTAAAGTGACACGTGGAGGAAGAACAGATGACCAGGACACCGAAGGATTGAAAACAATGATTTAATCACAGTCGTTACAAGCACCTGCAGTGTCAGTGTAAAACAATCACTTTGGACTCATCTGTGTTTTGTACAAACGTAATCACAGTGCAGAAGCACACAGCCCTAAACAATTCACAACAAAACCATAGAGCTCTGAATGAGGCAGCACCAGCACAAAACAACAGTGGAAAGTGTGTTCATCATTTAGTTCAGCACTGGGTCAAAAAAATTACAACAGCATTTTAGTGACATTACAATGTCAAAATTCTAAATCACACAAATCTTTTATTCTAGATTAAAGTATAAATGTTACAAACTTGCTGAAGAGTATAATTTGGTACCAAATTTTGCAAGGATTTAAAACCTGTGATAATCTCATAATATTTATGCACTGCCCGTCCCAAAATAAAGTCAATATTAATTGTTTGGGACGGGCAGTGTATATTTCTACTTTGTTCACACATTATTACATTTTAACTTTAATCTTATAACACTAAAACCTTCAATTTGACCTTATGCTCAAGACATGACTTGACTTCAAATTTTTAGATTTAAATGTGGCACAAAAACACTTTCATAAGAGAGTTTAATAATTGGGCACATGATAAAATATGTTTTAACTTCAGTAGTCCACTTTGACTCCCCAAACAAATCATGTTACATACAGTACACAAGTAATATTGTGTTGCATTACTAATCAGAATTAAATTTAGGCAGGTCATGACTTCCTATAACTAATAAAAAATAGTTGAAAAAAATGAAAATTCTGTCATCAGTTATGGTTGGTAACCGAACAACGGTACCCATTTGCTTCAATTGTACGGACACAAAACCAAGTAAAAGGGTACCACCATTGTACCAACATTCTTCAAAAATATCTTCTTTTGAGTTTAGCAGAAGAAAGTCATGCAGGTCTGAGATGACAAGAGGGAGAGTAAATGATGACATCATTTTATTTTTGGGTGAACTATACCTTTAAACTAATTTGATTGAAGTAGGTAACACAAACATGTATACTGATATGCCTTATCACTTTATTTTGTCAAATACAAAAGACGTTTACCCAAAAAGTGCATTTACTCACCCTCATCTGTTGTTCCAAACGTTCTTCTGTGGAACACAAAGAATGTCTAACCACTCTCTCACATACAACAAAAGTGGTTGGGAGCTGTGACGGTCAAAACTTGAAAAAGGGTGAGTAAATGACGACAAAATTGTATTTGAATGAGTCCAGGTGCATCTCTCTGAATGTGTAGGCCTCAGGACGGTGTAGAACAGTGCTGCTGGTCATACCGTTGGTAGTGTGATGCTGTGAGGACATCAATTCAGTCTTAGTCCGACCTCATTTATCATATCTTGTCAGTTTTTTGGCTGTGCAATGACAAGTGAAAGCATTTCACAGTGAAGCAAATAACATTCAGCGCAGCAGAATCCAACTCAACCCCTTCAACCTTTGGTGTCAAAATAAACCTTTAGATACAGAACTGCTAGTATAAAACTGACCTCCTGATCGAAAGCCTACTTGCAAACCTGATTTTGTGTATCTACCTCAACATTTAAATCTTGAACTTAAATAATCTCATGTTTTCCCCTGAATCACCATCTCTGAAATCACACACTCACACATCTGAGCCTCACATTTGAAGTGTTAGTATTATGAGAGGGCGGGATGGGATTTCATCCCTATTTAGCGCATTTCATCGCACAGTAAACAGGTCAAACACACGCACACTCGGCAGATCTGATGGACACCTACACACTATGTTTTCAAAGCACACACACTCGGCAGATATAAAAAGTTAGCAGAACTGAGGAGAGTGAAAACGGCCCGCTTGAGGTCTGGCGCACACCCACACCGGGCTGGGGACACAGTGGCAAAGCCGGGGTGGGCCGTACAGAAAGGCAGCCTGGCATGAGATGGCTTTGCCCAGCTCAGATCAGAGCTGGACTGGAGCCGTGAGTCAGAGTCAGCAGGAGAGGATAGTGGATGTTCCCATCATACACCTCCTTGGATTCTCTTTGCATCTGAAAAATACAATGAATATAATCAAGAATTAGCGCTTATTGGAGCATTTATGGACCATTTATGTTCAGTACTGACACACTGGAAGTAGAAAATGCTCTACTGCTCTTCAGCTTCAAAAAAAACCTTGCCCTTCACTTTAGGAAACCAGTGCAAGAAGTCTAACAAACAAGGACAAGCGACAAGAACCGCACTAACAACTTCATAATGGCTCACTTAGAGGTGCCTGCAGAGAGTATGTCACACAGGCTTGCTGTACAATATGCCCCGTGGGTCTGCTTTTCTGCCACTCTCTGAGCTCTTGAGTTGCGGCAGTACACTCAGTGCACTGCCAGCATGTTCTGCCCTGGAGCTCAGGCCTGTCCCAACCAATCAGCTCGCTCAAAGTCCCACACGCTCCGCCAGGACCCAGAAAGAGCAAGCTAAGGGAGAAACGTGCAGTTCACTTATGAAAATAAGCTCTCTACTAACGTGTGTGCTTGCTGACACGTGCATAGTTTTCAGAGGACCGCATTATACTTTTTCATTATTTTTATATTTCCAATGAGGTTGAATTTGTTAACAATTAGTTTCTGCATTACCTAACATGAACTAACAATGGTCAATACTTCTACAGCATTCATTCATCTTAGCTTGTGTTCATTTCAGTTTTACTGATACATTTGAAAAACCAAAAGTTGTATCTGTCAACATTAGTAAATGCATCATGAATTAACATGAATAATTGTATTGACATTAACTAACATTGATAAAGATGCTGATAAACTATACTGCTCATGTGACCATCCACCTCCACCTACCGGAACTGGACACCAGATATTAAA
Source organism: Triplophysa siluroides (assembly GCA_006030095.1). NCBI lineage: Eukaryota > Metazoa > Chordata > Actinopteri > Cypriniformes > Nemacheilidae > Triplophysa > Triplophysa siluroides. Next base: position 4,950,071 of record VCII01000868.1, on the reverse strand, counting down.
GGACGCCATCTTCCGTGTGCTCAAAGGTGAACTCCGATCTCATAGAAAAATGAAACTTACTGCTGCCGTCGACGGTCAAAACAACACTGAGTTTGCAGCTCTTTAGCAAAGTCATCGTGATGATGTCATGAGGTATGTTTAAGAATTCCTTTGCCTTGTAGCTTTCCTGTTTGTCATTGAAATAACATGAATTAACTTCATCTTACTTGTATGAAATTAACTAATTTCACACCGACTTATTTGAATGACTTTCAGGTGGACAATACATGTTTTGAGCAGTCATAGTTAAAATAGGGGAAAAGTATTTTTTTATATTTTTAATAAACCAAGTATCGCTTCTCAATTTGTTGGATATTATTGCTTCTGGTTTGTGCATTTTAATTCACAAACTCCTACAAAGTATGTTGTCTCTCAAAGAAGAGATTAGACTGATATTTTTCTGATATCTGGACTCTATCACCAGGGGTTTAGTAAAATATAAACAAATATTTCAATGTATTGGTAATAAGTACATTCTCTGAGAATTTAAATTTCAAGTTTTGAAAAAAAACTCACATATTGCTGGAATTGCCCAGATGATGTACAACACTCACAATTATAACCATTCACACTTATTTTGTCCGGAATGCACTGTTCTTGTGGTTTGACAAAAAACGTGTTCCCTAATCAATTCTACAAAAGCTGTAAAAAGACCTTGGACATTTATATTTTACCTATGAGCAGACAATAATAAAATGAAAAACAAATTTCTTTGAATGATTTTATATATGGACGGTATGTTTTAAGCAGTCATAGTTAAAATAGGAGAAAGTATTTTAGATTAAAAATATTTTAATAAACAGAGATAGTACAGAGGGACAAGATTTTTTTGGAAGCACCGCATCTCAATATGAATTGTATACACTATATGCTTATGCTAGGCCTCGTCTCTGTTAAAAATGTTATATCCCCTCCATGTGCAGTTGAAAAACTTTTCCAGACAGAACTCAAAGCAAAATGGCGCATCTTTGAGTTCTGATGTATCTACACTACCTACAAACCCAGAATGACCTATTACTGATCCATATGAAATCTATATAACCATTATTAAGATATTCCCACATGCACATCTTTTTCATCTCTTTTTGGTTTGCGATAACACAAAAGATAAAAGGCTGCTCTCTTGCCCTTGATGTGCGTTATCTCTCTCTCCACCCCTCGACACAGCAGCCGATGTTTGAACCCGCGACCCCTCCGTAATCGGGCCGGCCAGCCGACCAACGCTAAGCCCAATGCGAGAATCGACACATTCTCATTTAAATCTCACACCGACCCAGACAAGACAGAAAGTGCAAGAGCGAGACAGAGTGTGTGTACATATATTTGAGATATTTGACTCTGAAAAGCAATCAATCTAAAAACAAACATGTTGTCTATATCAAATAGTTACCAGTATAGGAAATCAATTGCTTAACAATCAGATCGGCAAATCAATGTAAATGTAAATCTTAAGATTTAAAAAATATATACGTTTTACCAAAGCTCTTCCCCATACTGACAGGTCAGTATCTGGTGGTTTTAAGTGGGTGATGTTTCAAAGCATTCTTGTTTTAAACCCAGTTTTCCATTGTCAGGTAAGTGAATTGTCACATCCATAATGACCCATATTGCTCAAAATGGGCACATGAAAATTTAAATAACCATTTTAACTTATGTTTATAAAGAGCCATCCCTTCTCCATTTGTTTGGTATTAGTGCTTCTGGTTTGTGCATTTTAATTCACAATTTTGAACTAAAACAAAAATACATCCATAACGTGTTAATTTTGTTCTTTTTGAAATATAAGAATTGTGTAAAGACTAATATTTTGCTGATGTCACCAGGGGGTTATGTAAAATATAAACAGAAATTTCATTGTATCCGCAATAAATACATTCTCTGAGAAATATATTTCTAGAATTGCCCAATTAAGATTAAGATTATTCACCATTGTTTTGTCTGAAATACTGTTCTTGTGGTTCTCAAATCGATTCTACAAAAGATATAAAAAGACCTTGGCCATTTATATTTTACCTGTGAGCGGACAATAATAAAATTTGCAGCAGTGAACTATTCTCTGTGAATTTCAGTACTGATGGTAAAACAGTCTGCTTTTATTGCATAGAATGAACAATGGTAAATAAAAAACTTTTCTTATTTAGATTTCTAGATCATCATTCAAAAATAAACAAAAAGTAAGATGGGCTTGAAACAAGTTTGAAATGTAATTTTTGGGAACTAGCCCTTTAAAGCTGCAATCTGTAAAATGTGCCTCTCTATTGCCATCTCTGTCCGAAAAATGTAATTGCAGGTTACTGTATGTACATGCTGAAAAGCAACATTGTCCACAAATTATACATAACTATTAAAAGCTCACCGTTGAAGACTGTTTATGTACTTGCTCAATAACAGATTTTTGTTTAGTTTTAACTAACAAATATCACATATATACAGCTTTAAATATACTGCTTACTTCCGTTGTGTATGATGCTTGGGCAATATTGTGGGTAAAACAATCATGTCAATAAAGTTCTTTACAATTTGTAAGAGAAAGGTGGAGCTGTAAAAGTGTTAGAGGGTGATATAACAAAGTAGCTTAAATAAAGAGAGCAAGAGAGAGGAGAGAACGCGGTGAGCTTACAAAGGTGAAAAGTTTAACAAGCAAAGCTGTTCCTCCTGATCACAGTCTGCTAATCAGCTTCATGGGTGGCTGGACAAATCGTCTCCTACGTTTTAATCGCACGGCTGCCAAGAAGCAAGTCATTTATTTTATTGCTGCTTTCCCTACCTCCCTCACCCTTTCCAAGGAGAGAGAGAGAGAAAAAGAGAGAACGTCAAATAGCAAGATGAACTGGACGTCTGGACACAACAGGCCCCAGAAATGGATAGATTCTGGTGTTAAACGAGAGGAGAGCCGATATGGAGAGGGAAGCGGGCAGATAGGCAGCTGGAAGTTGGGAGGATGCGGAGAGATTAAGTTAATATGTGTATGTATATGTGGGCACATGAGGGTGCTTGTGCGGACGGGGGATGTCCGAATTAAAATTCATGACTCTCTTCACAACCATTTGAGTAACAAGATTAAGATGGCCGAGTAGAAAATAGCTGCATTATCAGGCGGCTTGCAGCTCCTCCAGCTGCTGGTGCTCTATTCCAGAACAGTGGGGATAAGAGGATAACACGTGGCCCCCGCACCACATCCCCGCACCACTGAGAGGCCAACCTCATCCCCCTGCGCCAGCCCGACTGCACACACAGGAGGGAGGAGATCTAGAGTCTTAAAGAAAACACTTCAATCTCCAAGACATCAGACGCCGGCTGGAGGTGAGGAGTGTCGGACGGCTGTACGCGTAAGTGCGTACAAGGGTGTTTGGGAGGGGCCGTAGACTGTATTATAAAGAAGACCGCGACTTGGTTTTGGGAGGTGGGGCATGTGATCTATTGTCTGGTGTGTGTTTCTTTGTACGTTCTCACAAGCTTTCCGGCCAAAACGCACATACAGGGGGCATGGTGTTCATTAGAAGATAAGAAAGAAGAATTAATTACTTTGAGATATGATGAGGCCACTTCAGGTTGCTCCTCATATCACACACACGACTGCATGACCCGACGACAAACCGGGAGTTAAGACGTACGAGCACAGGCGCGAACAGTAGGACTCTTGACTCAGCTATCTCGGCCCCTCGCTGCTCGTGTCATTATCCACACAGAAACACAGTAGGTGGTCCGGCTCAAAAAGACCCCGCTAGAATTCAGGTGCATCAGGGCACACAATGACGGGGTGAGAGCATTAGGTACTTGTGTCCGTGTTAATGGGCATGCATGGCACACTTTTGACTAATAAAAATCACCTGGAAAATACTCCTGCTGGAAATGAATTCGGCTTAAAAAGGAACTCACATTTCCAAAATTTTCCCGCTTGAGATGTAACAACCAGTTCAATGTAAGCAAACTAGCTAAATGTCTCACAGGCAGACGCCGTTTATGATGGCATGAGAAATCACAGGAAACCTACTCGTGTGTCTTTTATGCTATGTCTATGTGCTTTTTTTTGTAAAGCTGCTCTGCAACATATAAATTATGAAGTGTTATATAAATACAATATAAACTTGAATTGAATGAATCCTGTTTTAGTCAAATCGGTCGAGTTTGGAACATTATATTTATAACATTTTATACATGGTTGTCAAATAAGCGTAGATCACTTTTAATAAGACAGAACTTTCTCTTTGTCACAAAGGGTCTTGCTACAGGTGTTTTTCTTTTGTGCTTTGCTTTTTCACAAACTAAGGGCTTAAAAACTTTTCACTTCACTCGCTGCATTTGCTCACCTTTATTTAAAAGAAATGTAAAAACACCCGCACTCCTTCTCCCTTCTCGATTGATGGCTTTAAATTCGCACACTCTTTCCTCGGTTGCCACAATGACCACTTGGTATTTTACTGTCCATCACTTCAGATATAAAGTTCCAATCACTCAGCTCTAGAGCCCTGCTGGTAGACCCATTTTCCTCAGGAATAGGCAGGGCCGCCACTGTCAAGCCTGTGGGGCATAATGGGTCCTCACAGCTTCTACAGTAACCAAAAATGGCAGCCGTAGCGGTCCTATTGGTGCCAGTTAACCAGCTGGACACCACTGCTGCCCTGACCTGGACACAGTGTTAGTGCCTTCATGCAGAGGAACAGATGTTGCACACTGTTCCACTTTTTTATAGTCTGGTTTTCAGAAAGTGCATACTTTTCGTGTGCCTGCTGACTTTGCATGCTGTATTTCATACAAGCATGCTTGTTGACACTTTTTGACACTTAAGACATAGGGCTTCACATCCAGTACACACCTTGAGGTGAAGGTCCCACACGTTTGAGTCGTAGTTGTCATAGCGACATACACAAGGCCTGCGCTCTCTGCCAGTCTGCAGAATTCTGCCAGCGTGTCTCCTCTGGTAGGGGCAAATACAAGAGCCGTCCCCTAAAGAGAAAAATCACAAACACACAGTTGACAGACATTTATTTTTACTATCACCGGTTATTGTTTATCTAGTAATATACTAAATGATAAACCGCAGAGTAACAGGTGGCACAGAAAGTACACACTTCACCTTTAAACCGAATTGCAAGAATGTTTATGCCAACAAACAGCCTCATACTTTAAATGTCCAGCGAATGGAATTTAGCGGCATCTAGTGGTGAGGTTGCGAACTGCAACCAACGGCTCGCTCTATCTACTGAGGCTGACACATGACAAAGATATTGTCATGTTTTTAACGCATATACGAAACGCGCTCAGTTTGTCCTTTTAGGGCTACTGTAGAAAACATGATCAATTCCATGTAAAGGGACCGGCAGTGTAAATATAATGCTTCATTATGAAAAGTGTATTCAAGACCTTTGAAGACATACAGTAGTTATGAATATTAAATTGCATTTCTGTCAATAGATCCTCCCCAAAAAAATGACACACTGGACTTTAAACGAGATGGCTACATGAAGAAAAATTCACAGGCGAACTTAATCTTTCAAATGTTGTAGGCTCTGTTTTCTCCATCCAGCCTAACTCATCTCGGCTGCGCCTCAAAGCCCACTCGCCGCACGTGGTGGTTTGCATCATTACATTCCATTTGATTTCTCCCAGGTATTATATTAGATAATAAACAAAAAGATTAAAGCTCACCTAATCCAATCAATGGCTGAATGCGCATCCCCTCTCTTTATAGATCAACAAGCCCAGACCAACTAGACAAGCTAAGAGGATTAGCCAAAGGTTCCACATTTCTTTGAAATCTTTTGGTTTTAAATATTATTTCATATGTTATGCTCACATTACTGCTTTGATTAAACGGCCACCCCACACGAACGAAACAAACAAGGACTAATATGAGGAAAACAGGATCATTTCAGTGCAACAGATATTTTTGTTTTCTCATAAGCTCTACATGGGGCCATACGGCACATTAAAAGCGCACGCATACATCTGCAGATGTGTCAATCAGCTGTGTATGCTGCTCGGATGATCCACTTTCATTTTGCAATAACAAATTAGAATCATTAGGTGGAAAATTAATTGCTTTTGATATATCTGCTCAAACATTTGATCAGTACTGCTATGGGGAAAGTCACCAACATTAATTTGGCTTTACTGTTTTCGTCTTCGCCACGAGGGACAGAATCAGACATTTTCATTAACTGAATGAGTGATTGTTTTGACTTCTGGTTTTAAAGGTCTAAAAGCATCTGCATATTATTAATAGTTTTCACTATTAACAATCAATTAGGTCCAGACTACAATGCGTCATTTTCTGATAATAAAATAGTCCGTAAGGCTGAATTTTAAAGGCTGTTTGTTAATAAAATTACATACAATTTTTTTTAAATAAGGATGCAGGAATGTGTGACATGATTTTCCAATTGAGAATAGATATTTTAGCATTACATTCTCTTTATAACAAGCACCTTGTGGTTTTACGCACCCATGCTTCACAAAACCACAAAGCTTATTATACCGACTCGAACACTAAAATTGTCAACCTTACATTTATGAATATTATCAAAGTGAAAAAGGCACTCGTGTTATTAAATGACCCATCTCTTTCCCACACGCATACAAAAAGACCTCACATATCAAAGTCAACACATTAAAAACCTTACAGATTAATACAAATCCTTTGTGATCTTTGAAGTGTTTTTCATTTGCTCTACAGGGTCTTATCAAGAGGCCACGAAAGACTCGCGGGTCTTATGATTAGTGCAGGGCATAAAATAGATGAGATGACCCAATCTAAGTTGCACATAATAAGTATTAAAGTATTACGTGATATTAATCCTGCCATTCCATTACTTTCTCAATCACTGCATGCCAACTAATTACTGAGAGTCCAAACACAAAGTCACTTACATCAGGTCGCAGTAATCTTCTTAGTGCATCAACCAGACTGCCTCTGTACTGGTCAAGAAACAGGCTGAGAGAATAAGAGGACGGGAGAGAAAGGCAGAAAGATTAGAATGCATTGCAACGATAATAGTTCAAGATAAAGCAGCAGGCTATTTATTTTCTTTGTTTACGAATAAATCCAGCGGCACAGCGAAAAGCTATTTGTAGATGTAGATGTGTAGATGCTTTTCCCCTTAGAAATGAACAAATATCTCCTTGTCTCGTTTAAGCATCTAAGGTAAAAAATGCTGACAGAGATGAACGATCACAGCAGTGTCAGGTGATGTGCACACGATGCAAAGTCAAAAAAAAGTATCCCCACACCCACAATTTTACAGGATTGAGTAAAACCAAAGTATGTTGTCATAAACAACGTATGGGTCGGATTGTAAATATAAAATGAACATAGACACATGTCCATTACATGAAACCTTTACTAAAAAACAATGAATTGATCTACTTTTTATATGTTTAATTGCTTTTATTAGCTTATGTAAATATATACGGAGTAAAAACACTCTTTCTAAATACAATACCTGATCTTATGATTCATTCCGAATTTAAACTACCGCAAGTACTTCTCCAAGTTTTAGCTGCGTGCCGATGAGATTTACCTGTTTAGTCTTCAGACTTAAGTTTTTAAAACCCTTTTCCTAACACCTCTGACCCGGCTGTACACACTGCTCTCCTTTCCCGGGGGTCAAAGGGCAGAATTATGTTGATTGAAACCAGCGGGATTTGTATGATCCCACTGACCACGTCTTGCGGTCACAAGTTTGACAGCTTGAAGAGTTTCATTAGCAGTTCAACTTTTCACCCTGTGTTTTGGGTGGAGAAGGTCAGTCTCGACAATAGAGGGTGAGTTTAGGGTAAGAGTGGAGGAAAGCTCGACTGGCTATGTTGACCTTGACAGGGCATGTCAAACAAAACCCTGGTTCCATTATACTAGTGCTGCTTCCTCTTTTACTTCATAATAGCAACCTGAGTGATGTAATGCTTTTACTTTGTTTTATAAGAAATCTATATCTTGTATTAACAAGCAAATGACCTTGTGCCTCTGGAAACAGAACATACAGTATATATATATATAAGAGAACATTTACAGGTTATCATTTATATCTTGCATTTCTTAACGTTGACGGTTGTCACAAGTTATCTGACATTCAGATCTCTCTGTTTCCTGGTCTGTGTGAAAAGTGCATTTACAGTTCTTTAAATAGAAGTGGGGTAGTATTACAGAAATACACAACTGTAAACAAAAATCTTAAGCTTAAAATAACATTGGTTGAGACACAATCTGGAGCAATTTGAGAGAAGGATCATTTTTGAAATACTTCTAGCTGAGTTAATCTGAAGGTGGTCATAGTCAGATTAAAATATGAGCGGCTCTGACCCGCTTTTGATACGGAATGTGACGTAATCCAGTGTGCATTAACTTCATCCGCACAATGAAACCTTAAGGATTCAGTGAAGGCATTAGATAAATTACTCGGGGAAAAAAAGACGCTTATGCTGAAATGTTTGAAAGCCTACATAATACATACTCTATGTATACATGCATAAATATTCATGTAGCTATTCACGTTGCTTTTGTTTTTTGGTGTATTGAGAATTCAGTTTGCCTAACAGTCATGTGAGGCTTTCCGGGGCACGGAAGGGATTTTGAGTACAAAAATCCCTACTCTTGTTACACAAACACATTTACAAGTGATGACATTTTGAACCGTTTCACACCATGAAAACCAACAGGAGCACAGGGATCCAAATTGAAATGCACTGAATGATGAGGCCAATTTTGTAAACTACATCTAAAATTATCCCATCTTTCAAAACTATTGTGAAAACAAGTGACCAGTCTCCAAGTAGTGCCATTTATAACCTTTTACACTGAATGTGTATATATTTTCTTTTTCTGCTTACTGTCATTATAGTTAATAGGGCTAAATAATGCAAGTAGAAAAGGAATTGATATAAACCATCATATTTACTTTAAAAAGATCTAGATTTTACACACCATTGCTGTTCTGACAAAATAAATAAGAATACAAAAATGTAAACACACTGCAAAGCTCAACCAGGGATGAAATATGAAAATATTGTAGAAAGAATCCAGCTACATAACACAACTTCTTAAAAACTGAGAAAATAAACAGATGCAAACAAATGTACATAAACACAAAGAGCTTTATCTTGGAGTCACACACACAGGAGGCTTAGAGAAAGGAGAGATGCCAAGCTCTTTTCCATTCAGTCAATCAATCGCTACAGCAGTGATCGCAACACAACCACGCAAGGACTTCAACAACAATCTCAGACTGCCTAAATCACAATGCAATGTGTGTGCTATAAAGTTCATTATGCTTTCAGTTTTTTCTAAAGTGGCATGAGGCAGGCTGACCCCTAACATGAAAATGGTGAAAAAGCAATTGTTACTTCATAGACAGACAGTGTTTTTGTATCAAAAAAGGTTTCCTCATATCAAAACACATATTCTTTAAAAATCATTAAACTGATTGAAGAACCAAACTTAATTTAAAAAGTTTTCAGTAAACCTTCCAGCACAAGAGCAAAATGTTAATACAACTGATGACAGTGGCAATTGCTAAATGACAGAAAATAAATATGCAAAGTGTCTCTACTGTACCAGGAACATACTGAATATATTTTTATAAAGGCAAAGCTTTTATTTACATTTAAACCGATTATGTTAGTATCTTTCAGTATTATTTGCATTTCGTCGCTGAACCTCAGATGTCCAAATTTGCTGTTCAGGGAATCAAAAAGCACCGGAATCTTTAAATGATTAAATACTGTGTTGTCAAAGTTGACAAGCACTTTTCGAATACTTTTTAATGGATAGATATTTGCTAAACCTAGTGAAAAATACTAATACAATAATAATATATGGCAAAAAAAAATTCAGCATGAAATATGCAGATACGATGTTGCAGAAGAACAGCGGCGATATGCTGTTTTTCATATATTCAGCTGAGGAGGTGAATATATATTCATTCATGATATATAAATCAATTAAAACTATGTTGCTGAAGCTTATCAATACTTCGGTGTAATGAACAACACTACAGAACAAAGTAAAAAACCTTCACGCAACAGCATTCCATTTAAAGATCTTAGTATATACCTGTATTTGGTAACGATACTTTACAGGTTGTAAGTCTATGTGATGTTCAGAGTTCCCAGGTCAAGGTCGGCTACAGTACATGTTGCAGACTAGCAAGCGCATCTTCCAAAGTACACAAAGTCAGCCATAAATGGACCAAAGGGAATCTTACTCACATATGGAGATTCACCTGCATCTCACAGGCATCCATTGCCATGGGAACTGCCAGAGGGATCAAGTGGGGGATACTGATGAATGATTCACTTATCGTGAACACGGCTGACTGCTTCTTCAGATGCTTGATCCCAGTCTGGTGATGTTACCATTCAAAGTAAAGATCTAAGTGATGGGATGCAGCATGTTTTTCCAGAGTGCCATTGGACAGCACTTTAAATCCAGCTCTCTGTGTGCGCGTTTACATGAAGTGACTACAGATGCGCTGAGAAACAGAAGCGGGCAACATCTTCCATTATTAAGTCATTAACAGATCATGTACATTAAGGTATTAATGCATATGAAAACTCTTGCTTTAGCTCATGGTGACCCATGTTGGATCAAGCCAAACGGTTCATGATATTTTCATTTTAATGGATACAACACTATATTTCATTTATATATTTAGTAAAAGTAGAACTTTATGTTTTCCTTTGCATGTGATCTTGAGTCATATTTAAAGAATTTCAAAAGAGACCTAAACTGTGTTTTTTGTGATTTATGAGTTTAAGTATGATTAAAATATTATTGGAAAATGCAATAAACTCACTGCAGTCTGTAGCTTGACAGAAACGAAAACCAAAGGCATCAAACCATTAAAATGAGACATTGCTCAGCAGTGAGGAAATATTGCTTCAGACCAGCACTACAAGTGAAAATCTATGAACCTTGAGTGCTTTTGCTAACTTCTTAGCATAGCCACGAAACATAGTTTGCAATCTTCAGACAAGGTGAAAAATGGGCCGTCTTTCGGAACAACCTTTGGCTATCATAGCCGAGTCTCTGTCTCTCTCCCTTCTCCTAGCGTGAACATTGCTGCATTATGTCTTGTCTTTCTTGACAATTGTCTGAAAGACTATAATTAATCGGAGCAGAAGTGTGGCTGTTGACCTTTTCGCAGGTGATCGGCAGCACAGTTATGTCTGTTAATCGCCAAGCGATCACTCTCCTCACCGCGGCAATTACAGATGAGTTGCCAGCGCGAGCAACGGGGGGACGGCCGACGCGGCGTGATTCATCCTAACGTATCTCTCTCTGTCACACGCACACACAAAGTATCTCCTTATTACACACGAATCAATCTCATGCTGGCCCTCGGCTTCACATTTTACCTGCGTATTAGCTGCCATTTGTCTGACATTAGAATAATAGTAGGCTGTGCCAGGCTTTAGTGATCATCGCCAGAGAACACACAGGTATCATTATACCCCGCCTCCGTCAGCCTCACCACTTTGTGCAGGATAGAGACAATGCCAAAGAACATCCTGTGCTTTGGTTGTGTTTATAACAATGTAACAACAGCGTAATCAATTATAATCGATTTTAAGGAAAAGTTTGATTCACAGAATGTATGTGATAAGTGAATGTATATAATTTAAGTAGTATAACGTCTGTAGTGAGAGCAGAGTTCATTACAAAGAATCAGTTCATCCTCCGGCATGTACAGTACAAGCAAACCGATAAGATCCTACAAAAATTCATTTTAAATGAAAATGAAGTAGATTCACTGTAAAGGCCTAAACACGGCAACATATTATTTGAAAACTTCAATTAAACACACGTTATATAAAAATAAAGGCATAAGAAAACATTCAGTGTTCTTTGATCACAGCGTGTCCTTCTGCATTCTGGTTTTCCCAAACAACCCAAGAAGGCGTTCAGAGTAAAATCAAATTCTCTTGCATTACATAATGAAGTCGAAATGTACCAGCAGCTAAATTTACTGCCAAATGAGTGTTAAAGACGCGTGTTATGCACACACAACAATTCATTCACACTGACACACAATAGGGAAAAAAAACAACAGTTCCGCATGTTCAGGACCTGGCTAATTGAAATGTTTGTATTGCTCTACAATCTCTCTCTCTCTCTTTTTCTCCTTGCACAGGCGTAATTATTTGCAATTTGCCTAAGACATCCATTTGCTGGGACGCCAAGCATGAAAAAGAGGCAATTTCTGAAAAATGGAAATGCCTGGCGGAGCCAGCCGAGGGTAAATAATGCAGTGCCATCCTCGGGCTGATGGCTGCCATCTGATAAGCATTACGAGCGCAGGAATATTAATGGCACATCACTGGGACAGCAAGGTGCACGCTCATATTGAAGGTGTAGACATATTGTGGCTGAAGATGCTGGTAATATGCGAGGTATGATATTTATTCTGTGATAGCAGTAAGAATGGCTGCTTCAGAGAGAAGCTCCTGACTTACAGTAAACAGACCGTCACATATAGCATCTCCGACATCAGAAATTGTGTCATTAAAGTTGTCCACAAAGAAAAAGCAGTTTGGCCTGAAAGATCGGTTTTGAAGGTAACAAAGATTGTATAGAGTGTCATATTTAGGGTGACTGTATACCAGCTGACAGTGGATCTCTGAAGAGCTGACAGTTCAACAAAAGAGTCAACCTACCAGTCAGCGCACATCACCACGTCAAAGCGACCCTCCAGAGAAGACACATCATCCTCATTGTCCCATCTCACGACCCTGAAAGTGGACAACACGGTAAGAGAGTCCGCAAGAGCTTATGAAGAACCAATGACAGAACTCAAAAACCCACTGCACAATTTACCCATAATCCCACACTTACAATGAAGTGTCCAGTGTGGGTTTCACACACCTGACACTTTTTTATTTGATGCGTCGTCTGCTGACAATTGTCTTCTCTCTTTTCTTTAAGTGCTAGGGCCGGTTCGCAGGCAAGCAAATCCGATTATTAATTAGCCATTATTAACAGTCAGTAAACAAAAATTATGTCTTGTGGAAATACAATCTCCTCTCTCAGCGGGGGTCCGCGCTGCTTATTCACTGACTTGAGAAAGCGAATCTAGGCCCCCCCACCCCTCCCTCAACCAATCACGCGCGACCTTCACCCCACTCAAACCGCGCGCTCTGACAGGAAGCCTAATCTCTAAAGAAAACAATCAAAGTAATGCAGGCTAATTATACGTTTACTCTTTCACTTCATCAGCCCAGTGTAAATACACAGGGAGGGGGAAATGTGCCGAGCAAGCGAGAGGAGAGAAGTGTGTGGGGGGGTGCGGTTAGATCACTGAGTGCCAAAATGACTTTTTAGGTGATAATGCATTTGCGTGATGGTGTGCACAGGGGATGAGCTGTGTGTTTTGGCAAATGTGAGAGAGGGGTGGTAGTGTGTGTGTTTGAGTTTTCTAGATGAGGGCATTCAATCATGGAGAGTGGCTCATCATCGCTCTGCATGGATACGTCTCGGCACGCAGGGGTTCTAGCGCTCGCCCGGCGGCCTCGGATACACCGATACCAGGCCAACTGGGTTCAGAGAGTGACGTGAAGCCTTGCGACCTCATTTTTGCCTACTTAATGAGACTATTATGTCCTGAACATAAGTGCCATAAATGCCACTTTACCCAAACACACTTTCCTATACTTCATGGAGCGCTCAATAATACCAAACTTTATGTACACTCTGATCGTATTTGTATTAAGAGATAGACTTATTTAGAGATAGAAGCTATTTTATTATCAGATGTTTGGGAGTGTGTGTGTGAGGGTTCTTACCTGGTGGACACATTGGAAGACAGGAGGAGCCCATCTCGCCTGTTTCGCTCTATAACACTGCGCACGTCTGGCACATGGGTTAAGACTAAAAACTGCTTAAAAACGATAGAAATACAAAATACAAAACACTACCCATATAAAGACAGATACACTCATTAGCATTCATGTCAATGTGTGAAGCAGCATAAACGGTATTACAACACAATCTCACATGAATTTAGTTTAGAGGTGGGGTTAGTTTTTAAATAATCATGCATTTGAATAGATTTGATATTGTAGGAATTCATATGAATTAGCCACCTCGTAAAATAGTTACGAATTCCTGTAAGATCAGGTTGGGTATATAGTGACCAAAGTTAAACAATTAAAAACTAACCTGTGCCTCTTTAAAAAGAAAAAATAACTTCCAAGAAGTTTTTTTAACAATGCTAAATGTATGCCGAGAACTTGCTGGGTGATATTAATATTTTTAACCACCTCATTAACAAAAAACATTTTAAGTTTGCAAAAAAACATTAAAAAGGCTCCAGAGTGTTATTTTTTTGGAGGATCTATTGACAGAAATCCAATAAAATATATATACATAACTATGTGGCGGTTTCCTGGACAGGGACTTATCATAGACTAAAATACATTTTGGACCTGGAAACAGCTTGCACAGACATTTAAAAATACTCAGTGCTATTGATTTGTCTCAAAATGCACACAGTTAATACTTTTTTGTAATGCATTTTTGTAAAAACGACTTAAAATGTCCTAATTTAACTAAGGCCTAGTCCTAGTTTAAGTAAGTCCCTGTCCAGGAAACCACCCATGTGTGTTCAGAGGTGTATAAAGACCTAATAATGAAGCGTTATGTCTTTAGAATGAGCTATTTCTATCTACATACACCGCGGGAATTCACCATGTTATTTCTACAGTATCCCTAAATGGACAAACTGCTCTACAGAGTGCGTTTCGTAAATTTGTTATCTCCTTCAGCAAAGAAGCAAGACTGTTAAAGTTGAATCAATTTCATAAAGTCTGTCATGTAATGAAGTCATTCTACATAGTCTGTTTCCTTCGGGCCTCTCTCTCCACACCTCATCCTCAGATTACCACAGAGCTTGAAACCAAATCATGCAAAGAATGGCCATAGGTAATCAATAGGGAGGCTTTTAACCTGCGGCCATCTCCTCAGATGTGCCTCTGCCCATTGTGGTTATACTGCGGGATTGATGTCAGCACATCTATGAATGGACCCCTTGACAGTTTTAGACTAATTCAATTACGATTTCCTGCTTTTTTCACGCTTTCTCTCTCGCTCCACGGAAAACAAGCGTAGCAAATCCAATCTATAGCGGTGGGATGGAGGGTAAATCCCTCGATGAAAGAGGGCAGGAGGGGAGGAAGCAGAGTGTGCGTGTTACACTGGTGCGATCAGCTGCTAAGGAGAGAGAAAGTGGGAAGCTTACAGTGTAATCCAATCAGAAAAATACCACTGGGGGAGAGGTCAGTGCTGCCTGCTGTATCTCTCTCATTTTAAAAGCGCCTTAAGCTAAAAATATACAATATGAGCAGAAATCCCAACATGCAGCATCACTACCTGAGAAATACCTGGACGTTTTTTGCTGTGCTCTAAACCCTAGTGAGCTGGCAATTTATTGTATGAAGGAGGCAATGTAGTTGTGCTACTGACGTGAAGATGTTTAAAAGGACATTTCATTTATACTTTGCCTCCTAAAATAGATTCTAAGCAAGATTGTAAGGCAGCATCCTTGAAAGGCATGAATCCTTAGAAACAAAGCAATTCTATAATGCATTGTGACAAGAAATGGATTATGACTTGTGTGTGTGTTATTAATTTGTGTGTTAAAAAATATAAAAAATTAATTGAGAATCTTTCAGGGACCATTTTTGTGCAATTCAAAGAGTTGGCGTGTATTTAAAGCTTTCCAAATGTAATTAGACAGTTGCTTTATAAGGCAGCATACAGTTTACACAGAAGTACAGTAGTATATTGCTACTTAGAGATGGTATTATCGGACCCAGGCGCCTGGCCCGAAGTTAACTTCTGGTCTGTGTTTATTGATCGGTCTGGGTAGTGGCTTATAATGTAACAATTTATATTTAATTTTATTGTATAATAATTTTATTCAATAAATGATTTGTTGTATTTGATTGTATATTAATTCGGCTGTCAACGTTAACGTGTAAACGCATGCGATTCATTTTTTCAGATTAACACGTTAAAAATATTTAACGGCATTAACGACAGGTAAGACAGAAGGGAAGGGAACACTTATTATAATGGAGAAAAAATATTATATTTATAAAGACATCAGATGCAAAGCCAACAATATTTGAATGTTGGGTTTCATTCATAAAATGATGCTGTTAAAGAAATAAGTTGTTTCTAGATTAATTTGGAGATAGAATGTGAAATTATTATAATGTAAAAGTATATTTAAAATCATAAATGCTGTGTGGGATTAGTTAGTAAAAAAATGTTATCGATTGACAGCACTAAAATAAACATGTTAAACAAAATAAATAGTGTACGTTTAATTTCACTTTACGTGTGCGATTAATCGCAGTTAATCACACGAACAGGGTGCGATTAATCGCAATTAAATGTTTTAATCTATTTACATTGACAGCCCTATAATATTATTTTATTTAATAAACGTTTTGTTAAACCAGCGTTTTGTTACCCAACTAACATTTCTTCTACTGGTAACCCAAAATAATACTGGCAACGAGATCTCCTCACACCCCTACAATTTATTGTTTGTAGAAATTAAACTGCAATAATCTTAGTAAACATCTACAATTTTTGCGGTCTTTTGTTTCTCAAAAATGTTCTGGGGACCCCTTAAGAACATTCTGGAGGCCGGACCCCAGTTTGAAAACTAGACTTTAGGGCAATCCTATCACTGACATGCTAATTTCAGTCGCTTTATAGACTGAACACAAACAAAGAACGAAAATACTACACGGTTCTATACGCTACAAGACTTTCACGAGAATTTGTTGTTCCTGGCCCGATCATCAGATCTCTGCGTGTTCTATTATGGCAGAAACATCTCTCAAACAAAGCACTGCCAATTAATTCCCAATCAGCCTACTGCCAGTCTATTCACAACCCATTACAGGAAACATTTCAGAGACAGACGTTGAATGTTGTGAATATGTCTTGCTCGGTTTCCCTTCCCTCCATTTTCTTTTTAACAAATCTGCTCTCAATACAGAATTGTGTACATTTTTATGCCACATCTTTTGTTCTGAGTCTAGGTATTCAATAAAAGCTCACTGTAGTGGCTGTTGCACTAATAAACACCGGCACCGTAATCTCCCGCGTTTTCCCACCTTTGTGAGACAATGACTTTCTAGTCGGAGCGACTCTGGTGGAGAAACAAGAGATGGAGAGAGGAATACAAAAAAGGGAGAAAGGAAACGGGTAAGGAAGGTTTGAGCTGTGCCCTGTCACCTGTTTAAGCTTCATCTGTGCTCCTGGCAAAAGGGAAAGTCAATAGAGGAATGGAAGATTGGGGGGGGGGGGTTAGACAAGGAGCAGGTAAGTCAACACACACAGCGGTAGCCTTCAATGGTATGAATATGTATTAAACATGCTAAATGCAGGTTTCGGGTGTCAGCTGGATGATTTGACTCACATTCAGATGTGTCGGGGGTGGGGTGTAAGGGTATTCTTTGAGAAAGCTGGATGTGTGAGGTGGTACGTGGTAAATAGGGGTTAAATAGACGTCAAGATTTTCCATTCTACACTACGTCTGTGGAGATGAGTTTCACTACCGCATGTTTCCTTCCAAATGCCCGGGTGTGGAACACACACACCTGCATTGGTCCGTACTACAAGGATACTTTGAATCGCCTTCTCGTTTCCATCAGATAGCAGAACTTCCTTCACATCAGCACAAACTGCAATCTGTGGAAAAGAATAGAATGAAAATAAATGAACAGAAACAAAAGCCAGACATCCTCACAACACGGCACACAATCACGTCATATCGGAACGGCACCGGTTCTTTTTAAAACCCCACTCCAAACCGACCACCCTGTCTCACTTTCTCTCTCGTTTCTGCTCCCTTCCATCCATCGCCGTCTCTCGGCCGTTTTTTCATTTTACGTCTGCATTATTTTAATCATTCAATCAAATCAGTCAATACTTTTATCATTCCCGGTGGCTGGGAGCCCTCTATCTT
This sequence comes from Triplophysa siluroides, assembly GCA_006030095.1. NCBI lineage: Eukaryota > Metazoa > Chordata > Actinopteri > Cypriniformes > Nemacheilidae > Triplophysa > Triplophysa siluroides. The sequence goes on along the minus strand of VCII01000868.1, from coordinate 4,932,054 downwards.
GCTATCACTCTGTTGGGTAATTGCATTGTGACAGGGGATGATGGCGAGCGCAGAGCCTTTCATTTGCAGTGTGGCGTTTATCAGGCGGGGCCATCGCGCTCCGCTGTCACTCCTTACTCAGCTCGTCAGGCCTGCCTGATGCCCTTCATATAACTTTGCATTGGGAAGCCGCTGCCTTTGTGCTGCTCCGCTGTCAGCTCTTTCTTTGCTCTTTTATATACAGTCTTTTCATTCAAGTAGTCGTCTTTATCAGAGCCGGTGTAACAGTTGTTTGGAGAGGCGCAGTGGGCAGACGTGGGGACGGGAGGATCGTGTGCGTTCGTAAAGGCGGTCGGGAGGTTTCAGGTTGCGCTCGTGAATGATACGATTTTACATTTTGGCCCGATATTTGGGATTTTTTTTATATATCTTGACTACGACGAAACTGTCACTTTACAAAAATAATTACATTTGTCATCATGTAGGATTATTTCAAAGGGCAATTCCAGCATTATGGATGTGACATTTTCAGTCTTGAAATATAAATTCTCCGATATTAAAATGTACTATGTTTATATTTTACTAAGTCCCTGATGGTAGAGTCCAGACATCAGAAAAATATCAGTCTTTGCACAAGTTTTCTGTTATAAAAGAGGGACAAATTTATGCGTTACGGATGTGAAAAAACATGACGCACGTTTTTGAGAGACAACATACTGCGTGCCAGAAGGAATAATACCCAACAAATAGAGAAAGGATGCTCTTCATAGACCACAACATTTTTTAAATGTTCGTGTGCCGACTTATGAGGAATATGAACCATTATGGATGTGACAATTCACTTACATGACTAAGATAAACTATGACATCTGACAGTATTGTGAAAACCTTAGATTTTTTCCTCTAGAGGTTGACATTTGCATGGAATTGCCCATCTGCTTTTTCTTTGCATGTTAATGGTAAACAATGCAAGACATTGGGTTGTTCCGGTATCAAGTCGACACATTTTGAATGAGTGTAACCACAAATAGTTATAAAATCATAAACTTTTATAAACCTATAAAAAATATTTTAAATAATATAAAAAAAGACGTTTATAAGAGGCACGAGCTGAAAGAAATGTTGTCTTTAGTAAATGGCTTAAATGATTTGATCCGAATGTGACACTGAGTAACTATTCTATTTGCTCACATTTGGCACTTGGCAAATGTTATTTTAGCACCCTGGTAAAATGTATTAAAAAGTGAAAACAGCGATAATAAAACAAGAAAGAGACACAGACAAACCGAGACAATACAGCAGTAATGTTTCTCCAGCGTCATGCATTGTTTTTTGCCCTATGGGCAAGTGTCAAGTCACATGGCCCCCAGCACCAGCTAGCCATATGGGCATTAAGACCTGCAGGAAACCAACCCAAAAAAATCTAAGCAGCACTGCCAAAACCCTGCAGGGCACCTGACGGAGAAGAGAAAGGGAGGGGAGAGCACAGAGGAGAGACGGGGAAAGCATAAGAGATGCAAGAAATGCATGTTTCCCGCATGAGTGATGTCTGTAACAAAGCTGCCATGAAGAAGTCGGTGGTGAGGACGAGAGAAAGGAATGCTAGAAGAAAAAGAGCGAGAGATTGAGTGGGGGACGAAGAGGGCGATCCACTGGAGGTCCGTAATGTCACAACACGGGGGTATTGAGTGAGGAGATACGGGAAAGCTGGTCTTGTGAAGGCGAAATCGATAACATGTTAAGCCTGTCCATCTGGAGAGGCTACTACAAACTACCATACACTACACACAGTCAGAGCCTAAGCCACTGGTGTGAGTGTGTGTGTGTTTCTGTGTTTGACCGAGAGTAAAGAGTGAGAAAGTGCTTCCATTTGCATGCCTGTGTGTTTTTGATGAAGTAAGCCCACTGGGCTGCATGTGTTTATGGTCACTGAGGTAGAAATGTCAACGTGTGCTGGCCGATTTTGTGTTGCTTACAATATGCCCATGTTAGATTACCCATGCTGATGGAAATTGCCATTTGCCTGTGACTGTCAGTCTGTGTGAGCATAGTGTATGTCATTTTGTTCACTTTTGACTTACCATGAGCCCAGCAAGACATGTCATCCCTCCACCCAACTCGCACACCGAGGAGCCCCTGTGAGATAGAGAGAAAGCGATGCGTTTAGCATTTAAGTGAAATATCAGTATTACATCGCCGAGTAAGCTTGCTAGCTGAAAAAAAACGTAGTGGAGAACAAATGAGATTAAGAAAAAACAAGAGAGAGATAAAGGAAGATGCAGAGAGGGAGAGGGACGGCTGTTGTGTCTTAACAATAACGCTAATTAACTTGCCTGTGTAGGGGGATACCATTGATTGGAATGCAATTCCACCGGGCTCATTGATCTCAACCTTCCTTCTCCCTCTTTCTCTCTGCATGTGGGAGAATGTGGGTGTATGTACATTCACAAAAGAAGAATTGTCCTTTTTCCTGCTGGAAATGTGGATTTGTGGGCAGCAGGAGCATTTCATTCAATTTATGGGGATCACTTTGGTTCTGTACTGTACTGCTGTACAAAAACAATGTGACAGTGGCACTGTGACGGCATCACGTGTTATTATACTGTGTATGTTTTTGATATAAAAAGTGTTGAATGATTACCATTTGGATGGTACTTTAAATGACATTGATATCGAAAAAAAAAAATGGCAACGATCCTTTCCTTATAGACCACTTTGGAAGATGTACACAACGCTGGTCCAGAAGAACTTCCTGTTTCAGTTTTTTAACACTACACAAATGTTTGAACAGAATACAACGAATTGAACATTTATAACTGAATCAAATCAAAATGTTGAACAAAAATCTTTAAAGATTTTTTATATTTATAAAATCTTAAAAATAAAATAATGAAACTGGAAGTGCTTAAGGATCAGTGTTTCCATTTGCGAAGTGGTATATATAGTTTTCTTTTTAACCTTGTGTCCTATGATGTAACGTAAAAATAAGAAAACAAGCTGCTAATAATATAGTATTCTTTATTATCCTATAGTTTATATTTAGCCTATAATATAAAATTGCATAGGACAGATTTATTTTTTCATTGTTATTTTTATCCCTACATGTTCGCTTTCACACCATAGGACACATTTACAACCCCCCACACACACATTTGTTTTTTCTATAATGCTACCCATGTTATTTTGTATATCGTATGTTTACTAAGCATTTTCTTTGAATACATGAAACAATAATTCATGAATTTCCTCCCAAATAATAACAACCCCAAAGTATAGTTAACCAACACACACATACTTCCCACAGAGACCTGCACAAATAATTCATATGAAAGGTAATTCGTATAATTTACATAGGAAGAAATGGAATGAGATAAAAATGTAACACTATAATCTGCATAAAATGTGTCTGTCCTACACAAAATATACAGTCCTCACATAGCAAAAGCAACTCAGCCCACAACCACCTGGGCTCTCTTTCTCTTAAACACACACACATACAGACACACACACACTCACACACTGGTAGCGAGACTTCATCATTTTGCCAGTCATTTCTATGTCTCCATGTGTTTGTCGGCTCTCAGCCCGTGATCCGACACCTTCCATTGACAGAGACACGAAACGGAGGATGAAGTGAGAGCGATTGTTGAATGAGGGAGTGCAATTAAAAATTAATGCGCACAAAACTGCTAGTATGAGCTGCAGCGGGGACAAAGCCCCAGTGACAGGTAGCTATTTGGCTGTACATTGGGCTAGTGGAAAGAAAGGCGAAAAACCAGAGGGATGAAGAGAAGAGATGGGCGCTCTCTGTAAATTGACTTTTTTTGTTCTCTGTTATCCTGCTCTTTTTCTCTTTTTTTGTGAGTGGCTGATAACAGGTCTAGAAGATAGCAAGTGGGTGCACAGCACTTGATGACATACAGGAACAAGCGTGTGCAGCCGCGACACACACACGCGCACAAACACGCTGCTTGTGCACATGCAAATGAAATTTTGGCCTTTGATTAAGAGGTTTGAATATGTGCACAAGTAATACACAGACTACATCACATCTCAACACCAGGGCTCCAAAATAAGGGCCCAGGGGCCAGTGTGGGAGAGTTTCAAGTAAGTTAATATAACCACTGACTCGATACAAAACTCCATTATAATTAATATTAAAAATATTTGTATACTATACCAATAATACAGTCACAGAAAAAAGTTAAGAGACCATTTCAAAAGACAATTTTTTTATTTTACCATTTATAGGGTATGTTCCTGAACTTCTAATAAAAATATTGGTTCTATTTGCACTTATTTTTAAGACCTCAAATACTACAAAGAAAAGTTTGTATTCATTTGTAAGCAATAAAACAGTAATATTTCTACATATTTGGCAATATAGTGACAATATTTGACACTTTATGTCACTCCTGAGGTTTGATTTTGACGAAATTCAACAGACAGTGAACTGGCTTAAATAAAGATTTGGAATGGTCTCTTAAATTTTAAACAGATTTTATATATATTAATTTTTTTTAATTAAAACTACTTGCCAGCTTATTGTTAAACATTCACACACACTTCTGCACACCCATTGGCCCAAGGGCGCAAAACCCTGCTCTGTCTCTATATGCCCAGTTGACCTTCAGCTTGCTGCTGTGTGATCGATAAGCTTCTCTTCCCTCCTCTGCCTCTTGAATGTAAAAACAGGAAATCAAAGGATTGTGTACCGCCTTGAGTGCAAATCAAAAAGTGCCCCTTGCTTCTCTCTCATATGGCCAAAGTGACAGAGAGGGAGCTAAAGCAGAGGCAGAAATATGGAGCAAAAAGAGAAAGCAAGAGAAAAAGAGAACGTTGGCTCACGTAAACATGTGACGTTTCTTCAGGCAATAGAAGGCCATCACCTCTTCAGAGGGCCAAACACCTGAAAGAGAAGAGAGAGGTTAGAGGCGAACATCCGATAACCATTTTAATGGTAGTCAATGGTGCCCCAGAAATCTCAATACCTATCATTCTTCCAAATATCTTTGTGTTCAACAGAACAACAACATTTATACAGGTTTGGAACAACTTGAAGTTGAGTAATTCATGACAGACTTTTCATTTTTGGGTGGAGAATCCCTTTAATCTCAGATTTCCTTGCATGAATCAAGTGGACACTTTGATGGATACTCTGGAACTTGAAGAACATAATAGTTGAATGAAACTGTGTCCTAAAAACCAAAGAATCACAATTTGCTTTATTACACTCCGCATACTTGCACAAGGATGCTACCTTCATGTGATGCAACAAAGACAATGTCCCGCTCTCATTCACACTGGTGGTTTCCCTCTGTTCACAGAAAGAACAGCGTCTGCTCGCTTGCTTCCAACACACACACACAAGATTCTGGCTACTTAGACTTGTAAGCCGTGCACAGAGTGAGTGGGGGTCCAGCGAACGATTATCACAAGAAGCAGGCTGGTGGTCTTATCACCCACTGTCAGCCTCTGCTCCTTCTGCTAGCTCCAGCAAGAGCCATAAAGCTGCATTGTCTCTCAGACACACACATACACACACACACACACACACACACACACACACTGCTAAAGAAAATAGTCATTTCAATAAACTTAGGCCCCTGAGCTGTCCTTTGATGGGAGCTCCTTCGTGTTGGGATTTGCGTGTGTAACTTTACTTGTTCGTCGACGCATCTTCATGTTTAAAAATGTGTTAAGTGTTATTCTACCGTTTCCGAACGGAGAACAAAGAAACGTGTTTTGGTGCACAGACACTAATGTTTCCAATCGGCGTGCATAAAGAACTACAGAAATACGAAGGTTAGAGAGAGAGGGAGTGAAAAATGTGTGCGGGTGTGTGTGTAAAACACAGTCGATATAATAAGCAGCTTATGACCTGCCTTTCAGGAAGGCCTGTTAAAGCCTGTCTCTCTCAACCTCTCTGCACCATCAGCTTGAGATTAACTCACCCAAGCAAGATTTAATAATGTCTATTGATAAAACGTCAACATATGCCTCTGCCATTAAAAACAGACAGCACCTGCTTGGTATTCCACTTGCTGATGAACCACATGACATTTCGAGAGGCCAGCCGACGATTTATCACATAAGGATTTTAGTTTGACAGAAAAACTAACTTATGACACTTGGCGGTCATCATAACAACAACTTTATGGCTTTCTGACTATTTCATTCCATTCTCTAAAGCTCTGGTCTCCTCTACGACAGAACGCTGAGAATTGAAAAACTCAATATCTATGAGATTGGAAATATAACACTCAAGAGGCTTGTGGTTTATGAGATTGGTGGTTGGTGTTATTTAGATTTGAGTTCGGCTCCCTCAGGTATTTCCTTAAAAAAATCAGCACTGTTGTATTACAGAAAAAAATGCATCAAAGAACATTTCTGGAGAAAGTGCCGGTGTACTTAAATACGCTGCCTGCGTACAAATGGCCTAATGACATTCTCATAAGTCAGACGTTTTTAAAAATGACATTTGAAATCGACTGATTCAGCAATTGCACAAAATGGTGAGATAACATAGGGGCTGCCTAATAAGGGCAGGAGTTTTTCTGCTTTTAGAGGACTTTTCAATAATAATATGGTGAGATATAATCGTGGCAGAAGTAGACCATAAAGAAATTCATCCTTTCTTGAAAATGATTCGTCATTTTTATTGAAAATTTGTTGAATGTGTTTGAAGCAAAATTACAATTAATATGCAGTAAATGTACCTCTTTTTTGTCTCTTAATTGGATGTCTGTTATAGGACAGATTTTCAAGTTATCATTTATCGACAAAGCACTGTATAACCTGGCTGCCCGATACTTAACTGACCTATTGCTCCCTCTCAACTTTGGTCAACCTTGGTTGTGTTTAAATGTGCTCTATAAATAAACATTCATTCATTTATCCGTTCATTCATTTAAATTCTGTAGCATAGATCGCCAAATGTTTGCTCGGGAGTTTGCAGGGGCAAACGCTACATTTGCACAGCCTATTCACATGACACATTAACATAGAATTAAAAAACTTATAATGTAGTGAACTTATAAAGAATAATTTAAAAACGAAATTTTCGCTAATAATAAGTCGATTTTTAGTAGCTGACAGGGTCAGTCTTTTGTGTAATGTAAACGCATTTTTACACTAAGAGAGACACTACCAATTTAAAAGTAAACCAACAGTTTACAAAACATGTGCATGTTAGGTGTGTTTTGCTAATGCCAGGGGTCAAGATGCACTTGAGGAAATGAAGAAGCCATGAGGTGATGGCAGATTAAAGCTCTTCCTGGGGTAATCCAATCACTTCTCACCATCAATTACAAAATGAGACCCGGAGCTGATCTGCTACTCTCTCTTTCTCTGCTTCCCCGAAAGCGCAATGCAAAACTTATGAGTTCTGTTAAACAAGAGTCAAGCAGACTACAAGCAGTCCTCGTGGATGAACTATTGACCTTTTGAATTTTGTAAAAGTGCAACGCCTGGCTAATCCCAGCGGAAAGGCCAGATGATAATCATATGAGCTGGGATGAGATATGCAGATGCTGCCCGGCACTCATTGCACACAATTTATAACACCACTACTGTATGTGCTTACGTAGGCTTAGATGCTGTGAGGTTAAAGGACAATACCATTTTAGTAATATATACAATCCTCAACAACATACTTTATCAAGTTCAGCAAATTCAGTACTCACTATGACAGGAAAATTGGACCCGGGCAGCCTCTAAGAAACAAAATGGAGAAAGTTGCGACACAGGGTGTTCACAATCCCGTTCGGAACGCCAGCCGGCCTTCAGCTTTCTCCAGATGATCTCCACATTACCGCCGGCCTCAGATAATTCCTAAGCCTCCTCCATTTCAGATCCAATAATGGATAAGAGCGCATTTCAGCATGATCAAGTGCAATCTGTTCCCTCACACTGCTACTTTACTCCCACTCAGGATTACGGCGCACACCCGTACATCCACAGATATGATCAAAATAATATGATAAAAAGCGATTAACTGTTTTTGCATGTCAAAGCACATTTTCACATGTCAGCTAAAATGAACTGTATTTCAAAATAATGTCTATTATACAAGGAGATGAACTGAACTGATATGAACTTTCTGTTTCACAAAAGGTTCTTCGTGGCGAAGAAAGGTTCTTCAGATTATAAAACGTAAGAAAGAAATGTTTCTTTAAAGAACCTTTGACTGAATGGTTCTTTGTGGAACCTTTTAAGCACCTTTATTTTTTAAGCGTGTACCCCAATGCAGGAAATACTATGACGAATATATTGAAATGAATAATCTGAATATTAAACCTTTTCCTGGTTTATAAAATCTAAATGACTTTAATTGACTGTAAATGTCAAAATTGTTTCAGATTTTTTTATACGTGTTAATGTAACGTAAATCTAATAGACAATTTCTTGAAATCACCTAAATAAAAAGTGGCACAGCTTACCCCCACTCTACCCTAGTCTTTGCATCAGATGTAAACACCAATCAGAGCCGTGTCAGAGACAGCCTGTGAACACTCAGTTCACATTCAAGGCGCTTAATCATTTACAACCCAAACGCATTCATACGGACACACACACCCCTCAGCAATGCTCCGTGCACACACCGGCTGACAAAAAACACAGCCTCTAACCCCACAGAAATGACAGAATAGAGAGGAAAAAGCCCCTCCGTCTTGCCCAGCTGCGCACACGAGTGTGTTTTCAAAGCTGCAACACTGTGCCTGGGGTAGATAAGGCTGGCCTCCTCTCTTGGTAAACAACTTTTTGGGATTAGGGGTGGCGGCGTATAATGAGGGGAGGAGAGCCATCGCCGCATTGTCACGGGCGCACGCAGGGGCCAAGGCGACTCTTTGCTCTGCTATTTATCCGGTGGCCTGATAGCTTACTTATCTGTGAGAGAAAATGCCAAAGCTGGCGGAATCTCATCTTCGCTGCGGCGCGGGGCCGACGGCACGCTAATAGATATATCAGCGCGCGGGTGCGGGGCTAAGCCGTTCAGATGAGCGGGTGCAGGCCGCAGCTGATTGATTAGCATAGGCTGGAATGGCGCGAGCCGTTGACAACCCTAGATTACAGCCGCCACGCAAACCTAAATTGCTTACCTCTCTCCACCGCACCGTGGAACAGGGGCCTGGCAAATTACAGCCCTGTCACCTGAACAACGTCTATTTGGGGAATGTTAATGCATATAAACAATTAAAGCGAGAGGGAGAGAAAGAAATGATAGGGATGACACGCGAGAGAGAGAGAGAGAAGGGGAAGAGTTAGATGAGACGGGTGATGAGATATTACAAGTGCATTCGCTGACAAAAACTCCTTTGTTTTCTTTGCGAAATATGAATTGTTTTAGGTTTTTTTGACCTCAGGTTCCTACTATAAACCTGTTAAGACGAAAGAAAGATAGTGCAAGTGCTGCCCATTTGACTCTTTATATAGCATCACAGCACTCGAGTTGGCTGCTATCTTATCCCCTACAGGGCCATGCAGTAATGTAGGCTATGAAACAGCACTGTGAGAAAATGTGTGGGCTCAGTGGGGGATAATGTGTGAACAGTTATCCAGTGGTGCAGGTGTGTGAGATTTAATGTGTACAGGTGAGAATGTGTTAACAGCTATAACAAAGGACATTCCAGATCTTGACACACGCACTCACACAAACACAAATGCATCTCAAGGGCGACACTGTCCATCATATAGGCCAAACTCATATTTAAACTGTAACCATGACAACATGCCTGGTGTCATTTGCTTGACAGGTACTGAAAATAGTTTTTGTCCAACTGTTGAATATGAAACTCTATTATAGAGATAAACAACATGAACATTACTATGACCCCCTAAAGGAACAGTTTACCTCAAAAGTGAAATTTCAGTCATTTTAAACTTCCATGACTATCTGAAGAGGCTAAAACGGATAACTCGAATAAAATATCATGTTTTTTTTGTAGGGATGCACCTACATATTGGCCAACAATCGGCATCGATTGTTAATAGCAATTCAGGAATGATCAGGAAAATGCAATGAATGTGCTCCAAGTATTTAGAAAATGTTAAGAAACATTGCCAATTGAAATCGACTATTAATAGTTGAATTAATAACGTTCAGAAAGTGAAGAAATATTAATTTAATCCTCAGAATCGATATTGGCATCGGCAGTGTCGGTGGAGAAATGTATTATTGGTACTTTATTGTGTTTTTTGAGTTATTACTTATTAATGTAACTGCAGTTGGACTGATATTACTTGGAATGCACGTTGCACAGTAAACCATTTTTTTTTTTTTTATGAAAACAGTTATCTGTTTTTGACAAATGAACCCTTCATGCTTTCATCTGTGAAACAGTTATTTACCAACAACATCTGTTTACAGAACCACAACTAGCCATCAAGTTTTCCGTTTTTCCCTCAATTTCACTTTGCATATACAGCTGCAGAAAAAAATTAAGAGACCATCCCAAATTTTCATTTCAAATCAGCATTTCTAGATGTATTGTGGCCATTCCTGTCCAGTGTTTGTGGAATTTCAACAAAATCAAAACTCAGGAGAAAAGTTTTTGTCTTTATTTTTAAGCAAATCATGGTAACCACAAATGTACTACTGACTCATCACAATAACAGTTTAACCATGGTATTTGCAGTACAACTCGCCAAATTTCATAAAACTGTAGTAAAATCTGCCAAAAATACATGGCTGATACACTCACACTATAATATTTATTTTCTTTAACGTGTGCACATACCCTGTATAAACTACATCCATGACTTTGAGGGGGGCTGTTTTTGGAGTTTCTTGACTTGGTCAACATGAAAGTAAAGATTCTTCTGAATTTCTCCTTTCGTGTTCCCCGGAAAATACGAATAAAGTGTTTCAATGATGGGTTTGGAACAACATGTGGGTGACTAAATAACGGCAGAATTTGCATTTTAAGGTGAACTGCTCCTTTAGGTTCTTGTTTGTACTACTACTTTGTACTATAGCCACGGTCCTACAAAAGAACACCACAACCTGTTCACAAACTTTCTCTCTAGCTTTTTAAAAGTACATTTTTGAAGTCTCAATCTGTCGGTAACACTTTAGTATAGGGACCAATTCTCATTTAAAACTTATTTCTCACAGCATGCCTATTATAAGCATATTGTTTATTAGTACTTATAAAGCAGATATCGTGCATGACCTTATTCTACATCCCAAAACCTACCCAATTCCAACAGCTACCTTACTAACAACTAATAAGGAACATATAAGGAGAGTATTGAGGCAAAAGTCGTAGTTAATGGTTTGTTAATAGCGAGAATTGGACCTTTAAATAAAGTGTGACCAATCTGTCCAGTAATGTCAGGGTGGAAAATTAAAGTGAATTTTCAGCCATTAGACAAAAAGACAAAGCAGACCAGTGTAGTTATATCTCAACATTATATAAATTCATAAAACACAAATGTGTGTGAATAAGTCAAAAAATTGGACTTTGACGCTCTGTGTTGGGACAAGTTCACAGACCATTCCATAGGGCACATATGCTGCCTGTACCCTCACTGCAACATGCAGCAAGAGTACTGGCATTCCCTTCACAACGCTCGCTGGCTTCCACTCTCTCTCTCTCTCTATCTCTCTCTCTCTCGCTCACATTCCCGGAGAACGGACAAGCAGGGCGCCTCCAAGCTTTGCTCCACGCTGCCGCTTTTCACTCTAAACGGAGATGAGCGTGCCGATATCCCCAGGCCAGCTCAGGGGGCCTCTATGTAACCTAAAATGATTTTTAGCACGCCAACTCGAGCACTTCCCAGAAGCAATGTCAACCCACTGCCACAGTCTCTCTTTTCCTGCCTCTTTCTCTCTCTTTCTGTGTGTGCGGATGCCTGCGGGGAGGGAAAAGCAGTGGAGACAGGGGGAAGTTAAAAAGCTTAGCAGCGAGGGTCAGCTCACGACACGAGGGCTTATCGCTTTTCTGTCGTTCCCCGCCGGCAGTAGAAGAGACCTTTTTTCTTCTTCTCATTCAGGTGAAAAGCTTACTACTTCCCCTGCTCTCTCTCTCTCTCTCTCTCTCTCTCTCTCGTTTTCTCCGGTGCACACCCTGGCTCCCTTTCACATCTTGATGCCTTTTAAATGTCACTTATTTTACATGAGGTACTTTGTGGAGATGGGGAATCAGGAGCAATCAGGGCTATTATCCCTGTGGGGCGATGTCGGGTCCAGATGCATTACGACACCCTTCCTCCGGCTGGCCACTGCTGCAACGTGCCACTTCTCAGGGAATTAAGTGGCATTATGGGGGAAGTGGCTGTGATAGGAACAGCATGGCAGTGCAGGTAGAACGCTGCTCTCGCTCGGCCTTTAAGTGAGACCTCACCGGGGTCTAATCAGACAGAAAGCCCTGGACAAAGCAAAGCCTCGGACACAGCAAAACCCCGGCCCACCAAGGGAGAGCAAAGCCATTTAGAGCCACCTTTGCGGCCACGCACAAAATACACTAGTTTTTCTCGGCTTCTTCGGTACGCACCCAGCATGTGTAGGATCACATTACTTCTTCTAAATACCCACCCTCTCTTTTTGCAAATCCATAGATTACACAGATACATACAGTGTCAAAAATGATACCAGTTGTCATGCACCTATTCATTTACGGCAGTCCTGGCGTACACTGTAGGGGAGTGACAGTAAAAGACCCGTAGACCAGTTATGATGAATGAAGACAAGTCGTCAGGAATGCCATTAATCGAAGAAAACTTACTGAAGAAAAATGATTCGAAGCTATCCAGCAGAAGTCAGCTTCAGCACTCTCAAGGACTTCCACATGCAGGCCGACCTGCCTTACCGAGTCCACTCACTACATCATTCCTTAGGTAAATCAAGCTCACATTTGGTTATCAATAGATAATCACTTAAACAAGAACACAAAGCTCTCAAACACTTCTGGAGTCATGAAACAGGACATAGTCCTATAGTTTATCAAAGTTGACTGGCATGTATTATAATAGAACTTAATTAAGACATGACGTCCGTTTCGTGATTTTCCACTCTTTCTGAAACAATTCAATCACAAACTCCTTAAGGGTAGAGTGTGTGCTACAGAAGATGTTTTCGAACATTATGATAAGAAGTCCCTTTTCACAGTAACACTGACCTAGCAGAAAGAGAGAGCATTAGCATTCATTAGAGACTTAAACCGTGAATTGTTCTCTACTTTCTGTATCAGAAAAGGTTGGTCTTAATCATGGTTAAATCATCGATTTCAAATAAGTTAATGCTGAATAATAATTGATTCATATTTGTCAAAACCACACAAAAGTATTTACATTTACAATTATGCATTTGGCAGACTCTTTTATCTAAAGTGACTTATATTGCATTACCCTTTACATTTGTCTCTAATTATATGCAATACCATGGTATTGAACCCACAACCTTGGCGTTGTTTGCGTCATGCTCTAACCACTGAGCTACAGGAAAGATATTTGAAGTAAGGTAACCCAGTTATATTTTACTTAACTATAGTAGTTTAATAAATAAGAATGGGTACATTTTACCCACACCACCTCTTTGTTTAGAGTAATAATGGCAACTTAAAAAAAAAGTTTAATATACGGCAATATGATTAATAAAAACAACCCATGAAACTCAAAGTTCGATTTTACTTAAAGATATTAATTAAAGAAAATTCTATCAAAATAAGTGCTCTCAATTTATTTGTGAACATTAGTAATGACAAAATTAAAATATTAAGTAAAAATGACTAGGGCTGCAACTAACGATTATTTTAATAATCGATTCATCTGTCGATTATTTTTTTCCGATTAATCGATAAATCGGATAAAACCCCAAAAACAAGAAAAGCATTCATTGCCAACCCAACCACTTAACTTTCTCATGCCATTTTTCTTGTCTAGTAATCTTGATTTAAGATTTTTAAGTTATTTGGACTGGAAACGAGACAAATTTACTAAGTAATAGTAGCAGTGTAGCTATACATGAAAACAGATTGAAAATGAATGGTCCAAAAAAGGCGAGTGAATAAAAACGTGTCTTTAGTCTTGCAATGCAAAATGCAAAGTAAAAATACCACCCCTGCTTTGCTACTGTTATGAACGAGCTAACGCTAACTTGTCATGCTGGTCAGCCTGGATAACGTGTAAACACCAGCACCAGGGACATTGCGTTCCTCACTTCAAAACGGAACAAAAGTAGGATTCTGTAGCGGCTACCCTGCTGTTGAACTCCCTTCCTCCTCATCAAAGACTCCAACATGTTTGCGTTTCAGGTGCTGGGTGCCATGTATCTTTCCTCTCCCTCCGCTCGTTTTTTTGTTGCTCCGCCCTGTCTATGAGGCGTCGAACTCTGCTAGCATCAGAGCGCGAGAGAGACCGAGTGCGTTCATTCCGCTCCGCGCTCAACTAAAGTTTTTTTTTTTTAAGTAATCAAACGTCTCCGGGTTGCGCAACACAACGAATCGATTATGAAATTCGTTGCCAACTCTTTTAGTAATCGATTTTTATCGATTTAATCGGTTCGTTGTTGCAGCCCTAAAAATTACCCTAAAATATTAGCCCTGGATCAGTGCGCATGCATCAACTTCAAAGGCGGGAATCAAGATCAAGATTCAAATCATGCCGTCAGTTGAACTAGTGGGACGTGAAAGTGTCGAGCTACAGTTTTGTTTGACATGCTAATATCATTATAAATGCAAGTGTTTACTCATTTATTCGTTTATTAAGTGATTAGTTATATAATGTATTAGGTAGACTTGACCCGATTTCTTTTAGTGTGTTATAGCTCATAAATTAGGTACTCTTTACCCAAAAATATAGGATACTGTATAATGTACTCTAACAAAGTGAGTGCAAATTGTTACCTCAATCTAATTGAGTAGATTCTATAAGTTGTTTTTTAGTGTAGATGTATATGACATCTGACAGGAAACGTCTTAGAGACGTAAAGATGATCAAAAAATAGATGTCAAATAGATGTCTCTGAGATGTATGTGTAATATTAGGGAGAGAAAGTGACATCACGGGTAGAGTTTTTGGTTAGGGGAACAGTCAAAAGTAAGTCTTCGGCTTTGCTAAAAACACTACCAAAGTGTGACAGCTCAGAGTATTCCAGACAGATGCTAATAGCGCCAGAAAAAACACCCAAGACGATAACACATTAAGCGAGTAAACACTTCATGTTACATCACAGTAAATCGAGACAAGTCAAATGCTTTTCCATCTTTAGACAACTCAAAGCATTTCGATAACAACAAAGAGATTGAATACGGCATTTTCTCTGTGTGTCTCCATCCTCAAAGCACTTCTTATTGTTTTTAAAGATCTAGCCTGGGGGCAAAGATACACACTTAATCTATGTCACTCCAGATGAACCAAGAGCAGGCACATATTATGCCATCAGGGAGCTTCTGCGATGCGTGTTGTTGAGGGTGTGACTGTCCGAACGTCTTCATGCAAGTGACACGTACAGTGAGATGAAATGTTATGTTAGGAGTTGACTGAATAAGTGCATCAGGCACCCTTGTCGTATTTGAGCTCTTGTTACCTCACACTATTTAATTATGAGGAGGCTTGTATAACCAAGAAACAAACAGCACTGGGGTCATATTAGGATGGATGGAGGTCAACTAGGGCTCTACAGGTATACAGTCATGTGACTGTACCTGAAAAACACTAGCCTGTGGCCAGCGGCTTCTCCGGATAAGACCACAGGTTTCAAAGACCCTGCAACTGTGGATCAGCCAGGTGAAGAGGGACTTTCATAAAGCTTACAGCATCCCTGCGTGGACCTGTGTGTTGCCAAAGTCAATTTCACCAACGCTTAAGGACACAGACACACCTAGCGTGGGCATACCGAGAGCACTGTAGATGTGAAAAGAGAGACACACGTGAACACTGAAAAATCAAAAGTCATACTGTTACCATGCACTGTGAAAGGACTAATCTCCTAACATAGCAGAGTGCAATTGAAGAGCTTCTGTGGTCTATTGTAAACCGCCATATTTCCACCTCTCTGTGTGCCATAATAGGTTTGCAACTATACAGCATTGCAATAAAAGGGCAGAAAAGAAAGAACATGAAAAAATAATAGAAAAAGGAAGGAAAAAGGAAATTAATATACAGGCATCCAACAGCTAACCTTTGTGTAAGTACCCACATACCGGTAAACCCTGGAAAGCAAATATCTCTCGCGCTGCGTAATTTTATTAATAGGTGATATTATGCTTGTTCATTAAAGCAATTTAAGGAACCAAGGTCTATTGAGGAGTATTGTTGTGAGAGGCCTTGCGCTGCCAGCCATGGACGAAAATAGAGACCTTAAGAAGAGGTGACCAGTGATATGCCTGAACATATCCCTGGATATGCCCTAAACCCACCTACAGATCCTTATTACTGCGATGAGGTTTCTTGTTCAGACACTTCTAGAGGAATGAGGAGGATGGGGGAGGCAAGTGTCTAGCGATACCCCACAGCAATAAAGAAGACAGTTCCCACATAAAGGTAAATTCAAGTTTATCTGACTAGGTCATTTGTTCAAGACAAAAGTGACCTTTAAAATCAAAGGCCGTTTCTCAATTCCAAGGACGCATTCGATGCATCGTTTATATCAAGAACATATCCGGGTACCTTTATGCAATCTCTGTTCTTGTGTTCTTGGAACTGGACTTTGACGGTTATTGATGAGGTAGAGCGAGAACACGAGGACAGAAGACTGCTGAAAACACATATTGAGAAACGGCCTAAGGCCGTGTTCAGACTTGACTTCTTTTTTGAAGCTTCTAGCGTCTGTTTTGCATTGTAATCCTATGGAGTAAACCGTGTTTTCAAAAAATGTCCTGAGCGCTTTTTAAACGCCAGCGCCGGTGTCTTTTTCTTCAGCTTAGAGCATCTTTTGAGGTTGAAAAAAGATCAACTTTTCTGCAAAAAACGCCCTACGCCAAGATCCTTATTCACAGTTAACCAATGACAGAGACCTGTAGTTTCCATAACAGAACGTGATTGTTCGAGGAGGCTCAAGCTCGGAAAAATAAAATGGCGGCCGAAACGCCCGTTGGAGCACAGCTTTGTAGTGTTTAATTTTCACTTTCAACAACTTCTGATTGCATTTCTAGCGCAAAATTAGTATTGTCGATTTTATATATGTGATTCGTTATTGCAAAGGCGCTCTCTGTTAATAATTCAAATATACTTCAGTTTTCAGTTTATACTTCATCTGTTTCTATGGGCTGCCTTCATGCACAGACGCTGCCTCCGAAGTCATGACGTTCAGCTGCTATTTGTAACCTAAGCGCCTTTGTCAACTTTTTCTTGTCGAAAAAGAAGTCAAGTCTGAACATGGCCTAAGACTTCCAAAGTAGTAACCAAAGAAAGACAGCCCTTTCAGTTTTCAAGAGGCGGATAAAATCCCTCCGCAGATAAGATATGAATCAGAGTTAGCAAGAGACACACACAGTCTAATTGGAGATCCTGATTTGTTTTAATAATTAATGTCTAGAAAAGCCATGTTTCCAAATGTTTCCCCAAAGGCATACCTCCATCTCCCTCTTTTCTGTCATCTCTTTTTGAAGACCCAGCTGGTTTAAATGCAATTAAAAAACTCAAAGCACTGTTTTGATCTCCCTCCATGCCTCTTACTAATCTATACACACAAACACACACTTCTATATCTATACACTCCAACAGTAAATATACGTACAACTGTAAACCAATTTGATATGCAATGATACAAAAGCACACATTGAAAATTAAAATGGGGAGGGGGGGGGTGCTGCTGTCGGTGTGTAATTAACCATAATTATGTACCTTGCTTTAATTAGGCTAAGTAATAGGGCCATGTTCTTGCCAAGTAAAACAGCCTTTCCCGGCACAGGCGCAAACAATGGCTTCAGATAAGTGGCAGGTTGGATTTGTGGATGGCCTGAGAGTTAATTTCGACACGCATTCAAACCCTATAGGAGAAAACTTAACCTTTAAAAGCGGCTGCAAACCGCTCCACAATAGTAATCAAACTTATCCATATCAACCCGACTCTCGCCACAGCCGACGCCGATCTATTGTATGCAAATGTGTGTGCGTGGCGGTACGGAGAAGTACGCAGTAATGAGTGCTCTCTCTTCTCTGGCGAGAGCATCATCTCACTAACCCCGCCAGCACTAGACGGCCACGCGCTGTGACGGACAGGAGCTATTGTTCAGGCAGGCTGGTATCTCTGGGTGATGAGTTGCCGTGGTGCTCTTGTCGCCGTGACACCGATGGACTAAAATGAAGAGAGCTCATCCCTCCTACTCAATTACTGACCCTGACAGCTTGCCATTGTCTGCCTGACTCTATCATTAACGTCACTTATGAACTAGCAAGGCATTTATATATAGAACAGTCTGCTCAGCCAGACACTTTCCACAAACCTTTTACACACACACTTTTATTCTGTGCAATCCATATACACACACGATTTTCGAAGTAGCCCTTCTGCATCTACCCTTTTCAACACACACACACAAAAAACACCAAAGCGAAAAACAAACAAACCAACAACCTCACAAGCACCCACACAAACTTATATTGACTGCACAATGGAAAATTAAAAGACCATAGACTGGAATATAATGCAGAGGCATTCCACCGGTTTGATATTGCACAAAGGGAAGAGCCGAGAGATAAACAGCCGCATTGCAAGTGACGGTAAGAGAAAAAAAAAGACAGAGAAAATGAGAAAGAGACACAGCGAAAGGGAGAGAGCACAAGCCGTATCACATAGTCATTTTAACCAGTGTGATTGAACCCGGGTAAGGGCTGCGGCAGGCCTAGCAATTCCACTGTTTGCATTCATACAGAAGAGCAGACTAAATAAATCCCCCACCATCTCTAGGCCAGCACTGAGATTAGAATGTCAAGATAAGCGAGGACATATGGCAGCCATTCAAGGAAGCGCCAATGAAACCAGGGCTGCCAACAATCCCCAATGTCACACGCTTTTCTTTCTTTCTCTAATGTACCCACTTCTCCCTCCCTTTCACTGTCTTTCACTCTCTCTCTCTCTCTCTCTCTCTCTCTCTCTCATACACAATGTTAGTTTCTCCTCTGCACTGGTGCACATTGAATGGACTCATATATAGTATAGTAGCAGAAGCAATTTGTACTGCCCTGCTTTGAAAGACAAGCCTGACGTCCGTGACGTGCAAAAACCACTGACATGAATAGGGACGGATTATAAATAATCAAAAACAACTGTAAATATTGCATTCACAGGGAAAAGTTGATTAGCGGTTGTTTTTCACTAGAAAAAAATCATACACACTCCATATAAAAATCGTACAAGTTAGATTCATAAGCCTTACACAACACAGAACTGGTTCCCAGTATCAAAACTAATGACGTACGGTTCACTGAGTCAAATGTTAATTCTCTGGCAGCCAATTCAATGAGTGAGTTGAAATAAGATCATTTTATATCATTTGGACTGATTTAATGAAATACATTAGAAGAAGAATCTTTTCTTCTCAGATCAGACTGGTTGCGTTGTGTGTTTGTTGTTGCATCCAAACAGCTTATTTATAACGGTGGCTAATCTTCCTCTCTCATCACATTCAATTCAGACTGAAACTCTGAAATTGAATTTATTTTGCCACAGCCGTACAGATTCTGCAGTAATGCTGAAAACACTGTTGAAACATTATGGTAAAGTGTTTCATATATGCAACCTGAGAAGCCATTAACAGAACTTATTACACGGCTCATTTGAATGCTTTATTCTGATTGGCCAGTCGCGACATGCCAAGGGTTGTTCTTTTCAAATAACAACCTCTCAAAACTAATAACACCCTGTAACCCAGGTACTGCAAATCATTTTAACAGGGGCAGTTTAATATTACCCAAAAAATTATTATAAATATGTCTTTTAATACCATATATGATATTATATTTACGAATGATTAAACCAATTTGCCTGTTCGTGAAGTTTGAACGTCGTTTCTTACTTTAAACCGAAACTAAACGTATTTTCTGCATGCGAAGGTCTGCATTCGGTAAAAATGAGCTAATAAAATATTTCAAATTCACATTTCATGTCCAGTTTATTTCTCATGTGGCAAGTAGCCGTGTAATAAGTGGGATAATGTACAAGCAGCCGGCTGTTATCGCGAAAGAAGCCCCTTCAGTGTGATACAAGTTTACACTGTCTTGTATCACACTGAATACAAGATCACACTGTCGGGGCTTCTTTCTGCGATAACAACCGGCTGCCTGTACATTATCCCTAACAAAACGTCTAAATCTTTTTTTCAAGAACCAGTTTTCAATTCCCACCCTCTGGTCGCATCCTGTTCGCCACCTTTAAAGAGACGATACACTTTCACCAGCCTTCTCTTGGGTCTCGGTGACTGACAGCACATTGGAGGTGTGTGTGTGCATGTGTGTGGAGGGGTGAAGGGAATCCTGCCAGGCCTGGTTTAGACCTCATATGAATATTTCACATCTCCATCTGAATATTTTAGGGCTGACATGCGCATGTAAACAGAGGCAGGCAAAGTGCCCAAATCCACTCAGGAGAGACTATTAAGCCGTCAGCCTCTCGCTGACAGTCACTGTGCGCTGTGGCAACACAGGGAAGTCGGCAGACGGTGGGGCATCGCCGGCAGACTGCTAATTTAACTTGTCTTCGGGAAAGAGAAAGAAAGAAAGAAAAGAACGAGAGTTCAATGTTTTACGAGACCCCGCGGGGCAGAGAGGAGAAGGTGAGGTTTAACTGGTCAACAGGAATGTGTAAGTTTCATATCACCACTGTCCCTTCAGAAAGTTTGGATGTCCAAATTCACTGGTTTTCAGGAAATGGAAAAAACACTGTGCTTACAAATTTATTAAATACTGTGTTGGCAAAGTTGGCAAGCACTTCTGAATACTTTTATTGATTAGATATTTGCAAAACCCAGTGACAAACATAATAGGTGACAAATTATCTACAATACAATACTACAGTACAGATGTATGACTGCTTACGATTGGTGGTGCAACCTAAAGATAAAGTCATTGTATTGCTAAAATATGAACTTTAATATGTTTAATACATCACTTGTAGTATTAAACAGTATTTGTACTCTAATCATAACCACAATAGAAGTAATGTGTAATAAAACTGTGGTAATAAATTACAACCAATCTGTCCCAAAACAGTGTTTACTACACATTTACTTTTTACTTTGGTTATTTTCCTAAGGAGTATGTACAATAAACCTCAGATGACACAAATTATCAACTGTCTCACTAAAGTAACCACGTTACATAATACAGAACGCTAGAACAGAATACTTTGCATACTTACCATGGCATTTGTGGTAAACAACAGTATTTGTGGTCTGTTGGGTGCCACAATTGCCAACACTGGCAAGCAAACCAAACTCTGCTCTTCCGCAGTTTGCACCCGAGCATTATCTCCCTGACAGGATGTCTTTGTGTGATTTTTTTGTAGATCCAAAAGAGAGGATGTACAGGTACAACTCTTTCAAGCAGTCAATATTCCTTCAAAAATCAAATGGAAGCAACTTCCCAATCAGAATAAACAAAATCGGCCTTGCGTTGACGACCAATCCATAAACAACTAAGCCTCTGCTATCAGTATCAATCATACCATCTTCCACAATCATTCTCACCATTTCATATAGTCAATCCTTTATTTCTTCACAGGAAATGCTCTCAATAAACTCCAAACAAGTTTCTCTAGCTCCCACCCACTGTCAGATCACTGGCTATAGTTACACCTCTTTGAGATATATCCTTGAATCAGCTGCACAATTTCACACTGAATTGGTATCATTTTAAAGCCTCCACTTCAGTCTTGCAGAGCTCACAGTTATGCTACAATATGCACCTCTTACTTTTCAAGGTGACAGATGTGAAAGTGTTGGCGGTGCAGAGTGAGATGTAGATATTTGTCCTATTTAGAGAAACGAACTGATTGTTTGTAAAAACAATCTTACAGCAGATTAATGCTCAGATAAAAATATGGAGGATTCATGCCGAGTCTTAATCCTTTGCAAGTAGGATTTAAATGTGTTTAAAATATGAATATAATAATTTAAAAGAGAGAGTGCAATGCAAGGAGTGTGGCGATTTAATCGTGGTATCTGTTCTTTTGAAATTCGCAAAGACACATGACTCCGCAATTTGTGATGACAGCACAAGTGACTGAAACAGATGCCCGGCTAAGTGCCTGATAAAAATTTAATCATCACACGACAACGCGACCCATCCTTCATCAAGACCCGGGCCCTGCCAGCTGCTCCTCTACCCAGCAAAACATCTCCAGAGCTTCAAGGCATCAAGCGAAGTGTGCCCGTACTCGGGTGAACAGAACTATACACTTCATACAATGTAGCCAAGTTCTTACTGCTGAAGCCTTGTCATTTCTCAGCCATGTCATTGTGTCTAGATGTTCAGTATGTCAGCGAATGCATTGATATGGTCTAATTGAAGATGTTTTTGCCGTCTCTCTCTCCCTCTACACACTTTTCTATTAGCCGATTCCATTTCTGAAGACTGGAGTGGTTCGCAGATCTCTATGAGAACAGGATTCATCTTGAGGCCAGAAGCTCAAGGTTGGCCTTGCAGTAGATACAAATCAACAGAGCGCTAGGTGCATGTAAACAGCACGCGTTCAATAGACCGCCATCTCCTTTGTCTGCAGGAGGAGATGCATGGATACTTGACTCCTGAGCTGGGAGAGAAAAATAAGCATCTTTTAATTTACACTCCATTAAAACTAAAGACAAGCACGAGCAGTATGCAGTTAGTGCTAAAAGGACATGCTTCCGGTAGCTAATTCAGATCCATTTAAAGCGAATTAATACTCGGAATGCAAAATGAATACGCGAGCGTTTGCTTTCTATAAATGACTTTGCAGGGTTGGAATCCATGTGATAGCTAGGCTGTAGGTGTAAACGCAATCGAGAAAAATGCTGGCTTTTGTGTCTGGTGCGAGTCCTCCACCCCAGGTCAACAGGCAAGCGGCCAATAATTTACCCACCAACATCATATTTCATCCGTCTACCGCCTCCATCCACTGATTATGCCGTCAATACTCTGCGGATGAGAGGAGCTCACAATTGACCAGGTTGGATCGATACAGGCTAATAAGCATTTCACGGCGGAGAGAAAGAAAGAGAGCGAAGGATCGTCGGGCCAGCTGGAGAGACTAGTTTGATCCAATTCAGTTGTTCTGCATCTTGTGGTGTAAGTGTGATGATTGGGGCTGTTATTGCCAGTTTAATGCTAGGCAATCAAGCTATAGTGGTCTAGATATCAACAAACAACAACAAATTGTCCCTTTTCTTCTGATACCCTCTTCTCTGACTCCGCCTGCCCTCGCGGGAACAATGCCTGAACAATCGAGCCAGGAGCTGTGCTTTCAAAACCAGAGGAGGGAGAATTGATAGCCATAGATGAGAAGAAAAAGCTTTTTTGTTTGTTTAGCATCTTGGCTTTTTTTCCCCCGATCATTTGTATACAAACGTTTTCTCTCGCCTTTCTCTCGTCTCCCCACGATACCCACCGGCGGTCCAACTCCTGACATAATAACACAGCCAGGTGTCGATAGAATGGTGTGATTTGACTTTGTGTAAATCACCATGTTTTTTTGTGCCGGTGTCATTTTCTTTTGCTCAAATTACCTTTTCCGTTGCCCCATAGATCACACAATTGGAGGTGCTCTATGGATACTGATTGAGGCCTTTTCCTGCCGCCGACACACTGCCGTATCTCTACCACTTTTAAAGACAGCGCTGTTATTACAGGCTATTGTGCCTAAGGTATAGGGAGAGGCATAAAGGGAGGAGAATATTGACTGTATGAGGGAAAATAGATGGGTTTCCAGGCTGGGCTTTAGGACAGGAAATGGGTGAAGTTTTCTCAATGGGGCATCATGGGATGTGAAGAAGATTGCGCGGAGGAATGAACTGGTTGTGATTTTAGCCAGGGTGGTTCGATTGGACAGTTTCGGGTTGATTTCTTGTTATGTTGGTACATCAACAAAGGATCGATTTTTGCTCTGAAATATGATTTAGAGACTTTGATGGTAATGTCAGTTTGGTGTCAAGTGGGTTTGCAATTGCAAGAACACTATGTGATCAGCTCTCACAAAACGGTGTCCTATCTCAACATTTCCACAAGTTCTTGCACTTGCCTGTTAAACGGCCCTCATTGCTGCTTCAGATTCATCTGCTATCACCGACAGACTCCATGCTCATTTACATTTTTATAGATCTTCGGTGGGGACGGAAGGAAGACGTGACCAATTATCAGCCCATGCTGCATTGTGACAACATCTCCAGTACCTCATCTTCTTCCCTGCGGATGTCCGCCACCCTGGCTGTCGCTGTCAGGCGATGTGATGTGGCGGAGTCTTCTTGTATACTTAGTTCTGCGGTGCTAAGAGGTACAAATTGAGGTCAGGCGGGGGACTGAACAGTCCTGGGCGGTTACTTGCGGTGGATGCTCAGAGCTCATACATCTCACCGCACATGGGACGAAGTCTTGGGGGGGCAGCAGGGGATCAACATCCAAAGTCCTTTTTATTTGGGAATATCATGTTATGGAATTTTTACTTTTCTGCTTTTTCTGTAATGACAATGCCTATCTAGAATTTTATTTTTAAGCACATTACCATAGGGAGCTGTCATAGCCCCACAAATACAATTCATGATACTCTAAACCATCTGGTGTCTTCTTTGCCTCTACGTAAATGGTATTACTTATATAAATGAAAATCAGGTCTTAGAGCCGTGTCTACATGATGAGGGCTGTTAGCTTTATTTTATGTGGTATCACAATTTCGAGCCCTTTAGGATCACTACAGGTAATCGGATAATCTGTGAAATCCAGCCATTATCATTATAGAAGAACTTGTTCATTATTTTTATTGCGTATAGCCTTAGCGGACTGTGTCACGGGTATTAAAAGGGATATGAGATGGACACATCTTGTCTCAGAATACTACCACTGGTGCATGCATTAAAGTGCAGTAAAGCAATGCTTTGGTATTGGCAAGACTACCATTTCCCAAACTTGTTGAGCAAAAATGTTAGGCAACAAAGCATACATATGTAGAGAGATGCACATATACTAAATTTCTCCACCGATACGATTATTCAGAGTGATATCTGCTGATGCCCATTCTCAAGATTAAATTAATATTTCATGATTTTCTGAATGTTAATAATTTATATCAGCGATAGTGTGAAAATTGCTTTTATCAAACGATTATTGGCCAATATATGCAAAAACTCCATATAGGCATGTTTTATATAAGGAAACAGGCAGAGTAAATCCCTGTTTGTGGAAGCCGCCGCCCACTTTCTATAAAAGGAACGATTGACAGCAGGCCCCACTGCTTTAGAATGGGACGTCTGCTGACACAGCGATGTATTTCATTAAACTCAGCTCTGTTATCAAGAAAAGTTATATACCTAACGTCCGATTTGCCTTCCTATAGTCTGTCAGAGCTGAAGGAGAGAGAGTGAGTGAAAGAGAATAAGAGAAACAGACAGTTGAATAAGACATGCTTTCCATACATGAATGACCATAAAATATGATTACAGTGAAGACAGATCAAATAAAAAAGACTAAGAGCATGCAAATATAAGTACATAACTAGCCAGTTAGCCATTTAAAGTTCTGTTCAAGACTTTTGTACCTTATAAACAAACACACAAAATGTAAATAAATTTGAGTCTAAAAAGGTACAAATAAGGACACACAACAACTGTAAACACAAACACACACAAAAGCACACTTACAAAGATAGAAATCCAGTCCTTTAATCTCATGGGGAATTACTCAGACATAGTGGAAATATTAAAAGCAAACAAACAAGACTTCCGCCTCAATTACTGTGTACCTGATTACATCTGACCCTTCACCTTGTCTGTCATGTACCAATCAACCACATCCCAACCGCTCACACACACAATTCCTCACTTCCCTTTATTAGGGCTGTGCAAAAATATTGATACATGTACCCATCGCAATATTTCTTTTCGATAGTGTATCGATTGTGAAACCTCTACTATCCTAACATTTTTTCCAAATCACGTCACATACATATGGCCAAAAGTAAGTGGAAGCGAGCATAGTGAAAAATATAAGAACGCTTTAAGCTCTCAGAGCTGAAGTGTGGGTGTGCATTGCTTTGGTTTTAAAAATAAGTCAGGGAGAAATGAGTTACATAAAACAAATGCTGTGTGTAAGCTTCGCAAGTCATGACCCACCAAGTCACTTGGCTTTTGCGGTGCATTAGACAAACAGTGTATTCCAAAAAGTAACAATGACATTTATTGTCCTTTCACTGCCCACGTTCATTGTTTTTACTGTAATGCTAACAGCCAAATGACTTGCGTGACCCCCCTTATTCCCCTGTGCTACCCACTTGAGGGGAATCCCTTATCAAAAGGTCCATGCATCGCACATCATGGCCACTCTGTAGAGGTAAGATATGTTTTTACACTTATCCATACAGAAAACCCCAGGTGGTGCACATCATGTTGTATTTCTTGCTCTCCTTTTTTTTTTTTTTTTTTTTTTTAAGTATTGCAATATATCGCAAATGTGTATGGTATCGAAATGTATAGCAATATATTGTATCGTGACCCATCTATTTGTGATATGTATCGTATCTAGAGGCACTTGCCAATACACAGCCGTAATAGAAATAGCTCATTCTAAAGTAATAAAAACATAACGCTTCATTATGAAAGGTCTTTATACACATCAGGGTTTTTCCAGGCTCAAATGAGGTGGAGGTGGTGCCATCCTGATCTTTTGTACACACGCACGTGTAGGCCTACCATACCTTTAAGTGACAGAGTACTAAACATTTTCACGTTCAAATTTTTTTATTTAAATGACAATTATTAAGTTATACAAAACTAATTAATTCAACCAAACAGGAAAGTTGTTTAAAATCAAATGTAATCTTTTATCATTTTTAGCCCACAAGAGCCAAATGAATTTATCAGTCTTACTAAATGATCAAAGCTCATTCGCATCGCGCGTTTTTTTTTTGTGTTTTACAATGAGCTTTGAATGATTTGTTTCAATTGTTTAAACGAATCGTTTCAAAAGAGAATTTTTTTGAGATGACACTTTTGATATTGCATTTTTGTCAATAGATCCTCCAAAAAATTACACACACCACCTTTAAGATACAGCACATCTCTTTTCTTTATCTGTGGATGCACAGGATCAGAACTTGTTCTGTTCTGTTCGCATGCAAATGCTATTTTTAATTATTTAAATAGCAAGTAATGCCATTAAACAACTAAAAATGAAAAAAACAAGGGATTCTCAGGCTTTGTTCTTCAAACGTGGCCTTTAGGTCAAGTTAGGTCATAAGGTCTTATTTACAGGGCTGAATTAAGGTGTCACTTTTTGAGCCATAGTCATGACTGTGACAAAACAATATGCATAAAATCATTTCATCAACATACTTATGAAAAAAGTGACAATTACAGCTGTCATCATATTAAATCGTCTAATTCCTCTCTCAGTAGAAGAGCTGACAGAGACAAAAATGGATGTTTAATTGGGCTAAATTCATCCAGATTTCCTCTCCATACGCAGCTGCGCGTCTGTCAGTCGCGAGCTGGAGTGGAGGTGAAGGGTCAGGAAGAGAGAGTGTCGTTAGGCATTTTAAACCCAGAAAAGCCCCTTAAAAGACAGCCCGACTATCACAATATATGACACCAGCTGCCCAACACCCTGACTTATTCACCTCAAATACATTCCTCCAGACATTCAAAAACACAAAAGCAGAATTACTTAGTTTTCTCTTGCACACACATATGCTATCTGCAATAAATCAACATACTGTAAGCACATACACACGGTCATGTTCTCTTATGGTGTTCAAACCTAACGCGAATTAGTGTATTTTTTTAGTAAATTACATACAAAGTCAATGCAAAGACGCACATAGACGCAAACTCACGCCAGGCGGTGCGAAAGACGCGAACTCCAGGCAGGCGGTGCGAAAGACGCGAATCGGGCAGCGCGTTTGAGGCTTTCTTTCACGCAAGTTGAACATTTTCAACTCGAGCAATGAATTTACGCGAAAATAACAAACTTTGGAACGCGAGTGAACACAGTATAATATTATACACAGGAAAATGATACACCGTATATATTGCTCGCGTGAGTGACGTGAAAACTCTTTGCGCTAATTCATAGCTCGAGTTGAACATTTTCAACTTGCGCGGTAGAATGGCTCAAATGCGCCGCCCGATTCGCATCATTCGCACCGCCTGTCGAGAGTTTGCGTCTATGCGCGTCTTTGCATTGACTTTGTATGTAATTAACTGGCGCTAAACGCTTAATTCGCGTTTAGTGTGAACACAGCATTAGGCACGATTCACGCCTAATGTGAGCCGCGCCTCTTTCTCTCTACAAATGACCTGCGGTGCGTGCACGGCACTCCGAAAAGTTTAACTATTTCCATCTCAATGTGGCGCCGACACGCCTAGAAAAATGTGCGTGCCGCACCGTATACATGTCGCACATACGCGTCGCGACCGCATCGCCCCCTATTTGCGTCTACATTTAAAATAACTAATATGCGAAATGTGTGCCTAACCCATAACTCGCATATACAGTACTTTCCTCACACAGATGCATCATATAGCCCAATTCAATAAGGGACAGTTAACCCAAAAACTTACATTTTTGTCTTCATTTACTCATCCTCAAGTTAGTCTAAACCTAATTTTTTCTATGCAAAACGCTAAAAAATGATGTTTGGAAGAATGTTTGTAATCAAAACGTTCCGGGGAACTATTGTCTACCATAGTAGGATAAAACTACTATGGTAGTCAATGGTGCCCCAGAACTGTAAAGGCTAATTTGAAAGGATCTGATATAGCACTTCATTTATGTGACATGATTTTAATTGGTTACAACTAGGAATGGAAATAGGTAGAGTCCAGGCGGTGAATTTGAAGGTGAATAGAGGTCCACCTTAAAAAGTGTAAAGGATTTCCACCTTTTATCTATGAAATGACCTCCAAACACAATCCATCTCAAATAGTGGCATTTTCTGCACCTACATCCCCAACTAAAGTCCCCTCTGCCATTTCTAGCACTGGTTGCAATGCTAAAATGCTGCAAAAAAAACATGTTAATGGTAAAGGGAGTAGAACCATAAAGTGTGTAATGCAGCAATAGAAATATACCAAAACAAATACATCACTTCTACCCTGAGAGCAATGTTTCTCCCACTCAACCAGCATCTACCTCTTTCTCTCTCTCTCACTAATCATTCAACCCCCTTGTTGAACTGCTCTTGGGTGCTGGGTTGGTTTTATAGCAGTCATGGTTGAAAAGCTTTTATACACTGAGTGAGATAGCACTAAGGTACAGTCATCTGGGGTTTAGGAGAGCGAATGAGACGTGTCCATCAAGAAACAAATCAAACATACACATACACATACGCAAACACACACACACATTCGGTCCCTTTCCATACAAACCATGAGAGTATCCAAAAATATGCTTGCAAAAACCTTTCGAAGGCTCACTGTAAACAAAGCAGAGCTCTCAGTGTCTCGAGGATTGAAGACAAATAAAGCATCTTAGCTCAAACACTCTGTGTGTGAAAAGAGTCCATTTGCTTAGGTCATACTGGTCTCAGTGTTTGTCTCATAAGACCCACTTACTGACTATGAATAGACGGATCAATGATGTATTTTAAATGTAATTCATAAGCAATATGGTCCATTTATGATTCATTATGAAGCGCTAACAGTTATGCTGATGGAACATGAACATTGATTATGAATAGAAATTGACTGCAGTAAGTTCACTCAGTTGTTTAATATCAACCTAAAGTAATAAAAAATATACAACCTTTTTTGTTGATAATATGATTTATAATGGCAAAAGATAATGGACTAGTGGAATTAAATGGACAGCTCATCCGAAAATAAAATTCTGTGATCATTTACTCACCATCTTATTGATAGTATAAATGTGTTAGTTCTGATGAACACAAAGAAAGATATTTGGAATAATGCTTATTATCAAACAGTTCCTGGCCACCATTGACTACCATAGCAGGAAAAATAACAATGGCAGGCAAAAGTGCCCCAGAACTGTTTGCTTTCTTACATTCTTCAAAATATCTTCATTTCTGTTCAACAGAACAAAGAATTTTAATAAGCAAATTTTCCTCCTATGGTAGTCAATGGTGGCCCCTGGCCAAGAACTGTTTGGTTACAAGCATTCTTCCAAATATCTTCCTCTGTGTTTATCAGAACAAAGACATTTATACAAAAATGCGATTTAGAAATTGTTCACTACTGTAGTTTTTAAACCTTTGGATCTCACTGTAATTTGTAGCCAAATAAGTGCAACAATTAAGTAAATAATGAAAGACTTTAAAAGTATTAAACAGAACAGCTCTTGCTTACGTTTCAATAACAGACATGTGATACTAGAGACCAAGGGGCTTTTTTATTAAAAAGGTGGGACTTCCTTTCCTATACAGCCACTATGATAATTGAAACGTTGCCATTTCTCTTCAATCAGCGGTTTGTTTCCTCATTCTGTCTCTGATATACCTCATATTTACAACACAAATACATTGTTATCTCGTATGCAACTTTTCGACTGAAACTCAATTTTCTACAAATACGTCCTCCCATGGGAGCACCAGGGGTATATTTATTTCTGCTTGTGCATAAAACAGAAGTCCTGATGAGTACGTGTGAAGGGGAGGCCCAATTATTAGTGCTCTGAGGTTAGCCTTTAATAACACACGGGGATGTAAACACATCATTAACACAGTAATGACAGGAGTGCGTTTCATTGGAAGTACGGGGGGAGGGAGGCCGAGAATCGGAGTAGATGGGCAGGAGGGCAAGGGGCCTCTGGAGGGTAAAGAGATAGTTTGGGGGTTTTGCACCTCACCTTTTACCGCAGTTACAGAGTCATTAGAACCACAGAGAGGGAGTGTGGCGTGCGACCCCAGAGAGTCTGGCAAAGCGTGCGGCACCCTACAGAAAGTGGGAGTAACTTCACACACACAAACAGATGCTGTCCTCCTCGGTACTATATTATCATTCAATGCCCCTAGTGGGCACAGGAATTCATGACACCACCCGACTTCAAAATACCAGAGTGTGATCAGATGCTGGGTACGTGTGGCACAGAGGACCGCTAAAAAAGTTCCGTTTAGCATGTGTATGCGTGTGCCTGGTCAGACAAAAAGACCGACCGTAGTGGAGCAAAAATAGATTTGGCCCTTGGACTCCTTTGTAACCCTTTTTGTTCGCGTGCCACATGAAGACTAACCAGCACCGGTCAATTATGGCCAAATGAATAGAAGCATAGTTGTTTCAAATAGGTGCGGGTCCAAGGGGGCAAGTCAGGCTCTGTCAGGGGGCATCAGCAGAATGGCTGGGGTCCCTCGCTTTGCCCCTGCTCATTTTGCACAGAGAAAGCACCGTTCGGAGGCTCCAAAAAGAGAGAAGTCCATACAAATGCAGGAGCATTCGGCTGTCAAAGCAGTCCAATCAGAGGTGGAGATGGAGGTTGAGATGCGAGGACGGTCTGGGTCACGCTCACACATAGAACACGCTGAAAACATTTCAGACCTCTATTGTACGCGCTGAAATAGGCTGACAGCAGGCAGCAATAGCGCTGGACACGCATATTTCTCCTATGGACACACACACACCACAAATTAACATCACTGTGAACTCTCTCAGTAATTCGCTGAGTTTGATCTAATTCTGTACATTGTGCTCCTGAATTGTACTATTTTCAACCTTCTTTCAACTCAAGCGTTTACTTTTGACAGAGCCCAGTTAGCCACACTTCAACCCCGATTCTTAGATCAATGTTGCATGAAGTTCAATCACACGTTAATGGTTCATCCTCCAAGAGATGCAGTCCCAAACATGAGCCACAAGATCTTGTGAAACTACATGTGCCAGTCTAACATCTCGCCTGAAATCCCCAAATATTTTTTTCCCATCCTTACAAGTCCAAGTCACTGACTACAAAATCTAACAAGAAAACACAGGTATGTCTGTACGATGTCTGCTAAAGATCTAGAAAACATCTACCGTGTAAAAACATCTGACGTCTTGGAAAAGCAGTTTTACAACATGAACATACAGACATCTTCTAGATGTCTATTTGACATCTGAAAGGAGGTCGCAGAGACGTATTGGAGATGAGTAAACAACAACAAAAAATAGGTAAATGCAGACATCAAACAGACGTCCCCCAAATGCATGTGTGCTATCAGGGGCCAGTATGGGCTGTGTTTCATATATGCTATACTAAAAAAGCATGAGATCTCAAGATAGAGATTTTCACCAATAAAAATCATCTGGTTAATAAATTAGAATGCGGGCCCTAAAAACTGTGCAAATACTTAAGACGTATTTGTGAACAGATTGCTATATATTATTTGTTACTCTATTTCAAACGAACAGGGAAAGTACAATGGCAGAAACACAGCTGTACCATGACTCTTGTGTCACTTATTCGTGTTAGGATGCTCAGATCAGTCTTTCAGGGGGCTTTTGTACTACGGTATCTATTGTCTGGCATTGGAAGAGGAGACAATGCGCTTCTTTGAGCTAGCAAACACATCCAGACAGTGGAAGGTCATGTGAAGAGCCTTGTCAACATGTCTGTGCAACAATAAGGGTGTGTGACACAGGATGTGCTCAGTGGACAGACAGGAAGTGTCCTCGACAATTGTATTCAATGCTGAGAGAAAACTGTAAAATACACATTCTGGGTGAAAGATAGAGTACCAGACAAATTTACAAGGGTCATTTTTTACACTGTGTACTTAACATTTTGTGCTTTGAAAGATGAATGTGCGCATTTCTCACAAAAACACTTTTTTGGTAACAAAACACTTTAACAAATGTTTTTTTTTATTTAACCTATTTTGCGGGGTTTATAAGTACATTGTACACAAGTACAAAATACATTTTCCACCTCTACAAGTAAGCTACAGTGCTGTCGGTCACCGACATAAACAAAGAGCAATTAATTGTACAAAGCACTTAAATTTGACTATATTGTATCCACGGTCAAAACTCCTCAGGAGATTATACACCACATCCCGTGCAATCATCATTGAAAGATGTTGGACGTAATTTGGGTGGATTAGGAGATTAGTTGCTTATTGTGGTTTTACCCATGGGCCTTGTCCGATGTAACCCACTGATGAAATGCTTTGTCTCCAGTGACTGCCAGCTATTGTTACACCTCTGTCAGGAACGTTTAGGGAGAAGTTACCATTAGAGGCTTTTGTATTAGCGAAGCATATTTCCATATTTCCTCACTCACATTCTTTCAGTCATTTGTCTTCGATAATGCACAGGGATTTCCTGTACACCCCCACCAACACCACTCCAATGAAACAACTGAATTATCCAATCAGGAGATAGGAAGGGGAGAATTTATTGTAGTTCTTTACAGAAACGTTCATAGCATCCGTCCTTAAGTGACGATTAAAAGCCTCTACTGTGAAACATTTGTATCAGCATTGACATTTTCTGACAATGAAAATTCAATGCATTATATGGTTAGAATTCATTAATCAATCGTCATTATGTTAGCAATATACAGTCCTATGCATTGTATGTTCACATTCACACAATTGTAATACTTGAGCCTAAAAATGTGGATTGTTTTTGTCAATAATCCAATACAGTGTGAATAAAAACTACTTCTGTCCTTCCTGAATGAATAAAAACCAACTGAATTCATGATGCACTGCACGAATCGTTAGCAGAGCAAAATAAACAGCTGCGGAAAACTGTAAGAGACCATTTCACATGTTCTTTAAATCAGTATTTCTAGATGTATTGTGGCCATTCCAGTCCAGTGTCTGTTATAGTTCCACAAAATCAAACCTCAGGAGTGACAGAGTCATCCAACAGTTAAGTAAAAGACTGACAGCTTGACAAGACGCATGAAAACTGTAAGAAAAATCAAGGTTATTACATTGAAAAAAATTGTTGAACGTTTACGTTCTAAATACATGTACATGCATTACTGTTGCATTGCTTAAACGTGAATATGAACTTATTTTCTTTGCAGTAATTGAGGTCTGGAAAAATACAGAGCATCTTTTCTGTTATTTTGACCCGTTTCTCTAGTTTTCATTTTCTGCAAATAAATGCATATAAAAACTATATGAGAAATATTGTTTGTAGTTCCCATAATTAAATAAAAATGTTTGTTTTACCTAAGCACAGACCAATAAATCGTAAATTCAGGAAAACAGAAAATAATAGTGAAATGGTCTATTACATTTTTCTGCAGCTATATGCTAGCATCTCCTGAAAAAAAATGAAAAGCAGAAACAAAGACATGACTTTGAAGGGAAAATGGAAAAACACAAGCAAGAAGCATGACCATGACCATTTACACAGTACTCAACTGATAGCTTTAATTGCTAAAATACTGGCCCTGAAAAGGTACATTCCGCATTCTACCCCTTTAATTTAATGTTGGTTTGAAAGGTCAATGGCACTGTTTGTTCAAAAAGAACTAAACCCTGCATGATTGAGAAATATAAACATTTCTCATAATTCACAGTGTTTACACTGCAATATAGCACCGGCGCACTGGTCAGTGCTGCACACACACACTCAAGCACACACACACACACACACACACACACACACACACACACATCCCTGTTATTAGTGAACCTCCTGACATCCTTAGCCTGCTGCTGTCCCAGCATCTCACCTATTGAAGTGCTACTCCACAGAAGTCGGTCCTCCCTGCTCACAGCATACAGGGAGGGGAAGCACCTGTCTTCTGAATGCTGGGTAACCCAGATAATAGGGCTACCAAGAGAGACAGCGTCTGGTCAAATGTTAACCCCCTACTGTGGAAAGTCTGTCTGGACACACCTAACACCAGCCAGCTACAGACTAACCTTAATCCAGAAGAAGAGTATGAGGTTTCTGTGAGTGGGGGGGCGGCTAATCTCGGGTACTTTCTCATCGTT
The DNA here is from genome assembly GCA_006030095.1 of Triplophysa siluroides. NCBI lineage: Eukaryota > Metazoa > Chordata > Actinopteri > Cypriniformes > Nemacheilidae > Triplophysa > Triplophysa siluroides. Next base: position 4,897,061 of record VCII01000868.1, on the reverse strand, counting down.
TTACTAAGATTCTGTTAATGTACTCTCATGTCTCAAATCATGAATGATTCAAACCAGATCAAACCATTCCGGTTGTCTTGGGTCAAATCAGTTACCAGCTCATGGCAGTGGAAGATCATGTATGATTAACTTAAAATGTTGCCTTTATACCTGTCTGTTTGTTCCGGTCACAAAAGCAAGAGCATGACTAAGAAAACTTGGAATATGTCTAAAGGCGTGTTCACAACAATAATAACTATAAAGACAAAGTAGTAGATTTACATGAAAAAAAGGATAGCAAAGTATAACCAGTGCTCGAACTGAATCATGTCTTATGGGGTCACCATGATATGTTTTTTTAAGATATATATATATAGCTTTTAATAGAAAATCCTTTGATGTCACATTTTTTAATAATTACAAAATCATCAAAAATGTTTGTTAAAAGTTTATATTTCTGAGTTCAAATGGGGATTTCTAGGCATTGATTTTTTGCTACCTTAAGAGCGGCAATAAACAAGTAGTAGACAATATCAACATAAATAAACACATTTACTTATCTCTAAACATTTTTTAGAGCCATGAAAGTCACCTATAAAAGATGTAATATACTTTTTGTAAATAATTCAATATTTACTGTATCTTATCTGCACAAATAGCTTTGTAATTATTATTATTATTAAAAAAGATCTAAAGGACCCCCAAGACTATTTTTTACCTCTTATAGGGAGTCCTAATACCTTACACCGTGTCTACACCGCACACGACACGACATGACAACCTGCGTGTTCTAAATGGGTTTGGCGCGTCGTTTGGCGCCGCATCCAGTGTGGACAAAATGGGTTTTTTAATGTCTTTTGTCGTGTCGCATCGGTTGCATCCGGTGTAGACACAGTTCTGGGTCACCTTTGACTACCATTTCATCTTTCCTACTATGGCAGTCAATGATGTCACGGAATTGAAAATTGCTAACATTCTTTCAAATATCTTTCTCTATGTTCATCACAACAAAGTCATTTATACGGGTATGAAATGGCATGAGGCTGAATGAATGATGACTGAATTTGCATTTGTGGGAGAACTGTAATGACATTGAAACAGCTGCGTGCGATCTTAAAATCAACATTATGTATCTTTTGATATATAATATGGTTATCATTAGAGTTATATTTACTTATATCATACTTCTGTCACATTGTTTTCAAAGAAAATCATACAGGTTTGGAAAGACATGAGATACAGATACTTTTTGGATCTCTATAAACAGAGTAGTTTTTCCACTCAAGCATAAATACGGTTTATGAAATGCACAAGCACAATGTTTTAAATGCATATGTTTCAAACACAGCCGCTCGCAAAAGGTTTCGCTGATTTCTATTGAACATGCAGCCCTTTCACTTTATTAACACACACAAACACATTTGTGTTCATTCAGTTGTTATCTAATTGACTGTACTTACTACTAACAAAGACACCAGCTGGTGTGGGCTGGTGCACTGGGCAGGTGTCTAACACCCTCAGGTTCACTCACACACATTAGCGGGACGCCGGGCAAGGTGGAGCGTTGGATTAATGACATACCTTTGGGACGGTCACTAAGTCTGGCAATTTGACAAACCTACAATTTATGTGATAGAAACTAAACTCAACTGCTATCACAAACCACGACTCAAACAAGGTGAATGCGATATATTTCTGTTTGTGTAGCATATTGATCGTCGTGTACTAAGATGGAGCTGTCGACTTATTACTATAACAACTATATGAATATAACATGTTTGTTGCACAAGGTCACATTTGCATAGTGGCCCTGTGGGAGGCTGAAGTGTGCGAGTTGCTGGTGAGTGGATGGATGTAAGTGTGTGTTTTTAATGATGTGTAGGATCTGGTACAATTAAAAAATGTTACCGATTCCTCCCACTTGATTAAAAGTAGGCCCATCGGTGTTTATGTCACAACACTCTGCATAATGCGGTGCTGGAGAGAGAGGGCTTGTACACGGATCAGTTAAACATTGGAAAGCAGCTTACTTTATGCCATCACTGGTCAAAGACCTCATTTAGATTCATTCAGGGTCAAAGCCAGTGAAAAAGAGTAGGAAATGTAACCAACTGTGGCAGACGTCAATACCATTCAGAAACAATTCCCTGGAGCCAGGTGGGTCCCTAAACTGATCCACATTGTTTCTTTACCCCAAAATGAAAAGTCTGTCATCATTTTTTCACCTTCATGTCATTCAAACCTGTATATGACTCTTCATTTCATGTAACGCAAAAGAAGGTATTTTGAAAAATGGTTTTGTGTGCATACAATGGATGTCAATGGGGCCCAATACTGTTTGGTTACCAACATTCTTCAAAATATCTTCTTTTGTGTTCTGAAGAAGAAAGAAAGTCAAACAAGTGTAGAATAACCTTGAGGGTGAGTAAATGATGAAAGAATTTCTTTTTTTGGTGAACTATCCCTTTAAATAAACATCATAACATTAGGCCACTTTAAATGAAGCTACTCAATGAACCTGTGAAGAAGATGTTTACATAAAAGTACAGCATAAAACGTACAGCATCAACAAAACAGTCACAAAACCTTTACTAAACAAAAAATAAACTCAACCCCTTCTGCAGTTCTGACTTACAAATTATCGGTCACCATCCTAGACGTTCCACCCCTAAGCCACACCACCCCAGCTCCATCATCTAATGGCTCTCTTTACATTCTCACATCGGTGCAAGAACATCAAATATCAAGAAAAGATGAATTTCAGTCTGGTACAAGATGCTCGTGGGGTTCTGTCCACATTCATGTGTTGATGTCTGCAGGAGTCTGGCTTCGGGGACAGCGAGCGGAGAACATGCTTTTACACCAACCTACTGTGTGCAAGCGCACATCGCCCGGAGAGCCAATCACGAATGCATTGAAAAGTCCCCTCACTGCAATTGTTCAGCGAGCGAGCTACAATGATACACAAGGAGGAGAGAAAGAGAGGGAGCAGAGAGGAGAGGATTACCGTGAAGGCCACACACACAGATTCCCAAAACAGGTAGCACTCTAAAAGTCCACAGTCATGACTAATTCAAAGCTCTCCCCTGCTATTGCTATCCGAGATCTGTTTTTCAAAAACAGAGCTGGTGAGGGGGGAAACAGGCTGGGACACACACTACATCTCTGCTCTGAAACCTAGCTGGCTGCCCTGCTGTCTACTGCCTACAGAGACAGCAGTCGATGGGACCTAAGGGAGCTTCCTAACCAGAAATGTAACCTTCGAACTAAGCAACGGAATTGAAATGCTTCAAATGACGCACTTCCTGTGGACCTTTGTTTTAGGCTATAGTGTAAGACCACAGCGTATTAAATTAGTCATTTTATGATTCAGAAGAGTGCTCAGACCCTGTGTGGTCATCTATGAATCCCTGGTGCTGATCCCACCGTGGGCCCACAAAGAGAGCAAAGTATTTCCACATTTAAATGTGTGTGGGTGTGCTGGTGTGGGTGACAAGCTTTGTTGCCTTGTCTAATCAAAGTTTAGTGTTTCTACGCACATAATCGCTTTCACAATAACATGACCACATATTCACTTGACCAAACCCCATCAGTGGCGCATGTGTGACAATTAAAGGGACAGTTCACCCAAAAATGAAAACGTATTCACCTTCATGCAATTCCAAACCTTACGACTTTCCTTCTTCTGGAGAACACGGAAGAAGATATTTTGAAGAATGTTGGTAACCAAACAACATTGTCCCCCATTGACAGACACAAAACCACAGACACATTTCTCCAAATATCTTCTTTTGTGTTACACATGTCTTGGATGACACAGGGGTGAGTAAATGATGACAGAACTTTTATTTTGGGGTAAACTATCCCTTAAAACCACAATAAACATAATATTACTTTAGACAAGAAGCAAGAGAAGCTTCACACAGGTGCACAGACACAAGAGCATGGAGGTGTATGACCAGCGTGACACGGGTAGCAATCTGCACTTGTTAATAGGAAGTGACATCTGCACGACCCATAGCATGTTACGTTCATTGCAGTTCTTCCTATCCGGGCAGTTAAACACGGGGAGCCGGTAGAGCTTCAAGGCAAGGTTTTGTGTATCCGTGTGTGTGTCACAAACACAACCCTCACGCAAAGCTGCACTCAGACAAGAAAATAACTGAAAATTGCTTGGAGAGGACTGGAAAAGATTGGAATGCAGGAAAGGCATTTGGCATTTGAAGACGCTCGCTGCAGAACTCTGCTTTACACAGTAACACTGAAAAAAAACAAAAGCAAGATGATGACCGAGTGTGTTGTTACAAGCGTGGGAGTGTCCATTGAACCTTTCCTCGCTGCATGTTTTGTTATGTTATGCAGGCAGCTCTTACAAGCTGAGCTGGTTCTGTGCTTAACCAAAGAAATGTCAGGAGGAATGGCTAGTAGGGGAGACACTGGGTGACCTTGTGAATCTCAGATCATCACTGAATTTTGTGAATCAAATCTCAGCGATGTGGCCAATGAAACAATTCAAGTTTTGGTAAGCAAGACATGAAAGCTGTCTTATGCGATGAGTGTGTTATGTTATGTATTTAAAGGAACAGTTCACCCAAAAATGAAAATTGTGTCTTCATTTAGTCAACCTCAAGTTGTTCCAAACCTGTATAAATAACTTTGTTCTGATAAACACTAAAGAATATATTTTGAAGAATGTAGGAAAGCAAACCGTTCCTACTATGGTAGTCAATGGGGTCCAAGAACTGTTTGGTTACAAGCATTCTTCCAAATATTTTTAAGATACACACACAACACATTAAATGAAAAGTCATACGCATTCTATTTTTGACTCTGCATATTTGATCATTACAAAACTCTCAAATGAAACTGGCACTAATAAAGCAATTTTCTTTCTCCCTCTTCTCAAATATTCACATCAATTCACAGTGTGCGTTTCACTGTAATTATTATTCTTTTGTGCACAATACAATATAAAAAATGACATAAGAAGCAAATTACGACAACATTTCTTCTGGAGATAATTATTTTCTTCTGTCCACACTTTAAGTGAACAGTTTGTGCAATGGGACAAAATCAGAGCCATTCAAACCATATACATGCTTAACATATACAGGTATTTGAAGTATCGGCGAAGGCAGCCAGCGCAGTGTGACAATATTAAAAGTGACAAAAGTGTTGTCGCAGTCGCACGCCGGTTAAGACAAAAACACAGATAAACACAGAAAAAAGATGAATCATTGCTATATGATGCCAAGCTCGGTTAAGACTGTTCTCAGACTCTGTACAGTTCTCGCCGCAGCCACAGGAAGTGAGCTCTCATCGCCTCGTCTGTGCTTGCCTCTGTCTAACCCAGAGTCTGGTCTCATCAGCGGCTGAAAAGCCACCACCGGTGATATTTTTGCACTCGGGAGAGATAATAAAAGGCAAAATCAAATCATTTGATTAAAGTTGAACTAGGAGTGCGGGACCCCTGCCTCCGTTAACGACTGAAGCCCTTCTATCAGGAAATCAGACGGTCAATCAGAATAATTTGTCTGCTGTGATGATGACATCCTCAGCCTGAACAGACCCCCAACAGTGTGTGTGTGTGTGATCATCAGTGAATGGAGCAGTGAGAATGCATTCCGGAAAATGTGGTATGCAAACACACTCACTCCCTGAGCACTGAATGATCAGGAGGTGGGGGCGTGTTTGTGCGAACGGTGATTTGGGATCCGAGCAGTTGAGGGCAACAAATGTGCGTGACCCGCAAATATATTCCAGAGTGCAAATAGTGCAATTGGGTGTGTGTGAAAACACTGAAGCACACTGAACCCCACACAGAGACAGAGCCATGTGTGAACAGGACAGTGGATCTGAGGATAGTCCACATAACGATAAAACAATCCCTCATTTCCAAGTACACCATGCTATTTTTTCTCTAGAAATGACAGGAAATGCATTACAGGGAGTCCAAAACCGAGAGCGACGGTGGGCAAGAGAGGTGTACTCCATATGACCACTTTAATGCACTAAGATGTTGTTGAGCAGGAATATTATTGATGTTTCTGTGGCAACACGGGTTGAGGCCGAGGATTATACTGCCATCACTCTTGAGAGAGACAGAGAGAGAGAGAAAAACCAAGAGAATGAGCGAAAATAAAACAACTAAAAGGGCACCAGGGCCGAGTGGGAGATGGAGAGAGAGGAAGTGGGGTACCAAAGGTAAGAAGAAAGAGGTGTGGAGATGATGAGAGTGAACCCACGGAGAGATGACATGATGTGGGGGTGTGTGTGTTGTCTCCCGGCTACAGATGTGGCTTTTAAATCTTTCTGAAAATCCCAGGCCACCTTTCTCCCTCTTTGCCTCTATCAATCAAATTTGCCAGCAAAATGATCATCTGTTTGGGATTATCTTGGCTCAAGCCATCTATCGAATTACAATAACACTACTTTTATCCATCTATCCCGAGGGTCACTCCAGAAACGTGCATGTGCGGATTCGCAACCGTGCTGACGTAATGCATTTGCATAATCGCCTGGTATTATGTGCAGTTCGATTCATCTTTCAGTGTACAAAATCTATATATAAACACGTGTAAAAAATATATAATTTACAAAATCTATTTTCAGATAACGGCATGTTTGGTTTATATTACACATATTATATATATTTAAATAATATAAAGCACCCCTGCTTTATAGGATTTGGCAAAAGCTTTTGTTTGGCCTGAGGTATTTGAAGCTCGACATGAAAGCTTTGACTCCCATAGTATTTATTTCCCCTGCTATTGCAGTTAATGGGGAGATCTGTTTGGTTACTGACATTCTTCCAAATACCTTCCTTTGTGTTCAACAGAGCAAAGAAATGCAGACATGTTTGAAACAATCTGAAGGTGAGTAAATGATGACAGAATTTTCAGTTTTGGGTGAACTGTGTCTTTAATATTTTCTGCCCTTTCTTTTGATTCTCCTCATTTGGTCATTGGTCGCCAAGAACTTATTAATTTGATGGATAAATGAAATTGGCATTTCAATTATTAAACCTAATTATACACTCTCCAAAGATCATTCAAAAACACTCTCTCCACATAAAAACCTCACATTACATAAATGTAATCTCCTAACTAAAATTGTCCCCACACTTTAACTTATTAATAAATGTCCTATTAAAAACTTGCGTTATTAAAGGAACAGAGAGCAACAAGACAGAAAAGCTCTGGGTAGTTTGGGCTAAATAAATACCACCATTCATTACCCAGATTAATACTTACTCAGACTTCCAATTAAAATAATTTACTCGCATTGCCACGAAATTTACAAGAGGAGAAAAAACAACATAGCAGCAGGAGGGTGATGTGCGTGTAAGAAAGAGGCTACAGGGTTTATTCCTAAATGGAATCTTAACGGCTGTTATGAGTCAAAGTGCTCTATTAAGGCTGTACGGACATACACACACACAAACAAACATACGCAAGCACACACACACAAAATAAACTCAACATGTATGCAGAAAGGCAGTTGATGATTGTAATGTTAACAGGCCCACTTGCGTATCATCCGGTCCAGTTAATTCTAGTTGGAATGGACTAATGTAATCCATTCACTTCAATCACTCCATTTCTGCCTCTCTTCTCCTCCATTTGATATGAAAAATATCACTATGCTTCACTTCAAAAACCCAACAATCCTCAGCCTGACTACAAACAGCAAAACTAGTCAATTTTAGGGTTGGCTAAATAATTAGGCAACTGTAAAATAAAGCACGATCAAGCAGGTTTCCGGGAAAGATGTTCATTCATATAAAGAACACCATCACTCCGAATAGAAAAAATAAGTTCACCCTTGTCTGAGAGGTTCTATTAACTGTTCTGACATCATGTCTCTCAAAAATGCACAAAAAGAAAGACAAACTGAAGCAAGCGAAGGGTGTCACACTGTTTTCTCAGGCTGATGAATTTTGGGGTCCTTTCTTCATTTGGTTAAAATGTTGCAGCTGCTGCCACCTACAGTTAAATGAAGAAACTGCATGAACAATTTTATATGAAGAAACATATTCAGTTTTGTGGAAGATATATAAAGATATCTGTATAATGAGAACTTGAATCAGCATCAGACTTTAAAAACTTCATATGGCATTTGTGACAGTATTAGAATAATGGAGGTAGAAACATTTGAGGAGAGAAAAAATTCTTATAAACCATCATTAATCTGGGAAAACTTTATGGAATTTGTTTTGTAAAAAATGTAAGAGAGTTTCTTTAACTACAGAAATTTTGCTTTTTTCCTTGTAAAGGTGAGAATCAAACTTTTAAACATCATGTATATATAATATGTTTTACTTTTAATTATCAAATTAAATGTATCATTTTTAACTGGCCAAAGTTTTAACATAAAAATCTATATATTTTTAAAACCCATTTTTAAATATAAATGATCTTTTCTGTGACAATCTAAATAAAGATTAAATAAACCATGAAACATTGTGTGAAAATAATATTTAGTATTTCCTCAAAATCCAGCTGTCCCTCGGGTGTGGCCTTATTAACTACTACAGTTTTTTAAAGTAATATTACATAATTTTAATTAAGTGATATAATGCGTGAAGAAACCAAAGAAAAATAATAATTTAAACTGCAAAAAAGTGAGATTTTGGTCTCAAATTATGCCAAAGTGTACAAACTGTATTGGTGGTAGATAAAATGTTAGTTAAGAAAAGTAAAATGTAAGACTTCTTTGTCTTGCTAAAACTGGTTTCAGTTTAAAATATAATTTCCATAATTTTCACTATAGAAAGTTATCAATTCATTAAATGTTATCATTTCAGATGTGATGCAATGACATTTGTCTCAGAAGAAATGTAATCAATCTTATGTAATGCAAGTATAGACAATGTTAAACACTATTAGTAAGTAATATATGTCTGCAGGACCAGTCACCCATGGTGTATAGATGCAGCTATGAAGAACAAGAGGTCACAGAGGCATTGTGATGTCTCAGCCTGTGTTAGGCTTGTGTTGAACCGGATGGGAAACAGGTTGTTTGTCTAAACTCAGCCCTCACACAGGAAACCCACCTCAGCTTCACAACAGTACCAAAATCCTGTCAGACTTCAAAATAAACGACAAAACAAAGAGCCGAACTGGGTCTGCGAGCCGATCTGTGAAGAATGTCTCACAGTAGCCCCCATTTATTTAACAAATCTTATGCAATTCGTAAACCTTTCATGAGAACCTAAATCCATCCTGTTTGTGGCACATTCCAGGAGAGGTCAAAACTGAGCTTGTTTTCAAAGTTCAATATCTTGTTGTGTCTTGGATTTCACGGATGCTTAATATTCATAGCAGACGTGTATATATTGTGAAATTTGTTGGGGGATTTAGTGTGGAGTAAAGTGTGCAGTGCATACCGCATGCATGCAGTGTATATTTTTTTTAAATGCATGTGTTTATCAAGTACTCTATTGCTTTGAATCGTGTGAACATATGCAAAATCATTTAGGCACAAGCACACACACAGAGAGTATCTTTTGATTGATTTGTTTACGTACTACACTGAATGAGCTCTCAGTACGGAGGCCTGAAGAGGACAATCAGCAAGCTTGCTATAAGTGTTTCTGAAGAGCAGGAATAGTCCCCATCAAACAGCTGTAGAGAAAATCTATTCACAGATTTCGCTTATTATTGATACTCGCAATGGACGTAATAGTAGATTGGGACTTTTCGTCATGGTGACAAAGAATAACAATTGTAGTGTAAACTGCAATTGACTTGTACAGTAACTATAGAAAGAAAAGCTTTAAATATTCAGCCGTGGAAAAAATAAAGACCGTTTCAGTTCAGATTTCTATCAGCATTTCTGCATGTATTGTGGCTATTCAAGTCTAGTGTCCGTTGAATTTCAACAGAAGCAAACCTCAGGAATGACAAAGTGTGAAAGACTGAGAGAAAGTTGTGAAAAAGTCATTTTTACATGTAAAACATTAGTATTGTGTTGTTTAAACATGAATATGATCTTCTTAGGAACTTTCTTAGCAGTATTCAAGATATAAAAACATTGGATCTTTTTTGTTATTTTGACCAGCTTGCCCATTTCAGTTTTCTGAAAATACATGACAATAAAAAATAAAATTGTATTTGTGATTTAGGATTATAATTTATTTGGGAATAAATAGTAAATATTTCTTTACTATACTATATTATAAATAGTACATTAATATTATGCTATTATATACTACGCCGTATGTTGCAGGCTGGACTTGAACCTACTGTACACGAAAATGAATGTGTCAAGAGCTACGTATGCTACTGCTGCGATACATATCTTCACCATTGTTTATCACCCCATAACAACACCGTTATCAACACCTTAAAGACAAACCAAAAACTGATCCAAACCAAAAAAAGCCTCCACTGCTTATATGTTTGGTGGGTTGAGAATGCATTGGAGATTTTGATGGAATTTCAAATTATGAGGCCTTATATGTCTAGGAATCAAAAACGATACAAAGACTGTCTGGTGATCGATTCTCCAAAGCTTATAACAATAAAAGACAGTGGTCTCAAATATGGACACATAAGCTATATAACACAATAACAAACCAATTTAAAAAAAACAGAACACGTCCAATACATTTCAGAAAGGTAGTGTGACTTAGGTGTCCGAAACTGTTCATGGCAAAACAACATATCAAATAACAAAAAGGCAAAACTGGCAATAGACTGGGCTTTCCCCATCGCAATACTTGATCCCACAACCTCTTTTTCCCATCATGAAGCTTTAGTGGCAAATAGATGTTTGTGTTTCATAAAGATTGGATAAAACATCAAATTTCCGTATCAATCAAATGCATGAATATACAACGCATACAAACAATCTAGCCGCATATAAAACCACATCATACAAACCTGATCAAAATATCTGCAACATTAGACCTAAGTACGTACATAACCTGTTACACACAGCCCGCATGTTTGTGACCAGCAAAGAGGAGGAAGCAAACCAAGTGCTTTTGAAGGCTCGGAGCCCAAGGTCATTGCCGGAAAGTGCGGTAAAAGAATAAAATGCTACCCGAAATATGAAATGGAGAGAAAGCGATGATAGAAAGAGAAAAGCTAGAGTGGTGGGGGTCACCAGATTGTGGGCAGATAGAGGCTGAGAGTGGAGAGGAAACACTAGAGAGCCATTACAACTCTAGCAGCAATGATGACCTCACAAAGAACAACCAGAGTATCTGTATTGACCAGTTACGTCTCAAGCATCTAAACGCGCTCGGAGACAAACGGACGCTCTTTTGGTTGGGATTAGATCCAAACGTGCTGTACTTGTAGGTCGGTTTTTTGGTAAGATGTAAAGAAAGACACAGTTTGAGTGTTCAAAGCCACGCCAGCACGAATCACAGAAAACACTGAATAAAGGTTTGTTGTGTTGTACAGTGGAAAAAGAAGATATGATGTACAGTACAGTACACAGTGGGATCGAAAACCTGAGGCCACATTGAAAATCTGTACACGTACACGTACACGTACATGGTACAATGACACAAAGTCCCACTGCCCATCTTTGCTTTTGAAAGTCTGTGTACGTATGTGAGGTTGAGGGAATGACCAATACTTGTGAGTATCTATAATGCACTTTTCATTAAGAAGAACTGCAGACTAGATTAATGCAGTGCACGCTTGACTCAGCCGAGGATGTACTACTACAGCCCAGGTGAAGCTTTCAAAGTGCAAGAGATCGCGTGCAATGACATGCATGTATCTGTAAGAAAACCGTGAGGTGTAAACGCATTGTGTATGTGTGTTTCTATCTAATGGTCCTCTGGGGGCATGGAGGTCTTCCATCAGCAGGGCATTAGCACTCTGTTGCCCCGCCTGGGTATCGATGGGCCACTGTGGTGATGCCACCCCCCAAGGGCCGCCACGCCCTCTGAACTGTCTGGCTGAGTGACCTCTGACCCCGAGGCTGTTTGGCAGGACTGCGTTGACTGTGACACAGTGCTGGCTATTGATCCTCCACTGACACCAGAACAGCACTTAACACTCCGACTGTGGGAGTAATGGAGCCTTCCCGCTGTTATTACTGACCCTGTGTCTGTGTGTGAGAGACCAATACAGTGAATCTCTCAACCTCTCACTGTCCTTTCTCTAGCTGACCATCTCTACCCTTGTTAAAAAAAATGAATGTGTGGGTATCCAGATGAACTGCAGTGAGGTCTTCGCCCATATACCCCTCGTACACCTTTATTACCCTTGTATCAGGGGCAATGTGACACATACTTTAGGATTATAGGGATACTTCACCCGAAAATAAAAATTCTGTCGTCATCTACTCATCTCAAGTTATTCAAAAACTGTATACATTTCTTTGTTCTGTTAAAGATATTTTAAGGAATGTGGGGAGACTAAACAGTTTTGGGGCACCATTAACTACCATGGTAGTATTTTTCCCTACAATAGAAGTCTATGGTGCCCCATATCTTTACAGATTTGGAACAACTTGAGGGTGACAAAACTTTCATTTTAGGGTCAACTATCCCTGACGCTAAGAACTGCCAAGTTTATTACTAAAAATAAAATACTGAAATTACCACAGTGACCAAGATACAATAAAATTCTGAAGTTTTAAAAGATCTTTATGAAATATAGTATTACCACAGTGTAGTGGACATTAGTAAAATTTATATTTTAACCACGTGGCTTTATGTAAATGATCAGGCACAATGGAGAAAGTAATGGCATTACTTACTCGGAAAAATCTTAAACTCCTTACTGTACAGTTATGTAATAAATACATATTTTTATATAATCATTTAATATTATTGATAAATTGGCAATAAAAAATATATAGTTTAGACATACATCGGGGAAATGACTTTATAAGGCACAACTATAACATAACATTTGTTGAAGTACAATAAAAATACCATAGTAATATCTTATATAGATGTGGCAATCTTTTAATACCATAACATTACACTGAAAACAAATGCTGGGTTTCAACACATGGTTGGGTCAAATATAAACATTTCCTTAATTTAACGCATGGTTTGGTTTCGTCACTTTCTGCCCCAACCATGAGTGGAAAACAACCCAGCATTTTTAGAGTGTACCTAAAGAGCTCTCAGCACCGGTAAGGTAAACAATGGAAACGTGTATTATACATTCTTAGAGAAAGGGTACAAAACCTGCCACTGGTACACTTTTTCACCAGAAGAGTGCATATTAGTACCTCCATATTGGTACCAAATGTGTACATATCTGAAGGTTACCACAATATTTAGGTACAAATAAGTACCTTTTAAAAGGTTCCCAGTGACATTTTTTTACCTTTTTTCTGTGAGTGTATCAATCTAGCATCGGCAGTAAATGGAACACAACAACTCTCAGTGTCCCACAGCATCTCACTTTCTCTCTCATGGCCACAAGCTTGTGTCTGATTGCTTCATATCTGCAGCCCATCTCTTCATTATTTACAGTAATAGCCTGTCAAAGCCGTGCATTCACTCTCTCTAAATAACGTATACCCACAGTTGGGCAATGTGCATGGTGCATGCACTGACCGGTTAGAGCTCTCTCTCCGTGGCAGCCCGGGGCTAGCTGCTAAATGGAATGCTTCACCTCAATTGAATGGGAATCATTTCGCCTTTATTTCTCCATGTGCGTGACCTTGTCTTTCTTCCCCTGTGTGAGGTGAAGGACGCAGGGGGCTTGCCGCTGGCTGGTGGGGGCTTAGTAGAGGCTGGAGAGGGGCATTAGAGGAGCGACGGCCCGGCCTGGAGCCCAGGTCACGGCGGGGGAAAGAGGCTCTTGAGTGATCTGATTGCCTGGTGCGGGATCCGGCGGTCCTTGGAAAGGTTGCTAATAGCATAGCCCCCTTTAAGTGAACAGGACAATACTGGCTAATTTAATCTGATGCAGAGCTCTTGTGTACACACAAGAGTACACACAAACGCGTTCGGGCGTTTAACGGAAGAGGGGAAAAAATGCGAAAGATCTCGCAGACATGTGCTGCGCGCACACGCATTCCTGCCGAGCCGAGACTTGGAGGGATGCGAACACTTTTACTACACATGCTTTGGAAGTTACATGCACGGCGGACTGGAAAAGCCAATGACACTTGTTTTGAATTGATTAGTAAAACGCTGGGTTTTGTGGTCTGGGAGAGAATGGACTTAAACGATTTTCATTGATCAGCGGCGCCCCACTTTGGAGCGCGCTATGGGTTTCGGCTCACGCTAACAGTGAGGGCAGCATCGCATCAACAGGGTGCGTGCGCGCGTGCGTGTGTTAAATTGAGAGTGAGCGAGCGAATGAATGACAGCACGGGTGCGAAGTTCAGACAGACTGAATTACCACTTCACTAAGCGTAATGTGACACTTTTCAATTAATATCTTTATCACAAGTGGAATTAAGCATCGATTTAGCAAGTTAGCCACACCGGCCAGTTTGAAGGGAAATTCTACACCGTTAAGGGGAGGGGTACGAGATTGATAAACTGGGTTTACACGGGCGCTATTTAGAGTGTTATGGGGAGAATTAAGAACGGGGATGAGCAACTTGTGTCAGATTAGAGTCAAGAGTTTTACAAAGTATGAGAGTGCCCCCAACTGGACGCATGTCACAAACGAAGAATGACAAACAAGTGCAGCGGGGACGCATAGAGACTCGAATATAACCACCACCACCACCACGAGTGCTTTAAAACGACCGATCCTGAAAACATCTAAATAAACATGCCTCCTTTCCACAAGTATCCCCGTGAAGAGTTTCAGCAATGTGTTTTTCTCACTGTGTCAAAACACAGAGGTCAAATGAGAGGCATTCACTGCCATCACAGAGGCCCCAGGTAAGAGAGATGCAATTAGGACGCTAGCACGATCAATTAACCAGCTCTCCAAATCTACAGTAATTAGCTACTCCATTGTGGAACAGTTGTAAAAAGCCACTTGGAAAAGCAACGAAAAAGCATCAACTGGATTGTTTGGAGGGAATGTGGGTGTGTGTGGATGAGTATCATTGTGTGCATCTTTGTGCGGTACAAACTGTTATACAGAGCGTGATGGGATTGTGCTCTGGAGAAGGGGTGGGTGTTGGCAAGCTCTTTAACTGGTGTACTACAAGCAAGTGGATGGAAAAACGAATTAGCGACTCTCGAATGACGGTCAGATATGTGAAGATACGCACATCGGACCACTTGCATGTACATGAGCTTTTGTACTCACAATTAGACACTTTTCCGACTGTATAAGATGCGCCTTGGTTGTGAGGGTCTGTTACAGACACACACCTAAAAAGCTCAGCGGGAAGTCCTGGCATCATCTGGCCACTGGACCAGAATTACATCAATCCCCCATAATCCTTTGGGCCGGATGGGCAGGGCGAAAGAAGCACTAGGATGTCCCCCACCGCACTCCCCTAACTCTGTTTCGTGATTGGTGGGCCCGACTTCAATATGTTTTGTGAAGCATGAACCCCTGGGCAGGGACTAATAAATGACTTCTTCTTTTTGCTGAAGATTACGTCCCCGCACGGCTCCACCAAGACAATGAGACAGGAACTAACCTGCTAGAAAAGAAATGGGCTGCTCGCTCTGTGAGTAAAAAGGTCAAAAAAAGACTCGGTGGCTGTACTAAATATCTATTGGCAGCATTCGTTCGCAACTAGGCTAGAAAGATGAAAGAATTATGTTTATTATGTAATTTTGTTAATGTTTTGTACTGTTCTGCTGTGATGAGTCTATAGATCCTAGTCGTTTTCTAGGCCTTCATCATTTAGGTCAAGTATATAGTGATCATTTTATGAAATAAACTTTCGTAAAACACCACCAGGAGAATGCAGAAAAGAAAGACGGGGACTGGGCAAAAAGCAAAAGTGTGGGGCCGCTGTCCCGTGACACAACGACAAAGTGCAGACAATGACTAAGCCAGGCAATTATACCGTAACCCAAAAGCAGGGGGTGTGAGCTTCTTAATCTTGCTTCTCTTGCCAACGCTGAGATCTGGAGGTGTCATATTCCTCCAAAACATTCCTGCTTCTTTCGCTCCAAATGGCCGACGTTTTGTCGCCAACGCAGGGCCCCTGTAATGAACATGGGGGATCTTCAGAACTCAATGACTGGACGTAATTACTTCTCTCCTTTTCTTCGTTCCTTTTCTCCTCACTGGCTCTCCCTCTGAGGCGTACCGGCCCCCGGCTTTCGGGCTGGCTGGTCAAATACAAAAGGCAGGCTGCACTGTGGCCAGCTGGGGGGGGTATGGAACCCACGACCCTCCGATCAGCTGTCAGACACTGAGCAACTCAACACTGTTCACCGTGCCTGTGACCTCGCCGAAATGACCTTGACAGCAATTAAACAAAGTTGTGTGATTTGAGAAATTCATCCTATTAGTGCTGAACATTTGAAATCATACTTGTTCGGTGCTGTTAGTCTTGTCATCATCTATGTAACAAGACCAAGTAAAGTAAATTGGGTACAGTATTTTTGTTTTGTTTGCTTATGTTTTATTTAATAAAACACGATAGGAATGTTTTTTATTATTATGGGCATCTTTGGGCATGTGGACTTTAAATGTATCACTCTTAAAATAAATACATAAAATATATGTTTTATAATGTTTTTGTGGTGGAAATTAAATTTACTCTATCCTATCCTTATCCATTATCATTAAATCCATATATATCAAAGTAAAAAAAAGTAAAAAATTACTATGACAAGTAAATATGTACTCATTTTTACAATTTTGTCACTCTTCTTACATTATCAAAATATTTTGTTATTTTTATTATGAATTTTATATACTGTAGAAATTGTATGTCATGTCTAAGACAGGCATTAAACAATAGTCCAAAATGTATAATTTAAAATGACATAAAATGTTTTCTATGAGAATTACATATTGCAAAAAAAACATCTGGGACACAAAAGCGCCTAGAGTTGAAGAAAAACAATTATTAAATTGAACTGAAAAAGATTACTCTGCTATCTCTATCTCTAAATTAGTCTGTGAATCCCTTTTTTGATCAATCATTTGTCTGTTTTTATGTAATTTACATAGATTTATATACATTGTAGGATTTTCCTCTATGAAAAATAATATAAATACAACGGAAGCCCATTAACAACACACAGTTTAGACATGTTAGTTCTATTAATTACGAGACATAAATGCAAACCAAAGAGACAGCACTTACAAAAATAAGTGTACGAGAGTCATTACATGAAGTGCTTTACACACAAACATACATTCAGAGAGAACACACGCATACACACCCCTCGCTGGAGTCAGGTTTTTGGAGTACTGCCCACGCTTGGAGTAAGAGGTGGCCATTCACATGCCTTGTTTTCCACCAAGACGCTAATCAGATAAATGATCTATTTGTTTTAAAACATCATCAAGTACATTAGTGTTGCTGGAGAACTGGCATGGTTGCTAGGCAAAAGAGGGGGGGCTCAGTACACAAGGAGGTAAATACAAGCCTTGAGGGGGGTCCACAAACACACCAATGGGACGTCAGAGCAGTGTGCGCTGATGGACACGAGGAAACGAGAGACAAATTAACTACACAGCATTAATCACTTTTACGTCCAATGGGAGCGCAGTATCACACAGAGACACAAATACACTAATACACTCCATTTCACCGGGAACAGAGGCCTGTAGACAAACTGGTGTTCTTTACAACATAACAATAAAAAGGAGGAAAAGATACTGCGGTTTCCCCATTCAATAATCTACAATAAAACTATCAAATAAAATATAGTTTTTTGTTTAAATTACTACAACAATCACAATAATTAATTTATAAATAATTAAAATAAATAAAATAATGTGACCATTGAACACTTTTACTCATGAAGATCTCTCATGGCTAATCACTTTGTTAAAGTAGTTTACCGATACAGACCACTTGTCGCAAAATGTAAACGCTATTCCAGCAGCACATTGATTTTTTATTTTTTTTATTGTTATTACATATACAAATAAATCGATTACAAATATTCGTTTAACATTTTGATTCAGTTATAAATGTTCTGTTGGTTGTATTCCGTTCAAACATTTTGAGAAAATCTTCGCAATTGAAGCAAGTCACTTCAAAGGATTGCAAATAGCGCACTTCATAAGAAGTCGCGGCCTCACAAAAACAATGAAACGCAAAAGTCTGATAAATGCACAAGTGTGAATTTATAGACTGTTATTACGTCCTCTTCATTCACACACTCTCACGTCTGCTTCCACTCTAGAAAGGACCTTTCCAACAAAAGACAAAAGTGTTACCTGGTTGCTGAGGTATGTTGGTAATTACTGTGGCATTACCCCTCGCACAATGACCCTGCATAGTCTAGTATTGTTATTTCTCTTTATCACAGCCCTCAGCCGATAGAGCTGGTCCCACCGCTGACCCCTGTAGCCGCGATTAACAACGTTTGCTTTTATACTCACGCTTGCATAGAAAAGAAAATCCTTCTATAATTCCACCTCGCGTGTAGGTTATCACGTAACGCTGTTTCACGTAATGACTTTAAACTGTTTTAGACCTTCGTCATTCAGCTCGAAGTCGCGGTCGGTTTTGGGTCGCTCAAACACAGGCAATATTTCCTGTCGGCTGCTTTGTCGTGAAAGCAGTTCCTGGCCTTTTCATCAACGTATTGATTGATGATACTTTCACCGATGAGTTGGTTTTTTTGTGTTTTGACACAAAGCCTCCAACACACGCTCAATAGGCCGCTGGGCGTTAATGAGGGCTCGGGTCTGGTCAGCGAGCTGTTCTGTAAACAGTCTGAGAGCAGTTGTTAATTAACTCTCACCGACACAGGAGAGGAGAATAAGGCAGAGATGGAGAGGCAGACCTCTGACCCTGACAGGTCTCGTTGGACAGCCTCAATCTGAGCAATTAGTATACTGGGTCCCTCAATCTGCATAATTGCTCAAGCAGGGGGTAGGAAGCCCAGGGACGCCGGTGGAGGGCATTGGACTCATACAAACAAACACACGGCGTAAAAAAGAAAGAGGCGCGCATGCTAATAATGCTCATTACGCTTTGAAAATGCTCTAAAAGTCACCACCACACATGATTCGTGAGATCAGCGATTGTAGGGCATTCTGGGAAACCCTGCTGAGGCTAAGCGCTGCATGTTTGGAAGCATGAATGTCTGGATTTGTCTCGAGGTGATCGGTTCTTATGCTTGTCATGTGACCCAATGAGACATGTGTTTAACTTTACATAAACGAATGCGGGACGTGCAACCTCAGAAAATTCATCTTGGAACAAAATGCTATTAGTCGTAAAACTTCACAATTTGTCCATCATCATTTTTAGAAATGAAATGTGTATGACTCCATTGTTGAGCACAAAAGAGAAATGTCTCAGTGGTTTTGTGTCCATACAATGGAAGTCAATGGCATCTTCTTTTATGCTCTGCAGAAGAAGGAAAGTCATTCAGCTTTGAAATGACACGAGGGTGAAACACAATTTTCATTTTTGTGTGAACTATCTCTTTAATGTCTCTAAAATAAGTATTAGGATGTGTTGACAAATCATATTGACTAGTTGCGTCTCCATACATTTTTTTAGTTTTGAACAAACAACACATGACAGTACAAAGGCTGATGTTTGAATCCAAAGCGGTGGTCAACAAGCCTCTCTAAACCTCCTCGTGTTCATCCAGCATGTTAAGATAAGACCTTTTTGTGTCCCTCTTGATCCCGGCTGGAAACAGCAGCACTTAAACCCACAGCACAGTCAACCTTTCCATTCCTGACAAGTTGGATCATCGTAATCCATACATTTGGATAGCTAATCCACATTCAGCGCCTAGGATGACATAGAGACTTTTCGGCTTGTCAAATCCTCAGGCGAGGGTTTTGAACTGGGCATATGAGGTGGGTAATACAAGAGGCACCCCCCTTTTCAGACAATGAACCCGCCTGGCTGAGCTGACAAAGACGATGGGGGAGATGTTTGGGTTTACCAATGCGTAAGATCAATTAAGAGTGGTTGAGAGGAAGGTTTGAAAAGAGAAGTGATGACCCCGCTGCAGAGGACATCCATGCTGCCCCTTTTCACTAATCCAGTAAAAGAAGCAAATATTTCAAGACATAAAATCCGACACAGGAAAGCCTCCTTTATTTACAAAACAGGTACACAGTATCAAATAGTTTCAGAAACGTTTTCAAGTAAAAAGGTTTTTCTTTTATGCAAAGCAACAAAAGAATAGTAACTTTTAATAGTAATTGTATTCATTTTATTTTTGTATTCAAATTCTTTTTTATCTGTATGACAGGGGTCCTTAAAATGTCTGAAAATGGACAAATGTGAGTTTGGCAAGACTTACACAAGTCTCAATGGCAAAACTTATTAGGACTGAGAGAAAAAAAAATGACGCCCATGATTAAAAATGTATTTCTATGCCGACAAAGTGATGACCCATGTTAATACTAGACTAATTGTGTATATAACCTACACTGTGTGATATATTTGTCATACTATTCACAGAGTCTTATTTGAACTGAAGTCAATGATATGCTTATAAAGCTCAAGTGTGCCTGCCTCTGGTGCTTCATGGATCTGCAGCTTGATCTAAACACTTTTCATTCCGACAGAAGATATGTTCTGTTTAAGACTAAAGTGAAACGATGTTGATCTCTAATCAGACAGTAAATGAGCATTGAACTCTACATGATCACACAGCAGGCACTTGGGTTTACAGTATGTTATGTATTTGACATCAGCTGTTATTAAACACATGAACATGCACAGACAGGGTACTCACAGACATTCCCTGTGTTGTCGAAGCTGTTGAGCACCTCATCCACTCTAAGGGGGCCAAGATTGTCTCTGAAATGCATTAATAAGCATGATTTACACATGTACTTTACATACAAAGAGTCCAAAGACAGGGACAAGATGTTGGCTAATACGTGTTTTTTTTTTTTTTGAAACAAGCAATAAGATCACTACTCTTCAACCCACTACAAGTCATAGTAACTTCAAAGAACCTACTGAAAGACATCGCAAGTCAATTCCATGCAAATGTTAACCTTACACTGTAAAAAATCCTGTAAAAAAAGAAATTTTCTGGCTGCTGGGGCGCCAGAAATATTCTGTAGAATAACATTTTTTCCTGTAAAATTACATGGTTTTCTCAGTTTTTCTTGTAAATTTGCAGTCTTTTTTTTTTTACCGTATTTCGAAAAAGGCTTAAAAAATCCTGTATAAATGAACATTTTCCAGCAGCTGGGGTGTCAGAAATATTCCATAAATTATTTTCTTTTTCTGTAATTTGACCGTTTTTAACACTAAAATTTCATAAAATTACAGTTTTTTGACATAAAATATAAAAATCTATAAAACACTGTTTAACTAAATTAAGAAAATGTTTTGATTATTATTATTTTAAAGCGTGTGTTTTCAACAGGGGTCCAGGCAACTTTTTGTTAAAAATGTAAAGCGTGGGTACAGAAATATTTCAACCAAGCAGGCCGAGCTCAGAATTTTAAAATAGCAGTGTGTTCTGCAACACACGGAGAAGCAGGAAAAAAGTATTACACTTAATAAAATGGCCTGCTTTTACAACAGAATGCATAACATCCGCACTGATTCCTTTCGCATCCAGAGACAACATCTACCTCCACTTGAATAGTTGTGTGCCATTAACCAGGGTCAGTCATCTCATTGAAGCCTTAATAAAAGGTTCAGGACAAGTTCTGGACAAGTTCTGGACAAGTAAATGTTTAACTCTGCATCTAACAGTAAAATGAAAATGTATGATGCTGCAAATCCTTTAAAATGAATCAAACAATCTATATTAACAAAAAATAATGTATGTGTAACAATAACATGCATAATAGTGCTAATGTAATGTCTTAATAAAATATTGCTGTGACAATAAAGGTTGTTTCTATTTAAATACACTCTTAATACGAATGTGTAGAAAAATTACACAAATTATGTGTAGCACTCCACTATACTCCTTTGTGTCAATATTAATTAAAATTGTGTTGAAAGGGTTTATCTGTTTCACACAGTAGTTATGTGTAGGTTACAATTTACACATCTTATTAATTTGTCACACCATTCAACACACTTTGTGTAGACTGATCTGCTTAACACACGTTCAGTGTAGCTTTTTCAGATATTTAATTTTAGTAAAATTTCCTGAACAGCAGCCCTCTTATCCTGTAATATTCACATCATAATCAAACTGTAATAAATGGTCAAATTATATTTTTGTGTGAATCGTTAACTTAATGCGCGTCCCCTTTAAATCGCTGGTGCTCTGCTCGTTAAAAACCGCCTTTTGCCTGCGAGAAGACGGTCATTTCCCGCTGGTGACAGTAATTCTGAGGTAAGTTACGCTTGAAACGTTTCTAAACTTATATTTACACAAGAAAGGCAACGTTTTGTGACAGAAATGTATTTTAATCATAACTTTGTTTAGACACTATCTCAACGATTAAGTGATGTTGTACACGGAATGCATGTCGCCTTCAAAGCCCTTGTGCTCGTCAAATAACCGCCTATTTGCCTGGGAGAAGACGGTCACTTCCCGCTGGTTGTCAAGTAATTCTGAGGTAAGTTACGCTTGAACCGTTTCTAAACTTATATTTACACACGAAAGACAACGATTTGTGACAGAAATGTTAGATATTTTACACTATATTAACTTAAGACGCTGTCAATAAACGATGAAGTGGTGTAGTACAATGGTGGCTAAGTAATATTTCTAAGTAATATGTCGAAGGTGTAACTAAGTTGTAGTTAATTTGAAACAGCTAAAATTATTAGAAATATGAGGAAAATGGTTTGGCCCCATTGTTGCAGGCTAGCGTATATAACTCTGTCATCCTAATGTTTTTAACGGCATAAACCTCTAATTTATGCGAGGTTCTTCACGCGATTGCAAAAGAATATAATAAAAGCCACCGACTATATAACGTTGGCTGCTATCACCGTGTCTTAGTTACAGATGCGACCGGTGGCCCTGCCAGATACGTTAATTTGGCAGGAGTGATTTTTTGATTATGTAATAAATTGATAATGTAATAAAATGTTGAAATCTGTAAGAAAGTGAATGCTGGTGTATGTGTAGCTGCATACCTTACATGTGCATGCATTAATATTATAAAAAGAAAATAAGTTTTATCTGATGTATTGTGTAATGTTGTTTTGTGTAATTATGTGTTATGTCTAAATGTTAACATTCATTTATTTTTTTATTACACAGCAAATGGAACCATTTGGTAATGATCTTGTACCATTGACTTCTGGGTCATTGGCTACTGGACTGACTAAAGCTGTACTTGTTAGCATCTACAAAGACAAGACAGAAACACGCAGAAAGATTTTCCACATCAGTGATGCCTCAGCTTTTGGGAAACTGTTATTCAGAATTCTCTGATCCTGTTAAGTTAGAATGGTTTCTTAAATATAACAAAGACTTCAACGATTACATTGACTGTGACATTACAACAACTTTGCAAGAATATGACAAATTTCAAGTTCATGTTACTACAGAAGTCATCCTACAACTTCAAGTCATTAATATGCAGCCTCCTCAGAATGAAAATATGGTGTATGAGGTTTGAAGCTAAGTATAATCCCCTTAAACGACATGCACATGCTGTTTGCAATTTCAAGAATATCTCTAAGACTCTGGCTTACAAGAATCAGGTGCAACACATGTATTGTTGTAAATTTGGGGACCCATTAGATCTTAAAATATGTGTACCAAATGCATATCCTGTTGTTGTACGTTCTTTGGAACATGGTGACCAAATATGTGAAGAACTGAGCTCTGAAGCAACAGAGACAGTCCATGTGTCAAACACAGTAATTGTAGGTGGACATACATACAGAACAGGGAGCATTCTGATGTTGTCAGTTAGTTCTGAACATGAACCAATCTTTGGAGAAGTTGTTAATTTATTCCCAAAGGTGGACAAAAACATTGTGTTGGCTTTTGTGAGGATTGTTAATGTTATTTATTTTGATGATCACTTTTATTCATATGCTGTGGAAAACATGGAAGAGTATAGACTTGTAAAAATTCCTTCTGGTCTGTCAGATTCCAGACGTTTTTTGGATGGTAATATCTACATTAATCCAAGATACAAAGTGTTATAATAAGTTTTTTTTCCCAAGTAAGTAGAGGGGGGAATTTGTGGGTCATGTTGCCTAATGAAATTAGAAAAATGTCTAAAAACACATTTTATACCGCTTTAAATGGTCTTTAAATGTATATGTTGTTATACATTGACTTGTTATAAATTGTTGTAAAACAAATTTTATTGTAAAGGATTGATGTTAATAAATGTATTGAAGTCAATTTTTTTATTGTCATGATTTTTGTGTCAAATAAAAATAATTGTTTTGTGTAAGAATTTAGATGTATTCTTAACACAATGTGTGAAGCCAAGGCCAGCACATAATGTGTAAATATAACACATGTTTACACATCTTTGTGTTAACCTTCCAGACACACTTACTGTGTTAAAATCATTAACACAGTAAATGTGTAAAAAATAGCACAACACGCGTTGTCCCAGAACTCACCCATAGATGTGTAAGAATTTAACACGGTTTGTGTCTGTTTTAACACATCCTTTCTAAGAGTGTAGCTCTGTTTATACATTTCGTAAAGGGGTCCCTTCTCAATGCATCTCTCATCTAAGGGGTCCTTGCCCCGAAAAACGATTAAGACCCATGTTTTAAAGCATGATTTTCCATAGTCTGGTAGGTTTCTGTACTTAAATTAGTATGTCAGTTCTCAAATATGTGTCCTTTTGTAACATCTATACCGCATATGTATTTTCCTCAACTTAAATAGAAACCATGTGTGTAAACCGATATTTTTCCGAGGTCTGGATGTTTTACATTACATTATATTTACATGGTTCAATATATTGTTAAGAAATACATATTTCTAAAGTTTTGACTGCAAATGTCACATCCATAATGCTGGAATTACCAATAAAACAACAAATCCAATTGACCAGTTGAGGAGTAGGACAGCAAGATATTTCCTTAAAAAAAACATATTGTTTTATTATTATTCAATGCTTTTTGGTGGAGTGATTCGCAGTGTTGTCACGATACCACATTTTTGAACTCGATACAATAACTAAGAAAAGTATTTCGATACCAATACTAAATCGATACTATGCAAAAAGAACATGCAGGAAGTAATAAAACAAAATTATGAATCATAAATAACCTAAAATTCTGTTATTTAATTTTAATTTTTTTACTCTTACAACTTACACTGTGTGCCTGCCTTGCTTTTTGAGCATGTCTTCCCACTTATATAAAAATAACATGTCACCACACAGACCTACTGTACATATGAGTGTCAGGTATCATCTATGATACAGTCCTAAACTTGTACCTGTCTCAGAGTTGGCTGTCTGCTGAGGTGAAATGAGAAAATAAACTGTTTAAACTTAAAATAATCTAAATAAATACTAGCTAAGACCTTAAAGCATGGTTAAATTCATTCACTTCAATAGATTAAAATTCATTAAAAACATTACATAATGCATTTTGACATGAACTAACAATAAATCTCTTTTTACAGCATTTATTAATTTGTTTGTTTATGTAATTTAATACAAATCTAGTTGTTTATTCATATTAGTTCATTGAAAAATATTAACAAATACAACGGTAGTATTTTCAATTGATTGAAATATTTATTAAATCCATTGAAACAAACCATTAAGATGTATAAATGCTGTAGAAGTATTACCCATTACTGGTTC
The DNA here is from genome assembly GCA_006030095.1 of Triplophysa siluroides. Lineage (NCBI taxonomy): Eukaryota > Metazoa > Chordata > Actinopteri > Cypriniformes > Nemacheilidae > Triplophysa > Triplophysa siluroides. Next base: position 4,871,343 of record VCII01000868.1, on the reverse strand, counting down.
ATGTTAGCTAACTAATGTTTAGAAATGTTGTAAAGCGTTATTAATACTGTTAATGTTGGCCTGTCACAAAATAAACCATAAGCATTATGCAGCCTATTGTTATCATTCACATACGCTGCCTGTCACTTTTAAAGTTCTTTAAACGGGTCGGAATGTCCGTTGGTGAAATGCATTGCCAAGTCCAAGATGATCATGTTGGCTCTTTCGGTCTGCAGATTTTGCAAAGACGGACTTCTTCTGTACTTTGCCGAACGCTTAAACTCGGCTATAATTCCCCTTTGCGCATCTTCTTCACTGACAAGCCGTGAACAGATGGAAAAGGCACTTATGTCGGCCGCTATGACTTTCATTTCGTCGTCACCCCGAAATCTGCAGCGCAAATACGAAGAAAGAAAGTTGTACGCGTCCACTGACTGAAGAGAGCACTGAGAGCACATGGACGTATTTCAGGATGCGTTTTACCTGCAACGCTCGCGGCATTAAAGTACATTAAAACTTTGTATTGTTTTAACAGACGGTATCGCGGTACGAGTTGACTAAGACCGCCCAAATGTACACTCAAGTAAGGTGGGCGTACCTGTCAGTCCAATTGCTTTGGAACGTGATGTTCCAAATATGGTAAGAGGCGTTACATTTCCGTCACACGCTTGCAGTATTCGGTGAATCACTACACACTGGTTAACTGGCCAATCATAGCACACCTCGCTTTTCAGAGCGATGAGCTTTGTAAAGAATCCGCGCGTTTCAGAGAGGCGGAGCAAAGAGGAGATACAAACATGCACGGTATGTGGAAAATACAGCGTTTTTGAACCTTAAATCATGTATACACATTGCATTACATCTAAAACAAACAATACTATTCGTTTTAGCCGTGTCATATGACCCCTTTAACTTTTAAACTTTTCTGGTATAATGTTTATTCAACAAATACGTGATAGATGTTCTTCCAGTGCAACCCAGAAAAGTGTCCTCAATGGCCACAAGTCTAACAGGTCTCAAGACAGAAATATTTGTTAAAAAAAAAGAGTAAAGCAATAAGGACTCTTCCTAAACCCACCTGAGTAAGGCACTGTACTGGGGAAAGATTGTACTTCTGTACTCCACCCACGGGCCATCTGACGGGTCACCCGTCTCTGTGGTAGTGACCCTGCTCCTGGAGAACAAGTTAAAGGAGGAGAACCTGCGCACTGACACCTGCTGAACATCGGAGCTGTCGAGCTGCTTCTCTTTCAGAACCTGTTACGACAAAGCCACACGCATATGTCAATGCATGTTTTATCACTGCATATAACGTTTATCTGCACCAGATGACATGAAATAAATCCCCTCGTAAGGAACCCCTCACCTGTCGTAGAAGAGCCCATCGTGCGCGCGCCACATCGGTTCCACAGTGCGAGTCGTGCTCTTGGTGATTATCCGCGCGTTTTCTTTCGCAGGCGAGGCAGGATCTTTACAAGTATTCATACCTACAGCAACCTGTTAGGTATGATTCTGTTTAATGCAAAGAGAAGTTATCACAGTATAAATAAACGACAAAGAATCGCAGAGTCAACGCTAAGGCTGTTTCGGCATTTGTTCTGTGGATACGGATAAAGTCGATCATTTAATTTAATGATCAATTCGCCGGTATGCGGTGGTGTCTGTTGCTTAATAAAAGTGCACGCTACTTCCGTACACCTCCTCCGGTTCTTCAAGGGAAACGGAAATCTAATCGCTTTCAGAGTCATCGCACAGTCACGTCTCCCGTCTGTCATCGATGTGTTTTGTCCTCGATTGGTCTCGCCTGAGAAGATGTCATATCCTTGCGCCACTGTAAACAACGTGTCATATGATTTACAATAAACACATGGATGGTTGGTAGTGTGAATTTAAAATGGATATTTGCACAGAGTGATGATGTGAATGTGTCATATATTTATAAACGTAAAGTGAGATTGTATGAATAAACGGGACAGCGACACCCAGCTGTATTAAATGAGTCTGATCCGCTCCACTTGTCTGCTGTTGCGGTCAGTCTCAAGCTGTATACATCGTACGAACCATAAGAGCCCGTGTGTTCCGTCTACATTACGTCTTTACACTGGGGTAAGATCAACTTTATAATAGTGACACTAAACACACATTTAGTATTGGGAGTCTATTGTACACAACACATAAATAACAAAGATTATAAATATAAGTTTAGACACAGACAGCATGTCCTCTACATTAAAATACGTTAACCGATGTTAAGGAATTCCTTTATTTAGGATACTTCAAAGACAACAACAGAGCAGTCCAAAGCTCAACTTAGTAAATTCAGTGGTGAAGAGAAGCATTTTAAAAGAAGATTGCTTTCGGTTCATCAGAGGTTTGCTGGTGTACCAGAGAATGTATCGGTAAGTGTTACATTTCAAATAAATAGGTATAAATCAATGAAACAAAATTAATTTTATTGAGTCATTTTCTCAACATCGTCTCAAGTTCCAAGGACAAAATCACACTTACCTTGAAGATGGCCAAAGCATCAACAGAGCAGCCCTGGCACATGGTAAATACTGCACATCGTGGTCTCTGTTAAAACAACACGTATGCGCAAAATGTGTATTTAGTTTTCAGAGGAGTTCCAAGTAGAAACAAACAATGTGATGTAAATACACGCAGACGAACAGGAGATGGTGGAGGTGTTCTGTGCTGATTGGGGAGGCGATGGATATAAAACTATCCAGAGGGTCAGACTGTCTCCCACAGAGAACAGGCTGGCAGCCACTGTGAAGAAAGACCATCATGAGGAGACCCGATTGGTGTTGGTTCATCTAGAAGGAATCGGCCTTCCACAGAAAGCCCTGTTGGTTTTAGACAATGTCCTCAGCTTTGGTTAGTTTTACTGTAATGGATGCAAAAGACATCGAAGACATGCATTGTTTGTTATTTAATCTGTTCTTGATTTTTCGTTCAAACATCTCTTGCAGAATGGGCCACCGATGATGTCCTGTTCTACAGCACACAGGAGACTCTTCAGAGCCTGCGGGTTTTCCGTCTTCATCTCAGGGATGATGCTGTCCAAACCGACCTTGTTTACGAAGAAAAAGATCCAGAGTGTGTTTAGGTCCTAACCATTTTGGTTTAGTGCTGTGTTTTTCCCGAATTGATGTGGTATTGTATCCTCTCTGCAGGTTTTTTGTGGAAGTCAGTCGTTCCAGAGACCAGAGACTGGTCACGATTAACTGTAACAGTAAGAACAGTTCAGAAGTTTGGTTTATTGACAGCAGAGCTCCATTCTCATGTCCCACCCTCATCCAATCCCGTCAACCTGCTCTGATGTACCATGTGGAGCACTCGGAAGACCATCTGTTTATTCTCGCCAACACTGGACCAGGCCAGGAGTATCAGGTAATACCACATCAATCATTCTGCTGTCTTTTCATGTTAGTGGTCAATTATTCTGTACATAATGTGACTTCAGCAGAGCCAAACTGAATGTTCATTTCTGTCCAATTGTCTCATTTTGTCTTTCACAAGCTATTAAGGACACCTTTGGCTTTTCCGTCCATTCCGCACTGGATGCCAATGTTCACACCTGTTCCAGGAACAGTCATTAAAGATATGGAGCTGCTTCAGGATCACTCTGTGTTTACACTGAAGGATTCACAATGCGGGCTTCAGATTCAGATCCTTACATCAAAAGAGCCCTATGAGTTAAAAACACTGCTGGTGTGAACAACAGTCACATTCAATCTCAAAACATCAAAAATGAATTCACTGGATACATTTTCCTTTTACTCCTTTTATTCATTCTTGCGTAGTGACACTGTGACGTAGTGACATTTACAAGTGTTAAAAACAACTGACATTTCCCGCAAAATCTGACCCAATAGTTCAAATTGTAAATTATTATAATAAGCTTACTATTGTGAATTTGGTCAAGGAAACCAAACTCACATTTATGTATTCATGTACTTGTGCATTTTACAAAAACGTTTCAAGTGGCAGCTGTAATATTAATATTTTATATTAAAATAAAGAAAAAATCTATTAAGGGGATTTAAAAACATTCAGGTGATTAATTTTAAATGTTGCTTTTTAAAAAAAATAGAAATTATTAGAAATAAGGGATTTGATACATTACATAACTTATTAGGAAGTAAAATGGAACGTTACTATGTGCTGTAAATATTACATTTAAAACTTTCAAATACACATTTAGTTTCTATTTTCATTTCAGTTTCCCCACTGGGCTTGTGATCTATCACCAGAGCGGAAAGGGAGCGAGAAGGGAAGGTCATTTGGTTTCCTCCTCTCCTCCCCAGTGCACTCACCAGTACGCCACCTCTGTTTCCCGAGAACAGGACAACTATCTGTTACGGAGGAAGACACCCAGTATAACTCTCTTCCAGAATGTCACACAACACGCCTGCAGGCGGCCAGTGAGGTGTGAGGCATTTGCTGTAAAATTTGACATATTTGACTTAAAACATATGACTGCATATATTTACATTTCAACATGCAACACACTTACCGTGATGTAAATACTGTAAATAATAAAGTCCAACTATGACTTCTTTAATATGCCGTATTGTCTCAATGTCTGTTCTCAGGATGGAACAATGGTGCCGTTGACTCTCTTTCACATGCCTGGATTACCTCAACTGAGTAAATCTCCATTGCTTTTGCATGTATATGGAGCATATGGTATGGATCTCAACATGGCCTTCAGTCCTGAGAAGAGACTGCTGCTGGAGGACGGCTGGGCTCTGGCCTACTGCCACGTCAGGTGCTAAAATACAACTCCAGTCACCTTTTCTATCTATGCTGCAGAATAGAGGCAGCATTTTCAGTCTCTAAATGCATCCTGATGAGTGTTGTTATCTGTCTAGGGGCGGTGGTGAACGTGGTCTAGCGTGGCATAGGTCAGGTTCTTTGCTGCAGAAACCGAGAGGAGTGGAAGATCTTGCTTCCTGCATTCAGACTCTTCATCACTTGGGCGTGTCTCAGCCTGTGCTGACGGCCCTCACGGCTCGCAGTGCTGGAGCCGTCCTAGCGGGGGCGCTGTGCAACCAAAACCCTCAGCTTCTCAGAGCTGTAATTCTACAGGTGAACCTTTAATGCATCATTAAGGACCCCCTAAACCTACTCCTTCGTTTGTGAGATTATATGAAGTTGCGATTCTTGCCAGGCACCCTTTCTAGATGTACTTGGCAGTATGCAAGACCCATTCCTTCCACTTACTATAGAAGAGAGGGGGGAGTGGGGAGACCCCCTTGTTAGCTCCGAACACAGGGACAACATTGCTTCCTACTGCCCTTGTCACAACATTAAACCTCAGGTATCACTTTAACCTCATTGACATAGTTATGTGTTTTGTAAATTATGGCGTGTATAAAAGTTGTATTTCATTTCCAGCTTTACCCGTCTATGCTGATCACCGCATACTCGGAAGACCGTAGAGTACCTTTATCGGGGGTGTTGAACTATGTGGAAAGATTGAAGAAAGCAATCCAGATGTATAGTGATGGAGACTGTGCTAACAGTGAGTCTATATGTATTTCATTTAGCATCCTGTAAAACTGTATACATTTTTTTGTTCTGATGAACACAGAGAAAGATATTTGGAAGAGTGTTTGCAACCAAACAGTTTTGGGGCACTATATAGACATTGTATTGTATTATACATTTGTTTCTGACTATGTGCAATCCCCTGGGACCGAACCCATGACCTGGGCATTGCTAGTGCCATGCTCTAACCGCTGAGCCACAGGAAAGCTATTATTATAAGCTGCTATCGACTACCATAGTAGGAAAAAATACTATTATGGACGTCAATAGTGCCCCATTACCGTTTGATTTCCCTGTTGCTTGGCGCCGCTCAGTATATGGAACATCTGAGTTTACGGTTTGTTTTGCAAATGAATTTGAATATAATTATGACAAACTATATATCAGTGGAAAGGTCTAAGTCACTAGAATACTTATTTCATCACTGTTTTATAAAATCAAGTATGTAGAAGGAGTAATCTATTTATAAATGGCAAGAGTGCGCTTCAAAAAAAGAATGGACTACTAAATGACATCGTTCCGCCAGCGGAACGCTTACGTTTTCTTCAATATTTGGCATGTGAATTCTTATTTTATCATGACAAACTATATATCGTTGGAAAGTCCTGAGCCTCTAGAATACATATTTCATCACTGTTTCATAAAATAAAATATGTAGAATGAGTAATCTATCGATTGCGCTTCAAAAAAAGAATGTCCTGCTAAATGACATTGGTCCGCCAGCTTACATTTACTTCAATATTTGACGGTCCTGTCAAATTTTTCATTGTCTCTTCATGTGAAGAATTAAAAAAAATTGAAAAAGAAGAATCTCAATGTCCGTTGTGGTGTCCAATGTCAGATCAAAAGCAAAGGTTGCCCCTATTGGATTATTGTGGTACTGCAGCTAAAACTCCCACAGAAGACACATCATTTGGTCTATCAAGCTCGAACTTCATTAAAAAACTCGTGGTTTTTAGAGCAATATATAGATTTTTTATGTTTTTTTAAATAAAATCTAACCATAATATTTGTATAGTTTGTTATAGCAATAAATATAAACTAAAAAAACTTTTTTTGTAAAAAAAAATAAAACATTTAAATAATAACCAGGAATAATCTTCCAAGTGTCTGCACCAGGTTACAGGTTAAAATATCTTCTTTTGTGAAATTGAAATGTATACAGTTTTAGAACCACTTGAGGGTGAGTAAATGATGACAGAATTTACATTTTTGGTGAACTATCACTTTAACCATGGCAAAATCACTGCAACACACAGCCTATACAATAATGCAAAAATACAATCATGTGTCATATTTAAACTATTAATAAACTAAGAAGGGAGATGTGTGAAGTAGGCCTAAAGTATAATGGAGATGAATTTAGAAGGTCACTGGTCGAAATCCCAGCTCTCAACTCAAACCCTGGATTAAGAGAAGCACTTATACTCTCCCCTCAGGAGAGGAAAGCACTGATCTGGAAACAGGTGATTTGATTCCTCTCCGTATCAACCTGAGGTCACCTTGTGTGTGAGCTTGTCTGCGAGATACGCTGTCAGCACATCTTAGTCCAGAATCCCTCTCCTTCTATGCATCATTAATTATAACTTTATTATACACACACACATAGAGACACCTCAGCTACCACACCACACATATACAACAGAATAAAAAAGAAAGACTGCCTCTAATCTCTCTCTTCTCTCCCCACGAGATAAACTGCTGATCACGCATGCTGCCAGCTCAGACGATTAACATGTTTATGAGATAGTGTATCAGGCAGAGAGATAAGGAACAATACACCGGGCTGTGCCAAGGTCAGGAGACGGCTTGTGAAACATGCAGACAGGAGAAGAAGAGGAATAGGCAGAGACACCAGCGGCCGTGCGGCAGATAAGAGGCATATGACAGAGTTTGAAGGATTAGGCGTGTGATTTTTGACTCCGCTTCACTTCAGAGAGATCGCATCACCATGGGGAAATAAGCCAGTCAGGCACAAGAGTGGGCCAAGTCTACCTACTGAACAGGGCAGCTTCTTCTCGTTCGTTTCAAGAGTGCTGGACATCCTCAAGTGTTACGCTGGAGAGCCAGTGAACCAGATTACGCTATCAAAATCGCATTTGTCATACATTTTATGAAAAGTAAAAAATCTGTTCAAAACTATATTTGATATATTATTTTTATTTATTTAACTTTGTTCGCCCCTTTGTCCTCTTCAGTCTTACAAGCAAAATAGAGTGGTCCTGAGCGTGAGTATAGTAACCAACTTAAAAGTGTACACTATGTTGAAGTAAAGACAGGTCTAGTTCCAACACATTAACAATGGACACGTCCCACCTGATCTCACGGGAATTCGTAATTATTCTACGATGTGGCTAATTCGCATGTTGTAAATCGTAAAAAAGCATACGAATACGGTAATATAGCAATACTGAAGCCCCACCTCTAACCCCGCCCCTTAACCTAACGTCAGTGGCCTGATAGCAAATTGTACTACAATGTACAAATGAGATTGTACGTATTTATAGCCACTTTGTAAAATAGTTACGTTTTTGCAGTGAGATTGTGTTGACATCCCAAGTTGGACGATAAAAAAGCAACACAAAGATTTTAAGTATTTGTTGTTTCTTCATTCAAGCATAAGAACAATAAAATACATCGTTTTTTTAGATCTGTTCCTGTTTTATAACACAAACTTGTGTACTATTTTACCACCAGCACATGTCCCAGCTGTCCTTCTGGACGTCCAGCCAGGTGCCGATCACTTTGGACCTGAGGATTTTCACCTGTCCTTGAATGAGGTGCATCATAATATTCCCCTTATCAGATTGTGTTATTCAAACTTTAAGTTAACACTTGCTGGATATTACAAAGCTTTAGATTACTCATCAAGCTTGTGATTATATGATCAAGTTTTTTATTATCATATTTTTCTGCAGTAGATAAATCACAGCTTGGTGTAATATATTAACTTGTATTGTAGGGATTTCATTGAAGTCGTCTCTGGTTAGAAAGCTGTTCAGAGGAAACAGTTTAGACATTTACCATTTTATGTCATGGTAGATTTCAGAGGGTTAAATAGAAATTGTATACACTGCCAGTCCCACAAAAAAGTCACACACTTGAATATTTCGTTGGACCGCCTTTAGCTTTGGTCACGGCACGCATTGGCTGTGGCATCGTTTCAATAAGCTTCTGCAATGTCCAGAATGTCCATTTTTCCGTCCGAGTTGCATTAATTTTTCACCAAGATCTTGTATTGATGATGGGCGAGTCGGACCACTGAGCAAAGTCTTCTCCAGCACATCCCAAAGATTCTCAATGGGGTTAAGGTGTGGACTCTCTGGTGGCCAATCCATGTGTGAAAATGATGTGTCATGCTCCCTGAACCACTCTTTCACAATTTGAGAATGAATCCTGGCATTGTCATGTTGGAATATGCCCGTGCCATCAGGGAAGAAAAAACTCAATGAAATAACCTGCTCATTCAGTATATTCAGCTGACCTCATTCTTTGGGCACATAACGTTTATGAACCTTGACCTCCAATCCAATGGGAGGCTCTACCTATTTGGTGAGTTAAATCCAGGTGTTGACTTTTTTTTCGACGGGCAGTGTATTTCTGTGTATGCAAAGTTCATTTTTTCTGTAATACTTATAGTACGTGTTACCCTCTTTTTTTCTCTTTTCACACAGAATGCCCGACAGTTGGCTTTTCTGTACAGAGAACTTGAACTAGACCACCGAAAAACTCAACGGAGACAAACGAGAAAGACAAATAAACACCAAGTCCCATAAACTCCAAATTTTGTGTGTATGAAAAACAGAACATTGATTTTGTTATAGACACTTGTTTATTTAATAGAATGAAATTAAACATATTTAAAGAAACTAACAAAAACTTCTGTCTTCTACTAGAAGCCTCGTACTAGGATGTTTCCTCAGCACTTGTACAAAATATCTAGTGCAGGAAAATAGCAGGCTCTCTCTGAAACATAACACTCAGATGCGTGATTCGAATGAAATCTCTTATTGGTGGAATATTGCAGGAGCAATCCCTGCCCTTTAGATGTTGCAATTCTAGATTTAGAGAAAGTCTTCTGGTTTATCGGTGCTGTACTCAAATCCACAGTAAGGACATCTGGAAGCTCGCTAACTGAAGACAGGTCCGTTTCAGTATCCTCGCCAAAATTGAGTACCACCAGGAAGGCTTCCTGTTTCCCGTCCATTTCGCGCAAATAGGCGAATACGTTAGCATCGCTCCTGACGTAGCAGAACCAGCCTCGGCTCAGGGCGAGCTCGGCTCCTCTCAGCAGGCTCAGGGTTCGATACTGAGAAATGATGGAATTGGAATCGGCTTGCTGAGCCTGGAGAAAAAAAGAGGATTTTGGAATAAAACAACAACACGTAGTTTCTTGTCTCAGCATTCTGGAAAATACATACCTCCACGTTAACAGTGTCATAGTCTGGAGCTATATCAAGCCATGTGCCGGTTTCATTGTCGCTAAAGCCAGCGTTGAGTTTATCGCTCCACTGCATTGGCGTTCGCTGTGGGTCCCGACTGTTGTTCTAAATAGTTAAAATATAAGTACAAATACCTGCATGGTGCAGTTAAAACATTAAAAAATCATTGACTTTCACTTACTGGATTGAACTTTCCAAAAGGATCCTGAATGACAGATACGTTAACATTCACCATTCCTATCTCCTCTCCGTAGTAGGTCGTAGGAGTACCAGGAAGTGTTAACAACATCATGTTTATAGCGCGCACGTATTCCCTTCCAGCACTTGTGGCTATGCGTGGCTTGTCGTGATTTCCCACCTATGTACACAGACAAGTGGATTTATGTGTGTGAATTATATTTTTCTCAGTATAAAAAACATTCCTGCTTAATATGCAGCGACAATTCGTTGGTTTGGGTTTTGGACTTTTTGTGTTATAACCAACGGCACAGAAATTTCAACCTTCTGATACAAATGTAGGCAATGCAACTCTCAGAGAACACGCTGTCTCTTACCACCCAGTTTGGCCATTTTCCCTCTGGCATGTTTTTCATCCAATGGTCAACCAGTTCTTTGGCTCTATTTCCCGACAGGGCGTCAGGAAGATACATCAAATAGAAATTGAAAGGAAAGTCGCTTTCCGTGGCATAACTTGTGCCGTAGTACCTCATGGTTTTTTCGATTTCCTCGTAGTCATAACTCTCCATCACCATAAATCTGAGAAAATACAAAGCAGGCATTCGTAAAAAAGCAATGCAGGGATATTTGGGAAGAAGTAAAGGCTCTTATTCAGGGTACCTGTGGCGACCGGGCTCTCTGCTGTAGGTGTCCATCTCTACCCTCCAGTTAGTCAGGATCTCGTGCAGCCCCGGCTGTGAGAAGGTGTAGTCATGAAACAACTCGAACTCTGTGTCCACAGTCGACTGAAGAACATCAAAGAGAGAGGGGAAATAATGTCACATTAGTCAAAAAATGGTCACGTCGCTAGAAATCATGAGGCCTGGGGACAAAGCTGGAAGGTTGAGCCCACTTACACTTAGTTCTCAGTTTTTTGATGTGACATTAAAGTGATAGTTTGCCCCAAAATGAAAATTCTGTCATCATTTAATCACCCTCTTGTCATTTCAAACCTGTATGACTTTCTTTCTTCCGCAAAACACAAAAGAAGATATTTTGAAGAAAGTTCAAACATCAGTGACACTCATTCACTTCTATTGTATGGACACAAAACCAATGCAAGTGAATTGGGGCCAGTTAACAACAATCTTCAAAATATCTTCATTTGTGTTCTGCGGAAGAAAGTCATACAGGTTTGAAATTACAAGAGGGAGAGTAAATGATGACAGAATTTTTACTTTTGTGTGAACTATCCCTTTAGGCACCAGAATAACTTATTTTAAAACCAGAATAATCCTCTAAACTGGAGCTTACAATTTCAGAAACAACCGAAAAAAAAGCCATTGAAAGCCAAGGCCTCGTATAGTTCTTCAGTGGCTTTGTAATCGTCTGAAGGAATAAACTGGCTTGACATGAAGGTAAATCCAGAGAAATATGCACCAGTAATCCTCAAATGACATTGTGAGAACAAGTTTTGACAATAGAACAACGCTTGAACACATTCTTGTCTGTTTAAAAATCAGAAATTCCTTCATTAAGATGTAATACTTTACATTTCTCTACATTATTTCTTGTGTGAGCAGAGATTCATAGTAAAATCCAAGTTTTGCTTGACATTCAGAGGTTATGGCAGAGCACATTGTTTGACTAACCGGATCTTGGTCAGGATCAACCTGGGGTTCGTTTCTTAAATGTTTGGCTTCAAGCATGTGTTTCACAGCGTCCATGCGGAACCCATCCACCCCCTTCTGTAGCCAGAAATGGATTATGTCCTATTACAGAGACAGAAACCAAAGATCAAAATGGGTCAACGTTTGTAGTAGCGAAACATGATATTGCAAATATATTCAAAGGTCTGGATGAATGGCCTTTTTGTTGAAGAGCTTGACGTCTAATATTTCTTTGTGAGGATAAACATGAGGGTGAAAATCTTTGAAGTCTTGCCATTTTTGTAGTACTAAACCAACTAAATATACATATAGTCATTGAGCAGACGCTTTTATCCAAAGCAACAATGGAACCAATTGGAACAACATAAGGACACCAAAAAGCATAATTGCATAAAACTGGTCTTACCGCAGTATACAGAGCGAAGTTATTTTTATTAGATTTTTTTTATAGAAAGAGTAGAAAAGAGATCGGTCAGGTGCTGACGGAAGAGATGTGTTTTCAGCCGATTCTTAAAGATGGCCACAGTACAATACAACTACAATATTGTTCCAAACACCCAATCACAACAGTCAACACGGCACAACAAGAGACATATTTTACTATTCCACTGGCTATACAATGTCTTGTGTAAACATACAGTTAACTAGTTTACTCTGGTTTAAAATATCAGAATTAGAGGCTAAAACGGATTTGTTGTATATACAAATAATATGAATACTATAAAATAAATAAGCACATTTTTATCAGTTTAAAGTGATTATTCACCCAAAAATTGAAATCTACGCATCCTCTTGTCATTTCAAAACTGTATGACTTTATTTTCCCCCAGCAGAACACAAAAGAAGATATTTTGAAGAATGTTGTTATCTGGGCCCAATTCACTTGCATTGGTTTTGTGTCCATACAATAGAAGTGAATGGGGGCCAGCGCTGTTCGGTTACCAACATTCTTCTAAATATCTTCTATTGTGCTCTGAAGAAGAAAGAAAGTCAAACAGGTTTAAATTGACAAGAGTGTGAGTAAATGATGATAGAATTTTCATTTTACGGTGAACTATCCCTATAAGTTGTTAATATGACTAGCGGCTGCCATCTCTTTTATTTCCAGTCTCTTAGTGTGTTTTAATGAGTGGTGTCTTCACGGTCAGGTGGGTTACTGCCTAGAAACATATCGGACTCATTCAGCCTCACCGTTTTCCAACACATCCTTTGTCGATTTCCACCATCACAACAGTGTTCAAACATTCTTAACATAAAAATAGATTCTGATTGGATGCGCTGCATTCAAAGCTGTTGTAAGATGTTGGCTAGCAACCACAACAGGCCGATACATTACATCACATTTCTAAAAGCTTCTTTCAATCCTGTATTGTAAATGTCATAGTCTCGCAAATGTTCACATTTCTTACCGTCATCTCCTGTATGACGAGGGGGTTACGGAAGTTGAGATCTGGCTGTTCCTTGAGGAACTGATGGAAATAGCACTGCTTTCTCATTTCGTCGTATTCCCAACTGGAATTCCCAAATACGCTTACCTAACAAATCCAACAATGTCAAACACATCTTTACAGTACATGCAGTTAAGGTTTACTGCACATTCACAATCATTTCAGTTATTTCAGTTTTAATGAAAATATCCATGTGGTACATCAAATCAAATCTGTATGGGTAGTAAATAAACTGATTGACATTGGTCCTGGTACAACACCTAATGATGTATAATTCCTACCCAGTTGTTAGGAGTTTTATCTTCCGTGCAGTTCACCCAGATATAGTAGTCCTTATAGGGCTCAATGCCAGTTCGGCTGAGTTGGAACCAGACGTGTTTGTCACTGGTATGATTAGGTATATAGTCCATGATCAGCTTCAGACCTGGAACACAGAAAGAAGTTAAAGCCGTCACCTGACCTTGTATGTTAACAAGTTTTACAAAAGTAACATGTTTGTAGTAGTTACTTATTAAATCCTTGCGTTACTTATGTACCATAACATGAGCCTGATACTGTTTAACTTTGTTGGCACTCATCTACAACGTAACCGATGTTGCATGATCTAATATACCTTTGTCGTGCATGCTTGCCAAGAGGTCATCAAAGTCTTGCATGGTTCCAAAGAGAGGGTCAATTTGCCTGAAGTCCTCCACATCATACCCAAAGTCCCTCATGGGAGATTTGTAAAAAGGACTGATCCAGATCGCCTTAATGTTCAGGTAGTCGAAATGACTCAGCTTCTCCTTGATTCCTGACGTCAAGCATTCATTGACAATTATAGAACTGACATCCGAACATGTTCAATGTGTACAAATGAGTTTTTTTATGCAAAGTATTTTTAAGCAAAGATCATGTGCAAGATACTGGCGTTTTATCACCCTGTGAATGATTCTTGTGAGCATGTTTAGAAGAGAATCGATGATAATGACTCTCTAATGTACTGCTGTAAAGTCTGTTTAGTACTTTATGGCATGCCATGAGCAGATGTAATTGTGAGCATAACATAAGGGCAGTTAAACAACTCTTTACTCTGCTATGAGCAGAATATGGGGCCATATAGAGCCATTAGGAGGGACAATTTTCTTTATGTGCCTGTCCAAGAGATTAAAGGTCGGGTGCCACAGTGGTTCATGCGTCCTTCTGATGAGGTCATTCTCTCTGTGGTCATTAAAAATTCCAGGATGTCCTTCGAATAAGAGAAGGGGTGTAACCCCGACCAAAAAATGTGCCCATTCGCCTCTACACATCATGGCCTCCTAAACATCCCCATATGTACAAATTGGCTTCGTAACTCTGTCTCCTCTCCACCAATAAGCTGGTGTGTGGTGGGCGTTCTGGCGCAATATGGCCGCCGTCGCATCATCCAGGTGAATGCTGCACATTGGTGGTGGTTGAGGAGATTCCCCCCTTCCGACGCTTTGAGTGTCCAGAAAAGCGCTATATAAATGTAATGCATTATTATTAATTATGCATTCTGGCTTCTTTACACTGTTAAACAGGCTGGCTTCTCATGCTTGACGTGTTCAACTTTTCAAAAAACTAGTTGGACGTATGACGTAGTATTTCTGTGCTCGATACATCCCAGCGTTCGTATAGGTTTCGCAAATTCCCTTACGTAACAATTCCCTTTTTGGACAATTCTCCGGGAAAAGCACGCCCACGCATCAACCAGGGAGCGCGGGAGAAGGAGCATGCGCAAACGTCAACCAGCTTGAGCAAGAGAGAGAAAGATACTGTATTGTGTTATATAAACAGTGGATATAACGCTGGATTTGGGGATCGTACGATGAAACTGATAGATGGAGCCGTCCCAGTGCTAAAAGATGCTAGTCTTGAACCGCACGCGCCAAGTCGGCGTTTGCGTGCATAATGTAAACAACACAAACTAATAGTGACACTACTGCTATGCAGGGATCATGCAACAATGTATTGCGTGCTCGTGCTTTAGTCCCGCCCTCCCTGAGCGCGTTCAGAGCTGACCTGTTTTCGGAAATAATCGTACAGCTGTATCTGTCTTTTGTAAATGTGATCAAACTAACGACTCTTCGAAGATACGAAGTATATAGGTAATACTACTCTATAGGTACTCAAGATTAATATGAGATTGGCAGAAACTGTGTGTGTTACCTCTGCTTTAAAGTGTTAGTTGACCCAAAAATGAAAATTCTGTCATCATTTACTCACCCTCATGTCATTTCAAACCTGTATGACTTTTATTCTTCTGCAAAACACAGAAGAAGATATTTTGAAGAATGTTGGTCACCGAAAAGCAGCGGCACCCATTCACTTCTATTGTATGGAGACAAAACCAATGCAAGTGAATTAACAACATTCTTCAACATTTCTTTTTTTGTGTTCTGCCGAGGAAAGAAAGTCATACAGGTTTGAAATGATGACAGAATTTTAATTAAACTATCATTTTAATATATTGTTTAAAGCGCCAGATTACTTGTTTAATGTGCGCTAGCTCCAAATTTTACACATAATGTGAAAAAAGGAGGTTCTTCACTAATGTAAAATTATTACTTAATATTTTCATATTTTATATATTTTTTATAAAATGTATAATATTTATATGCTAGTAAAATTAAATGTTTATAAACAATATATACAGTCAAAACATGTTTGCATACAAAATAAGCAAACATAAATTAGTGAGCACACTAACATGTTTTGAGGTAATTCATAATACAAAATACAACACAAAGTAACAACAATGCAAAGTTTTAGCATTTCGTCTCATTTTTCCAATATTCACCTGCAGTCTCTCCACAAAGCAGGTCAAATCTTACCTTTCAGATCTCCAACACCATCAGAATTTGAATCTTTGAATGATCTTGGATAGACCTGATAGACGGGAGACACCTGCCACCAGCTCAAGCATCGAGGTGACAGTGCCACGATGGCAATGGTCACGCCGATTAGGACCAGAGTGCATACGATGATCAGCCAGAACAAAATCTCTCGAGGAACTCTGTAGCAAGCTTGTTTGGAGTATAGCATCAGAATCTCTTTGGGCATTCCAGCATAAGGCTTGATCTGAGTGTACGCCACCTCCTCTTGCCCGGTGATGGAGACGACGGCAGGCTGAGGCTGTGATCTATCTTCATCCTCTCGAAAGGCTGCGTTCTGGACACCGTCTTTTAGCTCCAGTGCATCAATGTTCGTGATTTTGGTTAAACTCATTTTGCAGTTATAGACTCGTGGGCACCCTGAGCACAGGATGAACTGTGAGAGGCAAACAGCAGGAGTCCTGTTAAGAGGCAGTCACAAGTTCATAGTACACAAAAGCAGTTCACTCTCCATTTTTGACACACACAATAAAACCCCTCCCAGAGGAATGCGGCAGCTCTGAGAGTAGATTACCAGGCTCAATCACACACTACCTTTATTACATATTATTGAAAAGTCAAATAACTTTTGGACTACGATGTGACCTAAAGAATTAACAAGCGTAATACAGGATTTGTACATCTGTCTATGTAACCAAAACATTAATTTTAAAAAGGAAAATTAAATAAACTCAATTTCTTCAAAAAAATAAACATTATAAGCAAACTCAGCTTCGTCTCGCTCTGATTCAACTATTTGGCAGATTGTGGGCTACAATTTAGCGCATCACTGTGTAGTGTTTCAGGACATTTCATCGCTTTACACAATTAATTTATTGTTATTGATCCAGCACATTTTTCATACTCTAGATGGATCTTTACATATATTGCATAGTGTTACTTATACAATAAGTAAATAACACAAGCGGCTCCTCACAAAACAGTTTATTGATCTGGCAAGCTGTAATCTGATTGGCTCTTAACACAACCTCTGCTAGCAAAGGAACAAAAGTTCACATGGAAAACAAAGCACTTGGCTGTTTTAGGAATTAATAATTAGCATACATTTGTTACAATTTTCATATCTACTTTTTCAATTTTATATTCATAGTTCTTGGCTGAAATACACTCTAAAAAACGGTGCTTCCAAAGTTTTTTTTACAAAAGAACTGTGAAAGATTCAGTCCAACATTCTTATAATACTTTTTATATTCTAAAGAAGTTTTTCCAACAAACGTCCTTTTGTGAAACAGATGTTAAAGGGAAGTGGAAGAAGCTTGATAAGACCACTGCACTAATTTGTTTCTCAAAACCAAGGTTACAATCGACAAGAACACCAAGATTTTATGCACAAGATGTTAAATAAGCGGAGAGATTGAGGAGCACAGTCTTCATATGACTACCAAACAAAGTAATTTCATTTTCATTAAGCACTAAGAAATTCTGCTTTAATCATATTTGTAGTTTGTTTAAACAATGCAGCGGAGGTCCTAAAGATTGCTTGCTGTTATGTTGCAAGGTAAAATAAAGCTAAGTATTATCCACGTATATGTGGAAAGACACTCGGTATTTCTCGAAAAAAGGACCCACCGGAAGCATAAATATAGAAAATAAGACGGGGCGAGGATTGAGCCCTGAGGCACCCCACAAGCAAGTGGGTATGAGGATGAACTGTGTAGTACGCCAATAGAGACACAAAAACTCCTATTTGGTAAAAAAGATTGAAACCATTTCAACACCGTGCCCCGTAACCCCACACAACTCTCCAGCCTAGAAATCAGGATATTGTGGTCAACCATGTCAAATGCAGAGCCTAATTATAAGAATACCAAAGCCACAGTATTCCCTTTATCTGTTTCTAATAGAATATAATTTACAACTTTTGAAAGTGCAGTTTCCCTGCAGTTTTTTTTGCTTGTTTAGACCTTAAATCTGTTTGGAATTTTTCAAAAATATTATTCTACATCATATATGTGATCAACACAATTTTCTCAAGAATCTTAGAGAAATGGCAGGTAGCTACTATGGTAGTCAATGGTCCCCCAGAATTTTAACAAAACAAAGACATTTTTACAGATTTGGAACCACTTGAGGGTGAGCAATTCAAGAAAGAATTTACATTTTTGGGCGGGGTATCCCTTTAAAAGTTCTTTATGGAACTAAAAGTAGTCAATGTAAAGCACCCTTATTTTTAATATGTAAGCTGTAATGCAGACCAGAATTTGTTCCCGTATATATCCCATTCCCACTGTAACTGAACAAAAGACCCAAGACTTCCATTTCCTTTATCTTTATTGTTCTGCTCAATGTCACCTTTCAGGTTCTGAGGCCAATAAGTACTGTCAATCGTTGACTGCAGGAAAATATACTTGAGTAAAACCAACATTACACTTGTATAATGAATCAGAAAACAATCTGTGAATTCATCATAAAGCTAGAATTTCCATGTTCAGATAACCAAAACACCACTTTACAATATACTCTGGAAAAAAGAAAAGGCAGGTTGCTGCAAGTTCACATCTGCGTTGTGAAAGTGAGGCCAGATAGGAAAAGAAGACCTAGATATATAATACAGAGGGGAGCTGAGAAAAGCTGCGTGGCTTTGGTGGGCAGTAACAATCCCTTTTAGCCATCAACACCCACAGTTCATGGGTTACACAAGTACATACCTTTAAAATCTCAAATGTGTCAAAAAAAGGAATTCGCACGACGTCAGTCGCAACCAACACAACTCTATTGCTTCTCACACTTTAAGCCACAAAGAACATCAAACTTGGGAAAAATAAAAAATATATATGAATTTATATATATATTTCTCTCTATCATTTCTATATTCTCTGAAACAGCAGGATTAAAAAGCTTTCGACAAACAACCAAGTGATAACCTGCAAAACGAAAGGTCAGTCAGAGCACGTTGCGAGGGGAAGGAAGGAAGCTGCATAAAGCCAACAAGCTTCAAACCTTTCCACACAGGTTATGTAGTAAATTAAGCAATTCTTTAAAACATGTTCCACACACATTCGTCAGGCAAATACATCCTCAACTCAGTGATGATCGCCGTACCAGGGGCTGCAGTGGTATCGCATAGCCAAGTTTCTCCATTGTATCCTGGGCTCAGAGCATCTGTCAAAAGTCACTTGTTTGCAGCCAACTGAAAAAGGCACCACAGCACGTTCATGGGTCCAACCCACAAAAACATCCTTCAAAATGAACACCCACAGCCACCACAAAAAAAAGCAAGAAAACAGATTTTTATTCTATGATGTGTATTTTGTTATTTAGTTGAGATTTTTCAAACTGGAACTTTCCCTCTTCTATTAGAAAAAAGTGTTTGTAATGCTTTTGGTTGAACGGTTTCCGTTGTGTTGTGACTCTTGAAAGACTGTCCGTTGAATCTCTTGGTTTCGCTGGAAAAAGGAACATGACTGATGTCTGTGTAGAGAAGAAGGGTTCTACCGGGGACGACTAACAGGGGTCCTCAAGGTCAGCAGCAATCTGCAAAAAGTCCACAGAGAGTACAAGATCAGTAAGCGCTGGTAATCACATTTGGTATTTTATTATAGCTAGATTGTTAGGCTTTCCACTTCTTTGTCCAATATTTTATGTATTATGAGCACTAGTGATTTAATCATTATCATACTAAAAAAAGACAAAGGATTAAAAGGAACAGCAAACAATGGCAGAACTCTCAAGGAATCAACATTTCCTAGAACTCACTCACAATAACAGTGAAAAAAACTGTATATACAGTTAAAAGTTTGCTTGCACTATAGATTTGATGTTCTTCCCAATGACACCCTTATGATGTTACACATCTACAAAGCATCAACATGCAAGATTCAGGAGAACTATTTCAGAGAACTATTCAGAAAATCATAACTGATTCAGACTGAGGGAGAAATGTATCGTACTGTATTATCTACAGATTTTTTTTCAAAAACACATTTACATTAGATGAGCGATTTTCTGCCTTATATAATGTTTGTGTAACTGGTCATAAATTGAATGGCTACTACTGAGATGTTGTCCATATATATATATACACACACACACACATCAGTAAGAAGCATGGGTACATTTGTGGTAATACACTGTATGGCAACAATACACTGTATGGGTCAAAAATATAGATTTTTCTTTTATGCCAAATATTAAGTAAAGATTATGTTGCATGAAGATATTTTATACATTTCCTAGAAACACGCCTACAAACTTCTTTCGCTCCTGCCGGCTCTTTGAGAAATACCCACTCAAGTTTGCTATCCATGTAAAGCATCAAATTTCAGCTTTGAGCTTTTTCACAACATCATTACAGCGGTAAGCCAATAGAGAGCATTAAAACAAACCTGTTTCTTCTTAGCAACGGCCTGCTACAGCGCATCTGATTAACAACTTTAAAGGTGATTTTCTCAATATTTTAAGTTGAAACCCTCAGATTCCAGTAGGGACGTCCTCGACTATGAGGATTTACATCAGAATTGTCACGTCTTGCCTATAGTCGAATCGCACGTGTGTGTGTGTGTGTGTGTGTGCATGTGGGGACGACACCACAGTGGTTAAGGCTACAGCGAAAAGTGCAAGCTTATTTATTCAGCTTTCAGATAATGTATTAATCTCAATTTAGAAAAATGTACCCATAAGTTTTGTTGTCCAAGGTCACATTATTACACTCACTCCAAAAACCTTATCTACAAATAGAAAACTTTCTGTGATTTGGCCATTCATATACACAACAAAAGCTTTTTGGGTTCTGAAAACACAAATCTCAGTATAATCTACGAAAACGTGAATTTCTAAAACAGTGACATCATGTGCATATGTGTCATGTGTTCATACTATCTATGTATAACATTCCTATGTGCTGACATTAGGGCTGTCAATGTTAACGCGTGTGATACATTTTTTCAGCTTGATGCAGTAAAAAATATTTAACGGCATTAACACAACATCCGTTTTTTCTGTCATCATTTTCTAGCGTTACATTATACCGTATAATCACGTTCTTATTAATACAAAGGCTTTTAAACTATTTAGGCGCGATTTGAAATGGTTGTATTGACACGTCCGGTATAGATTGACAGCTTCTGGCTGTGGAAAACGGCTCAACGCGACATCGGTCCCATCTGGTGTACACATGGGCTAAAGGCTGCGTCAGAATCTGTCAGACAGCGCACCAGTACTAACTTCTCTTTCGTGCTTGAATAAACAAAGACACACAAGATTATGCCAGAAAGCACATTTTGTGCAAACAGTATTGTATTGTATTGTATTGTATTTTCGCAAACAGTCTTCAACAAGTTAAAGTTTTAAAGGTGTTATGCACTAGCCTTTTTTATTGTTTTATAATGTTGTATGAGATCTACTTATGACATTCACGTGGTTTTTACATTCAAAAACATCAAAATCAGTAAGTAATACGCTCGGTCTCAATGGGCATGCAGCATTGAAGACTTGAAGATTCACATGGGATTACGATTATCTGGGGACCTCGTGTGACTAAGAAATGACCTCCCCACATCTGCATTTCATGTGGCACATTCGCACAGGATAAGTGAAGCCTGTTTTTTACTCAAATGTACGGACTTATTTCCCGGATGTGATGGCAAGGCTTTGCATATAGTTTGCATAGCCTATAGTTCTATGGTGTTTAATGATATATGACCGTACCGGTCACCATTTGAGAACCGTGATCACGAACCGGACAGAAGATTCAGCTATCGCGGATCTCAAATGTTACGTGAGTTGCCATGATAAATAAACAAACCGGAGACTCCCGGCCAAAACGACAGTGTTGGCAGGTAACTTATGGATATGAGCGGCAGCTCTTAAAGGGGCCACGTTCTTAAAGAAAAGAAGAAAAGAAAATATCAATGTGATTTTGTAGATTTTATGAGGATTCTTCTGTATTTCATGTATTTAGCAGTAAAGACTGTAAAGTGTTTGAGAACTTTATTTATTTTCTGTATATTTCCTACCTGTTAAGACAGGTTGGAAGGTCACACTTATTATAATGGGTTTGATTAGTAGAAAAAAATATATGTTTAATAAAGACAGTTGCAAAGTCAACAATATTCGAATGCTGGCTTTCATTCATAAAATGATGCTGTTAAAGAAATGTGTTGTTTCTACATTCATTTGGAAATAAAATGTGAAATTATTAGAACGTAAAAGTGTATTTAAAATCATAAATGCTGTGTGTGATTAGATTTTATAATTGATTGACAGGACTAAAATAAACATGTTAAACAAAATAAATAGTGTATGTTGAATTTCACTATACGTGTGCGATTAATCACATAAAAAGGTTGCGATTAATCGTGATAAAAATGTTGTATCTATTGACAGTCCTAGCTGACATACAAACTGACAAGCTTGACAAACTACTGGCCTAGCATGCATAACAGCCTTTTTGGGCAATTTTGTCAGACCCATGTGAATGAGAATGCTGTCATGTACCTTTAGTTACAAATACAGACACTGATAAAACATTTTAAAAGAAGGCAAACAACCAAACACCCAGTAGTTAACTGAATGATGAGCGCACTAGCAATCATGTTTTCCTCACAGACAGCTTCAAGCTAAGATACTTTCTCACACATTGAGCAGATCAGCAAGACTGCCTGCACTTCACACAGCCTGGATCTGATGCTTTTAGTCTCACAGCTGGACCATCATGTAACATTCATGAGTCACGAACACTTTATTCCTGACTATAACAATGTGCATCTAATCGCTGAATTTTTGCACGTTGCAAAGTTTGTGGATTAAAATCTTTAAAAGACATTATAGGTTACATAAGATTTTAGGATTTTAAACGATTTATTGGCCTTGTCTGTACACTGGTCAACCACTAACATGCAGGAAAACATCAAATCTAATCCAATTTGAACAGACCGTCTGCATTCATTGACAGCCACACCTTTGCTCTGAAAATAAAGTAGTGAATAATCCACAGGATTTAAATAATATTTAACAAGTACAGTATAATATTGCACTCTTGGACAGTTTAACTGCACTACAAACTGACAACTGTCTGTTGATTAAGATTCAATGAACTAACAATTGGAAAATCCATCAACCCTTGATACAATCGGTACATTCTAGCAAGATGAAGTGATGTTAAAAATGTCTACAAAAATCTACAAAAAAACATTAATATCAACTTACCAAATGAAACAGGTGGGCTGCATAAATCAAAGGGTGAACACACATACATCATTAGTTCTATAATTATATAGTAATGAACCTCAGCTTGTGTGTTTTACAATATATCATCCTTTTATGATACATGCATTTAACTTCATAAGTGTGTCTTCGCATGCCTATTCCTTTGTGTCGTATGTTTATCAAGAATACTGTAGCCAATAACAGCAGCTACAGGGTTATACAAACTGCCTGTATAAAACACATTAACTAACAAATAGGGATGCACCGATATGTAAATTTAGGCCGATAACTATAACCGATAATTCTTTATATAGATGGATATTGGCCAATATACAGTATCTAAATATTAATATTAAATTCCCTAAGACTGAAACAAAAGGGAAAAAGTGGATAACCGATAACTCAAACTTTATTTAAAAAAGTTGACTGCAGAAAACAAGGTAAACATTAGTTCTCTTTTTTTTACTTGAAAATCATGAACCAAGCTTACTTTAGACTAGTTGATGATTCTTTAACCTTCAAATTTCTCTGGTATATTTTTTACTTAATAAACAAATTATATATGTTAGAGTAACATGTCTAACAGGTCTCAAACAGAAAGCATTCAGACAGCAGTCTGATTCAAACAATATGCTTTGGTTTCTATAATTTACACATTCATAAATACTGTATCTACATACTGTACCTACATCAACAATGTTTTGCTAATAGCAGTAAGTGAATGATCATGACAGAAAGACAGTACTGTACTGTATTTTAACTGTGAGCAGCATGCAGCTTAAGTGGTTTAACCAGAGGAAATGACTTATCCGCTATAATATATCGGCCTATATTTGATTATTTATTATTATAATTGACAATTTATCTGCAGATACCGACATGGCCGATAATTTATCGTGCATCCCTACTAACAAAAGTGGAGGCTGACGGATTATAAAGCTTGCCACAGGCTTTCACAGAGAAACACACGGACCTAGTCTACTTCTCACAACCAACCCAACAAAACATCTTTAACTATGAGAACAGACAACGTCACCTCTCTCTCTCTTTCAAACATGCGCGCACACACAGACACATCTCTTGGATGTCCATTAGGAGAGAAAGGAACAGACAGATGAGGAATTAATTTTTAGGGCAGGTATCACCGCAGGCTTTCCAGCATGCAACTCAGTGTAATTTACTCCAACCACACATTAAGCGGTGACATCATCATCATCATCATGAGACAAGGCTAAAGAGTACAAAGTAAACAGCTATTTACAAGCTATAAAAATAACAAACTTTGTAACTAAACACTTGCCGTTCGCCATCTGTTCATATGCCAATAAATCACATGTCACCTCTTGAGGAAGTCTGTTAGAAGTGTTTGTGTGATGTGGTGATCTCAACCACTGTGCTTTGAGGCAGAGGCTCGCTTTCTGAGGTCATTACAGCTGCGTTGATCTGATCTGGATGTTTAACTCTAAATGCTATAAGTTAATACATGGAGCCAAGTGTGTGATAGAGCAGGTGTTCCCAAAGTAGGGGTCGCAAGGCCGCGAGGGTGGGGTCGCAAGTTGATTTCCAGATCTTTTTATTACTAGGAATAGCGTATTTAAACAATAAGTGTAACAAAACATAAAAAATATTAGTTAAGTTAAAAAGAAAACTTTGCAAATAAAAAGCCATCGATCGTGACCCCTGAGGTGATTACGTCACATTAGCAGCGTCATTAGTTTAGGTGCAGTCAGAAAGGCCATCGTCCTCGGGTCGGCTATGAAAAGGAGCCAGCGTTTGCTTAAAGAGGACATCCGTCACCACTCGAATCAGTTTGATGAAATCATGGTTTATGTATAAAGTAAAATAATCATGAAATAACTATAAAATCATTTTATGTTAGACTGTATTCTTTTGTGTTGTCATTATGCGCGTGTTTGGATAGACCTAATAAGTGCATTTGCACAGTTGCGAGCAATGTTTATATATACCCACCTCAGAGAATAGTGGGGGACACGAGTCCCTGGCACTGTTATTTTGGGGGTAAGTTTGGGAACCCCTGTGATAGAGAGCTCAGGTAAGATTGAGTGAGGTGGGATTCAAGGTAACGTCTCATGATGTGATGACTCAAAGGGGAAGGTGGGATCTCTACACGTCTATCCTTGGGTACACCCTGGGGCAAAGCTGCCACCATACTGGGAGATTCGAGACCTCTAAAAAATAGGCAGTGCATACTTACACCGTCCTCTTCTCTTTGTGGGATCAACCGTTTGTACGCTGCTTCAATAACACTATGCCTGCAGTGACAAAAAACAGACACACTGTTAAAGAAAATGTGAATACATGTATAACTTATGCTTACAGAACAGAAGTAATCCCTTGTCGCTCTTGCATAAAAATATAAAGGAATGACAATGTGTTGCTATTGCTGTGATTTAAGTTTATTATCCTTCGGATTCATTTTGGTGGTGTGCATAATGCTAACACTGTGCAGTGCATACAACATGGGCATCTGGCATCTGTGCGAATGTTGCTTTGTAAACAGATTTCATTGGGGATTTGCCTATTTGCTCTAGCAATCTGCGTTCTTTATTCACATACAAGTGATGTGATTTTGTACAGTATTTGCTTTAAATAGTTTTATTAAATCATTAAAATATGAGGTGTATGATACAAAATGGACAAGACACTAAACTTAAGGGATAGTTCACCCAAAAATTAAAATTCTCTCATCTTTTATTCACCATCTTGTCATTTCAAACCTGTATGACTTTGTTTCTTTGAAGAAAGTTGGTAACCAAACAGTGCTGGCCTCCATTCACTTCTATTGTATGGACACAAAACCAATGCAAGTCATTGGGTGCCAGTTAACAACATTCTTAAAAATATCTTCTCTTGTGTTCTGCAGAAGAAAGAAAGTCATACAAGTTTGAAATGACAAGAGGGTGAGTAAATGATGACAGAATTTAAATTTTTGGGTGAACCATCACAATGGATAGCGTCTAGGAAACCTAGGAAAATCCTGGGCCAAGCAAGATTCTGGTTCAAGTCTACTTGATACAAACTTTTCAAGCTCCTAACACCACACACACCGTAATTGTACTTATGCAGGTGTCAATCTATGATTGCAAGGGTAATATTTACTTACTTGCTGGCAAGGCCGCCCCCTGGTGGGAGGTTAGTGATATTCTCCTGGGAAAGGCTGCTCATGACATGTGCCAGCTCAGGCACGCCTCCTTCCCCTGCTTTCTCTATGAGCTCTGATGAGGACAAAGATCAACCACAGGTTAAATCTTGCAAAATATTTACAAAGTCCAGCAACCAATGGAACACAAATATAGCAGAACTATCGAATATGTGACCTGGTTTATTTCAGAGGAGCCAACAGAGAAATTAGTTCATATCAGTGGATACTAGTGTGCACTATTGGCAATACTTGGTATTATTTTAAAGAAAGAAATGGGGTAAATAGTGAAAAGCCTCTGAGGAGAAAAGAAATGCCAAGGGAAGGTAAAGAGATAGAAATAAGGAAACGGAGACATTAAGAGACAAGCAAGAAAGCACACGAGACAGACTGTAGAAGGAAACCCTGTGGCTCAATCGGTCTCCTCTGGGCCTGTTGCCAGTTAGATGTTCAGCCAGCGCATTCCTCACCAGAGCAGCAGTGCCGACGACTCACTCAGGTCCTCTTAGCACCCAGCCAAACATTACAACAACGTTAGCCCAACCTTTGCCCAATGCTCGGAGCCAAGAGTTTACATAACCCCCAAAATCCCACAAAACTAACAACCACTTGCTAGAGTACCACAATGTCCAATGCGGAAAAAGAAGGCCAATGGAGGAAGAAAGTGAAATGTGTCAGGCTATTGAAAGATATTAAACTGGGAAGAGAGGGAGATTATAGAGGAAGGGAGATAGGATAGTGCATTCAAGAACATAAGCAGAGAATTACAAAATGTGGGGGAGGGAACATGGCATTTATTCTGAAACTAATGTGTGTTTTACAGCGACCTCATAAAGTATTCTGACACTTTTAGACACTGAAAATGAATGGCATTGCATTAATAAAATATCAAGGGTCATCTGCAAAAGAATGTTAGACCTTTTCTCAGAATTAATTTTACTTTTCATAGTCAGTTTTAGAACGACTCATAGCTAACAGATGATTTTTAGCTAGTCGGTTAGCACAGGTGTTCTAGTAGTGGGACTTTCAACAAAATCAAACCTCAAGAGTGATCTAATCATCCAATAGAAATGTGAAAGACTGACTATGAGAAAAATCTAGTTTATCGTATGTATTTTTTGTAACTTTTCTAAAATAGATGTACAAATATTACAGTTGTATTTCTTAAAAGTAAATATGAACTTCTTTTAATGGCAGTATTTGAGGTCTGAAAAAATACAGAGCATCTTTTCTGTTATTTCAGGTTATCCTTATGACAACCAGACAGCCGCTGACAGCCCGAAAGAGTCCAAACACTTATGGATTACATACATACAAATGCATTAAAACCTAACAAAAATATTTTTGTACTGCGATATTGTTCAAAAAGGCCACTTAACCTAACAATGTTACATAATGCAATGACATTCACACATTAAGTGTGCCGTAAGAATCCAAATGCTTTTGTGGTCCACTCTAAATCTTGAGCCAAACATTGACTATTTATATTGTTGTACGAATGCTCCTAGACTCACAGTGAACACAATCTGAATGTGTGTGTCTAGTTCTCACCTTCCACGCGTGACTCAAGGTACATGTCCAACTCGGCGTCTTTCTTCACCGCCTCCTCTGACACCTGGGGTGCATTTGGCAAACAGACTAATACAATACTCATGTTATCTCGACTTCCCTGAAAGGTGAAAAAGAGAAAGAAGATACAAAAATCTGAGCAAAATACATCAAATAAGTCAAATAAGCAAAGCAAAGTCTTTGCACGCTGTAACACATAAACAGCAGGTTAGCATTCACATCAGTGACAAACATGAGCATCATTTAAACAAAAATTTAAGGTTACAAATCTCCATAGCATCAAACGCAACATTAAGGGGTACATAGTCCATACCTTATGTAGACAGGTATCTACCATCTCGTTGCAAACTCTCTCCAGATCATCCGTCACCTCCAGCCTCGATCGCACAAAGGCACACAGGTCCTCGTTGCTCATCACATCCCAGATACCATCACACGCCAGCACCACAAACTCATCCTCCGCGACTGACCGGGCGATCTCGAATATTTCCGGCTCTGGCGACACAAGCTGCTCCGTGGGGCCCTTGCCCTCTACACACTTGTAGTCATAATCACCCAGTGCACGAGAAACAGCCAGCGACCCATTGACCCTCTGGATCATCACGGAGCCACCTGCATTTTGAATGCGTTCCTTCTCCCTTGGGTCGCAGGGTTTATGGTCCAGTGTAGAGAAGCAGACGTGAGCGTTGCGACAGAGAAGGGCACGCGAATCCCCACAGTTGATGAAATACAGGTGTTCGGGAGAGAGCAGCACAGCGACCGTGGTGGAACCGCTGCGGTCCATCCCGTTCCGCAGGTCTGTGAAGCTGCGCATGTGCTCGTCGATCTTCAAGAAGCCGGCATGGATCCCTCTTCACCGCATCTATGGCCGGCGTCTCGGGCGCAGGAGCTCCGGCCTTCCGCAGTTCGTCTGCCGACCCCACGGCAACGATGTGTTCCAACAGATGCTTGGAGCAGTAGTTAGCGACGCGGGAGCCGGCGTGCCCGTCGTAGACCGCAAAGAAGGACCAGTCGTCCAGACCGTGCGGCAGGCCCACAGCTGCAGTGTGTGCATCTTCCATCTCAACTCTCCATCCCTGCATACTGCTCAGGCCAAAACGCAGGCCGTTTCCCTCTCCGTGAGCATTGTGCTTCTCCGTTTTGGGCTTGTCCAAAAACGCCCCCATGGCTCAGGCCACTATCTATAAAGAAAGAAAAACTATTTTTTTAAGAATTGGAATAAAATGTGGGAAGTGGCACAAAAGAAAACATGTTGCAGCCGATAAGTTAAAATAAAATGTTCCTTCACACTACATCAGTGATGTAGCAGCACAATAATGGTGCACCTTCACATATCAAGTTAAAAATAGAGAGAAAATACAGCAGCCATTTTAACAAACTACCACATATGGTCCAAAAACGCCCACTGCAAAGTGAATGCAAATCTGGAAGGTTTACTCTTAGTGCTCAACAGACGGATTTCTATTAACAACAAACTTTAAGTGAAATAAACATTTTGAGATTCTTGGCCCTTGAGTCTCAGAGTGGGTGTAGCTTCTGAAAAATCAACAAACTGCAGCCCAGATAGATATTCCAATTGCCCTTTGTATGGCTGTTTTACTGATTTGGTGTCTTTTAGAGCAGCCAGGTTACATAGTGCTCACTGTACAACTACAAACCAAGATGCAAAGCAGCACCATATCTTAGTAAAAATGTATATTTACTTGTTTAAACTAATTTGTCCTAAAAAAACATATTGCTCACAAATGGTTTTAACCACAATTGATGTGATTGCAGAGAACACTTCTCTACCAGTAAGAAGATTAGATTTGCTCTCCTCAGATAACATGCCTATTAAAACTAGAGTCAACCTGTCTAGACTGTTCCTAATTTCTAGGTGAATCATATTTTGGATAAACAATTGTGAATGTATTTGCCACCAAGCTTGTCTGCTGATGACATGAAACAGCTTTGGTCGCCATAGTGTGACTTGCTTACAAATACTGTAATGTTCCTCATCCAATATCCCCCACTATACAAAGCTTCCTACTATCCTACTTTCCTGTAGCTCAGTGGTAAGATCATTGCAATAACAACGCAAGGTTATGGGTTTGATCCCAGGGGATTGCAAATACCTATGTAAAATGTATAGGATAAAGTCGCTTTGGATAAAAGCGTCTGCCAAATGCATAAATGTAAATGTAAAGCAGGACAATACAACATTGTATCTTTATTTATGCTACTTATTACAAAAAACTCTTATTTGCATCTTTAGCTATATGTGTCAATCAGTAATAAAAACACAAACATATTAAGCTCATGTTGTGAACAGGGCATGACAAAGTAATGTGTTACTTCCACAGAGGAAGATATTTAGAGGAATATCAGTGACCAAATAGATCTCATCACCCATTTACTGCCATAGTAGGCATATTTATTTTCCCTACTATGGGAGTCGATGAGGGATGGGATCTGACTGTATGGTTACTGACATTCTTCCAAATATCTTCCTTTGTGTTCAGCAAAACAAAGAAATGTATACAGGTTTGGATTGGAGTAAATGATGACAATATTTTCATTTTAGGGTGAACTGTTCCTTAAATCACCTTCATACTGCAAGCCCACAACTCATAAGTGCATGAAACAGTGACTCTGTAATGGTCACTAGAGCTGCCCGGTAAACACTGATAGATTACAGACCCCAGAGCAGCTATAAGCAGCTTTGGCAAACATGCTCCAGTAAGAACATTACAAACACCCAAGAATAGAAGTCCTGTGTAGTTTTCCCAAACCCAGTGGCTTGCCGAGAAAGAATGACAAACCAGACCTATACTTAGTCTCATTAAACAAAAATTGCAGCACTAAATCAATTAGATCAATATATTACAGAGGACTAATGTTGGAACAGAACAGAGAAAATAGATTCCAAACCAATGAGAGATAACTAGAAGTATTTGTTTATCCAGAAAGGTCGCATTGAGTTGTAGTATCTCAAGTCAAGATAAGATGGTAATTTCAATAACGTTACAAGGCCAGCATATTTCCTTTATGCAATATAGCATAATAATGAATGACTTAACAATAAAATCAACCTCGTACATACACACACAAAAACATTATATGTTATAATGTGTAAATTAAATGTAATTATTTGGAAAATAGGCTCGATCTAACTACACAATGAAAGAAGTGTTTTGTATATGAAATACATCATCAAAATCCAATTGTGTATGTGAACAGAACTGTACTCTATAGGGCTGGTCCAAATACCATTTTTGAAGCTTCGAAGTAATGTCTGTTTGCATTGTTATCATGTCGAGAACCGTTCATCGTTATTATATTTAGAATGTTCCACATTTAGTTTTGATGACTGAAAATATGTCCATTTTAACAGTTTTCTCATAAAGCCACGCTAAGATCCTCATTTCTCTAGGACTGAAGCTTATAGGGCTTTAAAAATGTAGTTCCCAAAATACAAGTTGGTCAATTACAAGAACTACATTTTGAAGACTGATGAAATTTGGCATACATGTCAAATGTGGTGAAATTTTACATCCGATAAGCTTACTGATTCTTATAAATATCATTGTGGGTTTCAATAGATGAAAGACGGATCTTGATCTTAAAGATTTGAATACTTGAATGCTTTTTAACTGAAGAAATAAAGTGACCAGATCTAAGATGAATTTTGGGCTCTAATAGTAAATTAATCAGTTTCATAGGTATTAATGGTGATTATATGGCACAAGTAACATCCACAACACATAGTAATGACATCGCAGTTGGTCAAAGCAGGTTAGCATAAATGAGCCCTCAAAAAAGCAAAAGTGATCACCCTTTTGAGCTTGTTTATTCTTTATAATAATTAGGAGGCAGATTTATTTTCCATTTTTAAACTCCTACTGGCAAATTTTGCACTAGAAACTGTGAAATGAAAACAATATAACTTCCTATTAAGGCTACAAAGGTTACGGAGTCAGCAGTAAGTGCTTCTCTTTTCATTTAAGTCATATCAACCACATAGAATAGCAGGAATATTAGGCTGCTGTCACTAATGTCACTTTAGACAAAAAATACCATATTTATGACTTAACTCTGTGAGATAAGTGCAATAAGCTGTGGAGAAAGTCTGAAAACGATTTAGACGCTATAGAAATCGACCCTTGATATCTCGATTGCAGTTAGCATGCGCATGAGCGCGTGTGTGTGTGACGTGCGGAAGCGCAGGTCTAATTAGATGATTTGCCAAAACAACAACATTATCGATCTTTATGTCACAGTCTCCAATTTGTGTATGTCTTATTGTTATGGACTTAAAAGCTGCACCTGCTTCAGGCTTTATAAACTAACTCTCCATCCTGCCGACTGTTCGCTTGCTAACGTACTCTCCAACATGACGTCTCCACTCCGGCAACCAAGAACCGCCCCATTTTAATTCTGATTAGCTAGTTATGTTTGTTTGGTTGCGAGTGATTGCTGCGTTCCTCTCATACCATTGGTAGTCGAACTTATCAACTCGAACCGATATCAATACACTTTTTAAAGTTTATCTTTTTAAAAGAAAATCTTTTTTTCCCGCTGTCAAACGCCGCAAGCCGGAGATCCGGCACTATGCCGGAAAACTTTTAGCCCTGCATATTTGTGTGCTGCCTGTCGACCACCACAGTACGTCGAGGGTTGCTTTATTGAAATTTTGTAGGTGGTCCTATAGAGCCATTTTGCCACACTTCATTCTGAAACCCATATCAGATGTACATTTTCACCACATTTGACATGTATGCAAACTTTCATCAGTTTTCGAGCATCTTCAAAATGTAATTCATTTTAAAGATTATAACAAACAGAGCAATTCCTCACATCATCTGTGCTCGGAGCCTCTGGCCATAATTAACTACATCCCTTTATCAAAGCCCTATAACTCAATATAGAATGTTATAAATAAACTATTCAGAGCAAGTTAATGTGCCTTATCCCGATCATTTTTGAATGCAACTCAGTGCCAAAAGGACAGTTATTTAATAGAAGGAAAAAAAGATACATTTCTAGTTTCAACATTATTTGTTCTTCAGACATTCTTCTTTAAAAGATAAAAAAAAAATGACCCACAATTAGTTTTTGATGACTGGAAATGTGTCCATTTTAACAGTTTTCTCATGAAGCCGCATTGAGATCCTCATTTCTCTAGGACTGAAGCTTATAGGGCTTTAAAAATGTAGTTCCCAAAATACAAGTAGGTAAATAACAAGAATATAAAAGTACATTAAGGTATCTCAAACAGTTCTGGAGTTGCAGGCATGCACATTTTGTAAAATGAACACAAAAAGTGCCCTTTCTTCATTTTTGAGCTTTCACCATTGGCATGAAATGCATCAAGGATTGCTAAAATGAACAGATTTAATTTTTTACCTCCCTCTACAAATTAATTGATTACTTAATAACTATTCATCGGTGGCATTTCATAATCTTTTTTAACATCACTTCAGATGTTGGTCTTGCTTCTTTAAAAATAGAAGAAAAATACAAAATTTGAGCCTGGGACTTCTGGTCGAGTTGACACAGCATGACCCCCATGTTATTTAAAAAGGCTGGATTTGAGTGCAACCATGGGACTTATTAAATTATCATGTGGTCTTGACAAGCTGCAAATAGGTTTAAATGACACACTGTGGGATCCTGGTTTGTACCATGGAGACCCTGCTATTGCTCAGCAATACGGTATGCCATGATGTCACAGAGCCGCATGTCTAGGCGTCTGAGCTTGCCACACCTCACATCTATTGAACTATAAATAAACACAGATAAGATTGCATGCAAACCCCCATCTATTTATCTAAACCTTCAGCTTTGAGTTCACTTCTTGGTTTTCATCAAAGGGAAGAAGCATATCCTTAAACCTCCTCTGTAAACAGCTATATAGATCATCTTTAACACGACAAAGCACATGTACGTGTAATACATATGTAAAAGTGTACGAAACAGTAATCTATTCATCCATGCTGGGAATTATACCGTCTTGGAGACCAATTTTCTCCATCATCTCTCATTTTTGTTGGAAACAGCATTCAGCACCTGTGCTTTGACTCCGGATCTGCCACGCTTTGATCATGCGCTCTGTTTAGCATCACAGTAAACCAAAAAAGGCCAGATGATAATAACTCATTGCCTATGAATGTGCGAGGATCCAGAGGGCACGCTGTGCCAAAGCACTAAAATAAACAAATAAAACATCCAGTAGACGCAAGAAGTGGGCTAGACCTTTGAAGAGCGTTTCAATGTTAGGACCCATCAAAAGAAAAAACATTAGGGATTTATTCAGCCTGGTCTTATCGACCCAGCACTTCAGGCCACCTGTGAAAAACACTGACTTTCATCCACGATCACCCACACAACTCCTAATCATTAGAATCAAAACATCTTCATTAAAGACAGACTCCCAATGAATTTTAAAAGGTCAGCATTCCCCAGAAACTGCTTTTGCAGTGTGCCCAT
Organism: Triplophysa siluroides; assembly: GCA_006030095.1. Taxonomy (NCBI): domain Eukaryota; kingdom Metazoa; phylum Chordata; class Actinopteri; order Cypriniformes; family Nemacheilidae; genus Triplophysa; species Triplophysa siluroides. The sequence goes on along the minus strand of VCII01000868.1, from coordinate 4,836,855 downwards.
GAAAGTCTGTTGCAGATCAAGCAATCACCCGGAGTGCACTTTCATAACAACCCTCTCTTATCAAGCAGACACCAGTCTAAAACCTGACAAGATATTTCCTATGCTAACTCCAGGAATTCTATTAATAACCTGTATTACCAGATCAGTTTACTAACATGGTGAGTCATTCGGTGACCATAAAATTATCCTTACCTGACCTAACGTTGGCCTGCATTCAACAGTTACACATCTAGACGACAGGTTGCTCATACAAGATTTCCACATTCCAATGAAGTGAAGAGAGGAGTTCAACACACTCCTGAGATCTATGGTACTGCAATGATGTAACCATTGGACCACTGTCATATGTTCCGTTTCCATGCCTACAGTGCCTGGAGTGGCAGCTAAGAGAGTGGTTTCTATGGTAACAGAGAGCTTCAACAGGGTACTTGAGTACATCTTTTTTTTGTGACCAGCCCCTTGGATTAACAAGTGCAGAAAGATATCTGACAAACAAAACTAGCATTACAAAGCACATTTAACTACAAGAGTGGTTTTACACAATATTGTTCATTATTAAACAAATTGTCAAACAAATAACACACAAACATATGCGCTAAAAGCTTCCACGCACGCCATGTGCTCCATGCATGTCAAAATTTTAAGGCAAGTGTATCAAGTGTCAGAGCCCCTAAACAGGCACTGAGTTGTGGCCTTGTTGTGTTGTCTTGTTTATTGGACCCTAATGAGAAACAAACAGCATTATGTCTATACAAGAGCAGCTGTAGTATTAGAGGAGATTTACAGACAGGACACACGAGTCCTAAACAGGCCCTTTCACGTACAACGTTGTCATATACCCATAATTCTTCAGACAACACAAAAATTGACACTGAAAGAGTGCCATGCTGAAACAAATGTAAGTATGCTCCATGACACATGCCAGACAGATTCCTTTGATATGCCAAACCCTATACAAAACGCAGGAAGATCCTCCAAACAAACCACGCAGCAGAGGTCGCGTTAACCAAAAATTCTCTGTCATTGACAGATTTTTTATACCAGTGACAGAAAAATCTGAAATCTAGTCAAAATCTGTCTAGTCATTTTGATGGATTACAATGAGGGCGGTTTGTTATTCCCCTTTTTGTCGAGTTTGTGAGTTCCGATCATTTCCTTTCATCAAATCGTGATCGTAGGGACGCGAAAGGACACGTACGTTTCCCATTCATTACTCATAAACGCCTCGCCCATTCAAAACTCACACGGAATCAGCAGAGACTTGCGGTGCAGAGCCAGGGGCTTGTATAAACAAGCCGATTATGATGGCCCACCACCGTCTAAATTGTTTCGCCATAGTTTCAAAACAAACTGAAAATCTTTTCGCGATCTCTAACGTTGTATGCGGAGTTGTTTCTGGATCTGATTCTGCCAAGCATGCATGTGTCATTCAATAAGACCCTCTCGTCGTGTGCTCTCATACAAACACAGGCGCGCAAAAACCAGTACTGCAGTGTTCACAGACTTTTTTCCTTCAGAGAACGATAGCGACTAGCGTCATTTTGGATAAACCTTAACTTTCAGTGAGTGGGAAAAAAAAGTCTCCCTGCATCTTCTCTTTTCATGACCTAACAGCAGCTTGAAGTTACTTGTAAGTGAATAAATTAATTATTACAAAACAGTGTGTACAAGCACCTGTCATTGTTACTGTCTGTTACTATGTCTGACAACAGAAGCATTAAATATGTAAATGACTTTGGCTGTATTGGGTAATGGGTATTAAAATACAGTTGTACATGCGTACAAAGAACGCATGCACGTCGCGATGATATTACAAACATGCTAATTGGCAAGTAATATCACACCTTGCACCAAAAATAGATTATGACAGACTTTTTACGAGCCTGTCTGTCAAAATGAAGGACAATGAAAAAGTCTAGCGCAGCCTCTGCCATGCATCTCTACATTTCATAAACAAGTAACTGTCCTTAGCTGCTGCCTTTGCAGGTCAAATAGGGAGAGGTCAAATGTACTATACAATGACTGAACAATAAATGTATAGGGGTATAGCATTTGACTACATGCTAATAATGGTCTGAAAACTCGTGAAGCAGTTTGAGCAAAAAGAGTAAAACAAGTTAACACAAAGACTTACTACAAATAAAGTGGCTTGAAGAGAAATGAAGGTTACAGAATCACTTCTCCTTGGAAGTTTAGACTGTAGTATCACACTTAAAGCAACATGATGCAGAATAGGGATGGCCATTTTGTTTGCATCTGATTAGCTACTGACCAAATGCTTTGAAGACATTAGAGATCCTGCAAACAATGGTCACATTTAAGAAGAAGTTAATATAGTAGCCATATCTCATTCTTAGAGCAGAACAAATGTGCCTGTGATGATGGAGCAATCAATCACATCGCAGAATTTAAAGTCAAGTTAAAGAAATTTTACATTAACAAGGCTATGAGACGTTTATGATGTTTTAATTAATTGGTATTTTTCTAACTCGGCAAAGGATGACCTAAATGAGACCACGATTTCAAGAAAGACCCTCATAAAAATAGTGTACACATTTCTATGTTGAGTGCATTCTACAGCTCTGGCTCGAAGCTTGACAATATTGTGCATTTATTTAGATGAAACAGGTGTTGTACACATTTTGTACAACAAAAGCTTTAAGGGCACATACTTGTACATTACATGTTTAATTAATGTAATAGAATGTTCTATACCCCACGTTAGCCCAGCTTTCTAATATTAATAATTATGCCTACTTGACACAGATAATGCCCTCCTTTTCAGCTAATTTTGGATGTCTTTATCTCTCCTTTTCATCCCAAAGAAAAAAACTGCCATGTTTGAAACTTTTGATGCAATTGCAATGTAACTTAGGTGATAGGGATGCCAAACCAAACCGAAATCAGAATTATTGAACAAATTATTCAGACAATTCTCGAAATATGGATACAATGTGCAAAATGGCAATTCTTCAGCTTTTTTTGTAATATCATTTTGGTCTTTTCAGCAGATACATTTTATCAGCTTTCACTTTTATTGTAATAGGTGCCAACATTTCTACATTTGTTAACTACAACCGACTCTCATGCGATGGCTTAACGTAAGTTCAGTTTGTTCTTGAGCGGCGGATCTACGCCGCAGCCTAAGCATAGCCGCGTACCCTATGCCGTAGCCTGACTGTAACAACGTAGCCAAAAATGTAACAATGCGTCAACTCAATGCGAACCCTATGCGGACCGCAAGCGCTGGGATTGGTCTGTATGAACCCCTCCCTCAGGTCAAAAAAACTCTGTGATAGAGTAATGTTTACTCAAACGCATTTCCGAATTAATTATCCAAGTAAAATATTTGTGCTTCTGTATTAAACATCTCAAGTCTGCAACAAAAGTGACTGTTTACTTGCCGCTATCACTGCTAATGCTTCTCTAGCGAGCGGCTTCTTCTTCGGCTCTTGTCTTGGTTACACAAGCAACACGCGCGTAGACCTTGATGCCTAGTTGTCATTGCCTCTCGACGCGGACAACGACGTAGAAGTATAAATGAAAACCGACACGTAGGCTACGGCGTAGGACCGACGCTCCAGTATAAACTGAGGTTCCACATAATTAAGTCAAGTATCCTCCAATATTACTTTGTTGTGAACATTTTTGCAGTTGATCACTGTGTATAATCTAGAGAAGAACCACTAACTCGTTCATTTAAACATAGTTTGACTGTATCATCATGTCACTTTAAATCCAGCCAAGAAGCACAAGCACTACAAGCCGGACATGAACCACATGCGGTGAGTGAAACTGATGTGCGCATGTGCTTTGGATCAGCCTACCCCTCCCCCCCGCATGCGCCGTATGTTTTCGGAAACAAAAACGAAAAGCTGTGTCTATCTTTTATAAATGTGACCAAACAAATACTCTTTGAAGATACGAGTATGCAATACTTCTCTATAGATGCTCAAGATTAATATGAGATTGGCAGAAACCCTGTGTGTTAGGGCCGCTGTAAATCTGGGCAAATGTAAAAAGCAGACAAATAAGGCCTTACAACTAGTTGTGGGAACATATTAAAGGGGTCATATGACACGGATAAAACGAATATAATCGTTTGTTTTAGGTACAATGCAATGTGTATACATGATTAAAGGAAGGATGCACAGATAAGTAACTTTTGGCCGATAAGGATAACCGATGATTCTTGAACATTGGAAGCCAATAACCGATATATCGGCCGATAAACATCTAAATAGTAATATAACATTTTCTGAGACTAAAAAGTATTTTTCCCCCTGAAAATCATGTACCAAGCCTACTTAAGACTAACTAAAGATTCTTTAACTTTTCTGGGATAATGTTTATTTAATAAACAAATTAAAGATGTTCTTCCAGAGCAACCCAGAAAGGTGTTCTCAATAGCCACAAGTCTAACAGGTCTCAAGACAGAAAGCATTCAGACAGCAGTCGGCTTTAAACTACTTGCTTTTGTTTCTATTTTTTACACATTCATAAATATCTACATACTAAATCAACAATGTTTTATTGAATGATCGTGACAGAAAGAAAGTACTGTACAGGACTTTAACTGTGAGCAGCGTGCAGCTGAAGTGGTTTAACCAGAGGAAATTATTAATAATTGATCGGCTATAATATATCGGCCTAAATTGTATTATCACCCAATACCGATAACATTAAAAATGACCATTTATCGGCCGATAATTTATCGCGGATCCCTAGATTTAAGTTTAAAAAACGCTGCATTTTCCACATAATGTGCATGTTTACCTCTCTGAAACGCGTGGATTTTTTACAAAGCTCATCGCTCTGAAAAGCAAGGTGTGTTAAGATTGGCCAGTTAAGCAGTGTGTAGTGATTGGTCAAATACTGCATGCGTGTGACGGAAATGTAACACCTCTTACCATATTTGGAACATCAGGTTCCAATGCAATTGTACTGACAGGTACGCCCACTTTACATGCATATACATTTGGGCGGCCTTAGTCAACTTGTAGGTTGCTCGGACTGGTCCATTTTGTTTGTGTTTATTTTTGTCTTTGTTGAGTAGCCTGACATGCATATTATTTTGCATAAGTTCAATTTTTAATAATAAAATGTTCACTGTATAATGAATATTTTTTTGTGATTATCTAGTATTCTGTTAAAACAATAGTTACATAACATTAATATATATTACATAATAACTGTAAAATAAAACAAAACTCAAAAAATATTACAAAAGGCAACATCTATAGTATAAATTGAACTGAAAAAAGGTTAACAGTGATCAGAGAGCTAACATATCAGTTATATAAAGCTTGAAGCATCGGAATCGAGATATGTATCGGCCGATCACGATGACAAGAAATCGGTACTCAGTATCGGCTGCAAAAATCCTGATCGGAGCATCCCTAGTTCCAACACTTTCCTTTGTGCAATTGTATGTGTCTAACACATGCGTGGGCAACTTATAACACACCAAAGACACGTATTCGCGGCATGTGACCCCTTTAATTTCTCTCTTTTGAATATTTGTGCCATGAATATGTAACTTTAATTATAATCATTTAAATTCACAGCTGGATTTAATTTACTGCTATATACATGGGTGGAATAAGTCCAGACTTACATGTCACAACAACCATAAAAACAACCAAAATTTCTTTCAAGTAACTTAATGGCAGAGGTGCGCCACCAGCCAGGGCAGCGTTTCCCAAAAGCATCTAATGATGCTTTTGATCAACCCAGCCCGAGTGTTTACTGCGAGAATTCCTGGTTGTGTGTCAAACCCTATTTGATAACCATCCGAGGCCGTATTTTAGGGCATTACAGGTCTATATGGAGGATCAAGTCGAAGCCCAAAAATGGTGTCTTGCTTGACAGGCAGCAGGTTTTGTCACACTGGGAAAGGCAGCAGCGCAGCACAGACTACAGTAAGAGACTGGCCTCAGTGCAGCAGTTACAAAACACGTCCAACCCGGTAGATAACGCTAGCTTGCCGCTTATTCCGACAAACGCGATGTAACTTACGTTTCTCAGGTCGAAATTTCCCCTCCAGAAGACGCCACGTTCCAGGCTGCCGTCGAGTTTGCCTTTCTTATCGAAACCCGTCTCCCTAAACATCTAAAGACTTTGGCCGTGAATGATATTAGCTCGACTCGACTAGCGTAGATAGGCTAGCTAATGCGGTTCAATTTACACGGTCAGTTCTGCCCTCAGCGGCTCTCGGTTGGGCTCGCGAGCTTTAGCAAACATCTTTGATCATTTGTTTCACCTTGTCTGGAGGAAATTATGAGTGCGAGCTCAATGTTGGTCGTGAAGGCCGAATCGCTGAAGAATTTCGAGTCGTGCTAGCGTCTCTAGCTAGCTACATGATAGAGACAGGTGACGTGCACTACTCAGTACCATTGACCGCCGCGCGCCCGAGTTCTGTGTGGTAGGAGGGACCATAGACTATGGGAGGGGCTTTCTCCTCTGTTGCTGCTGTCTCAAAGCCCATTTCAAAGGAAATCCTGCGAATATTCGATCATTTCCACTTTAACCCGGAAATAATTTATGGAACGGTTCTCTTTTAATTTAAGCAGATACTTGTAATGTTTTAATTCCATTAAATCATTAGTAGCATTAATGCTTAAACAGAGCCGATCCTTCTTATATGCAAACCCTTGGAAGTTGCGTAGGGCCCCTGCACCACCAAGGGGCCTCCTTGAGTACCAAATCAAAAACACTATAATCTGTAAAGAAGACCCTATTTTTGAGTGAAGCTGCCCCCTTGTGACAGTAAACAATAAGCAATTAGAAAATGATGTAGGGTTTTCAATTTATTTGATGTCATGATGCCGATTGTCTGCTATTTAAAGTCAGATATTGTAAATAATAATAACTTTTTTTCATTTAAAAGCGAACTAACATCGTAAACGGGCCGCGTTCACATATCATACACATAGGCTACTGTATCGTCACAGTCACAGGCCCTACTAAAGATCATGTGCAAAAGCTGCCTTTTTACATTTTCCTAATCCCCGTGTATCGAAAGTTGTGATCATTTTTACTTCCGTATTCTGACACATGTCCGAGTGACAAGGAATTTCACAGGAGAAAATGAGTGGGCGTGGCTTGTGTGTTTTTCACTGCGAATTGATTGGATGTATAAAAACAGCTGTTGCATTTTGAAATGAAGCTGGCATCAGACTGACAGTTGAGGGGAAGGGTTTAACAGATGCTCCGGCGGTCTAGTTTACGTCATTTGCATTTTCAGATTTTAACTAAATATTATGAGGCTACATTAATTTTACAAAGAAAATGAAAGACCCACATTGATAAGCTATTTACTATAAACCCTGCAATATTTCATGAAAAAATAAGAATTGTAATTTTTTATTTCACTGGGACTTTAAACATTCTCTCAACATTTTGTTTATAAGACAGTACGTGAAAATACCTACTTTGCATCATTTCATTCATTCATTTGGCAGACGCTTTTATCCAAAGCGACTTACATTGTATTATCCTATACGTTTATACATAGGTATTTGCAATCCCCTGGGATCGAACCCACAACCTTGCTCTTACGACTGAGCTACAGGAAAGCATCAAGCATATCAGATGAGAAATGTAGTCCATGCGATATATTCCAACAGATTTTTGACAACACATTGGTAAAATACAGGTTAGAATCCTTGTAAATCCAGTTTACTGTCTCGTTGAAGGACATACATTGTGTTTGTGTTGATGGTTTCATGAATTTATTTGAACTCCATTTTAAAACTACCAACTCTTTTTAAACTATGATGAGCACGTTCAGTCTAAGTGATGTTTGTGTCTATTTGCTTGACATTTTAAACTTTGTCTTCAAACAGCGCCAGCACCCATTCACTTCTGTTGTATACAAGACCAATGCTAGTGAATGTGTGCCGGTAACCAACATTCATCAAAATATCCTCTTTTCTGTTCTGCAGAAAGAATGTCATACAGATTTGAAGTGATGACTGATAAATGTGATCAGAGTGAATGATGACAGAATTGATTTGGGTTGAACTATCACAATATGTGGGTTAAACTAAATAATTTACATTTTCAAAGGTTAACATTTTACCATAGTAGGCTACCCTATTTTCCTATAAATATTAGTAAGTTCGAGTTTTTATAAAGAATAAAGAACAAACAAGTGCAGATTTGCAGGTTTTATATTTGAGAAGCTTATATCGACATCCAGTGGTTAATAGTTGAACTGTTTCATATTCTCAGTGAGGTTTACTTTCCTATATTCCTATGATATATATACACACACGCATGCACACACACGTATGTATATCGACAGTGAATATATAATATTATAAGTCATAGGTTGTACGTGTGTTCACCACTTGCTGTGCGTGTGTTCACTAATCTCTGGATGGGTTAAACGCAGAGGTCACATTTCGGGTATGATTCACCATACCTGACAAATAGGTATGGTGAATCAAGTGACTTTCACTTCACTTCATAAGTGTCTTCAAAGTGACCCCTAGGAACAGAACATCACAAACCCTTCACACTCCTCTGAGTATTTCTCAGATGCCGTTCAGCTGGAAGAAATCATTTAATAAAGCCATGTCTCTTTCAAGAGCATTCAACAACATGACATTTAATGCTCATTGATTTATTTGCACAAATACAGACCAGATTTGTTTATTTGGATGAGCTGATGTATGTGCTTTTTTCCCTTTTTTGTTTCTTTTATAGAAGCAATAAGAAGTGTAATGAAATAAGTGCAATCATTGTTCATCCTTAAAAGAGATGTGGAAAACTTTAGTTTGGCATGTAAAGCGATTGATGAAGCTAATGAGACAAACTGGGTTGATGAGATTCGCCTTTAAATTAATAATGCAAATCACAGATCAACCTGTAAAATGTGTGTGTACTGTGACATACTTGAAATGTTTCCCCTGGTCCATGTAGAACTGTCAATGATGGATGCTGTCTATTATTGATGATGTCATTTAAATATGTAGAGGGACAAAACAGGTTTGGTACCTAAACATGTGCTTTATACTGTAACTCTATACTATATATATTGTAGAAAGAGTGTCACTCCAGCTTACCCTTTTTTTTATGATCAAACCTTAATTATAGCATAAAATTATAGTAGGCTATTGAACTGTTTAACTCTTCATTATGAAATACAACACAGTACAGTCTAAACATGCATGCAGCTACAGCAGTGGTAGTTTGTGCTTTCAGACATTATTATCCAGTTTAATAGCACTAAAACGTTATGAATTGTCCATTTGGTTGCAATATTGAGTCACTAGTGTGTGTGCGTCCATGTGTATGTCTGTGACAGTGTTTGGGTTAGTGTGTGCTCAATGTCTCAGTCTGTGACCATGGATGTGTGATCTAACAGTAGCTGACAGGGAGGTTGGAGGGCACTCTCTGGGGTCTTCAGACTGGAAGCTCTCTACAGAACATACAACACAACTCTCCCTTACCCCACTGAGCTTACAATTAGCACATACCCAAATTATGCGGGCCAAAAGTGTTTTATTAAACTTACATTTGCATTTCAAATTATGCATGTAGTGCATAAAATAAAGAAATATTTAGATATAAAAAAATATTTTTGAAAAAAAAACATTGTTTTCAGAAAATATATCAAAAAAAATGTCTGTACCAATAGAATTAGTTTTTCAATATATTTCTGAATGATTAAGAAAATGATTCTGCCCTTTATAAACTTTTCTGCATGTGCAAGTCTGCAAAATCGTAACCATTCTTATACAGCATACATTGTTTTTCAAGCAGTGCCTCTACCAATGGCAACATAACCAAACGTGCACCTCAAATAGAGACTCGCCGATAAACTGGAGGCTTGATCTGTTAGCCCTTTTACATTTAACATGAGGTCAGCCTCCCGTCTCTTGACTTATTTATCTAGTTAGGAGCTCACAACTGCTAACATGAGTGGACAGCTATGCATCTCCATCTCCCTTCAGTCTCTGAGGAATCCGACCCAGAATTCACAGCTGTTGAACCCACTCACACATTTGACAATATGATCCTCAAGCATCTCCAAGACGATCGATAAGAGTAAGCCATGCTTGTCAAGTATGGCCCATTTATATATTACGGTCTTTTATTGTATAGCCTGTATACAGTAAGAGGCAAGCATAGGGTATGGTACTCATGAGACGGTGTTCAAGGTCAAAGGGTGGGTGAGAAATCGATGCCATGATTGCTGGTGTGTGAGATGGATATTCAGCGGTGACCCTCTGTCCCCAGACATCTCATGCAAGGATGTTGTCTGTCCCCTAAGATGCTCAGAATGAATGTATTGAGAGCAAGACATGCTTTACCCAGTCAATATTTGTGCCTGCTGTTTTAGTCCGGACGACTGAAAAGTGCTAGATTAAATTCAATGTGCTTGGCTTCAGTACATTAAAGCAAGATAAAGATAAACAGACGAAGGAGTGAAGGGACATCTTTGTCCTGTTTCAGCGTGACTTTGTTTTGAAAACTGGTTGGGACAATAATCACAAAAACAATACTATAATAAATTGTTTCTGTAATAACTCATTAGGAATATTTATCATATAGAGTGGACGGTCCATCTATTGGCTACTCCGCTTTTCGAGATGGTGAGAAAGATGCACATCCTGCGTTTTCCACGCAAACATTTCTTAACTTCTTCAAAAAAGTGGTGGGGACATGTCCGACCTGCAAATTACGCCTATGGCCACTGTAGTCAGCCGTTGGTTGCAACTCACAGCCCCACCACTAGATGCCGCTAAAATCTACACATAGCTCATATAAGTAATAGAAAATGAACAAACAATGAACAATTCTATTGGCATTAAAGAGTTCATCCAAAAATGACAACTCTGTCATACTTTATTCCCCCTCATGTTATTCCAAACCTGAATATGACTTGGGTGCTGACTTTCATGTGGCATCCACACATTGAAACTTTCAAATAGGTAGGATCTCATGAACTCTTTAAAACTCTGCTCTTTAAAAACTACTTGTGTGTTTGCGGGCCTGTGAAGGTTTTGTGTTGCTCACGGGCAAAGAGAAGGTGACACCCAGCATATGATCCTGAAAGCCCGTGACGGCTTCCCCAACACCCCCTCCCTCCCCTGACTGACAGCCGCCTGTCATAAACCCGCGGCCCGCTCCTCCAGCTAGCCAGAGGCTACGTAAATAGAGAATTCCTGAGAAGAATGGATGGCTGAGCGGCCGAATGAACCAGAGGCCAGTGCACAGACGCGTACAGAAGCAGACAGAGCACCAAAGGGCAGGTGGCTTAGCAGACAGCTGTCCGCTGTCGTGGCCAAGTCACTCAACTCAGGGGTCAAGAGATCTTTGTGACAAATTTAAGAGTACGGATGGAAGGAATGAAAAAGATGAGGGCTGATAAGGTTTGAGACCTCCCTTAGGAGAGGTTGATGGAGAGATGGAGTGAGAGAGAGGGCCTGACAGTTTGGATCAACAAAGCCAGTCCTGGCCCTGAATCTAATGAGATTCTGGCCACGAGAGCGATATGAGGATGTGGGGACGGAAAGCTGAGGGACATACAGAGAGAGGGGTAGAAGAAATGGTGAAGATAAATGCATGACATTTGACATACCGCAGCAGACAGGAGACATTTGTTCACACTTCAAATAAAAATCTGATTTTTAGGGCCGACCGTCTGCACTGACATTTAATATTAACACACATAAGCGTACATGTTGGCAAAAAATAACTTTTTGTCAGGATAATGATTTATACTTGCTAAAAGATTTCTTCATTTTCATCTTCGTCAATCATAAATGTAACTTTTTATTTATAGATCTATTTTAATAGATTGCTACTGCCACTGTTTACATTTTAATTTTTTTTTTATTTAAGTGTTACGACTTTTTGGAAATAATTCACTAAGTTTTAAAGCAAATTATACTAAACAAATTTCATTTCATAAATAGATTTTAACGTGTTTTTTGTTTTTATCTTCAATATGTACTTTAAAATGATACTTCACCCAAACATTTTAATTCTGTCATTTACTCAAAAATTACATTTTGAAGAATGTAGGACAGCAAACAGTTCTGGTGCACTTTTGATACCGTTGTTTTTTTCCTCCTATGGTAGTCAATGGGTGTTGAGATCTGTTTGGTTATAAGCATTAATCCAAATATCTATCTCTTAGTTCATCAGAACAAAGAAATGTATACATTTGGAACAACTCGAAACTGAGTAAATGATGACCGAATTTTTATTTTTGGGTGAAGTGTCCCTTTAAGTTAAAAATCTACTTTCTTTTTTTTTGTTTTGTACTTTAGTAATAAATGTATAAAATTAACTTGTATTTATCAAATGTAGTGGAGTAGAAGGGGATGATATATGTTTTAAAGTAAACATTTTCCAAAGTAAAACGATAAAATACAGATACTTAATAATGAATCGGAGACTAAAAATACTTTTTTCCATCTCAGTAAGCAAGGTATAAATTATTATACCTAAGAGAAGTAAAAATTATTATACAGTAGTTTTGTTTTCAGCTTTATGGTAGTTTTATTAATATCGCTGCTGTCTTTCTAAAACCTTGCATCGCCATATTTTGTGATTTTTTTATATTAATCTTTATTATTAGTCATCCATTTATGTCTGTCACAGCAAATATCTGTCACAGGGGGTTTTGCAAATATAAACAAAGAAACTTATTAAAAAGTGCTTGTCAACACTGACAACTAAGTATTTTATTATGTTTTTTTATTTCCTGAAAACTGAGATTTTATATTTGTAGTTTTCATGTTCATTTTAATTTATGTTGTGCCTTTTCACATAAGTGTGCCTTTGTCATTTTATTACTACTGTTATTTTTTATACATACGTTTTTTTTGTTGTAGTTTCATTTAGTTTTTATTTGTTGACAGTTAATAAAAAAAAGTGCCTCAACTTTGTGTCACATGAAGACATTTTCAGAAGTTCCCTTTATATTCACAACTACGAGTAAAAAAGATCCCTCACACCTCAGTAAATGGCCCAGGGGTTGTTGTTGGTGATGTGCAGAAAGGTAGCGGCATCATGACAGTAATCTCTCTCCCTCAGGACACACAGACTCTAACTGATAAGTGCCAGAGAGCAGTGGGAACCTATTCCGTCTGCAACAGAGCGCAACGGCATCCCCTCAGAGCTCAGCCCGGTTATGCGAGACGACACATTTGACATTACACGCTGACGCCAATGATGGAGAGCACCTCAAAACCTACAGTAACTGCAAGACGACATGAGAGGGCGAAGAAAAGTGTTTAAGGTGCTCTGGAATTCTGGGATGAATAATTAGGTTTTGATTGTAAGGCTTGAACTCAAATTTAACCAACATTTGTGTCTGATTCTGGTATAATGGATACATAAATATAACTTTTATGCATTGGATTATTACCTAGAAAATCTATAATTTCCCTTTGGTTTCAGTTAGCCAGATATTACGTGCACTACTCGGGTATTTCATAAAGTACCGACCTGTGTAACCTGCACTTATCTGATGACAGTGATGGACAGAGGAACAGAAATGAAGTCCAGAGTGATGAAGCTGGAAAGGGCATCATTCTTAATGATTAAGGACAGTAGACATGTTGCTTCAGGCTATAAAGGAGAGAGAAAAAGGTCAGATTGAAATCTCCGCACCTACTCCTGGTGTTGTCGTTAGGAGATGGAGGCGAGACGAATTTTCTACACCCCCATCCAAAACACCATGCAAAAAATTTGGAATCGGAGAGGGAAATACAAACAGACATTTCCAAAATGTCATGTGGCTTAAGGCTCCTTGGGTCAAAAGGCAGATCAGTTGTGCTAAAGCTCTCTGGAACAGGCTTTGGCGAGGTGGACGAGGAAAGAAGCAAAGGTGATGAAGACCACACGGTGGAGGAAGAAGGTCAGACCGTCTGGCTTGATCTCGGCACCTGATGTTACCCGTGTGTGCCAGGGGGCGAATCAGCACTTGTTGTTGCAAGGCAAGGCAGTTAATTATTATAATCAGGCATGGGTATGTAAAAGATCTGCCGGGTCTGTGTCATAAAGAGACCTAAGAAAAATAGCTCGGCACAATCACCCCTTAAGACCAGCCTAAAATCTAAATATGTTCAGATTTCACAATCTTCACATTTCTCTTCTGCTTTAGCATTTAACATTTACTATTTTGCTATTAATGAACAAAAATCAAGCATAAGGCTTCACAATTTTTGAAATTGTATTTATGAAGTAACTTAATGCATTTAACTCAGGTTTGAAAAAAATTATTATGTTTCTTTCATTTATATATGTGGGCTTAATAAGGCTTACACTTCCCTTATTGTGCTGACATTATTTCAGCCGCAAATGTATTATATTGTATTCTGTATATTGTACTGTTTGTCCCCCCCCCCCTCAAAACAGTCAGTTTTATTTTGACTGGTAATATTTGTTGGTTGTTCAAAAATAAAACATCTTCAGTACACTCTAAGAACAGTTGAGCTAAAAACAACATATCAACATCTCTGTGTGTGTTGAAAGCACATAATCTGTTAAATAGGATAACACAAACAATGTGTTAAAATTGACACATCCATTTTAAGAGTGTATTTCCACAATGCAAAAACAAAACGTTCAGAGGAAAAATCATATTTAAACCGGAAATCCTATCTATAGACCACTTTGGAAAACATAAAAACAACACTGGTCCACTTCCTGTTTCAGTTCTTTAACACTAAACAAACGTTTGAACATAACACAGCCAACAAAAAGTGAATAGACTATCTTTAAGGTTTAATTATATATGTGAGATAAAAAAATTAGAAAATGTAGAAACAGCTGTGGAATGTGACTGAATTGATGACAAAGATGACTCAATATGCCAATCGATACTCTAAAAAATATATTTTGTTTGTTGTCCCCGTCACACAAACACCAAGACATAGCTGCAAACAAGTGTATATTTATTGAAACAATGAAACCTAAATAAAACACACACTTCAGTGCATTAAATGGGACGGGAATAAAAGGATATGTGTTGGCTTTATGTGTCAAGTTCCCTGTCCATTAGTGCACAACAGACAGCAACAGTCCTGTCTCTGACCACAGAGGCATATATAATTCTCAGGTGATTATTTCTCGACCAGGGGCTCATTACAGTAGTGTATTGCCATGCTACTGTCCGGCTCAGGCACGGCTCTCCTTCAACGAAGACACAGGATGCCGGCCTGTCGTGAGATCATCCAGGCGGCTCATGTGAGAGTGTGCAAATATATGAATTCTCGTTTACCGTCACGCTTGAACAGGTCAGTGGAGAGATGGAGCCGGCCGTCGCACATCGACACGGAGATGCAGCCAGACAGGACTGAAGTCATGAGGAGGGTAGAGAAAGGTGATGATGCATGAATGGCCCTGGATGACAACAACAGCATAATGATAGAAATGATACACAATATAGTCTTATCAGTCAGATGACCATCATAATGTGTATGTTTTGTATACAGACACATACACAAAATAAGGGCTGATGCACACATCTGAGTCATTTTCAGTTGGAAGAATATGCAAACTTTAGTTGTAATGAGAAGGGATTTGTAAGCCTCTCATTTCAGGAGTCTGTTTTTCAATGGCAGATTTGAAATTTCCTTCTCCTACAATATTCCTCAATGAACATATTTAAATATAAATTGTGAATATGTTCAGTATTATATGCATATGATGCACAGTATAACTGAAGATCTCCATCCTGCGGGTTGTGAAGAGCTGGTATTGTAAGCCCCAGTTCATTTCTGCCTGTGAGACTGTCTACATGCCTTCATGTCTCTCAACCCCTCGAGATTTCCACGTGTTTTCAGTGTCGTTTCCAGCTCACGGTTCTGCCTTCTATCATCATGTGTGACATTCAAGTTCACAAGGAACTCCGGAAAACAACACTCTTCACACCAGAGAGCCCGGCTACTGCCATCACATTCACACTCCCTCATCCACACTGAAATGGACAAATCCTCTGGGACAGACCGTTTTCTCTCTTTCCTCAACACTTCTGCTCTCTGTGATCTCTGGAGTTCATGAGGCATATTCATGTCTGTGATGTATAAACATCCTTCATTTGTTTCCAAATAACCTTTATCATTTTTATCTTCATTTTTCTTGTTAGTCCGCAACAAAGATGAATAATGTTTCACGTATTGTATTTGATTTATGTGGAGAGAGTTGTAACAAATTATATGTGTACATAGCAAGGGATTATTATTAGTAACAAACATCAATCATTTTTATTTGTGTTAATATATTCTGTACATTGTGTCTTCTGTAAATCTGCTTTGCAACAGTGTTACTGAAAAAGTTATTAAAATATTCTCACGCTTTGCATTGCAGGGAACATCAAATCACTTAAAAAAGAATTAAAGAAAACTGAAGAATAAAAAAAGAAAAGAAATATGAAAAAACAGACAAATCTAATGCATTTTGCTGCTAACAAAGAACAAAAAACAAAATATGAGAAATACAATTTCGCAAGTTAAAACAAGAAATAACAATGTCACAAAATAAACTTAATTTAGGATTTAAGTCTTACTTTAACAAAGAGTTTTTAAGTGGTATGGGTTAGAAAGATCAGCAAAAAAATATTTTGTAAGAGAAGGGAAATAATCAGTTAATAATTGATAGACCTGATGAATAATAAATGACTAACACAGATGCATTCATGCTGTAGAAAAACAGAACAGACCCTTCTTGAGTTCATTCAGCAAACAGAAAGGAATGAGGCCTTTCCTCTCAGCTCACCTCTTCTCTCCTCCTCTATAATTCAGTGACCTTGAGATATTTCGTCCCCTGAGCTCGCCATTTTTAGCTCTCATGCCAACGAAAAGCAAGGGCTCCCTTTGGAATAAGAGGTGAACTGACAGCACCGGTCTGCAGGAGTGGCACGTGCTCACTGACATTGCAGGTGAGGGTCGTCAAACAGGCTTTTAACAGCTCACAAACTTTTAGGTATCTCAGACTTGATTGAATAGCTAAGTTCATCCAATACTTTAAATACTTAAGGTACTTTCATTATCCTTTCAATTACTGGCCAAACTCTGTGTTTGAGCTGTTGAAACACATTGTGTGCTGTTTCTATTCTCACCATGCCATGCCAAAGCTGCTCACCATCCTCTGTACACCCCACTGTGGGCGGGGTCAGCAGACAGTGGTTGACAGAGTGAGATCCAGGCAGGGATGGGACTCTCAGACGAGTGAAACAACGTGCCTGGCAGGCAAAGCCTGTTCACTGTCACCTGTCAGCTGTGTAGTGTGTGTACTGCTGTGCGGGTGGCTTGCAGTGTGTGTCAGCCATGGAAATGAGTTTGGCATGGCACACGTCTGACATATCGGGGCCCCCTGGCCCCTGATGCCCGGCACAAGACAGAGTGGCCCAGTGGGCATTAGTCTGTGCTTGACAACACCCCACCTAGCTGACCTTTTCCAAAACTGACCTCAAGCTGGTACCAATCATCTTCCAGCTTTGGTATCCTTGTACACAATGCGTCTCATCGGGCAAAATACACACTGCATGACAAATCCACACAAATCACATTTTTGATGCAGATAAAGAGTGAAATGTGAATGTTTCAGTAAATGACATCAGCAACATAAACGGTTTCAGCGGCACAAACAAATGTTATGTGGCCCAAACTTAAAGTGGTAGTTCACCCAAAAATGAAATCATTTACACCCCCCCCTTATCATTTCTAACCTGTATGACTTTCTTCCGCAGAACACAAAAGAAGATATTTTGAAGAATGTGGAACCCATTCACTTGCATGGTTTTGTGTGCACACAATAGAAGTGAAAGGGGGCTAGTGCTGTTCAGTTACTTACTTTCTTCAAAATATCTTCTTTTGTGTTCTGTGGAAGAAAAAAGGCATAAAGATAAGAAATGACAAGAGGGTGAGCAAATGATGATAGAATTTAATTTTTGGGTGAACCATCACTTCAACTTAGAGCAGTTGTAATATAATTTAATACTATTAATATAAATTAAATAAATATAAAATCAATTGCTGTAACATTACCAAACACAGACCGAAGGAGACTGTCGAGGGAGCAGTTATGTTTTGTGTAGTGATTTATAAAACGAGGTTTTGTACACATTTGACATTGTTGTGTGTATTGGCGTTTCTAGACTACTGTAACTGGGGGGGCCAGGCAGGGGCCACTTATGCTTTTAGGGGGCACAACTAACATTTGTTGTCATGATTATTTTTCATTCATTTTTCATTTGAAACCAATTTCAGCTCAATATTGCTCTTTTTTGGTGAAATATCATTCCAGATTTAGGGGGGCCAGGGGGGTGGCCAAGTGTGCTGACACGGGGGCACTGGCCCCCTCTGCCCCCCCTAGAACCGCCCCTGTGTATAACCCCTACATCGCTATCTCTGTTTAAAACATGAAAGTGCATCAGGTTTACAGAACGTCAAACAAAGTCAAACACTCAAACAACGTCAAACTGACATTTTCCACAAACTCGTAAATTTTTACGTACTTGCTAAAAAACAGATTTTCCCACACAAATATAAACGGAATTGTAACACGGTTTGAATAACGTTAACTGATTAAATGACAAAAAAAAGCCATGAGCGTGATATTATTACAGACACCCCTGTGAACGCGTTGGTCTCGTCCGTTCCCCTCTGGCCTGTCACGTGACACGGATGTCCTTCGCTCGTCTCTCTTGCAGGCTAAACATGGCTGCGCTCTTAAGATCAGCCCGGGTCCTGAAATCTTCACATACTTCACTGCTTCAGGTCATAGGGAGCAGCAGACATGGACCGGCGGCTGGTCGCCTGTACAGCGGAGCGGTCGGGACTAAATGTGTAGGGTCTTGTGGCCGTCAGACAGTTTCGGGGCGGTTTAATGTAAACAGGTAAAGCCCAGCGTGACTCTGTCCCATGCGTGTTTAGATCATGCAGTTGTCATTGAGGGGTGATCACTGCTTTGCATCTACTGCGGGGTTATAACAGATTTATCTTGTACTGTGTTCAGACTGTTTAAATAAATCTTAACACATAATAAAGTATAGCGGTCATGATTAGTGGACTACCCTTGATGTTGTATAAGAGGGATATGTCTTCATTGCATAAGTGTTATCATGCTATGCTGTAGATGGTGAGCATGTCGCATCTCAGCTACTTTGGCTTTTGCAGATCTAAATGAGAGAATTTATATCTAAGACAGAAAAAATAAAATTGTACCAAAGATAAATAAGTGTTTGCATATAGGATATACTTGAAACGACCTTGACATGTTGACCTATGACCTATGGCATGTGCTATCATAAAGTTCCCTGAAACGATTGTATTCCCTTACAAAATTAACATTGGGTTTACTGCAATAACCACAATTTAGCTTTGATATTTGTAGGGAAACCATAGTAACCCCACATTTACCATTGTCTCACTAGTAAGTTTGTAGTAAAAAACATGGTTGCTACTCTTTAAATCCAATAAAACATTAATTTTTGTGTTTAAAGTGACATCACGTGACGGGAAACTATTGTCACGCATTGTAATTCAGGGGTGTTTTGTATTTTTACACATTGCATTTAAGGCATCATTATAGTTATTTAGATTCCACATATGAAAACAATTTTATTTAGTTAGCCTAAAAAAGTTTTAAAAGCTCAAGCATCACCGCTATTATGTGTCATGTCATATTATGATGTAATTAGATTGTCCGCATCTCTTAAGTACAGAACAGTGCCATGCGTTTAGGCTTATTGTGGACATTGTTTCTCCAGTCTGTTCTCATACAGATCAGCCCTGCCCTGTGCGAGCTGGCGTCAGTATGGTGTTGTCTCCGAACAGATGGGACCGGTGAAGGATGAACCCAATCTGGCAGTCCGTTCCAAGCAGGCTCAGCAGTTTGACTGGGCTCTGGCAAAACTAGACAGCTCAGTCAGAAGGACAGGCAGGGTCACCAAAACACTGCTTCTGCGCATCTTCCACGACATTTGCAGAACAGGTACTTGTCTCTTTGGATAACCTCTCTCTCGTAGGTCCATTTCTGCATATAAATGTAAACCTTTCTTTGCTTATTATGCACGTCGCATTCCTGAAGGATATCCTAGCGGAAATCAAGCTCTGTTGTTGTTGAGAAGCTGTGGTTCTCTGCTGCCTGAGGTTACTCTGGCTGAGCGCACGGAGCTGGCTCAACGTATCTGGGATAAGCTTCAAGAACTTGGTATATGAGTCAAAGACATTTTAAATAGTACATTTTCATGTATCTATTCCTGGGAATTCATCTTTTATGTTGCTGTTTACTGCAGGTGCCCCCTATGATGTGAGCCATTACAATGCTCTGCTCAAAACGTACTTGCAGAATGAGTTCAAATTCTCTCCAACTGATTTTCTTGCAAAAATGGAAGAAGCTAATGTTCAACCAAACAGGGTAAGTATCGTTTTTAGGGTGTATAGGGTGATATTTTTATTCTTGACAGGCAATGAACGATAACTAGATTCCAAAATTAAGACTTATTACACAATGTATATTAAAGGATGTATTTGGATGTTTATTAATTGTATAATATGTTGTTACTGTCTAGGTAACCTATCAGAGATTAATTGCAGCATACTGTCAACATGGAGACATTGAAGGTGCAAGGTAAGCTGAGATTTACTTTTCTTGCAAATTGGTACTTTTTAAAAATACGATCTTATAACAAAATTATAAACAATTTTGCTTATGGTGTATCACATCTCTTTTCTACAGTGCAATCCTGGGCTTTATGAAAAGCAAAGACCTGCCAATCACAGAGGCTGTCTTCAACTCCCTAGTGACAGGCCATGCACGAGCAGGGTAAGCTGACTTTCTAATGAACGCTGCAACTGACCTTATTTTTATGTTTGTCCTTCATCTGTGTGTTTGTCACATATTAGCTCTAAGTGATCTGGTTTTTGTGCAGGGACATGGACAGCTCCGAGAGCATCCTGACAGTCATGAAAGGGGCGGGGATTGAGGCCGGCCCAGACACATACCTTTCTATTCTCAATGTCTATGCTGAGAAAGGCGATATTGACAAAATTAAAGAGGTCTGTCTTTATTAGTAATATACAGTCAGGTCCATAAATATTTGGACAGAATCTCATTTTTTGTTATTTTAGCTGTGTATCAAAATGCATTCGAGTTATAGTTTTATAATGGATATTGTAAAGTGCACACGCTCAGCTTTATTTTGACTATATTCACATCCAGATTATCTGAAGGCTTTACATTTACATTTATGCATTTGGCAGACGCTTTTATCCAAATCGATTTGCATTACATTGTGCTATACATTTTGATTAGCCCCTTCTGGATGTGATTACACTTCAAAGAATGTACACTCCTTTATAGGGGTCGTATGGCATGAAACGTGTTAATCTGTGTATTTGGTGTGTTATAAATTGCCCATGCATGTATCAGACACGTAAAATTGCAAAAATTAAGTGTCAGAAGGAAAGATGCATTCTATCTAAAAGGGAATGCTCACCCAGACCTGCCTGAAACACCTTGTGTAACCACACACCACAAATCCACATCAGTTTGTGGTATGAGTTGACTACGACCGCCCAAATGTATACGCAAGTAGGGTTAGTTGGGCTGTCAGTACAATTGCTTTGGAACCTGATGTTCCAAATATGGTAAGAAGCGTTACATTTCCGTCACACGCTTGCAGTATTGGACCAATCACTACGCACTGGTTAACTGGAGAGGCGGGGCAAAGAGGATATACAAACATGCATGGTATGTGGAAAATACCATTTTTTTTAGCCTTAAATCGTGTTTGCTTGCATTACATCTAAAACAAACGATCATATTCGTTTTAGCTGTGTCATATGACCCATTTAAGACGATATCCATTATAAAACTGTAACTCGTACATTTTGATACACAAGCTAAAATAACAAAAAATGTGCTTCTGTCCAAATATTTATGGCCCTAACTGTAAGCGCTGGACAGACAGAATAATGTGATGGTATTATATTATGCAGTATATTTCTGAACTTGAAAGTAAAGATGTTTATTGTGCTTTCTGTCCAGACTCTAGTGACAGTGGAGAATGCTGACATCCATCTAATGGACAGAGATTTAATGCAGGTGGTTTTCAGTCTAACTAAGGCCGGCCATCAGCAGTATGTGCCTGAGATTGTGGAACGTATGCGTCATGAGAGGGGATATGTGCCAGGTGTGTATAAAATTTACAGTGTTTCATGTAGGGTGGGTTATAGGTTTTTGGAGTGCATTGTATTTTGATACCACCACACACTTTAACTAATGTTTTTCACGTCCTCAGATGCAATGAACCTCTGTCTGAGTCTGATCACCCAGGGGCATGAAGACACTGCGTTTTCTATGCTGAAAAGCTTCACAGGCCTGCAGGTAGAGTCACAGAACAGTGATTCTCCAGACTTGGGAAACTTCTTTCTCCGGCACTGCGTCAATATGGACAAGGTGAGGAATGCATCTGCCAAACCTTCACTTGAGTATAACAGGTGTACTGTTAAATTCTGTGCACTTGTATGTTTGAAATAAATTTATTTGTAGGATGGTTTGTGAGATATAACGTTCTGTTAATATGGCTTTCAGTCAGTGGAAAAGATGGCTACATTTTGCAATGATCTGAAAGATTCTGGTCTGCACTCTACACCACTGCAGTTCACTCTTCAGTGTGCCCTAGAAGCCAAGAAGACTGGTGAGTATACTACATATAGACCGTTTCAGTGAGTTCAAAAATCACTAACTATTGAGTAATTTTAATTGAATACAATTACTATACAATAAAATATCAATCTAGATTAATATAAATTCAAATTAAATATAAAATAAATATAACCAAACACAAACCAGAAAGTAGATTGTTGTTGAAAAATGTTCTAGTCTAAATCAGGTCTGCAGAAGGTTACCAAAATGTCCTCAATTGTTTCAGGACCATCAAGACTTGTTAGTTTATGGTGCACTTTTGTACAATACTGGAAGTGTCACAGGTGTAAATATGTTGTTATTCACCTTTTTGCAGGTATGTCTGTTGAGCTCATGAAGAAGATGAAAGAAGAGGGTTTGCCTGTCAGACCTCATTACTTCTGGCCTCTGTTTACACATCACCAGAAAGACAAAAACATTACTGGTGAGACGTGTATATTTTACACTTACTTTTATTCATTTAACAGGCACTTTTTTTCAGAGCAACCTACAGATGTGAGAGCATTTAACATTTTGTCTATTTTGATATTTGTAATTCTTCTTCTTCACCATTCCTCATGGAGTCTGGCTTTTTAAGTCAGCACAATGCATTTCCAGATGCTCTAGCCATATGTGAGGCCTGGTCATTTTTGTTGAGGTTGAAAAATTAGGGATTTGTTATGTCAGCCGAAAACTTTATTAGTCACGGAATACTTTATTATGTATGTTAATAAAAAAATAACGAAGGCACATGATTTGAAATAACATGCGCAGAATAATCACGCACAATGAGACCAGTGGTGTGCGTTAAAACCAAACAGGAATATTTACCTGAAGGCAACATTTGCACACTCTGTGTCAAAACTGATCCAAACATTAAAGGGATAGTTAACCCAAAAAGATTTTTATTTTGTAATCAACAGTTATTGGATCCCATTGACTTCCATAGTAGGAAAAATTACTTAAGAATTGTTTGTGTTCTGTTGAACACAAAAGAAAAGATTTTGAAGAATGTATGAAAGCAAACAGTTCTGAGGCACTGTTGACTACAGTTGTCCTATTTCCTACTATGGTAGTCAATGGGGCCCAAGTACTGTTTGGTTACAAGCATTCGTCCAAATATCTTTCTCTGTGTTCAACCAAACAAAGAAATGTATACAGATTTGAAACAACTAGTAATTCATGACAGAATTTTCCTTAAGGGGTAGGGTGAACAATCTCTTTAAGTTACTTTACATGAAGATTTGCTGGTTGTAGTGACTCGTCTTAACAGACTTGCTGCAATTGTGGAACGTTCCCAAGCAGTCTCTTAGTGGAGTCCATGAAGTTCCTAAGAAGATGTCTATAAATTAAAATATCTAGCAGTTTTCTTTTTTAACCCATTTTCTCTCTCTGTGTATCAGTACACAGTTGTTTATTTTTTACATCAATAACCTTTATGAAATATGCATGATCACCTGCCTTTATATCCGTCCTCGTTGTTTTTTTGCTTTCCTCCGTGTTGAAGTGGTGAAGGTTACATGATAGAATTTGTAGTGACTGGGTCTCATGTAAATGCGAGCGCTCTGAGGGAATTCACTTTCAATTACGTGCACCGCTGTGCACGGCCATGAAATATTTAGCGCCATGTCACATTCTGTCCACAGGTGTCACCAGCGGGCGGACGTCCTCCCACCCGCTCCTCTCACCGGTTTTATGAGTGCGGAGAGGGGAAAAGTTAGCATTTTGATGAGGTGTGGATTTGGGCAGGCGAGTTTTAGAAAGCATATGCTAGCTTTGTCTCGCCAGCCCCCAGCGAACTGGGCTTGTCAGTTTCAAGAAGCAATTCAGCTCATTGCTTGTGACACGGTGCGGGAGAAAAGCCTCAGAACCTCACGTAGCTTACAACAACCTGTTATATTTGTATTTTATGAACTCTCCACCAGACATGTTTTGGAAAGTCATGCATTTATCAGTGACGTTTTTCTAAACACAGAGTACTTCTAAATCTGAACTGCAGAAATGATATCTTCATCTAACTTCTGTGTTCTACTAAGCTCAGGGGCTGAGGGCAAACAACTCAAGCCCCGAATGCAGAAAGTGATCTGTTCTTTCAGTTCCTTTCGTATAACAACTGTTGCCCTCCTACGTTTTAAAATTTAGAAAATGCCTTTTATTTGAGCTTGTTTGAAGACACAGCTTCTGTTTACATTTTAAACCTTAGACCTTTCCTCTTTAGTCCCCTTTTAGTAAGAGAGACCGTGATCTTGGTTACTTTCTGCACTTACAGTTCAATCATTAAACCCAGTGATGTAGCTCACAAAGGTCTTGAGGTCATCTGAGGATTCGTTGACGCGAGTTGTGCCATTAAAGCCCACTCGCACACTTTTTGAATCGAGAGAAGTGAAAAAACGTCTGATTCCCAAGTCTTGAATCAGCAAGTGATGTGACTGGCTATCTATCTTCCATTCACGTTTTTCATATCAGCCTTTGCTTTTTGAGCCAACTTGCGGCCGACAAATGGATCAATGGATTATTTAACACCATAACAGGTGTGCTTCTCATAAAAACGAGAGAATGAATAGACGGACCGCTCTCAGTTCCATTGAAAGCAAAAAGCCACTGGGTTGCAAGAAAGGATGAATGAAAAAGAGGCCTAGATGTGAATAAAATGCAGAGATGGGATGGATAGACGTGGCCTCCAGGTGCTTTACCTGGCTAATGCTTTCGTGCGCTGGTTGCCGGCGGGTTTTAATGGCAGATAAAAGCAAGTCTTATCTTTTATTTAGGGGGCTAGGTGTCCCCTGAGCATTGCAATACAGAGTGCCAAGGTGCAGTGTAAACACAACATAGATCGCTTGTTCACATGTTCACCCACAAACGTTTGTCTGTGTTGAGCGCACCCCTATTCCATATGCATGTTGTTGCTTTAGGCGGGAGTGGAAGGCTCTGATGGAGAGCCGGGTAGAGGCTGACCAGATGTTGCTGACCTCATGCGCTACTGAGCTACATAAACACTGCTACATTGTGTATCTGGCAGATATTTTATGTCTTAAATATGGTTTTGCTTTAGGTATTATGGAAGTTCTGAGAGGCATGCAGGAGCTGGACATCCCCGCAGATGTCGATACTTTCACTACATATACCCTGCCCTCATTTGGGTCAGTAGACAGCGCTCGCACTGCTCTCAAGGTAATTCCACAGAGTGTGTTTTTCATTTCATGTTTGTGTTTTTCGTGCATTAAATGCTAGCTAACTTGGGTTGATAATTGCAGGAGGCCGGCTTTGACGTGGAGGCTGATAGCTTCGTTGCAGCGGAGTTGCGAACGGAAGCATCACGTGGAAATTTTGAAGGCCTGCTCTCTCTGAGTAAGTAATGTCCATGATAATGACCTTAACCTGTCTTCTGCACATCTATAAATAATTTCATGGTCTCGGGTTGAGCTTTTAGTTTTGATGTTTTAGATGGAGCCGGTAAGCTAACACTCATCACTTGCAGACTAATTACTCCCATCAGGACTACACATAAAACCACACAAACACGCACATTCTCTCCCAAGCATCTATAAGCACATCGGGCCTTTTAAGTTATTAGCGAGTGAATATGTGAGAAGATAGAGAGCCAAGTGCCTCCTCTGACAGAGGTGAATAGGGACAAATGTTGTTTAAAGTCCCGGGGAAATAAACAATGACAATTTTTGTTTGTCATGAAATATCGCAGCGTTTATATTAAATTGCTTATCAATGTGGGTCTTTCATTTTCTTTTTTAAAGTCATGTACCCTCATAATCTTCAGTTAAAATCAGAAAATGCACTTCCGCCCTAAAATTACTATCCATCTGAAATGACATAAACTAGACGGCTTGGCCGGAGCATCTGTTAACTCCTCCCCTTCACCTGTCAGTCTGCTGCCAGTTTCATTTCAAAATCAATGCAACAGCTGTTTTTATACATCCAATCAATTTGCAGTGAAAAACACAAGCCACGCCCACATATTTTCAGCTTTGAAATTCCTTTTCACTCGGAAATGTGTCAACTTTCAGTTCACGGGGACTTTAATTATGGATGGTACCTTCTCACCCTCATAGTTATGTCCTCTTGTATTTTTTCCTCATTTTACTCCCCATCTGTAGATTTTTTACTCATGTAAAATTTTAAGAATATTATTGATCCTATCGTTACAATTGTCAATCAGATTCAATTAACCATCAATACCACAAAACACATACAGTATAAAGTACTTCACATTATCAAGCCAACAAATGTCTGCAAAAGTAAGGGAAGAACATTACGTTTCAAATTTTAGGGTCACTTGACTGAAATGCTTTGCGATCTTGAAGCAAATGTCTGAAATGTCTTGAAGCTTGTGTCAGATGTGCAGTTTTGCAGTGTTTCCACCACCTGCTCACATAGTGACTGAACGCATTTGTGTTGATTCAGTTGATTCAATTATAACGATTGACTAAAAATTAAAATCGATTCAATTATAATGATTGATCAATCGATCATCGGTTAATTGTTAACATCCCTAATATTTTCTGTCTCTAGTCATATCACAATTGGTGTTGTATAATCCTTTCATAATTTAAATCAGAAATTACTCTTTAACAGCTGATAGCCTTGTGGGCAGTGCTCCGACATCAGAAGACCCGGGTCCGATTCCCATCTCGTGGTCATTTCCCGATCCCACCCCATTCTCACTCTCACTTTTCTTTATGTCCTCTCTCAAAAAAAAGAAATAAATTACTCACTAACTTAAGATCCTTTTTTAAATATGAGTTTGATGTACTTTGAGATAATATAATGTTTATAAAGCAAATCTCAAATTTGTTTAAATCCAGTATTGATATCAGAACCAGGAACACATGACTTTTCATGTTAATATGACTTCTCATGTTAATACCTCATGTTAAAGGGATAATTCACCCAAAAAGGAAAATTCTGTCATCATTTACCCACCTTCAAATTGCGCCAAGCCTATATAAATGTCTTTGTTTTGCTGAACACAAAGGAAGATATTTGGAAGAATGTCAGTAACCAAACAGATCTCAACAAAGACATTTATACAGGTTTGGAAAAATCTTAGGGTGAGTAAATGATCACAGATGTTTGGCTTATTTTGAAACTGGGTAAACAATTTAAAACGGTTTTGATGGTCATAGCATACACTGATACATGCATTTGACTTTTTACAGTGTCCTCGCCGAGCCTCCCAGCCATTGACCTGAGTGCATTCAGAGCTAGTCTACTCCATGGGTTCAGAGGGTGAGTATACAAGTGTATCTTCTGCCTTTTGGCGAGATAGTCACTCATTCCTCACCTCATGCATATGAATGCAGTCTTCTTTAGTGCAAATATAGCATGGGACGAATGCAAATAGTTTTTTTCTGTCCTCTTTGTTGCCTTGGATTTTGATGGTTGTCCAATGCTAAAAGATTTACCCCCTCAAGCATCTGTAGAAACAGCATTTTGTTTTAAGGCAAATTCCTCCATACAATCAGCTCCTTCCTCACACATGCTCATAAATCTGTCTGGATCATGTCATTTAGCTTCCGTTTTCCTATTGTATCATTCAGCGCAGTTGCATATTAGCGCAGATGTAAAATGAATCCCATCATTCACGGCAGTTAAGGACTGAGCTGTGTTTTATATGTCAGAACGTAACGCAAAGGCCACAGGGCAGCAGATGCTACTGTCCTCTGTATTTAGCAAAGCATTTAGATGTGAAAGTGGAGCAGGGAGGTTGCCAGCAGCGATGGATGTCAGCTTGGTAATTGGGGTTGTCAGAAGGGTAGAGGGGGTTGTCGGGCCCTGTCTCCTTAGCGACCTGTTCTTGTAATAGTCAAGGTCAGAAGATAATTTAATTATTAAACAATGTTGGGTCATTTTTCCTCTTCTCATCTCCTTGCTGTCCGGCGTCAAGCACACTACCGGCTCTGCGTTAAACAATGCATTGTGTGCCAGTATGTGCATTTCAGTGAGCGTTTGTGTGTATGTGTGAGAGCCATTTAAAATCCACAGAGGTCCCATGTGGACCCCAAAAATAACCAAAATGAAATTAGAATATAATACAAATCTGACTCAATATAATATATTAAATGGACATTACATAACAAATGACATAGGGCATTTTGCAATATGTAAAAAATATATATAAAAAAAATAAAAATCATTGACATTTTTAAAGTGAATATATAGTTTATTTTGTTATGCTTGGTTAGTTATTTCATTGCAGATTGCTCTTTGCGTGCAGTCTCTTAAAGGGATAGTTCACTCAAAAATTAAAATTCTGTCAATTAGTCATTCTCTATCTGTTCCAAACCTGTATAAATTCTGATGAACACAAAGAAAGATATTTGGAAGAATGCTTTTAACCAAACAGTTCTTGGACCCTATTGACTACCATAGTAGGGAAAATGACAGTGGTAGTCAAGTGCCCCAGAGCTGTTTGCTTTCCTACATTCTTCAAAATATCATCTTATGTGCTCAGAAATACAAAAAATATTAAAATGTAAAATTAAATTATAAAGTAATTTTTCCTACTGTGGTAGTCAATGGGGTCCAGTAACTGTTTGGTTACAAGCATTCTTCCAAATATCTTTCTCTGTGTTCATCAGAACAAAGACATTTTTACAGGTTTGGAACAACTCAATTTTTATTTTTGGGTGAACTATACCTTTAAATGATTAAACAACATCTTTATAAAAATTCATGAGAATTTAGCAGTTGAAAGGTGTAGCAATTATGGTATGCTAAATGTTTGCTCTAGAAATCACAATAATCCCTATGTGTCTTTTGTAAACTTGCTCTTGGAACGTTTGGTTTTGTTTATGATTATATGAGAGTCATCTCTGATGTTCTACTGCCCCCTTCAGGTTTCAGGATGTGGAACGTATGGCAAAGGTAAGAACAACATGAGAGGTGGCCGAAAAACTAAAAGTTTTTGTTTATCTTGATTTAAAAAATAACCTGTTGATCTCTTTTTGCAGATAACAGACCTTCTTTATAAAGACAGTCGGTTCAATCGGGTTGACCCTGAAAGTTCTGGTACGTTCCATATTTGTACTGTTTCGCACTCTTTCTATGTTCAACGCGTGACTGTTTCATGTTCTTTACTCGGGTAGATGTGTACAACCGAACTCCTATAACTAGTAACTAAAGAGTTTTACACTTTTTAATCAACATTTTGATTAAAAATCAAAATTAGCACTTACAATGAATTGCTCATGCATCAACATACCTTGTGGTCTCACAAATGACACAATCAATCAGCTCTCCAAAGAGATTATGGCTCTGTTTCAATGTAAAGAAAATGTGTGGAAAAATAGTGTTCACGTGTAACAGATTAAGAAAATAAATTGGGTGGATTTTGATTTCTTAAAGCAAACTGCTGCCTCCGAGTGCATGTCCTAATGATCTCTGTACCTGTATGTCACCTGAGCCAGTTTCATGCACGGGTGTGCGCAGCTCCGTCCTCCCGCTCTTGTTGATGGAGCTGATCCTGACAGCCGTTCTTTGCATTAAGTGTGTATGCCTGATGCAGTCTGAATAGTAGCCGTGTGCGTGAGTGCTGTCTGCCTGCTGACTCGGCGCTGAGTTAACACAGCGTTTGGCGTCTCGCTGCACCAAAGCAGGCTTCTGCCCTTGTTTCAGAGCAGGTGGGAGAGATGGAGACGTTCTCCCTGTCGCATCCCATCGCTACTCTATGCACAACGCAAATGTGATCGTGAGGATGTCAGCTGCCAACCACTTGTTAAAACAGACCTCACTCAAGACTGGAGCAAAGCCGCTTGTGCCAGCACAACACACGCACACACAGTATTAGAGCTTATTTTGCAGGCTCTTTTTTTTGGGCTCCCTTTGTGATCTCGTGTGACTTTATTAACATGGTTATTGAAATCAGGAAGTGCCACTGCCAACTGGCTTTTCTATTCTTCTGCAGAAAACGTTCCCTACTTTCTATACAACCTGATTGATTCCATGAGCGAGACAGAGGTGCAGTCCAAAGAAGAGAAGCTGAGGGAGTACTTCGGCCTGCTCAAGAACATGGTACATTCACACACGCTTTCACACTACTGAAGCAAAGCTAAAGAACGTTTTAGGTTGTGCTTATGCCTTCATGAGCTCGTCAGTTTGTTTAATTCTGTTTTTAGCTTCAAGATATTTTTTTGCGTAGTCACGTTTTCAAAACCGACGTCAATATGTTATTGCTTTTCAGAACATCACCATATCTCTGAATATCTTCAGAGGAATCCGAAACATTCTGGAGTCCTACCAGGTTCCAGAGCTTATCAAGGTATTTTATTATTAGTGGCATATTTTTTCAAGATGTTTATTTGACAGCAATAAAACTGACAAAAACACCATATCAAGGGTTCAGGATATCATTTGATTTGCGACTCTAGCGACTAGCCTAGCGCCATTGAAGCGTGTTTTGTATGCGCATGCATCAATTGAAATTTTTCATCAAATGTTCAACTTTATTTCATCTTTCAGGATGTGCTTGCGGTCGTGGACAAAAAAGAAAACGGAATGGTGTCTGATGCATCTCTGTTTAAAGTAAGTGCTTTACTGTGTTTGTTTTGAGCAAACGTGCCCGGTGAGTCAACCGTGATATGCCAATAACCTTCTGTTCCGGTCAGGGTGTGGAGGGGAGAATGTCCTTTCTGGAAAAGACCCTGGCTGAGTTAAAAGCTGAGGGGAAGCCTGCCGATTCTGTCCTTAAGAAGATCATGAGTATCCTGTGTATGGAGGAGGTGGGATCTATTGTCTTTAAACACCTATGAGTATTTTTGATAGTTCTGACTTGACTGATTTGGTTGTGTATATGGCCAATAGCAATATTTACAACAGGGTGGGTGATTTAATACAGTGGTGTACAAAACCACATTGATCATTTGGGATTCACAATCTAAACTTTAACTAAACAACAGTTTTATGCTTGAATAACATCAGGTTTTGTTCATTACATGCTGTCAGATAACAAGGAAATAGTTAATATAAAGAAATTCTGACGTTTGTGTACAATTTTGACCAAAAATGGCTGATGCATTGGTCTGTCACAAATCATATATGACTAAACATGCTTGTCAGAATTTGTGTGAATGTGCATAGTTGGTTTTTCTGATAACTTGATCCCTTTTCTCTCAGAAACTGGATCAAGCTCTAGAGCTCAAAGCTCGGTATGAACAGGATATGACTCCTGCCGCGTACGCCATGCTCATCAACCTGTGCTGTCGCCATGACAATGCTGAGGAAGCTCTAAACCTTAAGAGAGAGTTGTGAGTTTGCATCACAAAACTATCACAAAAACATTATTTTGTCGGCAGACAAGTTTATAGAAGGATACTTGTTAAAAAGAAAGTTGTGCACACAGAGAAAAAACAGATTCTGAATGCACCCCGTTTTCATTTCAGAGCTCGCAAGGACTCTGAGGTGTCATTGGATGCTCAGAAGTACGCAGCCCTGGTTCGAGTGCTGTCCAAGAACGGCAAGCTGGAAGGTTGGTTTTCCGGGGTTCTTTTTATGTGAAACCTTAAAGCCCGGTAGAAATAATTACAGATGTTTTCAGCACGCAGGATTGCTGAAATAATCTAGTATGTCACAAATAATGTAGACCGTCAATAGGTGCGCATCGCCTCGCATTTTAAACCACTTAGAACGTCAAGGTACCGCTGAGAATCCCGTGTTACTTATCTGGTTGCTATCAAAGGCTTGGCGCTTGCTTAATTAGTTTCCTAAAGGCGACGTTCAGAGTCAAACACGACTTCAGCGAGCGCGGTTCAAGACGCCTGTCTATTCGGACGGGGACATTAATCAGCCATTATCTGAATTCCACGGTGGATTTCTCCGCGCTCGTGTAAGACGCAATTACAATAAAAGTGTTTCCTCTTTGCTTTGTGCACACAGTGATGGTGAAAATACACGCTCCATCTCTCTTTTCAGGATGCATGTCACTCTTTGGCTTCCCCCTACCTCTCGCTCGGACTCATCCTGTCACAGAGCGACGGAAAATTACAGGACCGGCGGCACTTTAACAGAATTACCGAAATCCGTCCTGATACTAATGGCATATCATGTCGGCAAAAGTGCTCAGGCTTCTCGCGCACACGCGCATTTGCATGTGAATTCGGGCGAGAGCGCGTGATGAGGGAAGTGTGTGTATGCGTGTGTGTGTCCATCAGAGCGAGCCGGCGGCCATTAGCCCGCTGGTGTGCGCTCTGAGCTTGTCATTCACATTAACACACCTCAGCGCCCCAGCCTGCCCACATCGTTGCAGCAACCAGATCCAGCTTGAAGATCATGACTCGTGGCACCGTAGCGCACCGGCCGCCCTGGCTTTTAATGGCCTTGTTTTTGTTTGCTTTTTTCTTGAAACCCTTTTCTTACGGTCTTTCTTCCACCCTCATCCTCGTATTTGTTACGGAGTCGGTAACCGGTGTTGCCGGTTCACGGGTTCCCAGAAGGCCCAAGAACGAGTCGGAGGACTAATGGGGTGTGTGATATTTGTTTACATCAGCGCCCGTGGTATCAGACGGTGGACCGGCATGCTCTTCCTCCAGCCGTCCATTCGCACCCATTTTTCACCGGCGGCTGATTGGGTTTGATTAGTGGTTCTGTCAGAAAGGAGGAATTTGAGCTGTCGGCCCTCACTGGGCTTTCTGATATGGATGAAGTTCAGTTCGGTTTACTTTTCGTGGTCCAGTCATGTGTGAACTGTGCTCTGTATGACTACAGAGTGCTTTGAGGGGCTTCATTTGGGAATGGGGAAGTCTGTCTTGTCCGTTCGTCTGTAAACTTACGACGTGTTCATCAACAAACATTCCTTGAAGTTATCTCAGGAAGTTCACATCGTCACCTAATGTTGTGGAGAGGTGTCCTAGTGACTGGCACATAAGCTTAAAGGGACAGTTCATCATTTATCATTTTCTCACCCTCAAGTTGTTCCAAATCTGTATACATTTCGTTGTTCTGATGAACAGAGAAAAAGATATTTGGAAGAATGCTTGTAACCAAACAGTTCTTGGTCATCATCGACTACCATAGTAGGAAAATTGCTTTATACATTTCTTTTCTCTGTTGAACACGAAAGAAGATATTTCGAAGAACGCATGAAAGCAAACAGTTCTGGGGCATTTTTGACTACCATGGTCATTTTTCCTATATGGAGGTCAATGGTGGCCAAGAACTGATTGGTTACAAGCGTTTTTCCAAATATCTTTCTCTCAGTGCAAAGAGATTTATACGCATCCTCACAAAGTTTTAAGACCGCATTGCTATACAATAATGCTTTGGCTACATGCATGGTTCAGCGCCTAGAGTGATGGCCCAAGAATCGAGAGGTTGTTCGTTCCAATCCCTTGTGAGTATCGTTGTCACGACGCCCTCCGGCAATCCACTTAACCTCTATTGCTTCAATTCATTTCCAGCTGTTAACACCAAACATGTGGCACGTTTTAGACAAGAGCTCTTCTTAAATGACAAGCCTCTATTTAAATGGGCTGACTGCTGGGATCTTGATAAAACAATCCTCGAAAAGAGAACGAGCGCTAAAGGATGAGATCTGTGCTGGCGTAACAGCGTGACTGAGTAGATAAATGAACGGAGCTTTATCGTACAAAAGCAGCCTCTTAGAAACTCAGCATGACCCTGCTGAACCTCATGTTCCCTGCTTCAGTGTTCCCTTTTGGCTCATCACTTTCTCTGACAGTATGGAGCGTCGAGCTGGATTTGCATAACAACAGGACAAAAATTGCAGGGTGATGAAGTGACAGATTGGAATTTGTGGGCTGAAACAAGCCGGCTGTCTCTGTACGCGTGTGTGGAGACTAGAGTGAACTGTGTTTCTTTAGATCGTCCTGCATGGTATATTTCCATTTATATAGGGTTGCTCTTCATACCTGAGGTCTTTGTTATCGTCTAAACACGGTAGGAGCGCTCACTGGTTAAAAGGCAGGGCAAGCAATTTTGACGTTTTTGAAAATAGAAAAAAAATAGAAATAGAAAAGTGGCGGGTGATTGGGGTGAGAAACCTGTTTGAAAACAATCATTATTTTAGCCGTTCTGCAGATGTCACGCACCTCACCTCCAAAGTAGCAATTCATTGGAATTTGAGACACCCGTCTTTCACATGCACACAGCTGCGATAATGCTATCCTCGCTCTCTCTCGGTTTTAGATGATTAGTATCGCCAGTGCAAACAGGCCCTATCGGTATCAGCCCATTAGCTAGCCTCTAAACAGCGCGTAAACACATCTTAATTATCTGGCTTGGTGACAGAGCAGCTGTGGAGATGCACCCTCGCCCCTCTGCCAGATGGGAGCATCGGCCAGTAAAAAGCCTCCATTACGGCAGCCGAGCTGCGGCGTATCCACGACCAGAGCCTGCCGAGTTCACGCCGGGCACTCGCCGCACACCTATAATTTCCCGCCGTGCTTTCGCAGGGAACCGTGAAAAAAAAGCCTACTATTGTGGGGGCTTCCATAATTGTAGTCTCGTTTAGAAATGCAAGTAGTAATTAGCGGCGAATTGGCATTATACGGCAGCATTTGCATCCCCGCTGGGTGTAAAATGTTGTTTTAATAGCGGTTTGTTTTCACCACATGAAATTATCTAAGGGGGCTTTTATCCCCTCTTCCCCTCTCTTGCTCTCTCTCGCACGCTCTCGTCTAGCGCCGGCCAATTGCGGAGAGTTGAGCATACAGATATACATATAATCTGTAAAACAGTCAACCTTTCTTCAAGCTTACTGTTCATCAAACTGTTGTATAAAGGAGCCTGTTTACGTTTAGTAATTTCGTCTTGTGACAACTCCTGATCAATCTTTCTGGGGAGGGTATCAGTTGTCATGACTAAATTAATTTCTTACCATCTTTGTTATGGTATATTAATAATGTTCTGTTTTATATGGATAATTATATATGGACAGTTATTTCCTTTTAAAGGCACACTGAACTGGCACCGTTTAATTTGTAGTTTATGGTTCTTCACGTTGCTTTGCTATTGGCTGGTGGCATGCGTTTCTAGGCATGTTTTTTGTGTTTTAATTATTCAGTCAAATTCGGCCCCATTTTCACCTTTCATTGTTTCATTTATGATACAATGCTTCCCCGCCATTGACAAGGTTTTCCGTCTTTCCTTGTTTTCTCTGTTATAAACTGGGGGGGCGCTGTTGTGCATATTCTAAAAGAGTAAAGCATCTCTGGATCCAAATGCTGTTTTGATTAATGTTCTGAATCTCATCTGGACGAAAACACAATTGTTCCTCATTTTTGATCAATGCGTTATATTTTTTATTTAAAAAAAAACATAGCCCCATTTAAAGGATTTTATTGTTGAAAGCAGTGGCTCTGTTCTTTAATGTGATACTTGTTCATATATTCCTAGAAAGTATTCCGGGGACCATCAAAGTTTTGTGAAAATGATAAAAAATGCTGGTGCTGGATTTAAGTTAATACCATTTGTAAGCTGAATCTTACACATAGAGATTGTACACTAGAAAATGTGAGCCTCACTGATGTTTTTCTCTAATGCTGTCATGTAGAGGCCGTGGACATGCTGAAGGAGATGAAGGAGAAGGATGTGCAGCTGAGGGACGGCACGATCAATCTGCTCTCTCTCGCGATGAACACCGCTGCCATGAAAGGAGATGTCAATACTGTCCGACGCCTCCAGGAGACCATCTTCTCCCTAGGCCTGGCTAAACCATCCAATAACCTCTGCGCGCCCCTCATCACATGCTACCTGGAGAGGTCAGACGATACACACCATCTTCTCAGTACTTAAACACAAAGAGTACCCTTTGACCGACAATACAAGTAGAGCCTTTTTGTGTTGGTTTAGAGACTCTTGTGTGGAGAACTTTTAACATAATCCAATGTGAAAATATGCACTCGATTTTACAACTCAAACCTCCATCCAGTCCAGTTTAAAGCCGCCCTGTCACTTTCTAAAAGTTTATAAAAGGCTGTAAAGGCCACAGTTCTGCTCCTCCCCAGACTCGCAGTTCAATTCATACAATCCTTCATTACCTTATAGCTCAAATCCAGCATGGGGGCCGGGGAAAAAGGGAATTAACTTCCACAAGTTGAGCCCCTCTGTCCTGCCCCCATCGTTCAGGTCTATTTGTAAGAGCGGCTTTTAAGCAGACCAACTCATTTGCATGTTAATTATGCACCCCGTGCTAATTGCTGGATTTGCCTGGGCCATGCGGTGCGCCGTGTAAGTGCCTTTGCCCCTCCCCGCTGTGGGATATTGAGGTTGGCAGCACACCTTCGCCGATAGCGTTAGATTCAACACACACACCAGGCTTTCCGGGCGCCTCACTGCGACTGTTTGTTTTCCTGTCACTCGAGTGGCACAACTACACCGGCACGGGCGAGCTTTAATTGCTGCCTTGTGCGCGATAAGGTTTCCAATTTAGCTCGGGTTCATTAAGGAGTAGATATGGGGAGATCAGAGCGGCTCTCGGTGGAGATTCAGATAAACCGCAGCGGTTTACATCACACGCGCACAGTGACTGGCAGCCGCAGGTCCCAGAGGAGGAAGCGGGGCTCAGAGCTCACAGCAGTCAGGCCTGTTTGGATACGGACTCCGTTAGATTCAAGATTCAAGTTTTTTTTTTCCACATACACAGTTATATAGAGCATATACAACCAGCAGTGAAATGCAGGTCAGGTCAGCCCCAAAGACAGTTCAATTATTATTAAATACAAATAGAATAGAAATAATATAAAGGTGTATACATAGCCTATGATAGAAGTAAACCATAAATATTTACATGAGCAGGAATGTGCAAACAGAAGGTGCAACAAAAAAAGAGCAGTTTAGGCTGTGTGCAAGTAGCAATGTCACTATATTGGATGTTGAATGTTCAGGTTCATAGAAGAAGTGTATTGCAAATGTGATTTATAACATGTTTTAATACTATTCCTGTAACTATTGTTCCTCTAGTTACTGATAATCCGTTGGTTTATAATCTTTTAAAAATCTGTCATTTAATCTCTTATAATCTCATTCTAGTACTTCCTATTGCTTCACTTTTGTCATCTTTCACTGCTCTCCTGCCCTCAGTCATCTCTCTCTCTCTTCGCTCATTTCTGTCTCTGGTTTGCTCTGTGCTGCGCTAGTAAAGAGGACAAAGCGTCGTGTGTCAGTGTCTCGTCAGCGTGTCAAGCGTAATGACTTAATGAACACTTCTCTATGGGATTAACTCTGACAGCCCGTCAGGCCATCTCCACGACAACAGCAGCCGCCGCTCCCGATCCATATCCTCCATCTCTAATGAGCCTAACAAAGCAAATTGGTGGAACTTTTTTGTGGAAGGGCATCCGGGAGGGACGTTGGAACTCTTTAGAGGGAGGGGATGTGATAGGCTGTCAGACGGCCGGGTGGAATGACGCCTTTTCTCGCTTTAAACTGCATCACTTACAGTCGTCAGGTCAAGATGTGTTGGGGGAAATGGGTGCGTTGGAAAGACTTGGTGAAGTTTAAATTGTCCATTTTAGTTTTCGATAAATCACAGTGACTCGATGTAGAGGAGAGTTTAAAGGAGTGGTTCCAAACAGGGGGGCCGGGGCCCACAAGGGGGCCCCAGCTGACTTCCGAATTTAATAATTTAACTAAAAATAAAGATATTTATTTTTATTTGTCCAGTTTTGTTTTGAATAAACGCTTCCAATTAATGGATATACATTTTGAGTTTTGGAGAGTGGGAGGGGGGCCCTTGAATATTGTTGAATACAGTGGGGGGCCTTGTAGTCTAAAGGTTGAGAAGCCCTGGTTTAAAGGCCATTTAAAGTCTGGGTTGCAAAATCTTGCATAAGATTTCTTTAAAATACTGCAGTAGGTTTTTTTTTTACAAAACTTTGCTTATTCGTGATGATCTCCACAGTTCTTACAATTTTATAATTGCATCAGGACTATGAGGTTCTTCACAATCTTGTGGAGTCCATGCCATCTCAATGCCCGTAAAGTAAAACCAAAATTTCTAATGTTTTAAATCCACTTTTCACTCACTTATTGATTCAATTAATAAAACACGTTTCAGACTTGCGTACCCGTGCTTTTTATGTCACAGGTCATAAACCATAAAAAGTTGTAACATCTTCCTGGCACACTTTTTACTGTACACGGAGACAAAATAAAAAGGCCGTCTTTCTCTCTTTAAAGTGGAAAGGGTGATAACATGGGTGCCAATCTCAGAATCATCGTAACAAAAGAGATGGGAGTACATGGATGTAGGGAGACTGTCAGAGGAAGAGGGGGTTCAGAAGAGGGGTGTGTGAAATTAGCTTTCTTGTCTAATCCTTCAGGTTCCTCGCGCAAAGCACTCGCACGCGCTTTTTTCTTCTCCTTCAACTTAATTGGCTGGAAAGTGCTTGACATGCAAAGTTAGTGACATTAAGAGGAATATGTAGCTGTAAAGCCCGAGCGCCACTGACAGCTAAATTGTATCCAAGGAAATTATGAAGCCTTCAACATGGTTAATTCTTTTTTTGGGGGTGGGGGGGGCTTAGTTAGATGAGGGTGGAGGGGGTTGTAGGGTTGGGTTTTGAAGGAGGGGGTAATTGCAGTTGTGGGTGACTCATCTCATGTTGATGGGAATTGTGAAGAAGTCTTCTGGTTTTATGGTAGTTATGGGCTGGAGATATGAGGAGGGGAATGTCTATAATGTCTCATCAGTGGCATTCTGGGATGGACTAGTTTTGTTTCCAATGACATCTTCTAATATTGTAATTCAGATTTGTCTCCAGTAACCATTTATGTCGAAGACCGCAAACCCTGATCGTTTTAAAAGTTCTTATCACACGGCTTTCTGAAATGCTTTATTCTGATTGGTCAGATTCGGAAATCTGCAGTTGACGGTCTCAGGCACATTCCTTGCTACTTTCTCAGTAGTTATTTTATTTAAATAATACATTTAAATAAAATAATAAATAATACTTAAATAAGTAAATTAATGCTTTATTCATGAGGCTTGTGATTTACAATCTGTTATTTCTAACAAAACTGCTTGGAATATTTGAATTAAAGTGTCGAAATGATGGATGGCTCTCACTATTTTTATATGGGCCTTAATCAAATCAAACACTGTCCAAATTCTCTCTCTCTCTCT
Organism: Triplophysa siluroides; assembly: GCA_006030095.1. Lineage (NCBI taxonomy): Eukaryota > Metazoa > Chordata > Actinopteri > Cypriniformes > Nemacheilidae > Triplophysa > Triplophysa siluroides. Next base: position 4,797,101 of record VCII01000868.1, on the reverse strand, counting down.
ATTTCAAGTGCATTGCGCAATCATCCAGCGTGTGTTAGAATTGGCTCTTGACTCCCGCTTGATGAATAATATTGTCGCTCTTCATTCCAATTAAGTGCGATTGCCTAAGAGCCGGCGTCACAGTCTGGCTCAATCATCAACCTGTTTTTTTGTCCATCCCCCCTAAACGTGCCGGCCCCCTCCGACGAAGCCCCACTTCAACCCAGCTTCCAAGGTCACCCCTCTCTAAAGCACATATCCCTGCCCGACTGTATAATCTCAGGGCTTGAAAACACTACTGAAATTACACCTGTTAAAACCCAACCGGTTCGCTTTCCCTCCTCACCCGCCCCTCCTGCTGGTGCCCTATCTGCTTTGACCTCTGTGTGATTGGCATGGTAATTACCCAATCACTAGATGGCTGCCACCGCAGTCACAATAGAGTGATTGGAGTGGTGTTTTTCTCGTCTGTTTCTTTTGCTTTATTCCTCTGTCAGCCCTCTGTCAGCCCAGCGCTGAGCTCTTTGTTAGAAAGCGGTAGAGAGAGGGAGGTAGAGAGGATGGAAGGTGTGAGAGAGGGTAGAGAGCAGATCTAATTTTGTTGCCATATTCTGCCAAGAGGCCCAGTCGGGGGCGAGGCTGCTGGGGGCTGTAGGTGAACCGCAGGAAGTTGCGGGAAAGACGTTTGCACGTGTCCAGTTTGCATGCGTCACATTTTGTGTATTTAAGTGAAATGTCTTTAAAGGTCCAGTGTGTGAAATTTACCAGCATCTAGTGGTGAGGTTGTGAATTGCAACCAACGGCTCACTCCACCCCTCCCTTTTGAAGCACTATGGTGGCTGACACTGAACTAAGATGTGGTCATATTTTCGCTTCTTTGTCGAAGGAGAGAATGTATTTACGAAACGCGCTCTGTAGAGCAGTTTGTCCCTTTAGGGCTACTGTAGAAACAACATGAATAATTCCGTGTAAGGGGACTCACCTTTCTGCATGTGTATGTAGATAGAAATCGCTCATTCTAAGGCAATAAAAACATAAAGCTTCTGGCATGTAAGGTCTTTATACACCTTATACATAGTTATGTATATGATATTGCATTTCCGTCAATAGATCCTCCAAAACATGACACACTGGACCTTTAAGTATTACGTGGGCAAGGAGATTCATTATACTTTGAGAAAGCCATCCCTTACCATCCCCACTTATTTCAATGACTCTGCTGGCTCTTTTTAAGTGTCCATCAATGGAAATAATGCTTTCTGGCAGTAGAATGATTTGCAACATCTGCAGAGGTTATAAACCAAACCCATATAAACCAAATTCAAAACTGACCATTATTTCTGTGGTTCTGTTTGTTGTGGCATGAGATGCAGGAATGACACGCTTCACCTTTCAGGTCAATAATAGATGTCAAAATTGGTTTGCAGTAATGAATATATCCTATTTGTCTGCAGCGGGGACTACGCAGGTGCGTTCAACGCTGCAGTGGAGTGCAATAAACAGTATAATCAGATGCCCAAAATTCATGACCTCATCTGTGGCCTGGTGGAAAAGGGAGATGCAGAGCTGTTGCAGAAAGGTGGGTAACATATACGTACAACCCTGTATTTACCAGTTTGCATGATGGCAACACTGGCCTGGAAGCACTTCCTGTTACAGCTTTTAGGTTGATATTAAAACTTTACATATGTAGTTGAGCCTTCAAGATATTTGTTACACATCTCAATCCAGTATTTTTATTTCATGTGTATTTTGTTTAGAAATGTTTATAGTGTTAAAAAACTGAAAGAGAAAGTGCTTGAAAAAATTAAAAAAGAAATGAAATAAACCAAAAATATGTGATTATTTTCAATATTCAATATTCAGTTGTACATACCTGTCAAATAAATAATGACATTTAAGGTTTTTTAATATTCCATATAACTTCTATGAATAGGCCTATCATTAAAAAATATTTTGTAACTTCCAATTAAGAAAACAATTAAGAAAGGTAAACCTAAGAACTTTTTTAACATTAAAACATGTTGTCATATGTTGGTAGCTCAACCAATAGGATTACACAGATGTCATATCTTAAAAGAAATCACAATACATACATATACATTTCTTTTTTGTGTGTTTTATCTTAACACCCCTGTACTGTACTTCATGTGCTACTCATGACTTTTTGTGTTGTCACATGTTGAGAGAGTGTGTGTTCTGAGTTTTTAAGAGTGCCATCCATAGGTCAGGTTGGAAAATCTGGATGATGGTGGTTTCAATAGTCTCAGTCTTTTAAAGGGCATTGGAAGGGTTAAGTGTTTTGTGTGTTGGGTGTGTGAGTGCATTTGAAGTGTTGAGACCTATATAGTGGAGGGCCACTTTACCCCCCTGTTGACCCCCAGCACTTTAAGAGATGCGGTGAATGTTCGATTACAAACTCACGCAAGCCAACCACTGTGTGTTTTCGTGGTTCCTCAAAAACTTAAGTCAAAAGTCCCCACAGAAGTAATCACAGAGTTCAGATGGCCGCTCAATAGCTACAGCTAGATGCCATTAAAACCAAATGATTCACATTTACAAATTCTTCACATTCATCTCTGTCTCTCTTTGTTTTACAGTGATGGAGTTTTTGAGCCAGGAGCGAGGCGATATGATGATGCTCTACGACCTTTACTTTGCGTTCCTTCAGACGGGCCGCTACAAGGAGGCGCGCAAAATCATTGAGGTGGGACTGCTGTTATTGTGTTCAAACCACACAGCTATTTAACGGCCTTAATTACTGCCACACTGATATTTCCACATTTAAATTAGATCGACTCCAAAGCCACACTAATGCCATTCATGCTAGACAAAAGGTACAGCGATTTTTCCTTGGATGAAAGTGTGAGAGACAATGACTGCTGCTGCAAAAACCACTTGGCTTTGAAAGGCAGCTTACTGAAAATTGTGATTCATATTGGTCGCGATGTTGAATCAATGCACTCGTGCCAATTGCTTTTATTGTCAATAATTTTCATTACAATGTTTTAGCATAATAAAACCGCTCTTATTTGAAAGCAGAACACGGTGACAAAAGTTAACAAAGAAAGTAAGCTGCAGAACTGAGATTCCCGAATCATTTTCCTTTATTTTGCATTCATTTTGGCCTTAAACTAGAATTCTTGCAATTCTTTTAATCTCTGGTATATGTAATCAGTTAATTCAAATGAAAATTGACACACTTGGTTTGAAAGTTAAAACATTTAGTAGATGACAATTACACTTTATCTCGCTTCTGCTCATCTATGCGCCATTAATCTGATGTTAAAGCGGCCCTAACACACAGGGTTTCTGCCAATCTCATATTAATCTTGAGCATCTATAGAGTAGTATTGCATACTTCGTATCTTCGAAGAGTATTTAGTTTGATCACATTTATGAAAGATAGACACAGCTTTACGATTGTTTCCGAAAACATACGGCGCGTGGGGGGTTTTGTCAACAAAACACAGACATCAGTTTCACTCACCACGTGCGGTTCATGTCCGGCATCTTTTAGCGCTGGGACGGCTCCATATATCAGTTTCAAACGATCTCCACATCCAGAGTTATATCCACAGTTTATATAACATTCATCACCCAAATGTAGTGAACAAACAAACACCTGAACTTCGCAAACGTATGCTCTCCCTCTCTCCTGCGCACAAGTAAAAGTGACGTCTGCGCATGCTCCTCCTCTTGCTCTCCTTGCGGCCGCGTGCTTTTCTGGGAGAATTGTCCAATAAGGGACTAAGAAAAATTGTTACGAAACAGTTTTATATGTTCGAAAAAAACTTTCCGAAACGAAAAAGCACAGAAATACTACGTAATACGCCCAACTCGTTTTTTGACAAGTTGACCATGTTAAGCATGAGAAGACAGCACGTTTAACATTGTGAATAAATCAGAATGCATGAAACACCGTTGCAGGGCCGCTTGAAATATTCACCACCAACATAGTTTCTCTATAGTTGGGACGTGTACTAGTTAGCGTAGATTACTCACCATCACCCATCCAGAGGTTATGAAAGAGCTAACTTTTCTCTCGGCAGGTTCTCATTGGAAACAGCACTTATCATGTCTTTGTAGTTTGTACAGTTAAGCTTTTAAGACCAAAGAAACACTGCAGATTTTTGAGGCGTGTGTGGATGTATTTATTGTCTGGAGAGGCTGAGCGCTGCATTGCCACATTCTCTTGCCGGGGACATAACAGATTTTGGGACGCTTGATGTGTTTCGAGCGCTTCATCCGGGATAGATCTTCAGGGGATTTCTTTAGGCGGTGTTCTCTCTCGTTCTTTGAGGGCACGAAGTCTCAGGAGTCTGTTCTTTCAGTGTGAAACAGCTCTTACAAAGCCATTCAGATGTTCAATTAGCCAACCATTCTAATGCAACACCACCCGACTCCCTCAGTAATGCAGCGCGGGAGAACAGCAGATCATTAGGACAAGCATCGGTCTGCTGGCTTATCATACAGAGCTTTGGTGTGTGTCTCTGTTTTTTAGGTTGCTTTACTTTGTGTGCGTTTGTAGTTTTTGGTCTGTTTTTAGTCTCTCTACATTTATCAGTTTACATAAAGCTTCATTCCATCTGATTCTGTTGTGTATTATTGTCTTTATGGCTGAAAAATAAGCTAGGGCTCGGATGTTAAGGATCCATCAGTCAAGAGCTTTTAAACAAGAAAATGTCCCTTCTTTAGACCAGACTTAGATTGTCAACAGATATGCCATTTGGCTCTTTGTTTTTAAACACCAGATCATTCCCATTCCCTGTGGCATTAAGTTAGCCGATAACTTTTCAAGGGTCACCTCAGAAGCAATCTCACAAGCTTCCGGTCTTATTGTCTGTTTGCCATTCTTGTTCAAATCCTCTTGATGTGGAATTTTCTTAGTGTTTTTCTGAAACGTACTAATACCAAAACTGCTTTTATACCGTCAAATGCCATCATACGATGATATATGTGTCGGGCAGCATCTTGGCTGACAACTGGTAGTAAGTATATTTTAACAGCATTGAAGTGACACATAAACTTTTCTTAAGTTGCAGTTTAAGGACGGCTCGTTGAGCGTCCTCATGATTGACAGAGAGGTCAAAAGCCCCTCTCATCATGTGGAGCGTTTTCCACGCGGCTTCTCTTCCACCCAGTGCTGGGTAATTAAAAACACTGATATGCGAGTAGCTGTGGGAAACTTTAAGTGCAGTGAGTTGGAGTGCTGGTCAGGTGAATGTGCTGTCTGTAATTGTCAGATTATTAATAATGGTGGTAATTAAGTGAAACGCTGGTTAAGGTTTTGGTGTAATTAAAATCTGTGTAAGTGTTCCTGAGTGTGTGACCTGTGTTTGGAGAGTGATGGCACGTGAGATCTTCAGCTTGTTGATAGGTTGAAGGTCTGAATGCATGGAGGGATTTTAGATCGTAACTTTGAAGAAGGCGAATGCAAAGTTGTATACAACTCTCTCGCGGAAGACAAAATACATTTTTTGAGAAATGTGTTTTGTGTCCATAAAATAGAAGCCAATATTGTTTGGTTTCCAACATTCTTCAAAATATCTTCTTTTGTGTTCTGCCGAAGAAAGTCACACAGATTTGAAATGACATGAAAGTGAGTAAATGATGAAATAATTTTTTTTTTGTGAAATAACGGTCTTGTAGACATCAGATTTTCTTAGTAATCTGACCAGGTTTTTTTTTGGTTGGGCATTTATGGTATGTGTGTTTGGGCAGATGGATGTGAGAGTGTGTGTGTTGAATTGTTCATCTTATAAAGGAAGATTTGAGGGAGGGGGTGCTTATCATCCTGGATTGACTCAAAGGAAGATTTGCCCCATGGGGCTTTACCCATCAGGCCGAGGGGCAGCTCGTATATTTATAGGAATGGAACAAATTGAACAGCTACACAATCTTAGTTTTTTCGGCGTATTTCGTGCTAAGCAGATTAGGCTCGAGGAAGGCTGGGAGGATTTTTAACTTGGCCTGGAGGCTGATAGGAATGTAAATCTTTTTGGATGCTGCTGGAATGGTGTTCTCTTAGTGAAAAGAGAACTGTGTTAGTATAATCTTGTATTTAAGTCATAAAGAGATGAAAGTGTGTATGATGAATCTTATTTGGGGAAACCAGAGAAAAGGTCTTTGAAAATGTTGGTATTGGCTTTGTTAAATTTGTTTAGATTTTCATCTTTTGCTCTCCATGTTACAGACTCCTGGTCTAAGGGCACGATCAACCCGTCTGCAGTGGTTTGCAGAGAAATGTATCTCAGCCCAACAGGTGTGTGTGTTTCTCTCTCTCGATCAATATATCTCTCGACTATATATCACCGTTTAAATCTATCTTTCCTCAGATGGAGCCCCTCGAGAACATGGTGGATATGACTGTCAAGCTGTTCGAGTGTGACAGAGATGATATGTACCATTACTTGTTCCGTCTGTGCAGTAAGTCTTGTGTGTTTGGAGCTGAGGTTGAAAGCAGTGTGTGTAATGACCGAGTACTGATCCCTCTCTCTTTCCCTCTCTTTTCCCCTCTCTCTCTCTCTCTCTCTCCCTCTTTCATTAGAGGAAACCAATGACTGGCGTAAGGCAGAAGCAGCCTGGACTAAAATGCAAGAGGAGAATTTGATTCCCAGAGAGAGGACTCTGCGTTTGCTCGCTGATATCCTCAAAAGCAATAATCAGGAGGTGCCCTTCGAGGTGCCTGAGGTAAAAGAACCAACGTCTTAAAATTCCTCCAAAGTACTTTGTCAAATATAGGGCTGTCAAAGTTAACTTTCATTGCGTTAAATATTTTTAACACGTTAATATGGAAAAAATGTATTGCATCCGTTAACGCGTTAAAAATATTTAACGCAGCATCCTGTTTATTTTGGCATCCTTTGTCTAGCTTTACATGATATAATCACGCTCTTATTCATGTAAAGGCTTTTAAACCACTTAAGCGCAGTTTGAGACAGTTGCTTTGACGCGTTCGAGGTAGATAGACAGCTTCTAGCTGTGGGACGCAGCACAACGCGACAGCGGTCCAGTCTGGTGTATACAGTCACGGGCTAAAGGCTGCGTCAGTCAATATCTGTCAGACAGCGCACCAGTAGGCTATTAAGTTCTCTTTCGTGCATGAATGAAGAAAACCACACAAGATTATGCCAGAAACATGACATTTTGTCAAGCATTTTCGTAAGCACAGGCTTCAACGTGTTAAATAAAATCTTAAATGAATGCAAAGAGTTGTTAAAATGGGAGAGTCGTCAGATCTGCGTAGAGCAGCAGCTCTTAAAGGGGCCGCATTCTTAAACCTGCTGCTGTGACTCCTGTCACTAAAGAACAAAAGTTTAAAAATTAATTTAAAAATTAAAACAACTTGAGGGTGAGTAAATGATGACAGATTTTTGGGTGAACTGTCTCTTTAAGTGAGTTGGACAACCCATCACATCAAATGAAGTAATGATACTTGGGATAGATTTGTTAACATTTTATTTGCAAACCTATGCTAGAAGTAGGACACATTGCATCTTTTGTACCAATAAATCTGTAATTGTTCCAACATAACACAAGTTATGCTTCTTACAAATATTGTGATGAGTTATCTCCTTAGCCACAAATATGCAGACACATTGAGTAGCCCTGAAAGTATTTGGACACTTAAAGTACATTTAATGAATGCTAATGAATGTCATCGCATTGGATAACAAAATATCAAACCAAAGAGGGATATTTTTAATGGATAGCATAAGCACTTTTCAAACTAGACGAATGAAATTTGTTTCAAAAGTGGTTTCAAAATAGTTTAGCCAGATCTTAAATCTGATAACAGCTTTTAGTGTCATTTATTTTTAGAAGCCACTTTTGTATTTTATTATCCAATGACACTTTTATTTTATTATTATTATTTGTATGCCAGCAGACTTGGTACTGACCTGTTGGTTTCATGTGTAGTTGTGGTTTGAAGAGGTCAAAGGGCAGCCTGAGATAGTTATGGAGCAAGAGGTCAAATCCAGCCCCGTGGCTCGCAAGAAAGCCACCACCTTTTCCACTAAAGAAACCACTGCTGATGACTACAGACTCAAACTTCTGTCTCTCTGTAAGAGGGGAAAAGTTCAAGGTTAGATTTTTAAGCTCTTACGTACGTACCTCACCTTCATGTTCTTGGGAGTCTTTCATGAAATCGTCGATAGAGATTATGTCATCGTGCTGTATTTTCTGTTGAGGTCAATGGTGGGTAATGTGTAGTCTTTAACCCTCTGCTCTATGATGTTTAGAGGCCTATAGTATTCTGAAGGACGCGGATAGCAGGGGCATGGTACTCGGGGCCGCTCCATACGACGCTGTCATAAAAGCCCTCCTGGCCTCTGGAAACATTAAGGATGCACTTTCTGTCAGAGACATGTGAGTACATGTACTGTCTAATATCTGTACATTTGTATTATATATATCTGTTTAAATTGCAAGTTACAGCATTACAGGTTTTAAGGTCATGAGTCCTTTGCAGAGACAGACAACCTTACAGAATTAGTAGCTAGTAAGCTCTTTCCGACTGTGTACATGTTCATCCAAAGCAAGCAGTCTTTCAGTTTAAACCCTTTCAGATAATCTCAGAAGAGCTCGACAAGATGGAGAAATGACAGTCCTTGGTCGATTACTAATAGATCATTGTGTTGTATTAGTTTTGTGATGTCTCAGTTGCTTTTATTTAGAGATTTATCCATAAGGCTCCGAGGGTTTTACACAGTTGCATTATACGCCTGATGATGTGTCCCCGTGAAAGGAAATCATCACCCCATAATCTTGTGTATGCCATCAGGAGGCGTTCATAAACATCCCCGCCTTCATGCCACTGTGGTGGGTGTTTAGCTGACCCTATTCATAGGTTACTACTGTAGTTCATGCACATGCTGTGTCTCCTCAGGAGGTATTTCTGAGCAGAAATGGTGCAGGAAACGCTCGTACACTCAATTTGAATTAAAATTAAACCAGTATATTTATGATTTTATATCGCAATGTGATGTGTGCGGTGGTCTGCGGGCAGATGTTTGGGCAGTGGGGTGCTTTTAAGAGATTAAAGGGATTGGGAATCAGGGCAGAAGAGAGATGTGACTGTCCTGCGTTTAGAGGGCCAGATGAAAGTCAAGAGAAGGACATGAGGATTTTCTTAGGATTGATAAGAGCGACGGCTGCTCTGGTTGCTGGACCATTCTGCAGCGAAAGAGGCTGTTGGCTGGTCGCCGTGGCGATAAGGAGGACGGCTGATGCTCAATTGGGCGGCTAGATTAATCCGGCAAGTGAAAGACTTTGATTAAGGTTTAAGTGACGGAGGGATGAGAAAGGGAAGTCTACAGTTTAGCGCGAGGGCAGAGGGGAGTGAATCTTGATTTGTTACACATGTGTACATTTTTGAGTTGGCGTGAACATGCCTCTACAACAACAACGTGAATTGTTCATTTGATTTTAATACACCACAATTTAACGTCTTACAAAGTACAGTTTGACCAATACAGCTCTTTGTTTTTTTTAGTGCCACCAATCGTATCCCTGAATTTAAATTAAGTGACATGGCCAACAACCTCCTCATCGTCACTCGTGTCAAGAGATCCCAGATGAAAGGTGAGTAAGTCCAGATGAACTGAAGTCATGTCTGTGCTCAGTTCAGTTATTGATGTATGATGTTGACCATTCTCTCTCTTTGTCGTTACACAGATGCTTTAGAGACTTTTCAGGGAATGTTACAGGCTGATCAGGTGCCCAGTCAGTTGGCTATCACCCGTCTGGTCCAGGGTCTCGGCAGCGAGGGAAACACACAGGGCATCCAGGAAATGGAAGCTCTGGTTAAAACAATAGGCTCCATCAAGCTGTCCAGCATGTTGTTTGTCAACAATACAGCTTTATCTCACATCAAAAAGTGAGAAATATGTAATCATTTTATTATAAAATGTTAGTTCCAGTCCTTAGTCCACAGCTATTCAAAAGGTCAATAGCTGTGGTTTATTCACATCATAGACATATATTACTAGATGCCTCGTTCAAGCGCTCCAGGCACGTCAACGTTTTTTGCCGTCTCGGATAGGTCCACTGATGTCAATCTCAGAGTCTACTAGAATGCAACAACACTGTGCACCATTTCTGTGAAGGAACGAGACTAACGTCCCTAGTCCAAATAACCAAACTTTACGTTCATAAAATCATCTTAAGAGTGATATCTAAATAACAAAATCCTTCCACTCCTAACCTGCAAAAACAACAACCCCCAACAACAGTTCAAAAGTAACACAATTTCACTGAAAACCCCAGACTTGGAAACACAGACCGGCTTGCACCAATATGGTGGACGTATAGCATATAAACAGCTGCTAATGGGGCATCTAGTTATTTTTATCTATGGTTTCACCCAACGATTCAAAGGATCCCTGCACAGCATCCTTAGCAACGTAAGCAAAACACTCTTTTGCTGTTCACAGTCGGTCGGGGACAATTTTTGTCAGCGAAACGAAGGCTTTAAGTGATTTTACTTCATGAAAGTTGCATTTTACAAATTTTGACTAAAAGAAAAGGTGCTCGAGGATATCGTTGTATCGTAAATAAATCACGGCCTGACTTATTCACAATACACCTCTAGCCTCTGGAAACTAATCGCTTGTTTATGGAATAATTTATTAAAATGATATACTTTCTACCTGCTGCAATACCTTCCATTAAAATTCCATACTGAACATTTGAAGGAAGGACCAGAATATGTTATAAATAGTCTTGTTGTTGAGCTGTTTTGGTTTGGCCCCATATGCAACCTTCTTGCAACGCATTAGCATCCTCCCAAAGCACAAAGGCAACAAACCAGCTCGATTCTTTATTTAAGAGCCCACAATGTGTCACAGTACAAACGTTTTCAATCAGGAACCACATTTGTAAGCAACTGAAATGGTTTTATGCGTCTCTAAACAAAAATGGTCACTATACACCTGCCGGCTGGAGTTGACACAGAGGTTGAGATTATGATTGAATATGGCAAACACTTGAGTAATGCTGAATTGTTATCTGAGAAACCCTGAACTACATCCCTAATCTTTTTAACAAAAGGAGCACCGGCAAGCTGTCTGGCAGTGTGAGATTAGACGCTACTCGTACAAACTTCCATTGGGTTTTTTTGTGAAAACAAATAGTCATGAATAAAATAATCATGAACGGTCTTTTTGTTTATGCCATGGAATGTAACCTTTAGTATTTTCACCTAGAATTAAAATTGGTGTCCTCAAATGTTTGTTTTCAAAGACTTCCTCCTTACCTTTCTCGCGTTATTACTCAAGGCTCAAATGCACAGTGATGGTTAAGACTATGCGGTCTGAATAATTCACCATGGGCCGCGCTAATGTGATGCTTGGGTTCCGGAGCCCCGTCTCACCTCTTAACCAGTCAGTTTGGCTCAGCCGCGCACGGCACACGTGTCACTGTTGTTTAGGTTGGCCCGGGGGTCAGAGTTCACGCTGACAGAACAAAACTGGGCGATTGGGGAAGCTGGCCACCCAGCCGTGAGGAACGCGTTGCTCTTCCGCTGTCCTACGCTGTAACAGGACTTGCAGGGAATGACAATCTGTGCCACGCCGGGCCAGGAATATTAATGTGGATGATGAAAGTTTTATGCACTTAGTGTTGTGTAAATGAAGGTCAGCGGATGGAGGAGGAAATGGGGTGACGATGTGGCCGCTCTGTTCTCGTTTCATGTTTAGCGTTGGAATTTGAGGGTGTTTGTCATTTCTAACCTGAAGTGTTTCTCCATCTTGCAGTGGAGATATTGACAGTGCTGTGGAGTTGCTAGAGTCTGTTTACACCCAGAACACCGAAAACGTTCAGAATCCAAGTATTTCCTTCGTCTTCCGCAAAGTCCTAGATGCCAACAATGAAGCTGCGCTGGATAAATGTAAGACTCAAACTCCTACTCCTCATACGTATTGCTATAATTCACTCTGTGTATTTGCTGTAAGTTACTTAAAACATTCCTTTAATGTTTCTGGATGAGAGAAACATTATGGTAAAGATTGTGTAAGCATCTAACTTGTGTCTTTCTGCATATAGTGTGTGCCATGGCCGAGAGACTCTGCAATCACTTTGCCTCCTACAGAGCTGCTACAGATCTCTTCCTCATGTACTTGGACACGGGCAGGTCGGAGGAGGCAAAGTTTCTCGTGCAGGTACCGTATTTTAGTCGTGAACTGAAATATGCAACACTAAAAGTTCTCGGTGACCTTGCTAAATGGCAGAATCTCATTTGAGTTTGGATCGGAACTAGCTGACCCTGTTCCTGCGGTTTTCATCTCAAGTGATCTTTGCTCTTTTGCCCTTTCGCTGTCTCATATTTTAATCATTTAGTCATGTACAAGTGAACCCCATCTACTCCGAAAAGCACTTTAGTGAGCTGAGGAACAAATGGCCACGCCGCTTAATCGAAAATCCTTTGAGGTGTGGAGATAACAGCACGCCGAGGAGGTTCCTGAGATGGGATGTTTAATATCAAACGAGGATTGTAAAGAAAAGTTTCGAATCAGCTTTTTTTAGTTTGCTTGCGTCCGTCAACTTAAACCCTGCTTGAGAATCAGAATGATAAAGGGGTCTCTGAATGAAAGCTCAGCGCCTGGCTGGAGTTTTTATTTGCTCTGATTGTCCTCGAGGCTTTTTGCCCAACACAGAATTAGTGCGTTTTAATACAGGCGCCTGTTAAAAGCCTCCCATGCCCCTCGGCTTTTAATTCGGCAGATGCAGGGCACACATCCTTTCCGACTGGCTTGTAATGTGACCTCATTGCTGCTGAACCCAAAGAAAGCACAGGGCAGAACCAGTTTCCAAACGCTACACGCCACATAACACACACACACACATTTATCATCTCAGAAAGATGGGCAGATGTTGTCCTTTATAACGGAGGCAGACATTAAACGACATGCACAGAGCCCATGGGCCGACCGGAAGGGCGTTTTTAGCACGTCTGAAATGTTATTAACTTTGTTTTTAACACTTATTTTCAATCAACTATGAAGTATTATGCATCATTTGGAAGCCAAAACACTGAACATTCATGCTCTGAAGTTGTATTTGCAATCAACACAATGCTTAAAAATAGGGTCGCTTGTTAAGAGGTTAAGAAATGTTTGGGGTTCAGTGCAAGTTAAGCTCTATTGACAACACATTTTCATGCAAGTTTATTTTATTGCGGAATATTTTACATTTTTAATGTCATTTTATTATGCTTTTGTTCCACCTTTTCATGTATTTTTATGTCAGGGACATTTAGTACATATTTTGTGGTAAACAAAAGTGCTCCAAATATAGTGTTAGTAATAGTTCACCCAAAAGTAAAAATTCTGTCATCATTTACCTTTATTTGGTTCCAAATCTGTATACGATTCTTTATTCTGTGAAACACAAAAAAGGGATATTTTGAGAAATGTCTGTGTGGTTTTGTGTCGATGGAATTGAAGTTAAGGGGTGCCAATGTTGTTTGGTTACCGACATTCTTCAAAATATCTTCTTTTGTTTTCTGCAGAAGAAAGAAAGTCATACAGGTTTGAAATGACATGGAAATGAGTAATGATGACACTATGGGTTGTTTCTGTGTTTGTAACAGTGTCTCACATGTCCAAAGACACATTGAGTGCAGCATTTACATGCAGCACGAAATCAGAGTAATGGGCAAAAAAACGATCTTTGCCGAGCGGGTTTTGCATCACGCCGTTTATGAGCTTTCCCCGATAAAAAAAAAAACACAGAAAATCAAACCCGGTCTGAATTTTTTGATGACAGATGAAAATATCAGAGCCAGTGTGTAAATGTGATTGAAACAACGTGAGGTCATATTTATTTTTTAAAGTGCAGAAATTTCGGACTCAATGTGCAACGGGGCTTAAGACTGTGCATGTAAATGCACTCATTGAGTCATGCGTCATGCTTGTTTAAAAGATGTCCCAAATGTTTGTAAAGTGTCCGGAGTGCTTTAAATAAAGCTGCTTTAGGTAGTTACACATACCAGCACAGAGTTTCTGTGTTGATAAGTTTCTCTTCCCAGAATCCTCTGCGCCTTTATTTACCTGCAGCACATTCCTGATCAAAGACTTTAAATTGCACGCCGGTGCTTGAAAGCTCAGAGCATGCGGATTCAATTCATATCCTTTATATGTCTAAGTGTAGATAATTATACTTCAAATTGGGCGGACACTGTACATTTTAATTTTCATAAAGAAATAAGTGGTTGGTTGCCTGACTCCCTTATTAGCTGTATAATTAACCCTCAACTATAGAGCACTGCGCTGAGTGCTGGAGGATGTAATGGAAGATGGATACATTTAAAAACAGACTATGTACAGGCACACACACACACACACCTCCATACGCTCCACTCAGCCTCCTTTTAGCCACCTGCTGTGCAGATATACAAAATGAAAGGAATTGTTTTTATTTCGGGGTCATGTTTTGCTCAAGGGTAAAGAGTCAACGCAAACACACACTTTCGGCATTTGTGATGTGCTGTAAACGTTCGTGTCGAGAGCTTTAAGGTCTCTTGTGCTCTCTTTAGCGCTGTGCTGCCATTGCCGAACAGAAGGACGCCATGTTCACATACATGCTAAGGGCATCTCAGCATCCAGGACAGGTAACGTTTATTTTGCTCTTGGCGCTTTGGAAATGTCAGTTTTTTTGTCCTGTTCCTGCATCTCCTCCACTGTTTCCTGTCCCTGTGTTCCTTTAGCTCAAATGGAACAGAGGTCATGGGTTTGATTATGTAAATGTTAAAGATTCACCAACACTTAATTTCTCCACCGTATCGATTATTCAGTGTAATATCTGCTGATGCAGAATATTTAATAACTTTCTGAATATTATTTGTTCATATGAGTATTAATACTGAACATCAAACTAGTGATGTTACTTAACATTTTTTATATACAGAGCACAAATTCATTGCATTGTTCTGTCCTCTTTTCATTGACAGGATATATTTGCCCTGGTCATAGGCTGTTTTTTTAACTATCGGCCGATAGTGTTAAAACATTTTTTTTCCGATTGATACAGATTATTGGGCAATATATCGGTGCATCTGTAGTAAATGTACTTTCCTGTACATTAAAGGGGTCATATGGCGCGAACACGTGTTTTTTTGTGTATTTGGTGTGTTATAAGTTGCCCATGCATGTATTAGACACGTAAAATTGCAAAAATTAAAATGTCTGTACAAAAGATGCATTCTGTCTAAAAGTGAATGCTCACCCAGACCTGCCTGAAACGCCTCGTGTAACCACACCCCCACAAATCCACGTCAGCTCGTGGTATGATTTGACTAAGACCGCCCAAATGTATACGCAAGTAAGATTGGTGTACCTGTCAGTACAATTGCTTTGGAACCTGATGTTCCAAATATGGTAAGAAGTGTTACATTTCTGTCACACGCTTGCAGTATTGGACCAATCACTACACACTGGTTAACAGGCCAATCACAGCACACCTCGCTTTTCAGAGCGATGAGCTTTGTAAAAAATCTGCGTGTTTCAGAGAGGCGGGGCAAAGAGGAGATATGTGGAAAATGCAGCATTTTTTTACCTTAAATCGTGTTTACACATTGCATTACATCTAAAACAAACTATAATATTCGTTTTAGCCGTGTTATACGACCCCTTTAAGACACAAATGTTAAAAACAAAAATGCAACAAAAAACCCCACTTGTACTGTAAATTAAGTGATGCTGTTTTCTTTGTGTGCAGGCTGCTAAGATCAAAACTCTGTCAGAGTTGATTCCTGACTTCACAGAAAAAGAAAACGTCTATTCGTATCTGGTGAAGTGCTATGGTAAGACCTTTATTTGCATTAGAGATGACTATGACCGCTTGAGTACTCGAGGAGAGATAAACTGTCGTGTTATTATATCCATGTGAATGTTGCAGACCTCTTGTGGACAAAAAAATCACATTTTGGCCTCTTCCAATTGCTCTAATCTGAAAATTTGTATGAAGATGTGTGACCAATAGTTGATCAATACGTCGAAGTGTGACTTGCAGGTGGAGGAAACAATAAAAGTAACAGAATCGCACAAACAATTTTGTACAATACAGCCTTAAAAGCAGCAAAAACTAAGCACGTCGGAATCCATAATGTGTGGATAAAAGAAAAAATGCTTTAGCATGTGATGGCTACCTATATATATATATATATATATATATACACACACACACACACACATTTCGAATTTCGAACACTGAAAGTGTGATCGTGGCTTTAGGGCGAACTTTCAAAACTGCTGTCTGAAGTATGTTTGCCATGTAGTGAATCTAGAGCTTCTCTTCTTTTGTTTTAATACAGTTTCATTTCAGCGAGATCAGCATTAAAAGCTGCACGCTTCATCTGCTGGACAATAGCATTAAGACGCTTCTCATCCCGCATGCCTGTTTCGCCGCTGCACATCTAGTCAGTTAATAGCTTGCAAATGAAAAATGCAACGTGCAGGGCGCGTTTACTGACACACTGGAGACGCGTTTGCTAATAAAAACACATGTTCTCTAATGAGGCACCGCTTTATCCAGCCTACCGTGAGAACTTTGACACGTTTCAGTACTTAGAGAACTCCACGGCATCACTATTTCATGAAGCGTGTGTCACCTGGTCAGGAAGAGTGCGGAATGAAATGTTACACGTTTAACAGTGGTGGCTTTCTTCATCGCTCTCACCAGGTTTGGATAAGGACCTGAAGTCGGCGAAGGCTGCGTATGAGCAGATGCAGGCTGAGGGGATAAAAGCGGATGAGTTAACCCTTAAGAGACTGGCTTTACTGTACAGAGAAGCTGGAGAACCCATTCCCTTCCAGGAGCCTACGGTAAACAGCAAATCACACTATCAACACTAGATTATAAAAACCAACACATTCTTAAAGGGACAGTTCACCTAAACATACAAATTCTTTCATTTATTTACCATTATGTCATTCTATGATTACTTTCTTATCAGCCGAACTCAAAATAAGATATTTTGAATTACGTTGGTAAGCGAACAACATTGGACCCCATTGACTTCTATTGTACGGACGCAAAGCCACAGAGACTTTTCTCAAAATCTCTTTATTTGTGTACCACAGAGAACAAAGAGTCATGTACATGTTTTGAATGACACAAGGGTGATACAGATTGTTTAGTGTACTGTATGAACAAGCAGTGATTGTCAAGCTCTTTCATTATTTGACCTTGCTGACCGACTACAGTCCTTCTCGACGTTCACCACGTTTCCTTCTTCAGCTGAAAAACATTTACAGTACCGTAAGAGGCAGCTCACACTCGTGTTATATTTACTGCCTGTCAGAACCGTACTCTCGTGTTTTTGAACGAAGTTAGAGGAGACCGCCAGCCGTCTATCCACCTCCTCCCCACGAGCCGCTAAGCTCTCAGCGCACCTTTTAAGTGTTCACAAAGCAATCTCAGGTAGCACTCCATCCCGTTCCATTCAATACCACTCACCTCTTTCCTTCCGTTCCTCCGCTGACGCTAATACTGCTGTACAGAGTCTCCGGAGGGAGACGATAAGGAGATTTGAGGTGCCGTTCACATCTGGCCTCGCTTCTCCTTCACACCAGCTGCTATTTATCGACTTTAATTACCCCATTAATAATGAAACATACATTGTTGGCGAAACGGTAATCTTCTAACAGCACTCACCTTCCAAAAATAGAGCGGGCTGCGCTGCTTACAGGCACACGCGGCGATTCATTAGGACGACTTGAGGGAGGAAATGTGTTATTTGTGAATTAATCTGCTTTGTAAGATGAAACGCCAGTGTGGGATTGTTTGCAAGCGCGCGGTTGGTAATAGTTTGCCCCAGAGGGCAGGAAAAGCATAACCCATTACACACACTGTGCATCATTTATTTGGGGGAAAATATTTGCTGGTTTCGCCTTTGACTTTACATCGATTTTTCTGTTTTTCAGGAGTCATTTAGGTTCTATGCTGATAAACTGAAGCAACAGCGTTTTGAATCAGCGACGCCTGCAGATGACTAGACAACCTTTTCTTTTCTCTTCCTCCATTAAACTTTTTTTATATATGAAACAGATGTGCATCGGTTCTGTGTTATACTGTGATTGTTTGGCTGTCCGATTTTGTTTCCTGCCCTTAATAATAATTTCATGATGTTGTGGTTAACATGATATTGTGTACATAGGTATTTATGCAAATAAATGTAATGAACACTTTCATTGTTTTTTAATTGTTTTAAATGGATATGTGTATTTCTGCAAGATTGTGTGTGTTTTATAGGTAGGATAAAATATGCAGATTATTACGAAACTAGACACACTCAGTTATGGACAGCAGTATATGCTGCACAGTAATATTATATTCATGGATCAATGACTTGCATCCACCGCTCCACTTTCTTTTTAAATATTTTTAGTAGATTTATCAGGATTTAGCACAAGTGCAAAACTTACATTATCTTGCTTTTCAAGTACAAATGCACTTCTGGTGTGATTTACAAAACCTTTCAAAGGCTTTGGGATAAACTCTATTGGCACACCCTTTGATAAGCTGTAAAATCGTGCATATATCTTAATAAACGAATATTTGGATTGGAACAAAGAGAAGCTGTTTATAGATATTTACCAAAGCAGCATGGTAATCTGCAGCCAAAATTATACTGTATAACTGTTTGAGGACCGAGAAAGAACATCACTGCCACCTAGTGGCAGTCAGCGGAAGTTCAGAGACGCTTAGTCTCACTCTGTCAGTTTATACACTTCAGGTGGAATGATTTTTTTATAATTTGCCCAATTTCTAGCATCTAAACATTGAGCACACAAATCTTTTTTAATACTTTAACACTTGCAAGAGTTTTAATTTTAGTAAGCTTTCAAGTCATTTAAAGATATCAGATTGGACCACAATTGTCTAACTTTAGAAAATTCTGTGATTTAACAATATACAGAATATGTCACAAAAACCTTTCGAATGCATTTAAAAGTGACGCTTTTCCCTTTTCAGTTTTGAATTATTTAAGTATTTTTTCATAGAATAATATATTACTACATAAGTTGATGTGTAAACAATGTACTGTTTTTATTACCTACACACTGACACTCATTGGGAATAGTGAAATATTACAAACCATTTCCTATTCAAATTTGACACGTAGTTGCACTTTTGAAGAAAAATGTTACTGTTTTGGCAAAAAATGTTGAGTGTGAAATTCTGTGTGTTCATGCAGCGTTTTACATGCTGACAGCTGTATCATGAGAAATCAAACGGAAATGAGCAACACATTCACCAGAATGGTTCAGTAGTCCAGTGTGTAGACTACATAAAAGTAGCCTAAGCCTGTAAACAAAGCTGTCACAACACATGTGGTACTACATACAGTAGTTCATTAACACAAATAGATAAAGTAAATAATAGACAAGACATGACATGAATGAAATCAAGTCTGTCACATGAAAAGATTGTTGAAAGCTAGCTACCAAATAGTGGTTTATTAAAAAGATTAATAATAATAATTAAACGATGGCAAACAGCTCCAAAGTGCAAAGAAACATTGTATATTGCTGCCATCCAGCGGCAGACAGTAGTAGTGCAATGAACCTCCATAATCCACAGTACTGACTGTAAACAAATCTCATGTCCAGAGTGTAGCTTTAAACCTTTTTCTCTCCCCCAATCAAACATGTAGCCATGAACGAGCTACATTAAGGGTTTTGCACAGAACTACAAGCTTGATCTCTCTTGTCTAAGTATGTCTTTTGCACCACGAGCACAACACCATGTCCAATTGTAGCTCAATCAGGTGTCTACACACATACTGTATGCTGCTGTTACTAAAGACTACACTTGATGTGATCTGTCTTTCTCACCAATCCTGACTGGACTTCTGTTTAATGAATCTGAGAGACAGAAAATAGAGGAGCATGAAAACTAAAGCAACAGTGATAAGCACCAGGTAGCAGGCATACAGCGGATGCTGGTTCATTTTCATCATCTCCACAACCTGAAAAACAATTAGGAACAATTGAACTAGGTACGCCTGGTGTCCGTGATAAGAAACAGAATAGTGTTTACATGTCAGAGTTACTCACCTTAATACCGTCCAATTCTATAGTCATGTTTCCAATAGAGACTGGGATTTTGACACCCCGAAACTGAACCTGCAGCGTTCCTTCAAAACCCCAGCGCATGAATGATATGTTAGAAAACCAGGTCGCCACTGTTGAGGGGATAGAAGTTAGTACGGATTTTGATTTGAGGTAAAGCAAAAACTAAACGATTTAAAGCTACTGTCCTGCTGAAAAGAAAAGTAGAACCAGCACAGATATTTGAATGGATTTAATGGTTATAACGGGAATTGTTTGGGTTTTTTGAGGTAACTATAACGGTCACTGCTGGTCTTCCTATTGGTGGGATGTTATGACAGATTCTACTACATCCTACTGGACTAAGGCCCAAAATACAGTACGTATAGAAAGTTTGTATTGATTTTAATGGTAAACAACTGATAGTATTTGTAAACGAGTTATTACTTTTGTATTATTTATATTGTATTATTTTGTCTATCAAGGCGATAGTTTAAAGTGAATTTTGTGATGTTCTTACCCAGCCACATGTTTTCCAGACTAATGACAAAGCCCGCTGTCAAGTAGAAGACAGTAAAGAGCGAGTTGCCCATGAAAGAAGACGTCTGCAATGTTGGCAGGGCTGCCGCCACAAACAGTGCCATGCAGCGACTGCAGTACACCATCAGCCACACCAACAGAAAGTTGAGAAGGAATCGATCGGGAGCACCATTGAGCCCAGCCAGCCAGTAGATGGGCACACCGTATACCAGTGTAAAAACACAGTGCTCTGGAAGCTCACCGAGGACCTGAAAGAGACAATGAGTTTTACTACCTAAGGTCAGCATAATAATAAAATAATAATCATTATTAACATCACTTAATCAATAATAAATAACGAATAATCATAATAATAAAATAATAATAATGATTAATAATTAATAACTAATAATAACTAATAATAATGATTATTATTATTAATAATAGCAATTAATAGATAATAAATAACAAATAATAATAATAATCATGATTATTATCAATTAATAATAGTAATTAAAACATTATAATAATAACGATTAAATAAATAATTCATATTGATTAATGACTACTAAATAACAAATAATAATAAATAACGATTCATATAAATAAATATATATAATAAACATAGTTCAGAGTTGTGACTCTCCAACAGTCCAACAGCCAAACGAATCAAACAAACAGTAGCTAATATTTAACTCATGACCACTACGAAAAAATCAACAATGACTCGACTTTGATATTCTCGTTCTGCTTTAAATCTGTCTATGGAGCACAGAGGGTCATCTACACCACTGCCATTCCTCTGCTAAAACTCTTACACAATGCCGTTCATGTACCTTGGCAAAAAAGTATGAGGTGACAGAGTACATTCCATCCTCCAGCTCATGATAAAGCATGGCTCTCTCTGAATGACCTGCGGAACACAACACATTACGCCACTTCTTTTAATTGACAATAAAAACATGAATAACCTTAACATTTGAACGATAGACTGTTGTTGTATATTTACATTTTGCTATGACGTCCAGCACCACAGCAAAGGGGGTCAGGGCCCCCATCATGTAGAGCAAAGCCACAGTATCTTGGACAGAAAGACCCTGTTCTTCAGCCCCATAGTACAGAAAACCGATGAGCAGTGACATCAGCAGGGCTTCAAAACCATGAACCATCAGTGTGACAAGATCCCGATAGTCATTAAACACCTGCCGTCTGAAAGAAGCATAAAACATCTGTCAGGAGACATGAAGCTGTGAATGAACCAGCTATGAATTATTAAATGCCATTTGATTCTTAATAAATTTGCCTCAAAGTGTTTCTTTGACTCAACTTACTTGATCAGGACTGTGAATTGGTGCAGTTTACCCGGCAGATGATTCTCCTGTTGGGACACGGTGATCACTGCTTCTGTCTTTGAGATGGGGGCGATGCTGAGGGGGTTGAAAATGTTTTATCAGCTCATATGTGAGCTCATAACAACTGCTTTTATGAAATAGCTTTAGTGTGAAAGCAACCATATTCATATATGTAAGTTAGGATTTACCTTGAAGGACTGTCCTGCTGTGAACCACAATCTTCTGATTTCCACATGAAATCCTCTGTGTTCTTCACCTTTTCTACGAACTGTGCTGCTAATGTCCTGGTTTTCTCCAAACATGCTGCTTCTATTTCAGGATTATGTCGATCGATGCTTATCAAGTCCACTGCAAAAGAAGTTGACAGTTCTGACCCAACAACCAAACCAAAAATGAACTAAAGGCAGCAGATCTTTCCCACCCACCATAGTAGTCAGAAGGATTGCACAACCGTGGACACGGGTATCCGAGAGCGGTAAAGTAGGGTACCATGTCTTTGGCCTGACCGCAGTACATGGCTGACCCAGATGACAAGAGAACCACCAAATCGAAAAGCTGGAAGATATCAGAACGGGGCTGATGGACGGAAAGCAAGACCAGACGGTTCCCTCGAGCCAGACGGGACAATGTAATGACCAGATTATGGGCCGTGAAGCTGTCTAGACCTGAGGTAGGCTCATCTAGGATGAGAATACCTAAGATGCATGCACAGTATTATTAAGAGAGGCATAAATAACAGTTAATAACAAGTTAATAGACGGTTTCATCTTCACAACATAAACAAACGTTACTGGCATGCGCAGTTTTGTGACCCCGACTGAACTTCCGGTGCACATTCACAAACAACAGAGTGCCTGTAGATTATTTCTGATAACAATCAAAAGAAACAGAGAAGAAGCGTTACTTGGCTAAACTTCTCTCCAATATTTAGACTCCGATACCAAGCTCAACCGCTAGATATCAGTGTAGCATTTGGTTTGTTTAAAAGCGACCGGACTACAGGAGCCATTCAGCGAATTTAATATTTAATAAAATGAACATACAACCAAATTCAACAAATCGTTTATTTAATACAATTATTATACAGTAAAATAATCATACAAATCAACATTAACATGAATAAAATACTTTTTATTTAATATATTATTAGACACTAGCCAAACACAAACCGGAAGTTAACTGGGGGTCAGGCGCGATGAAACGGTCTACAGACGGTTTCATGTGAAGCATGCGCTGGCCCGAAGTTAACTTCCGGTCTGTGTTTGGTAATAACATGGTAATTTTGTTATATTTAATTAATATTCATATTTTATTGTATAATAAGTGTATTCAATTAAATTCAATTAAATTCAAACTACCCACTGCTCATTGATTCTGTGCGGAGGTCTACCGGAAGATAAGTTTGGGCCACCTGACGTTTGTTTATGTTGTTGCCGCTGAAAGCGTGTACATAATACTTCAGTCTCACCGGGATTCCAGAGGAGTTGCACAGCAATGCTGACTCTTCTCCTCTCACCCCCAGACACACCCCTCACATATTCATTTCCCACCCGCGTGTGGGCACACTGCCTCAGACGCAGTTCCGCGATGACGTCATCAACCTGTCGAGGTCAAATACGCACCGGTTGATCACAGGTGACCTTTAACTGGGCGGAGTTTACAGTAGTACGCATAGCGCGATCTGAACGACTCACCCTTTTATCTCTCTGCTTCTGACTGAAGTGTGCTGGTAGCCGGAGTTTTGCCACAAACGCGAGCGTCTCTCTCACCGTGAGATGCGGTAATAAGCGGTCGTCCTGCCGCACGTGCGCGATGTTTTTCTTCACCAGGGACCGCGTGCAAGGTTTGCCATTGATCAGAATCTCTCCCGATTTCATAGAGCCGCCCTCGTCTCGACACGTTATGATGTCTAGTAACGAGGTCTTCCCACAACCTAAAACGACGAGTGCATGTCAATGTTTGTTCTTTTTTCCCCAAATGCTTTTGTGCAACACATTCTTATAAATAAAGTTTACTCAAAGATGTTGAACACCGTACCTGAGCTGCCAATGACAGCAAGCATTTTGCCGCTGTGTACACGTAAGTTTAAATCTTTAATGGCTGTCTGCTTGTTACTGGTCATCTCCCAGGGCATCTTAAGCTCGGACAGCCTCTCATACCAAGGTATCTGTGCTGCTGTGTCCACCTGTGGACACATAAAGATGAACATCACGTTATACAGTGGCGCTGATAGATATTTGGAGACGTTGTGGGCAAGTTTAATGTGGTAGTTCACCCAAAAATGAAAATGATGTCATCATTTACTCACACTCATATCATTTCATACCTGTATAAATTAGAGGACAGAGAGAGAGAGATAATTGGAAGAATGTTCTGTGACATCATTGACTACCATAGGAAAAATTAAAATGGTAGTCAAAGGTTTGTTTTCCCAAATCTTCTCATATTTGATAAAAATATGT
Organism: Triplophysa siluroides; assembly: GCA_006030095.1. Lineage (NCBI taxonomy): Eukaryota > Metazoa > Chordata > Actinopteri > Cypriniformes > Nemacheilidae > Triplophysa > Triplophysa siluroides. The sequence continues at coordinate 4,772,732 of VCII01000868.1, read as the reverse complement.
CATTTTGTGTTCAACAGAACAAAAAAAGATACAATATTATGTTCCTAGTATGGTAGTGGATGATGTCCCAGAACTGAAACCTTGCTACAAATATCGTTCTTTGTGTTTAGCAGAACAAAGAAATGTATAAAGGTTTGAAACAACCTGAGGGTGAGTAAATTATATCAGAACTTACATTTTCGGGTGAACTAGCCCTTTAAGGTAGGGAAACTTTGAAATGGTTTTCATTGCATTGATAAAATTCAAATGGCTGATGCTACAACTTTTCTATTTTGTCTGAGAGATTTTGCATTTACATAAAATCTATGGTGTGACTGCCGTTTATTAGATGTACTGGTCTTAGCTACAAATGTGGTTTATCACATTTAAAGGGACAGTTCACCCAAAGATGAACATTCATACATTATTTACTCATTCTCTTGTCATTCCAAACCTGTATGATTTTCTGAGTAAAAAAACCAACAAAACAAATTCAAATGTCTAACCTCATAGTTCAGATTGCGAACTTCAAGTTCGTTGCGACCTCCACTGTAAGTAAAATACAAACTGATGTCTTCTTCAGGCGATGAGAAAAGTCTGATGTCTCGATTCTGTGTGTGTTGGAAAATGTAAAAAGTAAGTGGCAGTTGCCATCGCAGATGCCCGTCACTTATAATACAGAAAAATATGAAATAGGGAACAATATGAAAATGTCTATTAAAAATTAAAAAAAATTATGTACACTATCAGATTTGATTTAGGGCTGCTGGATTATGACACAAATCTTAATGACGGTTATTTTGGCCAATATTGAGATCCTGATTATTTAACACGATTACTCATTAACTTTTAAGACAAGATAGAAGATAAAAAAAACTTGGCTTTAAACAGTGAATTCAATGTGGCACAATAATTGTTTTATCTCGATTTCTTTTTTTTTTTTATTGTTGAAGGCCAAAATTATCCGATTTCGATTAATTGCACAGCCCTAATTTGATTATGATTGCATTTTATTTATCAGATCTATCAAATGTCAGCAGAAATGTGAATTTAATGGTTCAGAGTTCAGTAATGTCCATTTATGTAATGAAGCCTTTTGAAAAGCATCTCCTGAAATGAACTCTAAAAATCAATAGCTCAGAAGTAATGCTATAAATGTATACATTAAAACGACTGTGCTTACACTCAATAATAAACTTTAGGTTACTACAAGGAAAGTTAACATTTCTTTGTACTACATGCTCCATGAACTCACCGTGCTCTGTTTGACGGTTGTGGAGCTGAAGACATCTCCCGATTGAAAAACGCTCTGCTCTGACATAGTGCTTGAAGATCTGTCCAGTGGAAGTGTCTGTGAAGGGGGTCTGTGCCCCTCTGAACCAGTTTCTTGTTTAGAGAAGTGCCCGCTCCTCTTGTTGTCCTGGAAAACTGAAATGAGACGGCAAAGAGATCCTACTCTATATAGCAAATGGAGCAAAGTTCTACTGATAAGAGTCTCTGTTTATGGTTCTCCCGCATCCACGAAATGTAAATTGTTCAGACAGCTGACAAGTGGACCCGACTGAGAAACTCTTATGAGAGTCTTTAAGCTTAAATGACAATGAGTAGATCTTATTCCATGCAGGAGAATAATGCATCTTTTAAGATGGTATCAGAGAGGGGGACAGTCATACCAAACCCAAACAACCTACCTTCATGCTGCCTGAGTGTCAAAAACGTTTCCTATACTGTAAGGTAAGAATGGAACGAAAATTTGGGCAATTGTGTTTATTTACAATCTCACAGTAATGGGTTGTAAAGCACATTTTAGTTGCCTGTTTGTTATTGAGTGACAGCTTTAAAATTATGTTAGCGATTTTGGATTCTTACCTTTTTCTTACCTTTTTATTTATACTGAAGGTATATTTTACACAGAATAATTATTATTGCTTACACTGCTGTAATACTGCTAGGCAAGATTCATTTATTTGAAAGATATAAAATAATCTTACAGACATGATCAGGTCATGAACAAAATATGTTGGATGAATACACTAAAAAAAAAAAACATTTTTAATTCAATTTTAAATCTGTTTCTGGCTATTTATACAATTAAATAGCCAAAATATTTTAAACTAACTTTGTGTTGAAGAAAAAATGGTAAAAGAATAGTCAAATAAAAAGAAAAGCAAAATAAGGATTTTAAGCGTACTTATTAGTAAATAACTTTTAAATATGAATGTGTCAAAATATATGTATTCGTTTATAATAATTATTTCATGTGAAAATTATGTTACAGTGAGCGTGTAGGACCTTGGTGGGATCTTCCATCTTTTACAAAAAAATGGACAAGACAAATATTGAACGAGGTGTCATTTCATGTGGACAGTGGCGAGATCATGGGAATTCTGGGAAACTCAGGTAAGACACCAATAACAGATAAAATGAGACTAATAAATATACCAAACGAATATGAAGTTTTATTCTATATAATTCCTAATACATCAGCTACTCTAATATTGAATCAGAATTGTAGGTAGATTAGTGTTTATACAGTATGTACTGGGTCTGCTTGTTAGGGTTTGAAAGTATAATGTGATATGACAAATATCGTCACAGAGTTTTACAATACTGTTCACTGTATCACATGATGTGTTATGGCATAATAAAGTAATCCTAAATAAGCCATCAATGACCTTTTAGATACAATTTCATAAAGTTACAAAGACAATGTTCATCAATGTAAATATCAAATCATACCATAAAGTTAATAAACACTATATTGACCTGCGTTTTAAGGTTCTGGTAAGACCACTCTGTTAGATGCTATAGCGGGACGGATTGGGAATACTGGTAACCTACTGGGAGAGGTGTTTATAAATGGAAGAAAGCTAAAAAGGGAACAATTTCAAGATTGCTTCTCTTATGTGCTCCAGGTGAGTTTCTTTTACAAGATGTTTTCAAATATAAGACAATGTTAAACAAAACAAAATGAAGATTAATATTTTTATGGCATTTTCAAAGCACTAAATGTCTTTGTGTTATGTAGTTATCTTTGGCGACCGTGCGTGTCACAGAACTTTGCTCAGTCATAGAAAGTATGCTGGTGAATGGGTTCGATAGGTAACTGGAGGTCAAGTCTTCCACAACCAGACTTTAAACAAACACAGTAAAGTGGATAGAAAAGTTAGTTTTTTAAGTCAACTCGGAAATTAGCAGCCAGCCACCATACATGACTTCATTATAATATTGTGAGCCATTCATGCGTATCTTCTGCTAAATTAAATAAGCGTAGAGAGACGGCAGGTCATTTTTACAGATTTATATTTATAATCTAATCGAGTAATTAAATACTTTCCTAAGCCAAAGGTGCACATATTGCTTCATAGGTCTTAATTCCCTTTCCATCAGAAGTTCTAAACCAAACATGTTAACTTTCCTTGAACTTGAACCCCCAGTAGGAGTTATTCACTTGTGTATAATATTATCTAAAATAAATCATATTTGTGGAAAATATATAGCGTTATTTTGAATGGTTACACAGAAATGCGTTCCGCTTGTTTCTCAGAGTGACAATCTGTTGAGTTATCTGACAGTGGAGGAGACTCTGACATACACAGCCCAGCTGGCTTTGAGACAGGACTCTGCTGAGGCTATACGCAAAAAGGTGAGTTTCGCTCACCTGCGGTCCTCTCATATTTGAAAGATGAATACACGGCGTCATAAACAATAAACAGGAAGTTATAATATGGACATTGTCATATCTATTCATTATGAAAAATCGAAACTTTCTGTAGGTAACCGCGGTCATGGCAGAGTTGAGTTTAGGACATGTGGCTCACAGCGTGATTGGGGGCCGTGTTTTCCCGGGCATCTCTGGAGGAGAGAGAAGAAGGGTCTCCATCGCCAGCCAGCTGCTTCAGGACCCAAGTTAGTGCATGCGCTCTGCAGAGGAACATTTTAGAGGTTGATCCTACAATCATTGGAGAGCTAATCAAGTTAAATTATTTCATTTATATTTTATTTTCTAATTTTAGTCAATAGTAACACATAATGTAACAATATCATATTTGTCTCGTCTTAGTGTACAAACACGCTATAGTCTCAGATGATGTAACCCTACAGTAGGTTATTTAAATGCAGAGTATAGCGACCCAAGGTCCCTCGAAGGATTACTAAGGATTGGACAAATGGAAAGAGAGTGAAGCAGAATTAGCAGGCCTATCACATTTTTAATATTAAGCCGAGGTCTTTGAGGGTCCCTCTAGAGCGTTTATCTGGCTTTTTGGACCTCGGGGGTCTTCTGGGACGGTGGACTAAGGATTAGTCAAGACCACTCCAAACTGAACATAAACTGGCAATTATGAGCGGCATTCATCTGCTGCCTTCTCCAATCATGCAGTAAATGAATTCATCAGCCAATTAATTTGCCTCTATCTTTAAACAAAGAAAAATATATTCGTTGTTTAAATGACTTGAATTAAAAACTTGTGTCTCAAAGGACATTAAGTGGACTTTTAGAAAGTTTGAGCCAGTTGTTGTATTTTTTTTTCCTGCTTTGTAATCGCAGAAGTGATCCTCTTGGATGAGCCGACCACAGGACTGGACAGCATGACGGCCAATCAGATTGTGGTGTTGCTTTCTGAACTGGCCAAAAGGGATCGAATAGTCATAGTCACCATACATCAACCCCGCTCAGAACTTTTCAGAGTGAGTAGACTGAGAAGAGATCTCTAATATGTCCTCTTCTTCTAACAACCTATAGCAAGCCAATTGACTGACATATGTTCAAACATCTACAGATCTTCAGCAGGATAGCCATCATGAGTCGAGGAGAACTGGTGTTCTGTGGACAGCCTGGAGAGATGGTCGATTTCTTTAGCAGCTGTGGATATGAGTGTCCTGAGTACTGCAACCCCTTCGATATATACGGTAGGGCTTGTGCAGAATGTCGTGCTATAAATCATTTACCTTTAATGCTTCAAATAGTAAAAGCTGGGGTGGGAGGGGTTGCGTGGGACAACCTGTTCAACTTCATCTATTTTGATTGACAGTGGATCTGACCTCCGTGGACACTCGCTGCAGTGAGCGAGAAGCCGCCACCTACAGTCGGATGCACGAAACTACATCAGCCTACTGCAGCTCAGACATCTATGAAAACATGCTGGAGAGGATCGAACAGAGCTGCCAGAGACCAGACAAACCCATGATCCCATTTAAAAGCAAGGAGTCGCCCAACTGCATGTCCAAACTGAACGTTCTGCTCAGGTACCGTAGCCATACCACTGACAAAAACTGCTTAAAGGGACAGTACACCAAAACCAAGACTTAATTCAGTTTCATTTCATTTCCACTAAACTATAGGGTACTAATCGTATATTTTTTGTTCATTCGTGTATGCAGGAGGACTGTGCGCAATGTGTCTCGTGACAAAATGGGGATTCTCATGCGGCTCTCTCAGAATCTCATCTACGGCCTCTTTATTGCTTTTTTTGTTATGAAACTGGATAACAATGTATCTAAAGGTGCCGTGCAGGACCGAATCGGCATCATCTACCAAGCCATGGGTGCATCACCCTACACCGGCATGCTGAATGCTGTGGCCCTGTGTGAGTATTGCATCTGATCCTCAAAACGTTCCTTTTTTGGAGACTTAAAGGTCCAGTATGTGAAATTTAGCAGCATCTGGTGGTGAGAACATGCAACCATGGGCTTACTCCACCCCTCCCTTTCGAAGCACTGCGGTGGCTGACACAGAACTTTGTGTCACGCTTTTGCATCTTTGCCGAAGGAGATAACATATTTATGAAACGCATTCTGTAGAGCAGTTTGTCCGTTTAGGGCTACTATAGAAACAACATGATGAATTCAATGCAAAGGGACCCGCGGTGCCAGTAGATAGAAATAGCTCATTCTAAGGTCATAAAAACATAACGCTTTATTCTGTAAGGTCTTTATACACCTCTGAACACATAGCTATGTATAATACATTGCATATCTGTAATAAATCCTCCCAAAAATTACACACAGCACCTTTAAAAAACCATTTGAAAACATGTGTAAAATACTTGTTAAAATGCAGCGCCGCAGGTAAATTCCCAAATCCCAAATTACAGAGCAGAGATGATAGGTAAGGTGAAGCAACAGTTAGATTCTGCCGATCCTTCGGGGAAACATAATTCCTGTCTTTTTCTCTATTATTTACATATCAGTTCATGGCTGATAAGAGCTCACATCTCATAGTAGGTCACCAGATAAGAGAGAGAAAGGTGCAGAATGTTCTCTAGACTGTTCATGAACATTGCTTGGCCTTGAATATGGATCTATTTGAGATGGCACATAATTGGTGCTACAAAACATGTACGCTACTGTATTTTCACATTTTGTTTCAGCCATTTAAATAGAAAGTGTTGGAAAAGTGTGTGAAAAGTGTAAATGCTGCCTATCGCTTTCTCTATGATTAAAAATGCTAATTCTCTCTTCGACAGTTCCTGCTTTAAGGGCCATTTCTGATCAGGAGAGTAAAGATGGCTTGTACCAGAAGTGGCAAATGTTTCTGGCCTATATTATTCATATTCTTCCCTTCAGTATCATCAGTGTCTTCGTCTTCACTTCATTCTTGTACTGGTAAGTACAGTATGAGGGTGTGTACATGGAGTGTGTAAGTGTTACTTGAGTTCACTGAATTTATGTCAGGTGAGCTCAAATCTGAGTTTATGAGGCCTGGAAATCTTTGTAATCTCTCACTTTTGATGCTGTTTCTCCGTGTGTGGTTTTGTAGGACTGTTGGCATGAACCCGGATCCCTTTAGATTCCTATGTTTTTCAGCAGTGGTCCTGGTGCCTCATATTGTAGGAGAACTCCTAACTCTGGTCTTGTTGGGTGTTGTTCAAGACCCCAACATGGTCAATAGTGGGGTAGCACTACTCAATATAGCGGGTATCATGGTGGGCTCTGGATTCCTAAGGTAATGTTTGTATTGAAATTAGGAATATAAGAAAATAAAAGAGGGGAAAACATTCAAATCTGTTTGAATTCCATAGGGGTTTTAAACAAATGCCTGTGGTGTTCCAATGGCTGAGTTATCTGACCTTCCAGAAGTACGGCTGTGAGATTCTCATCGTCACTGAGTTCTATGGCCTGAACTTCACCTGTAGTAAGACACATTCAAAATTGTATTTAATTCATTCTTCACAAATCTTGTTGTGTATAAGCTGTGTATATCTTGACATCTTCATTGATCTCACTCAGCACCTGTAGCTGGTTTTCCAGGATCATGTTTAATAGACAACGGCAATAAGATCATAGATGAGGGCTATCCCGGAGCCCTCTCACGCTACACACAGGACTTCCTTCTGCTTTATGCTTTCCTGCCTGCACTTATCATATTGGGCATCATCAGCTTTAAGATACGAGACCACATCATCAGACGTTAACCTTTTGAGTGTGCGTGCACAACAATAAAGTCATAGTTTATGTTCTTTATTTTATACGTAGGCTCTCTGGGTTCTATATTGTACATCATATTTCACTTGAGAAACATGAAATCTGAATACATTCATTCAAATGTATATATGTCATCCAAAATATTATATATAATGACTCGTTTCTAATGTGACTGTAAATACTTTATTGTAATAATAAAAACATAATAAATGTTTAAAAATAGCCATTTCAACTGTATTGTTTTTATCAGAAAAGGTACATGAGTGTGTTCTTATTCTATTATGTCAATGGATGTTGGTTGTGAGCCGGGATGTTAACAAATGGATTGAGGGGCCAACAAAAAAAAAATCTGCCATTGAACACAGTTCTGATATTTGTTGTCTATGGTGGTCACATGGTATTTTATCATCGTTTCATGTGAGGCAAACTAAGGTTAGCAGCACCATAGCATATGGGGCTATAAGCAAGCTGTGATTTACATTCAGCAAAAACAAACATAGTTTTATAGTATAAAAAGTTATTATATTTATAATTCTGTAACGTACATTTAAAAAAAGGCTTGGTTATACCCCCAAATATAAACAGTATTTAAATCTTACGTTATGTAGATGTGCTGACGAAACTCAATTTCCCATAATGCGCTTGATGACTACGTCATCAAACAGCGACGTTACCCCTCGCAACAGTAGTCAAGCGTCTGCTTCAATCTGCAAACCACTGAAGCATCAATTTTAATCTAAATTGTCTCACGAAAACAGTCATCCCGTATATTCATATACATTGTGTGGTAATGCCTAAAATAAGGTAAGTTATTGAACGACTTATTATCGATAGTATTATTTTCCTCCCCGTTCAATTTGAGTTAGCGTAAAAGCTATTCGGTCATCGGAATTACATGCATGCGAATCATTGGATGGACATTACTGTTATTAATAGATTATATTAATGTCTCAAAGCGTGAACACATTATGGGATGTGGCTGCAGCGGAGGTTCGCAACAGGGAGAACAGGGATGATGAAGAGGACACTGAAGAAGATGCGCACATCCCCACCGAGAGGACAGTTTTCTTTATGGGCAGTAAAGCAGGGGTGAACATGCCTGAAATACAAAACTCACTGTTTTTAAACTATATGTGTTAATGCTAATCTATTGTTGTTATCCACAAACACAAATATTTGACAATGCACCATTTGTTCCAGGGTAAAACAACAATATTGCTGAGAATTCTGGACAGGTAAGTTTGATATGCATTAATCTCGTTTTTTATTCAATTTCAGTCATTTCATGTTTGTTTCTATTCAAACCAGAGATGAAGCACCTAAGCCCACTCTTGCATTGGAGTACACTTATGGCAGACGAGCAAGAGGTCATAATACGGTACAATGTTAACATTTTCATTTAGTGTACATGAATGTGTTTGTGTTTATCCTATCTCGAATGTGTTTATGTTTCTATTCTTCTCTGTAGCCGAAAGACGTAGCTCATCTATGGGAATTAGGAGGAGGCATGTCTTTATCAGACCTAGTTCAGATTCCCATAACAGCTGACAATATCAGGTCTGACTTACGGCACAAACACTGTATTTTTTATGTATTGTTATTAATATGCATGAGAGAAAAAGCATAAGGAATAACGTTTGAAATGCAAACATAACTAACTTGTTTGATTTTGCAGTACGTTGTCTGTGGTGCTCGTTTTGGATCTGTCTAAACCCAATGCCTTGTGGGAGACTATGGAGAGACTGCTTGATTCTGCTCGAAGCCATGTGGAAAAAGTGTGTTCCTCAGCTCAGAAGGCAGGAGAATCCAGGTCTGGCAAACAACAAAGCCTGAACGGAGTTCCGCGAGTCCTCCACAAAGACTATCCGGTGAGATATGCGAACAAAAATCGCATTTTTGTAAATAAAATGTGTACTGCATTTGTTCAGTGCCATCTCTAACATTGAACGTTCTCTCTTTATCAGGACAGGGAGCTCATCAGCCCCTTTACAGTCCCTCTACTCATAATCGGTAGCAAGTTTGACATCTTTCAGGTAAAAACTGCATAGTATTATTGACATTATGTGGGAAATGCATCTTAAACCTTCAATCCTTCTATTCACACTGAATTTGTCCCTTTGATCAAGGACTTTGATTCAGAGAAGAGAAAGGTGATCTGTAAGACTCTACGGTTTGTTGCCCACTTTTACGGAGCGTCGCTGATTGTGAGAAAATCTTACTAAATATATATTTTTATTAAAATTTCATGTTATTTCATTTAAGATCCTGACTGCATACTTTTGTTGCATCCCAGCTTTTCTAAATAAACCTGTGTTTATAGTGATGTTATGTTTTAATGTTCATAGTTCACCAACAGCAAATCAGAAGCGACAATGTCTAAAGCCAGGAGTCTAGTAAATCAGCTGGCGTTTGGGACTGATAGACCGTATGAACTTTTCGTTTCTTCTTGTGAACTTAAGATCTTCTGTTCTTCTGTGATACATATATCAGATTAGTGTATTATTTCTCTTATATTTTTTAGAAAGTCAGTATCTACAGATCCCAGCAAACCCTTGGTTATTCCAGCTGGCTTAGACTCCCTCAGTCAGATTGGTAAAATGCCCATCTATTTATAGCTATAAATAGCATTATAAATAATGCTGAAGTTCCTATGTAGCCCATACATTATGATATAAAAACTAAATAGTGACAGCATCTAAATATGAACTATCACCTTTGTTTGTATTTGATGAATTGTTGTATTTTGATGAATTTATCCTTCTAGGTCCCCCTGTAACATCTGATGTTGATATTGGAGCCCTCCATGCCAAAAACCCCTTAGATCTTTGGAAAAAGGTCTTTGAAAGGGTTTTCCCTTCAGAGGTACTATTTTGCTATTGATCAAAACCACCACACACAAAATGTTCACAACAGATAAAACTCTTTCTGTAAATATCTATTTCAGAACACCAAGGAACGTACAGAGCTGAAAGATCCTGCCAAAGACCCCCAGTATAGCGAGCCCCTTATAGATGGAATTAGAGCACAGAAAGATCAGGTACAAACTTTATTTCACATTAGGATCACCACAGTTGCCAAATGGTTAATGATCTAAAACACGCCACAGTCTTGTCCTCTGTTAACCCCTAGTCATGACTTTACATTACCCTGCAGTAAAAGCTGCCTTTACGGAGCTGTGCTCAGGTTGACTGATGCTCCAAACTGATACTCGCTCTGCTGTTGTTTAAAATACATGAACGAAAGTTACCCAACACTAAACACACTCTGCCCTTCAGTAGCCTTAAGTCTACTGTACTTTACACTGTACTGTTTTATTCTGTCATCGAGTCATCAGTACAGTACACCCAGAGAAAATCTCCAGACATTCACCATTTCTATTTATAAAACGTTTAAAACTAATTACATTTAATGTATGCAGTTTCTTTAGAAAGCAAGGCCATTCTGTCTGATGAGGTCCACATCACAGTAGTAACTAACTATACACATATATTTTAGTTAAAAACATATAATTTAGCTCATTCCTTTGGATGAAAGTATACTGTATATGTAATGAATTAGGGATGATGCATTTTCTGTCTCTTTACTTAGGAACTGGAGCAGTACAAACGACAGCAGGCAAAGTCCTGGAAAAGTTTGACGCTGGACCCGTAGATGTGCTCCAAACGCTGAGCTCAGCATTAAAGTAATACATTGTATCCCATGGACTTTGAAGTAATGTTTTACAGCAGCAATTTTTTTTCACCTGCTAAGTGTATAAATATGAAAAATGGTAAGCCATGTTTATATTAGTCTTATTTCTTGGGCGATAGTTTGTTGTTATATAGTATAATTTGAAGTACGCATTTTTAAAATAAAATGTTAAATGCATTCATTTTGTTACCTTTATACTTTCAAAGCTTCCCTTAATAATATCACATTTTTCAAACCAGAAACAATAAAGCTCTTGTCCAAATTAAACAAAAAACTTTTATTGAATATATTGTTCCCCCCTTTATGTATTGAGAGTATGCAAAAATTCTTTAAAAAAATAAACAAAAGAGTGCCATTACAATAAAATGTATTAAAATAAACAAAAATAAATAAACCGTACATTTATTAAAAACAATAAAAAACACTGATATGATACAGAATGTGTAAACCGCACAGGGAAAATGATGTACCAAGCACTTTATCTGCTGTCCTCACTATCATGAAGTGGCTGTCATATGCAGGTTATGTTTGTATGCTAGATGTTTGTATGTAAGTTCCACTATTAAGAACCTTTAAGTGGGTATATTGCAATGTAGTGGTGTCATAACCTTTTTTCGCTGTGAATTTATTCCATTTCACATTACGCTTTTGATGTGCAAAATGAAACTTTAGGACAATAAAATCAAATATTTTCCACAAAAGACTAAACTCAGAATACTGGGCACTTAGTGGCATTATACAAAACATAGAAAAGCCCACTGCATGTATTCTGTCTGGTACCTAACTACTATTATCTACTTACAGTTGCATTATAAGAAAAGAAAAACTCTCCTACAGGTCATCATAAGGAAAGGTGAGTGGTTCAGGTTTATTTTTCTACCCACCCTAAAAATACAGACAAGCAGCAGAAGAAAAGAAATTCTGTAGTTAACGCACACAGAGATGAAACACGTTTTTATGAACAGAAGGCTGGAAGGTGTCAGAGCGCCATGAGGTCACAGACAATGTTATGTGTGGAAAAAAAACGGTCAGTACACACATCGCTTACAGACGTAAGGCTGATTCAGCTTTTAAAGAGACAGTTCACCCAAAAATAAAAATTCTGTCATCATCTATTTTCATTTTCAGATGTACTATCCCTTTAAGAGTGCTGATCAAGAGATGAATGATCAAGATTTTACCAGGATTTCTAATGGATTAGTGCATGCCATGCATTTGTCTGCGAGTTACGTCGCAGTTGCATCCAATATTTTTTTAGAAACTTTGCTAGATCTCAAAAAACAACATTCACCAAATTGTAAATATCTTGAAAAATGTACTGCCTAAAAAGTTTGAAATACAGTCATCCAAACAGACTGAAATTGTTCTGTGGGTGCGTTGCATTCTGTTAAGTTTGGTAAACGGGATTGTTGAAAGGTAAAGCTCAGAGGAGAGCAGACAGGCACTGGAGTTGTGTGCATCCGGTCACGAGAGATCAGTCTGGCAGTTTATTTGGCCTACAGATGGACGGCCACTTGCCTGCTGTCACATGCAGCTGTGTGTGTTTTGGTGTGGTTCTGCTTAGTTACGCCAAGTAGTCAGATCCTAAAGGCTACACTACAGGGTGGAAACAACAAACATTCCCCATACACAATCCTCCAAGGGCACATAAAGGGGAATACACTATACAATACATACACACATAGAAGATCCATTCAGGAACGAGTTTTGTTAGTCCAGTTTGCTTTAAGGTGAAATGTTTTCCAATGCTCAGATCATTTGCTAGCGATGGCACTTTCCTCTCCAGTGGGGTGTGAGCGGTTAAAGTTGAGTCCCACACTGGGTAACTCTTGGCTGGTGCTGGTTAGGTTCATTGTTGGCTGGGTGGATCCATTAGTGGGCAGAGGACCCCATCCGCTCTGAGAGCCGGGGCTGCTTCTGGGTTTGGGAGTGGTAGGACTGGTCAAGCCGAGGCTGGTCAGAGCATCAAGGGTTCCATCAGGGTCCACCATGACATTTATAACTGCAGGGATGAACAAATATATCAGAAATGTGAATGTGTGTCTAGTGGGAGAAAGAATTTATCATCAACGCCATACATAGTGGAAGTGACTGGTAATCATGGACCAATCAGCTGATAGTATTAAAATGGGAATATTATATAAGCGTAAAACAGCCTTGTGGTAAGATTTACCTTGAAGCTGCTTCTCCACTCTCTTGAGCTCTGTTAGTATAGATGAAATTTCCTGAATGGGAAAAAATAAAAATGTCATTATGAAACAGATGGAGGTCTTATTAAAATAAGACACTATGAAGTACAAAAATGAGACACTCAGCGATAATAAATCTCACCTTGTTCGTAGTTTTGGGAAGTGGAACTTCATTTTCTAAACACAGTTTACGCTCGATATCATCCCAGTTTCTGTCCTTGTCTTTGAACAAAATCCTTAAAATTGACAAAAAACAAAACAATACAAAATAAGAAAGAGCAATCTCTGGTCTCTAAGCTTCTGTTTATATCTATAAATGTCTAAAATGAGTTTTAAAGACAAAATATAATTCTGTAAATAAACTTTGTTCATTATAAACTACTAAAAATGAAACCTCAAGAAGCTTTGCAAGAAATTACAAAGGTTAAAGATTTAGGTACATTAAAGATGGTAAATTTTAACAAGTTTTATTTTCTTTGTTAGATTTTTTAGTCAAAACATAACCTCATAGTTCTCTACAGTTTGGATCCAAAATGAGAAAAAAATGAATAAGGGAGTAAGTGTTCAATAATGTTTGACCGGTATTGTACATCTGCAGTATTTTACTGGTATTTGAAGTGTAATTCTCTTTAATGTAAGTAGATTTCAGACACATTCCTGACCTGATTTTGCCAGCAGTTTTATCTGTGGACTGTCGGATTTTTGAAGACAGCTGGGAAACCGATGTCAGCAATAAACTGTCTAGAACCGCCTGCAAAAAAAAAGGCAGTAAAACTGGTTAAATGATATCATGGCTGTTTTTATATTAACACTCATTATATTATATTATAATTTATATTAAATTGATAGCAAGACCAACATGAATGATCTGATGTATATTTGTATGTAGTTAAAAGGCTCATACCGGTCTCACCTCATCCCGATTCCATGTACGTCTGCGCAGGGCTGTCTGAGGGTCCAGGCTATCCGGAGCCCGGGGCCGAAGCTCCACTGGCCTGCCGTTGATCTCTGAGGCTTTAGTCTGTACCACAGGAGGAATCTTCCTGAAGTTCAGGCTTTCATCAAAAACTCTCTCTACCAGCTGTGATGATGGAGAAATAACAACAAACACATAAAGGTGAAACAATCACCGTCTAGTTCACATCCATTCAACAGATGGTAAAAAAAAGAAGCTTACCTCTTCTCTAGTGTCGATGGCGGAGCCTGGAGTGGTGGCGGCTGTGCTGACCGTGGTGCTGGGGGCGGTGCCAGAGGAGCTGACCGAGTCGATTTCACCTGCTACGTCATGGATCTCCCGTGCCAGGATGGCAAGATCCTTGGCAAGGTCCTGACTGATCCTACGCACACAGGGAAATAACCTGTTAACCTTCAGATGGGTGTGGAGAAACTAGGGGTTCACAGATAAACAGACAATCATGCAAACAAAAGTCACATTAGGTGTCCTATAGGCTTCAAGCACATGCACGCATACAAGTACATGCATCATTTATGAATATACGATTAAACATGCCGAAGACATCAAGAATTATTCTTTAAAGTCTGAGTTCATGCATTATAATGTTGCGTTATATATTCACCCTCAAATCCTTTGAAAACACTTTTTAATTCAGAACAAATTTGTGTAGTTTTTGAAAAGTTGTGTATTGGGTTTTGGTTCCAAGATTAAAAAAGTGATAAGGGCTTTGAATGACACGAGGGGTGATATTTTCATTTTTGCCCGAACTATTCCTTTAAAGTCCCAGTGAAATGAAAAAATACAATGCCTACTATTGTAAATAGTTTATCAATGTGGGTCATTCTCTTTTTTAAATTCTTGTGCCCTTATAATCTTTAGTTAAAATCTGAAAATGCACTTCCTTAAATGACCTGTGTTAGACGGCTTGGGCGGAGCATTCCTTAACTCCTCCCCTTCAACTGTCAGTCTCTGCCAGTTCCATTTCAAAAGGCAACGGCTGTTTTTATACATCCAATCAAATCGCAGATGAAGACGACAGCCACGCCCACTATTTTTCCTCATTTTTTCCGTTTCACCGGAAATATGGAAGTAAAAACAATCGCAGCTTCCAGTTCACGGGGACTTCAAATGTTAATTTGGACATTCTGAATTCAGTGTGCACCAGAATAACCACAAGGTGGCAGTATTGCAATACAAACAGGTTACACATTGGCCTGAGAGCAGTAATACGTGTTGATCAAAATACAGTAGCTTGACAGCGGCTAGTGTCCAGTTTTGTATTTGTTGTGTGTGATTGTGTTTATGTGTGTGAATAGGACAGGAGTTGATAGGTACCTGGCAATCTCCTCGCTATGGGCTGTCCAGTCCCGTATGTAATCCTCCTGTTCTCTCATTCTGTTCTTGAGCAGGAGACCACCAGGGCTGGTCGTGAGAGGAGCGGAGACACCCAGCCGGCTGGTGCGCAGGGTCGTGCCCGGCCGCAGGCGGGTGTGTTTGGGAGAGTTGCGGTTGGAGCCAAACTCATCCTCAGAGGTGGAGGCATATTCAGGAGGCACACGTCTCCACCTGTTATTGGCTTAAAGGCAAGAGATTTTATGAAATACATGTGATTTACAAAAACACAGATGAATACAGTCGAGGGGTAGTGGTTAAAGCTATCTTCTTGAGTAATTTTTGAGTAGCAATTCATTACAGAAAGTGACACAGGTCTTTGTTAATGGAGAGCTCTGAACATCTCGCATTAGTATTATATGATGTTACAAACACACAAATTCTTCTTCTCCATTGGCTCAAGGTTTATGAACGTAAATAAAATGGTAACACTATAATCAGTTGAACAGGTTAACACATTGCAATGAAATAGTTAACACAAACTTACAATGAGCACATTTTTACAGCCTTTATTAGTTAGTTGGTTATTATTCATTTTTACTTATTCTTATAAATTGTTCAAATCGGGAACTCATTTGGCATAAACCTTGGGTATGGAGTGAAGATTGTGTATTTAGTATAAATTACGTACGAAGTGCATTCATGATATTTGATAGCAAACCACCCAAAGGAAAAACACCCACAAGTTATAGCCTATATTGCATCAAACTCGCAAACAAGATATGCTGCTTTAGCGAGTGATGAAAAGGTCTCATTTGGTATGGTGGTGTATTGGTTTAAGATCTTAGTTGGGAATTTAGGGTGATCCATTAATGATAAACTATACCCCGTCAGTACTGTTTCCTTACAAGTGTGAAGCTCCAGATTGCCCCATTATGTCTTTAAAAACACAAAAGTTTTCAAGACCATTAGCTGAAAACAAATAATGTTGTTTCTAACCTTGTGCCACCAGGGGGAATAAGTTCAAAATTCATGGACATTCTATTCTTATTGCTCAGTGCTTGCATCAGCATTTCCACACTAGCAATTTCCCCTATTCACCATTGACAAATTGCAAGGAATTTACATAAAAATAAATTAAAAATGAATGTATTTCAAAGCACCAATTCTGCATTCATATTTTACTCTTGAGCAGTTAGACCAAATGATCTGTGTTATGGATTTGGACATCATGTTTAAAACTTTGCATAGATTTGATCCTTATAGCACGTGTATGCACAGTCAAGAGTGTCTGTAGGGTGTACACACATATTTACACTAAATTTATTTATAACTCCCAAAATGTGTGTGAGACCCTCACTCGATGGTTATTTAATAGGATAGTACGGGTGCGTGAACCCCTGGTGGTTCACAATGGAATTGCAGGGGGTTCGTGAGGTGCATGTCTACCGGTGCACCACACACAAGTTGTTTCTATTACTTTTTGAAAATATGCAAATTGCAGAAAATGTTTAGAAGGAACAATAATTATGTAAAATTCTACTGATAAAAACCTCAAAACAAATGTAAAAAATAAATGTTTTTGAAGTTCAACATGAAAACGTGCTATTAAAATGTTGAAATATTGAATTCCTCAGGGGGAGTACTTCAAGAAAATGATTTAGGTCGAATGGGTTTGGCTGACAAAATAGATTGAAAACCGCTATGCGAATGCACTGAGCTCCTTTTCATCACTGCTTATAAAAACGTACATAAATGAATGAGTCCAAACATTTAAAAGCATGCGAGAAGCTGTCCGAGTTTGCCATTCTACTCTGTATTATATCTTCTATATGAAATGAAAGAACCTGACACAAACACACACACACATACTGCCCAAAGACGGTACAGTACCGTCCTCCTCCGTGAGAATACTTTCAGGATCAAACTGGGTTTCTGTGTAAAACAGATCTTTATAAATATATAACAAGCATGCTGAGACAGACAATAACAGTCAAACGTGACAAATGACACCAATTCAATCCACAGGAAACATCACGACATGATGGATCACTAAATTCTGATGAATGATGTTGAATACAAAATGTTTTTTTTAAGATACTGTAACTCAAAGAAATTAAGCAACAATGCAGTTTTCTGGAACTTTTATGAGGCTGTTAGTTTAGTGACTAAAGCCCTATTTTTACTATAAAGGGATAGTTCACCCAAAAAATTAAAATTCTGTCATCATTTACTCACCCACTTGTCATTTCAAACCTGTATGACTTTCTTTCTTTCTTCTGCAGAACACAAAAGAAGATATTTTGAAGAAAGTTGGCAACCAAACAGCTGCGGCACCCATTCACTTATATTGCATGGAGATAAAACCAATGCAAGTGAATTGGTGCCGGTTAACAACATTCTTCAAAATATCTTCTTTTGTGTTCTGCGGAAGGAAGAAAGCAAGTCATACCGGATTGAAATGACAAGAGGGTGAGTAAATGATGACAGATTTTTCATTTTTGGGTGAACTATCACCCTAACTGTAAAATTCTCATAAACATTCAGAATGCAAATCATTCTTTTATGGTTCTTACCAGTAGGGGTGCTGTTTCCAGGTGCTGTCTTAGCCTTGGGGTCCATTAGCTTGGAGACACTATTGGCCCGCATGCGTGCAGTAAGCTTGCTGTCAGTGACTTGCTGATTTGGGCTCCTGAGTCCCAGACGAAGGGCTGTCTCTGCTGACAAACGTGCCGCAGTGGGCCGACTGACTATCGCCTCCGAATCGCTGCGTGCTGAAAACGAACCGAGTCTGGTGCGGCGAGGTTGTGCTAGCAGGTCAATGCGTGACTGCGCCTTTCTCCCCGATGGCGGTTTGGAGGTGGAACTAGTGGTGGACACCTCAGATGCCACTGAAACCCTATCTGCATCCGCTAGGTCGGTGTCCGAAGTGTCCCCGAGCCGAGCCCTGCGCAACAGGGACGCCCTGGTAGGACGGGGTTGAGGCAGACCTGCTTGTTTTGTGAGGGCCGATGTGGTAGTTTGCGGTGTCTTGCTTGGCTTAACGGACTTTGTGGTTTTGCTAGTGTCAAGCTTGGACTGGAAGAGGTCATCGGTGGAGGTGAATTGACCTTTGGCGTACGAGCGGCCGGAATACATCTCCTGGTCCGAGGACATGATATCCGAGACGGCTATTGAAGACGTCTGGTCATCATCAGTGAGATCTTGTGATGGTTGTCGGCCACGAGACCCTGTTTGTACTGATCGGCGAGCGTCTGGGGTCTTGGTTTTGGTCTTCCTCTCCAAGCGTTCTCTCGCATTGGTCGTGATTTTCCCTGTGGTGCTCGCGTTGCTTTTTTCTCTGTAAAGGGTGCTGAGAGATTTCCTCTTCTGGACAGCCTTCCGATCACCATCAGCTGCCGTCTGGCTGACTGTGCTCGCCGTGTCTATATCAGACTCCGGAGACATCGGGCATAGTGGAGGACCGCTGGTTGTTGCTGTTGGGTCCAACTTCTTCTCGTCGCGGAGTTTGGCCTCCAGAAAAGCCATGACAGCTTCAGTGTCTTTGAGAAGAGTTGCCGTGTCCATGCTGCCCACCGAGTCACTTCGCTCCCGCCCACCGTTCTGGCGGTTGATGCGAGGAATCAGTTCTATTGGTACGTTTCCACTGGGCTTCTCGATGGTAAAGCTGCCCTGTCTCACCAGCGGCCTCCCAGACCTCTCTCCATCACTTCCTTTACTCTTATCCTCAGAACGTCTCCTACGGCTCTCCTCGGACCTCCTCTCCCCACTTCCCGGGGGTCGAGCGGAAGGCTTTGAGGATGCCTGTTGCTTCCCATCCTGCTGGAAGGTCTTGACCTGGCTCCTCTTTCCAGACTCCAAAGTGTTGTCCGAAGCACCGAGGGACTCGCCGTCACCTTTGTGGTCACTGTGGCTTTCTTTTTCCTGGGGTTCTGTGTCCTGCTTCTCACCGATCTCAGAGCGCTTGATCTTCTCGTCTTTAGGAAGCTGAGGTAGAGTCCTTCTCTTACGATCAGCTTGACTGGAGGTGGTTGAGCCAGTACTCTTGATGGAGACCACTGACTCAAGAGCATCAGCATCTGAAGTAGAAAAAAAAATCAACAAGGATAGTTACACAGAGCATTTTCTCCAAATGTTTACGTTTTTCCTTCTAGATACGAAGGAATATGTGTACAGTACAACTACACTATTAGGGCACACTATACTGTTGTATTTTAGGGAAATGAAAGCAGTTACCTCGCTCTTGGTGGACAAAAGCTGGTGGATCTGCTCCAGAGCCCTCTGGGTCTGTTCTTGTTTGATTAGCAGCTAAACTGGCCCACTGTGAGACCCAGCGAGGGCTGCCCACTGCAACAGATTCCTCCAGTCTCTATAAAATGAAACCAAGATGTTACTTCACTCAGTAGTAATCACTTGATACATTACTATAATCTACTTTACCAAAATCCTGCACAAGAGCTGATTGTCCTTGTCTGTCCTTGTCACAGACAAAACAATCAGAGAACATTATCATTCAAACTGAATTACAAATCCTTTTAGTCAGTTTATTCATGGTAAATCTTAATGTCGAACTCCAAATTCAAGATCCCGAACAATAACCACATTACAGTCACATTTCTGTGTGAACATTGCCGTAAGGCATAAAGTGCTACTTGTAATTTCGGAACTGGGTCAGTTAGTAAATGTCCAGATCTCTTTCTAACAGGAAGTGGTCAGTAGGAGATGTTACTGACACAAATGAAGCACTGTCTCTATTCCTGAAAGTCATTGCCTGCAACATCATTTAAATAATTTACCTGATAATGTATACTCCAAAACCAATAGTTATTTAACTATTAACATTAAATATTACAATTGATTAGCAGTTAAAGGCTTAAACTAAATATTTGAATAATGATGTCATAACTTGTCATAAGCATATACAGTAATGGAATAAAATAAGAGACCATTCCAAGATTTCATTTAATCAGCATTTCTAGATGTATTGAGGCCATTTCTGTCCAGTGTCTGTTTAATTTCAACAAAATCGAACCTCAGGAGTGACATAAAGTCATCCAACAGCAACGTGAAAGACTGACAGAATGACAAGACACATGAAAATTGTGATAAAATCCAGGTTACCACATAAAAAATGTTGAATGGTCCCTAAATACATTTACAAATATTACAGTTGTTTTCCTTAAAAGTGAATGTGAACTTTTAGTATTTGAGGTATTTGAAGCAGTATTTGAGGTCTGAAAAAATACAGAGCATCTATTCTGTTATTTTGACCTGTTTCTCAAGCTTTCATTTTCTGCAAATAAATGCAAATAGAAACAATACTTTTATCTAAGTAAAATTGTTAGTAGTTCAGAGATAAAACATAAATTATAATTTTACCTAAACACATACCCACAAATAGTAAATTCATAAAAAATTTAAATCATTTTGAAATGGTCTTTAATTTTATTCGTGGCTGTATAGGAAATGGCCTTTTATCATGCAAATTATTTTGCAAAATGCAAATATACACATCAAGTATGAGTTACAGAAATAGGTTACGAAACCAGAAGCAACTTATAAAATCACTTGTGTGTTACCTCAGATGACCTAAGCTTCTTGCTGTCCTTCTGTTGCTCAGGGCAACCGGGATCCTGAGAGTTTTGAACCCCAAACACCTAAACATCATAAAATACAAAAGCATACAGTACACAGGAGAATCAGGAGCTGCTTCATTCATCTCTGGGCTCTGACATAATGGCCACACCTAGGTGGCGAAACTCACCTAAACAAAGATTCATTGGGAACAGAGGCGACAAACAAACCCCTCTTAAACACAGGATTTTTTAAATAAAAACTTTCTAAGGTTGATTCATGGTTACTTTGCCTAAAACATTTTTGTTTATCCATCTGACCATGCACCCAACCTACTACCTAGTATCTGTTAATGCTACCTCATCACTTTTACTGTTTTTTACTTGCATATTTATTCTAGGCTGTATTCCTCTGCACCTCTATATTATATATAAGAATATACATGTTAAAAAATTGTCTGGAATATACAATAATAAAATGCAAGAAAGATGCATGCAGTGTTGGGCAAGTTTCTCTGAAAAAGTAATGAATTACTAGTTACTAATTACATATTCAATAGTGTAATTAGATTACTGTACAAATGACTCACTCCAAAAAGTATTTTGTTACATATTACTTTCTATATCCAATATCAACCTTGATCAGTTAAGTGATTCAAGGATAGACATGATACGGCTCTTTTAATTCATTCAAATAAATAATATAAAAAGTATTACAAATGTGAGAATTATACACAGCACAGATTTTAAAGTTAGACTTTGAATTTGGATGTCAATTCCACTATTGCACACACATATATTACACAAAGTATTGAGTTGAAATACATCAGAAGTAACTGTAATTCAATTACAGAAAAAATAAGAGTAATCCCTTACTTTACTTTTTCAAGGGAAAGTAATTGAATTACAGTAACTAATTACTTAGTAACTAGTTACACCCAACACTGGATGCATGTTATCCATCCATCTATCCCTGAACACTGTAACTGAATGAAGCATGTAAGCTATTCCAATGCTGTCCGCATTGCTTTCTAATTAAATGCAGCAACAGTCATAAACACATCTATAAGTAACAGCACCCAGACGTTACATTAAAAGACAAAGCTTTAAAACTCCCTGAAGATAGAGTGAATAATGGAGGATTTGATTGGTTGGCCGCATGAGGAGCATTAGAAAGCCATTAGATAGAGCTTCACAGCATGAAGCACTCAAGACTACTTGATGTTCAGGATAAACACAACATTCACAATGTGCTCAAGAGAGCATGTTGAGAATCATTACAGTGCTTGCAAAGAATTATTTCCACAAACCTTCTGGTGAGCGTGTGTTCAAAAACCCCAGACCTACTGCAATTCATTACGCCCAAACCGCTTAATGGATAGAGGTTGCCAAACGCAAGTGCTAAAATGTGTAGAATAAAAAGACACATGCATACGGTCCAATCATGATTATTAATTCTTAGAGCATGAATCATGAAGGTTTTTGGCACCGGTTTACTCCACATTCCCATCTCATGAGTACTCAACTCACTGTTGTGGGATTTATGGAATGGCACATCAAAAACATCTCTGTTACCTGACAAATATTATTGAATTGTAATTCTGAAATGAAACTGAAGGTGTCCTCTCTGTGACAGACCTAAACTAAACAACCGCGAACAAACGGGTTTATGGTCAGATACCTTGTTAAGCCAATCCGATACAGAGATACTTTCATTGTTCATGTTTCTTTGACTTTTCATTCATTAAATTCGGATGTTACGCTGTTGCTCTTCTAAACCATCTCTGACAACAATAGTCTCCAAACATGCGTGCATGCATGCTGTGGAGGGCGGGGTTATGGAAGAAGGAGGTGTGTCTAATATTGTGGTCAAACATAAGTACCTGAACACATGACGCACATCATTTACACACCCTCTTGTCACTTCAAACCTGCATGACACAATAGAAGATATTTTGAAGAAGGTTGGTAACCGGCACCCATTGACTCGGCATTGGTTTTGTGTCCATACAATAGAAGTGAATGGGGGCCAGTGCTGTTCGGTTACCAACTTTCTTCAGAACATCTTCTTTTTGTGCTTGTGGATGTAAGAAAATCTCATATCTTTACCTTATCGATCATCCGCCGTGCCTCCTCTTCCTCAGGGTTGTGTTTATCCAGTTCGATGGTGTATGTGCCTTTATCACTCTGGTCGTCGTCTTGTTTCTGAGCTTCATCTGCAGTCTGACCAGTCTCTGCAGAGCTCTGCACCGCATTTTGCTCCTCCGACCTTTGCTTGAGCAGAAGCCGAGCAGCCGTAGGAGCGACCGCCGCCAGGCCCGACATGCCCTTGCTGCCGTCCGCAGGCTTAGGCCGGGAGGGCGGCGTGGGACAAAGTCCCTCCCCTGCCACGCCCCCAAGAAGCGGCGCGGTCTGGGAGAACGAGTAAGAGCGTCTTTTGCGAGGATTGTCCTCGTCGTAGAACTCTATCATGAAGGCGTTGCGGCTCACACCGGCCGAACCCTCGTTCCTGACTCGGCCCACTCCTGCCGCTCTCAGACGTTCCTCCAAGGCCGCGTGTCGCTTGCTGCCAAAACGAAGTCCCAGGCCGTTTTCCGAATCGCTTTGCGTGCCGTCCTCATGCTTGCTGCCTGTAATGGAAGAAGAACGTTTTGATTTGTTACAGCAATGCAGCACAGTGCTGTCGACTAAACGTGCGACTGCAGAGGCGAATCTAAGCACAGCCGAAGCAAAATCACCCATATGATTCGCCTGGTTTGCCAGACTGCAAACTAGACACTAACTAAGCTGTACACTCAACCAGAGAGAAAGGAGAGAAAAGGCAATGAATAAAGAGGTGGAGGAGGGGGTCTATTCTTTATTTTGGTGGGCTGAAGAAACAGCAATCAGAACACTGACAGCCTCTTCTCGTGGAGGCAGGAGAGACAACCACGCCACTCCAACCGTGAAACAAAGCCGTTCTTCTGTGTCACACAGCATGTTCTTTGAGCGAGGAGAGCTGGCCCCACTGGCTCTCTATGAGTCAGACTGCATCAACTAGTCCCATATCACACAAGCAAACATATTCAATTGCACAAACACAGAAATAACATTTTAGTATTGTTCTCCAATCTTTGGTTTACACTCTACATGAGGCCTCTATGGACCAATATGAGAGAATTTTAAAGTGATAGTTGACCCAAAAAATTGTAATTCTGTCATTATTTACATTATTTACTATTTTGTTGTCTTTTAAAACCTGTATGACTTTCTTTCTTCTGCAGAACATAAAAGAAGATATTTTGAAGAATGTTGATAACCATACTGTACAAAGGCGGTTCCCATTGACTTGCATTGGTTTTTTGTCAATACAATAGAAGGGGTGCCGCTGCTGTTTGGTTACCGACATTTTTCAAAATATCTTCTTTTGTGTTCTGCAGAAGAAAGAAAACCATACAGGTTTGAAATGACAAGAGGGTGAGTAAATGATGACAGAATTTTTGGGTGAACTGTCCCTTTAAAACTTGGATCTTGAAGCAAAAGTTGCACCAAAAATGAAATCACTGTTGTTAAAAAAAATCCATAAAAAATAAAGGGAATTATGAAAAAGGATTTATAATGCTCAAAACTCCATCAAAAACATCATTAAGTAATCAATATGATTCATGCAATCCTGTATAATCAAAATATAATTTATTAAATGAAAATCTTCATCTCTGAAATCATACAAAAATCATTGACTGCATTATTTTGGGTTGAACTCAGATTTCAATTCTTCTCCACTTCTCCAAATTCCAAACAAGTTTCTTTCCCTCAGAATCAAACAAACAAGCCTTAGAATAATCCAAACAAAGGTCCGGACTTACCAATGGATGATCACAGCAATCATCTACCCCACCGGTTCTCTGATCTCGCCCCAAAAAACAAACAGGAGCATTGCAGTTCCAGAAAGGAACCCACGTCGACAAACACAAGCCCTGCAAGTACTAAAAGAACCACGCCTGGGACTGGATAAACCGCATAGTCGACAAGCCTTCATCAATAAAAGCCCTGCACGTTCAGAGCTCACACATGTGAAGCTGTCAACGATCCCTCGGCTGCAGAGCACGCACTCCTTACAAATGAACATCCATTTCATTATGGCACCATGCAGGCTATGCTAAGGCGAGTGAGCGTTCCTGCTCCAATGCTGCAGTTTTAAGGAAAACAGAAAAGCTGTACCTGAGGGAAGCATCCCGGGAGACCATATAATGAGATTTAGCTTTTGGAACCACGTCTTGCAATGAAAAGCTTTCTAAACTGCCACTTAGATTGATCGATAGAACGGACATGGATGAAGGTTTGCTACTGCAGGGTCTGTGTGAAAAAAGACTTCCTAAAGAGTTTAAGGAGGGAGAGAGGCATAACCAATGACTGTACGATAAGCTCTGTCAGTGGGTGCTAGGAAAAAAGGATTGTAAAAGTGCTAGGTGGCAGTTAATCCTCTAGAATGGGAAATGCAGCTGACGCCACACAAGCTAGTTAGCGGCTGGTTTGGTACAGTCTGCTGATGTAACCATTATTAAACCCCTTTAACGGCAATGAGAAAGTCTTGAGGTTTCATACAGTATTTTGGGTTCCTCAAACAGTAGCCAATAAAAGGATTAATGTCTATGGGATTAAGGGATGTAAGGGTTACCGGTTTCATGGTAAAACCCATGACAGTTCATTGTACTGTCACAAATGCAATTATCATTAAAATTGTGTTCGATTTGCTGTTTAAAACACTCAAATACTGTCCAGAGTTAACCAAAGTCACCAATAGTAGGTGCGTCAGTGCAAATTTACCATACACAACTATGGCTAGTTATTGACATTTCAAACGAAACTGTGATCACAGGGCCTTGCTAAACGACACCCATCAGGACTTTATAAAGGGATCACCCAAAAATGACAAATCTGTCATGAATGACTCGCACTCTAGTTGTTCAAACCTGTCTTTGTTGGGTTGAACACAGAGAAAGATATTTGGAAAAATGTTAGCGACACATCATTGACTACCATAGTAGGAAAAGTTGCTTCAGAGCTGTTCGCTTTCCTACATTCTTCAAAATATGTCATCTCATGTTACTTCGATTATGCTTACTGCGATTATGAGCCTAGTTACATTATTTAAATCCAATGATGCGTTATGAGGTAAAGTGTAAACGCAATATTGCCAAAATCCTATTATAATCGCTTTATGCATGTAAACAAAGTCCTTGTAGTTCCTCAGAAACAGAAACATCAAAGCGGTTGTCAAGCAACACAGACGCAGCAACATGCCGTGGTCCAGTGGTATCTATGTAATGCGGTCAACTGCATCTGTATGTTTTTTTACATTTTTTTGAAGACATTTTTTATAAAAACTTTGTGTAACATTTTCAGCACATCTTAACAGTACTGCTCAACTGATAACTGAATTATCCCAATAGTAAATGCTTTTCTTTGTGTTAAATGCGGATTCATGTCTTCCAGCAATGCTCATGTGCACATTTTTTAAACTAAGAAGGGAGGTAGAAGAACAGAGCCATTATTTTAGGAAGCTTCAAGCTGACAGAGACTCTCAAAGGATTTTTTTCCCTTCAGGGCTTGTATGATAAGGCACCCTACACCGCCTCTCTCATAAGCCCGTCTCTCTTCTGAATACATCTAAAGAGGATGAAACTAAAATGAGGGAAATGCAAGGAGAAAAATGGGTACAATGATGGAAAATGTCAAATGTCAAATAAAAAAAAACGCACAGGGTGATGGAAAAGACAGGAGGGAAATGACAAACGTTTAGTCTCACACATACATTAGAAAATGTGATTACGATGACTACTTCCACACATGGATTAAATGCTCCATTTGTGTTATTCGTATTTTTATATTGCTTTGTATAAATATGAAAAAAATGTGACGGCGTACCTTTAAGTCTCTTCAGTTGAACAGGCACATCACTCTTGATACTCTTATTCTCTTCTTCTGTGGACTCACGCCTCACAATAGGAGGGTCATTCTGGGCGAGCCAGTCTGCCACTTTGCTCTCAGAAGCCATGATGGCTGCCTGCAGGGTGCTGAGGTCTTTACCCCCGACATGAGGTGATTTTTTAGGTCGCAGACGAGACGCGTGATCTTTAATGGTGACCTTCCCTGGGGAAGTGTTGTCAAACTCGATGGTGAATGAGGTGTTGGTCTGCGCTGCGGTATTGCCTGTGGCACATTTAGCAGCCCCTACGCACTCAGTGTCCTTTGTCGGGATCTCATGGATGCTGTTCTCTGCCATTTGTCCCTCCTTGCTGGGAATCTCAAAGTAGCTGGGCTCACCGCCTACAGGACCCAGACCATTTTCCTTTGATTTATCACCTCGCTTGACCTCTTTGTTGTCTGTGGGCCCACAAAAAAAGAATAAAAATGAGGATCACCATCTAGGAGTTCTATAAGGGTCAGGGCCTAAAAATGTACAATCAGGTTAGTTTGCTTTAAGTGTCAAGGCCGCTTGAATTACAGTCTGGACCACAAAGGCGATGTTTAACGTCTTTCGCGTGACAAGAGTTAATGGTATGGCTAATGGCAAATTAGAATGTTAATCTGAGGATGACAGATGCTCTTTCACACCAGACACGATTTGAAACGTTACATTAGAAACAACCTGATTCATGTTACACCATTTCATTGATTTTGTGAATTATTTTAAAAGCAAAAGTTGGTTGGAAGAGTTTCACTTCTGAAACAGAAAAACCATGAGACAGGGGTTGTTGATGTAGGCAGTTACGGCGTGCATGAGTTTTCCCATTTAAAAGGTACTTAAAGGGACAGTTCACCCAAAAATTCTGTCTTTGTTTATTCACCCTCAGGTTGTACCAAATCTATACAATTCTTTAGTTTTGTTGAACACAAAGAAAGATGTTAGCAACTGACAGTTCTTGGCCACCATTGACTGTCATAGTACCATCTCTGTTCTGTTGAACACAAAAGAAGATATTTTGAAGAATGTGGAAAAGCAAACAGTTCTGGGACACGTTTGACTACCAGTTAAAATTTGCTATAACTATGGTAGTCAATGATGTCCCAGAAATGTCAGTTGTTTACATTCTTCCAAATATGTTTCTTTGTGAAAAGAAAGACACTGCAATATTTTCCACACATAACATCATGAGTTCTGAATCACGAGGTCTAAAAGGTCCTACTTACATTTCTACAATTAATGTCACACTATATTTAATTTACCAAAGGTTATGCTTCACTTCATCCTCTCCCTCAACAGCCTATCATCATGCAGCTGAAACTTCCCATTTTTAAAAATACGCTTGCACTTCCTCCTAAAGCAACTTCGGGCAAGAGCATTCATTTTTAGATCCCCAAACACCGAATTTATGGTAGACTAAAAAATACAAAATACAAAAAACGAATCACTAGATAGATTAATTACCAGTGAATACTGTGACAGTATTTACAAAACTATCATTACTGTGTGAGGCACGTCCTTATGAGACCAAATGAACTAAAACTCCCAAAGAGCTCCAAGGAGGATATGCACACTAAAAAAGAGAACCAAGCCTAGTAAAATATGTTTATCAACTTACAGTAACCTTAGTGGAATACATGAACGTCCAATGAACGAAGATCTAATACTTACAAATCGACTCACAAATCGAGCAATTGTGTTTTCCTCAGTGATGTGTGGATCTGCTGTCACAAGAGAGAAGGCAAACACGCCTCTGTGACAATAGAGATGGAGGGGGTGGGGCCTGTTTACAAATCACTCTATTCACTTCTCAAGGGAGCCGGTTCGCTTCCTGTTTCTTTTCTAAACTGGGAGCTGTGAGTCCCTGCCCTCAATAAACCAAAAGGCTTCATTGTAAAACAGCACTGGGAGCTGATGGCAGTGTACACTTTAACGGGACTGTTGCCTGAATGTCTTTCTCTCTCTCTTTTTATGATTTATTATGCCTAAAAACAATAATGCTGATTCATTTAGAGCCTATGCCAATTCTCCCCTAACTCTATGGGGCAGTTTCCCAGACAGGGTTTAGACCTTGTCCCAGACTAACTTAAATGTAAGTTACATTGACATATCCTAAAATATATAAGTGCGATTGTTTGTCTCGAGATGCACACCAGTACTGTTTTTGTAAGGTAAATATTTTTTTAAACAATTTATATAAAATATTCTAATTTAACTAAACCCTAGTCCTGGTTTAAGATAATCCCTGTTCGGGAAACCACCCAATAAAGTTTTCACTGCCAGCCAGTGTGCCAGCACTAGCCCTTCAGGATACATTTCCCAGCATTCCCTCAGAAAGGAACAAGCAGGTGTGCATTTGAACAGAGATGGTGATGTTTTGGGTGAATTAAATAAAGGAGGCTCAAGGGCATGAGTGCTGGATGAACCCTGAGCTTTGTGTAAATGGAAGAAGGTCTCTTCTGGCAAACAATACAAGCAGTGCACGTATATAATGGCTTATTCACAGTAGTTTTAGAATGAAAAGTGTTATTGTATCTTGCATATAACACTCTGATTTCCATAGATCAACCCCAGGCTGCACATACATCACATATTAAACTAAATCTGGTTCAAATCCATATTTAAAGTGATAGTTCACCCAAAAATAAAAATTACGTAATTTACTCTCCCTCTTGTCAATTTAAACATGTATGACTTTCTTTCTTCCGCAGAACACAAAATAAGATATTTTGAAGAATGGTGTTCACTCGCCCCCATTCCCATGCATTGGTTTTGTGTCCAGTGCTGTTCGATAACCAACTTTCTACAAAAAATCTTCTTATGTGTTCTGCAGAAGCAAGAAAGACATGCAGGTTGAATAAATGATGACAGTCATTAGTGGGTGAACTATTACTTCAAATCTTGCTAAACTAAACATTTATCATGCATACTTTAAACGCAAGTAGACTTGGTGGAAAAATCACATCTTGTCCTAAAAGCTAAGGGAGAAAATATAGACAAGACAAAATATCTCTGTATATTCTTGTGCAAAGGAGCCTATTTTAAGTCTACTTGTTGGGTTAAGTGTCCATAGCAAACCCATGATGTCCTGCTGTGTGGAAAAGCTTCAGTAATCTACAATCCCATTACTCCTATACGCTACAAATGAATGGGATTGCAAACACTTAAAATTCAAAAGAACCAGCTTCCATCTACAGCATATTTTAGGCTCTCTTTACTTGGAATGAATGCAAATAACGTGAATTTTCATTCTAGACTATTGAAGACTCATTTAAACGGTCCTCTTTGGTTTAGCTCTGGTCAGAATACAATGATACACATCTGCTTTTGACCATTTAATAGTGCAAAATCACTTTTTCCTCATTTGAAATGTTTTCCATTGTTTTTACTAGCTCATATTAGAACAAATGAAGTTTGTGCCAAATCAAAGACACATTATTCCAGTGTAACTGTCCAACATAAATGGTCTGGAATCCTGTAAATCCAGCCAAAGACTTTAGTGCAAACAGATTTCAAAGGATTCTGGGTAATCTTACCTGTCCCGCTGCTCTCCTGCTTCTTTCCAGATGGTTTAATTTCCTGTTTAAAGGAATTCTCGTCATCTGCATCACCATCGCCCCACCACGATGGCTGTCCATAAAGTGGGGTCCCCCTGTGCAGGGTAGCCAAATCACCTGTAACTGTAAAACAGATTAATCTAGAGTTATTTCGTTTTATTTTGATGACACAAGGATTAATTCACTTTACGCTTTGGATTGAAGTTGCATATGATCTTTTCACCATCATATTGATACAGAGATCACAGCAGCTGTGCAGAAATCAGCATTTTTCGTGCTGCACACAGATGCAGTTTTAACAGTAGGGGATGGTGAAACTCTTGCACCAGCCTGACAATTAGCAGGATAAAATAACCAGGTGGCAATGAGATAAGAGCGCATGTTAAAAACCATCCGCCCCTGACATTCTGATGGCTGGAAAAAGAAGCATGGGCGTGGGGCTGTTCCATTCCCTGTTATTAAATACCCCACACTTTACGACAGGGCTGTACCATCATTCTAAATACACAGAGTAACATGTAAACTACATGTGAGAGGCATGATGGAGTTTATATGGGTTTGAGATCAGCCTAAGTTGCTTTTAAAGTACTCAGTCAATGCACTAAAATAGCCATGTCTCCTATACTTAAACATTATGGGGGGTCGCTATGAGGTTGCTAAGGTGTTCTCATTGGTTTTTATTGTGTTACTAGATGGTTGCTGGTTTATCAAAAACATAAGACTGATTGCTTGGAAACTTATGAATATGAAATACTACAGGTTTGTTCAATAATTAAAAAATCAGAGGTCATTATTTCTATAGCTCTGTGATGAGAGTTCACGGCTTTTCTGAATCCCGGCCAGGTGCTTGACCTCAGCGTGATGTCAGAAGATCACATAGACCTTCTATTAGTCAGTGCCTCAGATAAAAATAGACTAAGATCATTTCGCCTCTGCAGAAGAACACAATGGATTAAGCAGATTGATCACGCATTAGTCTTTTGGTCATTCATAAATGTTATTCAAAATACAACTGTCTTGGTAAACCTGACATCACCATGTCGTCTTTTACCTGGCATCTTATCGTCTCCTTTGTTAGGTTCTGCAGATTTGACTGCTGGCTCAGGATTCATTTCTGCTGGTTTGCTCGCTTTGGGTTTGTCTGGGGATGACTTGGGCGTTTTTACAGGCTCTGCAAAGGTGGGCTTCTTGCCCAGCTGGAGTTGGCTGGTGAACTTCTCATGCTGTCGGAAAGGAGGGAACATAGAGAGAGAGAGTCACAGTCGGATCCAGGACTCTGTCATCAAATACTTTTTTCTGAAATGGAGTGACTAAAATCAGTACTATTGTTTATATGAGTGCCAATGTCTTAAAAAACGAATAAAACAGCATATTGTTTACTTTATTTGCTGATAAAGATATTCGTTGTATAGACATAAATAGACACACATACCTTCAGTGCCTCCTCTGGCACATGTAGCTCTCCCCGCACCACAGTGAACAGGTTGGTATGTGAGTCAAGCTAAGGAAAATCTCCAATACAAATTACAGAGTAGACATACACATTGCTATATCAAATAGATTCACACAATATACATACAGTAATAAATACACATACTACAGTTTACATACTCTGCTACTAATAAAAACTAGAGCGGTCAAATCTGTGTTTATATGTGTTTTTGCGGTGTATATTTATACAGTATGTATTAAATGCACTTGGTAGCTGATGATATGTTCATTGAAGGATATCATATCCAAACCTGAGTTTATCATCAATCTTTAAAGTGATGTACATCTGTTCCTGGATTCTGACATCATTCACAAATGTCTGAAGAAGATAAATGAAGTAAAATTAAATATTATATACAAGAGGCTGCATCATATGTAAATCTCAAAGTTTACATTAACCTTATGACATAAATTATTTATATTTTATACATTACACGTATTTTAAACTGGACTATTATTTTTATGCAATAAAAACAAAAGTTGGTTTTCCAAGTTTGAGCCAAAAGATTACGCCTCAAAAAATCATCCTTGATCCTTGACTCTTAGTAAGTCACCAAATCATTCAATTATAATATAATGTTTAGGGATAACCCCCGAAACCTTGCTAAATGTAAACTATACTGTGTGACCTTAATATATGGTATCCCCAAACTACAAAAAGTACACACAACTTGCCATTTACAAGGGTAGCAGAATATTTTGTCAGTTCATTGATCTAAACTTTAGAAGCTCAAAGTGCACAGATGGTTTACAGATCCCTCAAACAGACCCCCACAGTAAGAGCAAACCCACAAAGTCAGAAACCTTCAGGGTGAATATAATGTGAGCTGTGAGGTCTCAAATATCAGACGCTTCCTGCAGAACCCAACAAAGAGGGGGAGCAACTCGCTCTGACAAAGCAGTTTCTTCAGCATTCAAGTCTAAAATGTCCCTTGAAGAGCTGAAACAATCTCCTTCTCGGGCCTTTCCAGAATATCTAAAGACCTCAAGACCTTTGCTTAGGAATGTGCTCGCAGTTTGGGAATGTAAGAAGACTCCTCTGTGACCGACTTGGAGTCCTTTCCCTGCATTCTGCTTTCTTTCCAACATGCCAAATATAAAAATAAACAAAGCAATGTGTTTGCATGATGTCTGGGCTTGTTTGGGTATGATTGAAAACTGATCCCAGGACAGTGAGAAAACTTGTTAGCTGCATAAAAACATGGATATTTTGGTGCACATGCTACAATAGTCCTTTCCTGCCAAAGCAACACAGGAAGAAGAACACTTTTAAGCATGACTCAACAGGAAGAGGTGCATGAGCTGGACTTGCGGTCCCTTGAGCTCTGATTTAGTCACAGTTATTTTACTGATCTCAAGACAACAGGCTTGCTCCGACACAGACACATGCTGCATAAAAACTCATAAACATGAAGAAAATGTAACAAGTCATTGACTTTCATTATTTTAAATAAATCCCCTCGCTCTTTTACTTACCCCATTCAAGCTTCCCAGATCCTTCACTTTGTGCTCATCACTGCTGGACTCAAAGTTGATGACAGCATGCTGCTTGTCTACACTGCGAGACTGCAATCACACATAAATAAAAACAATAAGTAGCAATGACAGATTGTTATTTTTTCTCGTTTTTTTCCAGCATTATTGTTACACCTTTATGATGTTGTTTCTGGAAGCAAGGTCTTGACATGCGTTTGCCTTCACATTGCATTCAAATATTTCGTCTTGCAATGATATAATTTGAAGGTGAAATATCTTACATGTGCAACATACCTAAACCGACCAAGTTCTGATATAAAAGGAAAGCAATATCTCTCCTATAAACAATCGTGCCACTTTTGCGTGTGGTATTTCAAAAGCTGCATCTCACTCAGAAACCACCGGCAATCCAGTTTAACCAGTTGCTAAATGTGCTGGAGAGCTGCGCTTTGAGTATTTAAATGAAGCCTTTGTCATTTTTTTCTGCGCTCATACACATCCTTACTTTGTAAATGAGGTCGTCTTGAAAAAACAGACATAATCGGCAAACAGAATTGCATTTAAAATCTATGTTTGTAATAATTTTCTGTTGATATTGGGTGCTGTTACACATACAATTACAGAGTATGTATTGAACGAAACAGTTGAAGGTTTGGAGCCCACATGTGCAGATGGTAAAGTGTTTGCTAGGAGATTGTAGATGTGTGACTCTGAGTGAGCACAGTGGCTCAATTTCAATTAAGAACTTTTCAATTACTAACCAATGTTGTGCAAAACTATTGGAAAAGCAATCAGATGATGTAACCATATGTTTTCTGCCAGTCATATGTCAGACATGACTGGGTCAAAGAAGAAAAACAGGGGGTTTCTATCCAAACAAAGCCTTGTTTATTTTCACCAAAATCTTGCGCCGGCATGCTTGAAAACCTCAGAGGGGATTCATTGTATACAGTTTGATATACTCCTAACAAGTCTGAAGGCTCGCCATGCTTTATTAGTTATGTAACTGGACTGAAAACAATGTATGGAAAGAAGATACTATACGAAGCATAACACACCACACCGATTTTATACCCATGATCACATTTTGTATGGGGATTGAACCCAGTTACGCTCTAATAACAAGACTGGCGCTCTCGCTATCAGTTTTTCTAAAAGTATCCTGTGAGCCGTGTAGCCCACTTTCTATTAATAAATCTGCATGACTAACACGTGTATACATATGCTGAGGTAGATAGTAACAGTCATGCCACTTAGCTGGAACACAACTTGCCCTCTGGATTTGAAATAATCTTTCCCCATCTTCACTATGAAGAGAATATGAGATCAAGTCTACACAGATCTACACAGGTATCATGTCACATGAAAACCAATAACATGGTTTTAAATCATCAGAAATTGAGACATTGATGCAGACCTGCAGCATAAGTTCGCAGTCATCCCGACCCACAAAGATCATCTCCCGGGGCAGCCGATGCCGCGTTCCCCCGCTGCTCGCGAGGAACCAGGACGTGAGGCTCATCTCTGCTCTGTCCTCCAGCCTCAGTCCCTACGTCATCCTGACACGCAGAAGAAAAAAAAACATTAATTACAAACTTTTTACAAACCCCTTTATATTTACTTAAAAATAGTGGACTATAAAGTGAAACAAGCTACAACATTTTAAAGCGATGTTTACATTTGAATGGACAGTGGAATGTGGGTGGGTGGAGGGAGGGAGACAGAGGGCCGTTACACTTTGTTGAAATCTTCATGCTGACTGTTATAGAGCCAAGCTCTCACTGGCCCGGGACACTTCCCTCCTCATTCTGATCATTGCCAGATGCAGCAGGAAGTGATGTAGGCGACTTGGCTGCGTGCCCCACGGGGCTTTTTTCCCTCTCTTGTCTCTGTCTAAAAAAGAGGTCACGTTCAGCTGCTCCAAGTGCAGCTGCAATGGTCTGGGAAGAGGAATTTAACGTTATCTTCCTGACCTAAAAACCAAAATGCCTCCTTTTAGGTGACTGAGTGCAACTCTTATCTTCTTTTCCTTTATAAAAACATACTCTGGTGGTGGAAAAGTGGTACAGTGATTGCATCAGATGGTACCATTTTATCTACACGAATGCCCTTCAAACTTAAAGGTGCTGTCTGTTAATCTTTGGATTCTATTGACAAAAAAGCAATATAATATACTATGTATATAAGACCTTACAAAATGAAGCGTTATGTTTTTATTGTCTTAGAATGAGCTATTTCTATCTATATACGCCGCGTGTCCCCTTCTATGGATTTCTTCATCCCTATCCCTAAACGGACGAACTTCTCTACAGAGCGCGTTTCGTAAATACGTTATCTCCTTAGTCAAAGAAGCAAAAACATGATGACATCTTAGTCCTGTGTCAGCCACTGTAGTGCTTCGAAAGGTTGGGGTGAGGGATGGAGTGAGCCGGTGGTTGCAATTCACAAGCTCACCGCTAGATGCCACTAAAATCTCCACATTGCTCCTTTAAAAATAGTATAATAAGTTAAATAAAAAAAACATGGTAGTCATACAATGGACTGTTTTGACACTATTGATGCAGTCCTTAAAAAGATAAAATTACATTTTGTACATTCTCGGCTGGCTAAAGAAAAGCAAAGTGGATATCTGAGAGTGGACATACAATAACATGTCTCTAACTATAATTATCGTAGAGAGTATATGATCATCTGAGAACTTTATTAATAATATAAAGGACTCGTACACATCCGTGGTTATTTAACATTAGAGATTGTGAAACCCTATTGCTATGACAACGTCTGGACCAGTAATGAATGTAGTTTTTTTATATATAGGGCCCACATTTGCTGAGGGTGCACTTCTGGTACTTGAGGAGCTGGAACACAATTTACTTCCAATAATTATTTCTTAAGATCCACTTATGATTTAAACAAGACCAAGCCGCTTTAACTGCAATATATTTTTTGTAATGTAACTGTAATAACAGCACTATTTTTCATGGTTTCATAACACTGTTTTTTTAAAGGAGAAATCTATATTTATTTTTGCTTGAAAAACACATTTTTGCTTGAAAACCCCATTACACAATACAGCTGACACACTTTATTAAAGAACGTTCAGAAACATTTCACCAGTCCTTTATTCACAGAGTTCTGATAATGCCTGTGCGTTGGGGAGATGATTTTTGGCAGCAGTATGATATGTAAAATCCTTCTCAATAGATATTATCTTGGGTGCAGCACATGAGGAATAGCTGAATAATAACAGCTGGGTTTTCTCTTTTCTGCAACACAGGCATCCGAAGACTAACCACAGTACAGCTTTTATACCCAACAACTACCCACGGAATTCAGGAATAAGCGCAACGTGGCAGAGAAGCCCTGATGTGGTTAAATACAGCACAACCCCTTTCTGTTAATAAGACACGCAAAAGCATTTGGAAGCTGGGGAATGTACCTTCTGAACAACACATGTTCCTCTGGTAGACCAAGCAAATCCTGAGATTATTTTGTGAAGAAAAAACGACTATTGTAAAGACTGTGTCTCAATCAGCTCCCTTGTTTAATAGTCAGGGCACTGACCAGGGAGTCAGCCATTTTAAAGGCTGTCTCATTCACAAATTCCTTCCAGTGCACTGAAACGTTCATTCCCTAAAAATTCCCACAATGCACCGCAAAAACCATGCTCCCTTATGGGAAATCACGTGACAAGTTTTGAAGACGCTAACCGAAATCGCAGGAGCCATCTCAATGACCTTCGCGAAACGCGAAAGAACTTATATAATAAGAACTTGTATAAACAAACGTTGCTAGACAGGCAGGCAACACAATCTAGTTAACAGTTAAATTTAACAATCGACCAAATTTGTGCACTGATATGTATCAGAATAATGAAAGTGTTTCTCATATGTACATCAACCAATATTTCAAAAATAAGTAAGACAGATATCCGTTTTGCTGGTTGTTGATTAATACCAGCTGTGAAGTATCACAATGCGCTTAAGCAGTCATGTCACAGGAAAATAAGTGAACGGTGTCCCAATGTGAAGTGAGCCAGGGCCCGGACCCGTGTACATGATATTCTGATTCACATACCTCGGGAACAAGGGAGCTGATCGAGACACATCTTTAGAAATCTGCCGACTCTTTGGGTAGGCTTCACCTTCTTAAATGTACAGATTTGCTTGAGATATCAACAGACCCATCATGGAGTTTATTCTACTAAAGTAGATCTGTGCTCCAAAAAGTTCGCCCTCTTCTGAATTGATCATGTGGCGTTACTGGGTAAGAGGTGATTTCACCATGTTGGCTTTGAGTGCAGTCGCTCACCTCGGTGTCTGAAAAGATGGATTGTTTTGGGCTGACTGTGTGTGTGGAACAGGAAATGTGGCTAATGCTTCCTCCCTGCTTTCCCGGCTCATCTCTAAATGTCATCTTTTTTAGATGAATAAAGTTTGAATCAGTCTGCAAAAAACCATTAAAAGCTAGAAAACCCTGTATTGGTAAGCTTCAATCTTAATGCTAAAATATGTTAGAATAGAAAGATACAAAATATATTTGCGAATCAATAGTGTTTCTTACATATAAAGTTCTCTTGAAGTCTACACACCATTTCAGTGAGATTTCCAGCCATATGATGAAACATCTGTGTTTGTGTCCACCCTAATCCCCATGACCTCATATCATGATTACCCATGAATACTAGCCCGATCCATTTCTGCTGACCATCTGCAGCCTAGCCAACAGAAACATTTACACATTTATCAGCAAATCTTAAAAATAACAATAATTTGTTTTTTCTATTTTCTCTTAAGGACTGAAATTTAGGTTTTAGCCACTCCTCTGTACATCTTTGTAGCGAGGAAGGCGGGGCGAGAGCCGTCAGACAAAGGGGCGGGGCCGGTGGCGTGAGTGATGATGGATATCAGCTGTGCGCACACCGGCCCCGCATTATGACGGAGGAGAACGGAAGCATAAAAGGACGAGCTGGCAGAACATTCGACGAGAGAGGACCGGGCCCGAACGTATGTTAAGTTGTTTTATGTTTATGTATTTTGTTATTCGCCGGCAGTCGTCCGTGAGGGGCTGCCGGCTGTCTTTTACTTTATTATTAAAAACTTTATTTAAATGTTTGCCGGTTCCCGCCTCCTTCCTTCCCTTTTAATGAATCGCATTACATTGGTGCCGAAACCCGGGAGGAAGGAGAGACATGCTGTCGGAGAGCCCTCGCTGCTGAGGGGCATCGCGGTGCTGAGGAGTTCGGGCAGCGCGGACGAGGGAAGTTCGCTGACGCTGCCCGAGGCGGTGGCGCTGGAACGAGATGAATCGGCTGGGACGGAGAGCTCGCTGCCGTGCTCCTGGGTCAAGGTGGGGTGGCTGCCATCCAGGAGGGAGCGGGTGAGTCGTTGCCTTCGGCCAGAGCCTGCTGCCGTCCGCCGTGAAGGGGAGGAGCAGGAAACGGGAGACTCACTGGCTGCCCTCAGCTGGAGGAGCCATCGCCGGCCGCCAGGGGGCGGAGGAGGATCGAGGCGTCCACCGGGCATCCAGTACCACCGCATGGCACCGCGAGGAAGAGCCCTTCGGCTGGCTGAGGACCGAGCGGCAGCATGTCGGGGAACCGGACCAGATTCTTTTTTCCTCTCTCCCCTCTCTCGTCCCTGTCGCTCCTGGTGCTTCCGTCTCCGTTCTCTCGTCTCGTCGGTGCATACCCCCAGGGGCTGCGGACGCCGAGACTGGCTCCCCAGGGGGAGTAAGCACAGTCTCGGTGGTACCCCCCGGCCTGTGAAGGGCGATGGGGGTATGTAGCGAGGAAGGCGGGGCGAGAGCCGTCAGACAAAGGGGCGGGGCCGGTGGCGTGAGTGATGATGGATATCAGCTGTGCGCACACCGGCCCCGCATTATGACGGAGGAGAACGGAAGCATAAAAGGACGAGCTGGCAGAACATTCGACGAGAGAGGACCGGGCCCGGACATGTGTTTAGTTGTTTTATGTTTATGTATTTTGTTATTCGCCGGCAGTCGTCCGTGAGGGGCTGCCGGCTGTCTTTTACTTTATTATTAAAAACTTTATTTAAATGTTTGCCGGTTCCCGCCTCCTTCCTTCCCTTTTAATGAATCGCATTACAATCTTCAATCTAATTTAGTTTCGAGTTTATTTCGAAAAAGCGCCATATATTTTGTTTGGGCATTTTGATGGCAAGTATTAATTGTCTAATATCTCCTATCATGTTATACAAAAAGGACATGGCTTTGGAATATACCAATGTCTCTATAATAATAATACAGTTTCTCATGATAATTTATATAACTGATAATTGCACCATATTGTTATGGTGTGGGCAATATAATAAAACAGTGAATTATTCTAAATAATGGAAAAATATATATTTTTTCTGATATTGTTTATGCAAGAAATAAATAAAATCTAAATGGAAATCTCCAGTAAATGTATGTACTGTATGACCATTAAATGCAATAGACCGTTTCATTGGACATGCAAGGGTCTGACCCCCAGTTAACTTCCGGTTTGTATTTGGCTAGTGTCTAATAATATAACTATTTATATTTAATTTATGTTAATATTAATTCATATTATTGTTTAATTGTATAATAATTGTTAAATAAACTATTTGTTGAAATTTTGTTGAATGCTCATTTTATTAAATAAACTATTTGTTGAATGGGTCCTGTTGTTCGGTCATATTTAAACAGACCGTATAGTACATTTACATCTAGCGGTTGAGCTTGGTCTAAAGTCAAAATATTGGAGAGACAAGTTTAGCCAAGTAACGCTTCTTTTGATTGTTATCAGAAATAATCTACATGCACTCTATTGTTTGTGAATGTGTACTGGAAGTTCAGTCGGGGTCACAAAAGTGCGCATGCGCAGTAACGTTTGTTTATGTTATTAAGATGAAACTGTCTATACGTTAAATTCCAATAAAAGTCCTAACAATCATCGGGATAAAATCGAATACCGCCTTATACCTACATTGAAAAAATGTGAGTGTGTGAGTCTGAGAAGAATTTTCACTTTTGAATTAACTATCTTTTAAAACATACTTTTGTAAAATTACTGACAGACAGGGGTTAAAATACACCAGCTGTAATGTCACATGAATGTGGCTCTTACAGAGAACATTACGCTCCGCAATACATTGCCTTGAAAGCGAATGATTCAAGCCTTCAGATTTGTGAATGCCATTTGAAGGTTACAAGCCCTTGAAGGTAACAAAAAAAAATACTGTGTGCATTCTCAACATTATTGTTGAAGTGCCGTTTGAAAAGTCAATGTTCCCTCTGTGCCGCCGTCAGTATCTTTTGCATCTCTTGAGAGAAGTAAAATCACTGAGGCATCACAACATCTCACTTCATTGCTTCTCAGTTGAAATCGCACTAGGAAATCTCATCTTCATTTCCCATCTTCCTCTTGCAAAACACTTCGTTTGCATTATAAAGAAATTGTTTCTTATTTTCAGAAACAGATGTCACAACAATAAGCTTGAGGGCATCTGAGCCTTCCGCCTCAAACGTAGCATTGCATCTGATTACTCTTCTGACTGGTCACCAGACAGGATCATTAATCTATTTTAGGCGCATCTCTGTATACTAATGCTGGGAGGGACATTGATCCACGGAGCACCTCGAGGACTACAAACAAAATGCAGTGAGTAGGCCTGACATTATGAATAGCGACTGGACTTCACTTCTGTCTCAGCTTCCAGATAATTCAAGTTGATGTTTGCATTGGTATGGAATAGATTTAGTGCCTCTTTGCATGAACAATGTATAGACCTGTCATTCACTTCCAGCTCTTTCTTCACAGAGCTCAAATATCTACTGATATTCATAAGTAAAACCCTTGCCACTGAAGTACGTTTTCATTTTAAACAGTTGATTTCTTCGAAGTAGAACACTCTTATGTCCTTTTACTTTTCTTTCAAAACCCCTAAACCACAAAATAAACAACAATCCAAGTCCATGCTTATGGAAGTAAAAAGTATACATAACATTATTTTAATTATAACTACAAATACATTTCTTTCTAGAAAATTAGCTCAATCCAGTAAAACATGCTGAGAGAGCTGATTTAGAGATGCTGTATAAGTACCATATGGCCTTGAGAAGCAGACGCATCTCATTTACATCATCAGCATGTGCCAGTACAATGAAAGATCCATCATTAATCCAAATCTAATGCACTTTTGACTAGACAGATATATGTGCCGCTGGGTGGTAATAAACATAAATAATGACACACTTGACTCTGAAGACCTACATATGCAAAATATAATAACATTTTGTTGTATGTTAAGTTCGTTGTACTTTTAAATGACAGACTAATTCAGTAATACAAAGGGGCTGAATGTTTGTGATTAATATATTAATATATAGCTACAATTGGATTATTGCGAACGTGGCAAAGGAATATGAAGGAGCAACGAATAGAGAGAAGAGAGTGTTTAGCATATCATCAATAAGATGTTATTCTCTCTGTCACTCGCTATGCAGCCATACACCCTGAAGCATCTACTGCCCTTCAATTGTCCATCAGTAGACCAAATACAGTTAGGAACAATTAATAGAATTCAGTTATAGGTCAAAACGAACGAGCAGGATAAAACTAGCCAGTAGGCATAAAACCCAGACTGGCCTGAAAATGACCCAATAGTCTGATCAAATAGTACGTTCTTTCAGCATGATAATGATACCTTTCTTACATGTGTTATTGATGTTAAAAGGTTGCACAGACATCATATTTTGCACTGCCTCTTTTTTGTAAGATTTATTAGTCCGGTTTATTATCATTTTATCCCTAATCCTGGACCAACTATGGACTGAAACCATGTGATTCTCTGTGGCTTCATTGTAAACCCACATTCGCATGGAACTTCCGTTCAACAACAGGAAATCCACTGGATTGGTCAGTCAACATGATCTAACTGAGGAAGTGATGCTGTCAAACTAAAAAAATCATGATTTGTGGCAGTGTTTAAATTTGATAGACTCAGTTTAGGGTAGAGAAATATGTTTTGATCAGAATCTAGGCGATAAATATGGAAAAGGATTAAAAACAACTACTTTTTTGAGCAATAAAAGCTAACGATGGCATGAACGAACAACAATATTACAGCATTGTCTTCATCTTAGAACATGTTCATTCAACATTTACTAATACATATTTCAACTCAAAAGTGACATTAGCTACACAGTTTTATCTACACTTAAATAATGAAGGAAAAAATACAGATCGGTGTAATAAAAAAATACACAAGACTAGAGGAAATATGAAAAGCAAGGCAGTTACACCCAAACACGATGCCAATTGGGTAAAAGTGAACACACCCTGTCTCTATTTTCACTTGTTTTCATAATATTTTGATTGTCCCAGTTTTAAAGAAGTCTCTATTTAAATGTGTCACCTCAGTTAAGAGTTACACTTT
The DNA here is from genome assembly GCA_006030095.1 of Triplophysa siluroides. Classification (NCBI taxonomy): domain Eukaryota; kingdom Metazoa; phylum Chordata; class Actinopteri; order Cypriniformes; family Nemacheilidae; genus Triplophysa; species Triplophysa siluroides. The sequence goes on along the minus strand of VCII01000868.1, from coordinate 4,729,693 downwards.
ATAATAAACGAGGTTGACAAAACCAGGTCGACAAATTCAATGTTTTGCGCACAAAGCAAAGTACCACTTTACTTTGTTACTTTACATTTAGAAAATGTTTCTTATGCAAAGAACTTTATCCTTGCAGAAAGAGGAGGAGACTGCAAAGACAACAGCTATTCACGCCATCCCGCTCTTCAACGTTGTTCACATGACCGCGCAGAATATGCTCACATTGTGGCCGACTCAACGTAAGATGCACAAAAACGTTGTCTACGTAAGCAAGTTTTACCACCTACTGTATACTGCTTATAGTTTAGTTCTCGATTGCGTTCATAAAACAAGTCTAGATGGGTAAGAAAAAAATATCACATGCTTTTTTGTTTAAATACTACGTGCATTTGCAATTCCCGGCATTTTTAAGAGAAAGTGAATCTGTACGAACCCTATTCCGTTTAGGACAGCTCCCTGTCAAGATGACTGGCCATTTTGGTATTATTTCCCCTCTAAACTAGATACAGCACACGCTAAATAACACAGTAATATGTAACCTTTAAAAATGTGTTAATATTGCTTTTTTTAAATGTAGGCCACATGTAGCAGAACAAAATGAGAGCCTTTGTCAAAACAAAGGATTGTCGCTTTCCCTTAGTGTGCGTGTCTCGGTACCGGATAAAAGCATCCACATCTCGACCACATGCGAATATCACAACATCGTGCGTTACGATATGTATACAAAACTAGATCAATGTGTTTGCTGGTGTATGCCGCTATTGATACGGGACGAGACAGCTGGCTAGCCGTGTCCCCTGTCCTGATGTAACGTTACATTAGGATATCCTGACCACACGATTTCTCCGGCATTACCAAATCACTGGGGAAAGCGTTATGGCTATAACGTTAAACCCAATATATGTAGGAGAGATCTGATAACGATTAGATGTTTAATAAGCTCGTATTATTAAAAATGTCCGCATGTTAATGCGCTAAATATAATGATGCATCTATCAGGACGCACACCTACCCTTGCTCTTCTTTTCGCTGTCAATTTGATTCCGATCTTCACCACAGCAGCTATAAACAGTTATCGTAGCTCAACCCTGTGTGTGCCCCTTACGTCTCCTATTTGTCTCAGTTGCTCAGCAGCAATAACGTTATTCCTAACAAATAGCGGCGACATACGGCAGCCTGGAATCAGGCAGTAGGACAGCGTTTGCAGTTCCAACCCCTCGCTTCCAACACAGTCCGGTGGGCGTGTCCAATGATACAATGACTCTCAACATAGCAATTTATAACATATGTTATGAATCACTTTATTGATTTGTTTAACATTAATTTTGAGCGTATTTTTAAATCATTTATTAAAAATAAGCCATTTCACGCACTAAAGGTTCACTACATCATTCTGGACAACGCAAACACACGTCTTGTAGTTTTTTACTCCGCGCTGACAGCGATTTTGTAATAGTCAAAAACTACAAATCCCAGCGTCCTTTGTGTGGTTTACGGAAGTGCGCGTCTGCCATGCAACCGTTGACGTCTCTTCGGTTCTCGTTCATTGATGAGATATTATAACGTTTACACTGAGAAATTTGCGAAATATTTGCAACTCGTATTGTTTTTGTTGCGCGTTCAAGCAATAATGAAACCGTTTTCGGATTCTGACGAGGAGGAAGAATTAGGGGCATTGCAGAAGACACTGAGAGGTGATGTTGCTACACTTCAACTGAATCCCCGTTCAACAGATGATTTTTGTAAACACATGCAACAATATCATATTTGTGTAACACAGACAACAACCACCAAAATAACAAATGTTTAAACGTATGACTACATATTTGATGCGTAGTTTACATTGTCTTATTATGCATAATGAAATCAATCTATTCGTCTGTATTAAATGTTCAAGAGAGAGCGAACCGCAGTATCCAGCATCTCTCCAGCATGTTGGCAGGCCACAGCTCCGACTCCACAGAGTCTACAGAAGTAAAGCACCCGGAAATGCTACAAAACCCCTGTCTGCCGGTTCAGCAGAGTGAAGCAGGTCAGGATCATATCATAAATATGACTTTATTTTGACAATTCAACACTACGTGAACAAGTAACTGAATTAGCATATATTAATCTCGATCTTCTTCATGGGTGGAGCGTGGAGGTAAAAAGTAGTTTATTGTTTTTATCTTATTTCAGTTAATCAGCTGCGTTCCTTGCTTCAAAAGCAGTCCAAAGAAGTCAATGTTCATACACCTTCTCCTTCCAAGAGGAAGTTTGTGGCAAAGGTATCCTGAGAGCTGTTTATCACAGATACACAACATTAATTCATTACAACTGTGTAGATGTATATTGACTTTTATGTTAAGGAATGGTAGCATCCTGTATTACATATATTAGTTAATTGAAAAATATTGTGAATAATTATAATGCTTACTAAGAGTCATTAGCTTATTAGTTTATTGCTTTGATTTATTGTTTGCACATTAATAATTATAACATTCCCGTGTGCTTAAACCTCTAATATATGAGCTCAATTTAATCGTGTTGTCCAGCAAAGAGTCACAGATGAGGCCAGTAACATTCTGCCTGCTGTTCATGACCTGGTTCCCATCATCCACAATCAGTCTGAGTACATTCAACACCTGGAGGCTGATGTCAAGTTCTGCAAGGTCAGTCTTCTTCATTAACAAAAGGTCACTTTATCATCATTATCAGTGAATTCACTAAAGGATTATCTCATTTACTTATCCAAATCCCAGATGTTTATTACTATAAGACCAATTTCTGTGTCAACAGTGATATCAAAATAGCTAATATCTAACTCACTCCATTTGTAGTACTACCCTTGTAATTGTTTGTATTGATTGTTGTTTCCCATCTCAAGGAGGAACTTCTTGGAATGAAACAGAGAGTTAGAGTGGTGGTTGTAGAGAATGAGAAGCTACATGAGGAACTCAAAGCAAAGATGGTGGAAGACACACTCAAAGAATATACACTAGTTGACAGCACGGTATCTACAGCATCCTTGTGGCATTTTGTTATGCCGCTGATATGAATATTAACTAACAAATATGCAATAGTGATACGTCTATGAAAATATCGTCAGTCAATAGCTTTATTATATTTTGAGTGATTGCAGTCAGTTTGGACAAAAATGTTCTATTACACAAGTCTGTGTAATAATTGTATAACAGTGACTTAAATTATACACAGATATTTCTGACTCATACGTGACAGCTTTGTTACTTTACCTCTGTTTTTTCATTTCCATTTATTTTCAGTTAAAATGTTGAGCACACACCAGAAAAGACTCTAAACCCAAGACTCGGTTCTGTTCATCAGGCTGAGGACCAGAAGTGGAGAAAAGAAATGGTATGTCTGACGGTGGCAGTAATTTGTGTAGCTAAATAACATGACATAAATGAGTGAACTAAAAATGATGATTAATGTCTCTTTTGTATTCTTTCTGCATGTCTAAGGAGCAGCTCAAGTGTCTTTATCAAGCACAAACCGAGACTCTGGAAGCTCAGGTGGTCTCTCTGAAGTAAGTGGGGTTTGAGTGAAACATGTTCCTCTCCCTCAAATGACAGAAAATCTAGCTTTTAGCTTAAGAGAATGTACGATTGAATTGTATCATGCATTTCGCTCAGAAGCATTGGTGGAAAGAAGCAAGTTATTGTAAGGCATGTAGTTTATTAGTATGCATTCCTCATACTTATAGATAAAGAATTATCAATGCCTATGATGCAGTCTGAATAATTTCTTAGAAAAATATGCATGCTGTATAAAATTTGCTTTCTAACTGCTTGTGTGTGTGTAGGAAAGACTTGGCATGTGTTCAGAAGGAGTATGAGGAAACAAAAGAACGACTGAGGTACAAAGAAGTGATGGCTGCGGCGACGATCAGTGGTCAGCGTGTGGGTGGGCTGTGTCTAAAGTGTGCCCAGCATGAAGCGGTCCTGGCTGAGACACACTCCAATGTCCATGTTCAGACCATTGAAAGACTCACTAAGTAAGTGTGTGTTTGTTGCATTTACAGTATGATCTAGAAAATATGTTAATACGCTATTTCAAGTTTTAATTGCAAAAACTTAATAAAAACTAAAATAAATAGTGGTGCACCATGAGTTAACTTGCGACGTATATGCACCGTAAAGTCTTGCATGTATAATAAAAAAACGTAATTTTACAGAATTTGAAATACCAATTACAAATTACAGAAAAAAACTGCGAATTTACAATAAAAAAAAGAAGGAGAAACATGTAATTTTAGAACGGTTATTTTTACAGTATATGTCTGACGCCTAGCTGCTGGAAAATTTTAGTTTTTTTTACTGTATTTCTTTCACAGTCTACTTTTGATATGAAATTACACATTTACAAGAAAAACGGGGGGATGGGGGGTTTAATTTAACTGGGAAAAACGGTTATTTTATGGAATATTTCTGCCGTCCCACACTGTAAAAAAATCTGGCAGCTGAGGCACCAGAAAAAGACCGTAAATTTGTTTTTTTCCTGTAAAATTATTGTTCCGTTTTTCTTGTAAATTTGCAGTCTTTTTCTGAATAAATTGTAACCAAAAATCCTGTAAAAAAACTGGGGTGCCAGCAATAAACCGTAAAATAACAATAAATTGTAAATCCAGTAAAATTGCATGTTTTCCCCGTTTTTCTTTTTCTGTAATTTAAATGAAATTTTTTGACCATATTTAAAAAATACATGAAAAAAACTGTAAAATTGACTGATTTACTTTCCGCCTTGAAGCCAAATTAGGTTCATTCACATAAGAAGCTTTCACTTCCTAAATTGATCTGTGTGTTAATAGTCAATTATTGTTCCTTACAGCAAGGTTGAAGGAGTCTTGACATTGATGTTCATAAAGCTAATCGCTGTCATCTTGATTATGTGTCAGATCAATGCTTGTAACCTCATGAGACTGTTGTGTGTATGTGTGTTTGTCCTTGTCAGAGAGCGGGATGAGCTTATGACCGTCTTGTGCTCTTTGAGGGAGAGTCAGACTGAGGCGCAGCAGAGAGAGTGGGCAGCATATCAGCAGGTCAAACAGGCAGTTGAGATGGCAGAAGAGGCAAACCTGGAAAAGACAAGAGTGTGTGCCAACCAAACCCCTGATTAGAAAATGGACTTTCCTGTTTTGCATGCTTGTAAATTCTTTGGTGTTCTGTGTAGAACAAGTCTCATTGATCTTAACCTCCGGTTTGTTCTTGTGCACCTGCAGGCACTGGTGCAGTGTGATCACTTCCACAGCGAGCTGACGCGGCAGAGAGAGAGGCTGGAGAGAGAGCTGGCATGTGAACAGGAGAAAATCTCCCAGGCCAAGGAAGCGGCACGTGCAGAAAGCAGGAAGGAGAAAGAAGAGCTTGTCCAGACTGTTAGTTCCCTTACCATAACTAAAATGAGAAATATTTGATTACTTCACAGTTTATATACATATTATATTGTATTTATTTTACATATATCAATTTATGACTGTCTTTGCTTTGAAGAATTGGATGGTTTGTCATAGTCGAGGCCAGTGTTGGCTTTTGCTGCCCTCTACTGTCATTTTAATGATGGCACAGCTATAATTTTACCAGACGACTGAAGATTCAGTTTTAGCATCTGTTACTAGTGAAGCAACTTGCTTCCCAAAAATATTTTTCAATGCACATTTTATCTATTAAATATAATCGGTATCCGGAAAGACATGAAAGGAAAATAGATGAAAGTGTCCTTTTTATTTTTATAGTAATAATTATGCATATCACCTCATACCATTTCAAAATGTTGCCTCTTTAAAAATAAAAATAAATAAACTTTGAACAGTTTTAGCACCTAAGATATAATAATCATAATATGATTTTGAACCTGAAATCCATCTGTCCACCAATGTAAGGTAACCAGTCTGTCTCAGAGAGTGGCTGAACTGGAGGGTCTGCTGGAGAGGGGAAAGCGAGACAGGAACTCACTCGATGCCCAGCTGGAGGAAGCTTATAAAAAGCTCACTGCACAGGAAACAGACAGCAGCAAGGTACAGCCCTAAAAAAAACCAACATCACTATACAGTAGTCAAACAATGACTAGATTTAGACCAGAAAACCTGAAATCTATTATTAGATTCTAGGTTTAGAGGGGCAGTAAAAGAACCTAAAAGTGAGAGTTCACCCAAAAATGAAAATTCAGTCATCATTTACTCACCCTCTTGTCATTGCAAACCTTTATGACAGATTTTTTTTGTGAACTATCCCTTTAATTGTGTTCTCTGAGATTAGTGTACTGTTCATTTGGATAAAAATGTCTCCTGATAAATTACAAAATAATTATTTTTTACATTTATTTTTATGATAAAATCTTGTGTTTTTTTATTTATATATAGCTTTTTGTAAATTATAAAGAGAAAATCAGCAGAATATGTAAATACACAATAGAAAGACTGCAATATATTTCTGCAACAGAACTCTTCACTTTCTTTTTCATTATCAGTATTAATTGAATTAGTCTAAAAATAAACCATTATGTGAATGTTTTTGGACAATAGTAATAATAATGCTTAGTGAAATATTGTATAAGTTAAAAGCAACACATTTGGTGTCATTGTTTGGTAAACACTGGGTGGTTTCCCATACAGAGCTTAAGCATCTTCAATGTTAGAAGTGTCCAGTGTTGGGTGTAACTAGTTTCTAAGTAATTAGTTACTGTAATTTAATTACTTTCCCCTTGAAAAAGTAAAGCAAGGGATTTTTCTTATTTTTTCTGCAATTTAATTACAGCTACTTCTGATGTAATTGAACTAAAACTGTGTTTTATATTCTATAGTGGAAATAAAATCAAAATTATAAGACTAAGTTTAAAATGTATGATTTTATGTATCCTTCTCACATTTGTAACACTGGTCAGTTAATAAGAATAATTTATGTAGTTATTTCTTATTTATTTAAATTAATTAAATAAGCCGTTTCATTTCTATCCTTGAATCAATTCTAATCAAGGTTGATGTAGGATATAGAAAGTAATTAGTAATAAGTAATTTAATACTTTTTGGAGAGATTAATTTGTCCAGTAAGCTAATTATACTATAGAATATGTAATAAGTAATTAGTAATTAGTAATTAATTACTTTTTGAGAGTAATTTACCCAATACTGGAAGTGTCTTGATCAAAAATAACTTGCATTGACATATCTTAAAATATATCAGTGTGATTGTTTTGTCTTTAGATGCACACAGTAATATTTTTTCGTGAACTATGAAAATCCCTGTTCAGGAACGCGCACCATTGAGTTGGTTCAGTTGTCTTTGTAAAACGAATTTGTGTCCACTAGATGGCAGAAGAACTTTATATTTATGCCTGTTGATGAAGATGTGGGAATGGCAGCACTAGTATACGTTTTAGGAGATGAAAGAAAAGATGCAGCAAATATATCTTAAATTAGTTAGTACTGGATGTGTATATTTACTTTTTTCTCATGGACAGCAAACACTGCATTTAGCTCCATGTGTGCCTTTGTCAGGTGTGTGCAGATCTGAGGTTTCTCTTGAGTCAAGCCCAGCTGAAGAAAGAGGAGGCGGAGAGAGAGGTCAGGGACATCAGCTCCAAACTGAGCCGCCAACTCGAACTGGCTGAGCAGGTAAGAGGACACACGATAGCATGTGCAAACAATGCACAAACAAATGGGTCATTGCGCTACGTTGTTACAACATACAAAACAAAGTGCTGTTTGAAAACAAATGAACCATAGCGGACCTTTTTATTTTCACAATTTTGCAATTACTTAATCAACTTTTCACAAGCAAGAATGTAACCAATTATAAGAAAGGAGAAATCTGCCATTTAATTAACACAATGGATCAACCACCAATCTAAATGGTGTTTGTTATTTTTGACTTAATTTTTGTCAAATTTGTTCTTGCAAATGACATTATGCTGTTTGGTTTTCAGTTGTATGTTAATATAATAAGCAATTATTTTCATGCATATATATATATATATATATATATATATATTAACATGCTCACTCTTTCTCTCCTCACATGGGTTCAGGAAGTACAGAAGCTGGGTGTGGAGCTGAACGGTTGCCGGCAGCGTTTGGAGGAGGCCCAGAAGGCAGAGGGCCGAGCCCGGGCGGAGGCAGCCGGCCTGGCCGAGGGGCTAAGCCGCGCCCAGCGCCAACTGCACCTCACCAGGTAACCCCCTTAATCCTATTACATGCCACAACACTGCGCCCGTCCGCTGGCCCCAATGCGGTGCCAGCTCGCCGGCAGGAGGGCGCACGCACTTTATTAGATCGCCACCAGCCACCGGCTGCCACCGCCACAGTCCACCACGCACCAGAAAAACAGGGCCGGAGAGAGGGGACGCAACTCCGTCTCTCTCAATAACATCACTCAGTTTAGTGGGCTGGGGTGGCGATGGTAAAGTTCAATTATGTCAGTTTAATGTTTGCATCATGTGAGACATTCTGTCTTTGTTAGTAATCTGAGTCATATTATTTGCGTAAATCATACAGAGCATATAGTGCATTTACAGTGTCTCATGCATTTATACATTTTCCACATATGTGTCTGTTTCACTCTTATACACATTCATGATAATGCGCTGCAGTTTAACATAAATATATTTTGGTCGTTAAATTCAATTCACACCATTTAATTAAATCAAAGGCAGACCCTGTACATGTTTGGAGCTATCGGCACATTTTTATTTTATCCAGTAGGTTTTTACAGTTTGCAAAGATGCCGTTATGGAAGGTGTTTGTTTCTGGTGTTGTCGGATGAATCAATGCCTCCTTTTATGCTGTGTGCTTTTTTTAATGTGATAAAGATTCAGAATTTGAACTCACGAACACTGTGTGTGTCTTGGAAAAATCTTTGCAAACTGTCAAGAAAATCAGTCCAGATTACAGAATAGGTGAGAAAATGAAAACGTCCTCACAATTGTTTATCAGAATAAACAGTGTAACATTTGTTCAACTAATCCAGGTTTAATAGATAGCAAACACAGATTATAGCTCCAGATTATGACGCATGGATGAGATACAACATCTCCCACCCTTTTTATTGTATGTAATAAAGAAAGTTTTTGGAACAGTGAAAGACATTACAACGTCATTGGGTGCAATTTAACAGCATACTGTACAATTTATTACTATAGATTAGTGTTACTGCCAGCAAAACCCAAAGGGAACTTTATGTATCGTAAAGTTTAGCAATGCTTATTACTAAAATACATATTTGGACGCTGCTAATTGCATTACTTACTAAATATATAATCAAATAATATCTGCAGACCTTTTCTCAGAGTTCTAATGATCTGCTTTTTCTTATACAGTCGTGTCATGTCATTTTTAATGGATGTACTGTATGACATCACATTTTCACAGGTGTCCTACCCTGAAAGTATGTCCAAAAACACTTGTCTTCATTTTGAATAGTATTTTTTTAGTATCAAGAGCCAACTTTATTCTCATTTAGCTTAGGAAGTGTGCACGTTTAAAAACATGTGCACTTGATTTGATATTTCTTTATCTAATTCGATGACAATCTTGTTTTAGGTAACTCGGAAGATGTCCAAATATGTTTTGGGTAACTGTTTCAATAACTTTATATTGTCATTAATCTTTTGAAGCCTGACATTATTGTATGAGAAATCGGGTAGGTCAGATCGCCAATCTCTTTTCTGCCAATCTCGTATTAATCTTGAGTGCCTATACAGTACAGAAACACTACGTCATACGTCCACAACACGTTTTTTAACAAGTTGACCATGTTAAGCATGAGAAGCCAGAACGTTTAACAGTGTAAAGAAGTCAGAATGCATGACATAGCATGATACACGATCTTTAAGTCTTTGTCCTGTGTGTTAAAAAATGATATGTTAATAGTTGCTCTCTGTTAGGATTCGATGCACAGTCACCTGTTTTACCATCAGCTAAACCATGCGTTTTAAGTATGTATATCAGCTTTATAGTGTTTCTATAGCTATAGAGTGTTTCGCTCGCACATACTGATAAATGTATATCTCAAATATACTATAAATTGCTTTAGAGATATGCAACTGGCAAATGCGTAAATGTAAATGTACTCCTGACCTCATACGTTTTAATCTAGGGCTTTCTAAAATCACTCTGTGATTTATCACAGGATTGATCAGGGGGTCTTGGTTTCAGGTTTCTGACATTGCTATGCCTACATTTAGAGAATCTCTATATCCATGTCTCTGTGGATGTGTTTTAGCCCAGCGGTAAGCGTAGGCAGCGCTGAAGCCTCTGTGTATTGGCAATGGGGTCTCTGTTCCTCTGGAGGAACTGCAGATCTTCCAGCATCTGCCACAGAGCTGCACAGCTGCAGAGGAGGGACGGCATCTGTTCACAGGGGAGTTCGGTACTTAAGCATTAAGACTCGGTCATGTATTGTTTATAAATTACCATAAAGATGCGTGCTGTTCCAGAGATATTAGTGAATAATTTGACTCATTTGTTTACATTTGGAAAAGTACCACTGTATGAAAATCATCCAGATGGTTTTTATGGAGTATAGATTATTTGCACCAGTGGGTCTATTGTTAGTTCATTACACCTCATCAGATTTGAATTGCTGTGTACATTTAGTATGATGTAGGCATGGCATTAGTTCAGTCAAGGGGCTTGGGTTACTAATCACTGTGTGTGCTTAGGTCAGTAGTGTGATAACCATTCGAGGTGATCATTTGCAAAAACAGACGACTCAAAAAACACATTTAGCTAACACAAAAACATAACAACACAATAAAAAACATGATTTTTTTAAATAAAAAAACGAGTTCTGTTTTTGGCAATAAACTCTTGTGCCGAGATTCTCTGGGTCTGTTGATTTATTAGCATGCAGAAGACCATATTTGTAAAATATATTCTAAGTTTAGCATTTGTTATTGTCTTGTACTTTTCGGATGATAGATACAACACTTGGCGATTAGCAAAAGCACGTAAAAAACGAAATATTGTACATAATATTGCATTTCTTAGCACCTGGCAAATGCACTATTAGCTATTTTGAAAAGATTTTTCATTTTAAAAACTCAAACATCCATTTGGTAATGAACTTGTTGAATCTTGGAGATGAAATGTGTTCTTTGTCAGATTTAAAGTAGATGAATGTTAATTTGGTTCTACTAACTTTTATGTGTGATGCATGTCAACTTATGTCACTGCAAAAAATAAATGTATTGCTTAGCATTTTTGTCTTGTTATTCAGCACAATTGGCCAAAAATTATTAAATTAAGATATGTTTACTTGACGAGCAAAATTACATAACAAATTAAGTTAGTTTATGGTTAAAACAAGCAAAAATATCTCTCAAGAAAAATATTTAATTAAGTTGAAACTTGAATTAAATTTTTTTTTTACCCCATTGGCTTGTTTTAAGCGTAAATCAGATAACAGGACTAAAAATCTTAAGTCATTTTGCTTCTCAACTAAATGTATCTCGATTGAACAGTTTTAAGACATTTGTACTGGGAAACAAGACAAAAATATTGATATCTTTTCAGTGTTCTTATGATGTCAAACCTCAGCCCTTAACCCATAAGACATTAGAATATTAGAAAAGAAGTTAATTCCCTTTTCAAAATTCCCTTTTCAAAGGCTTGCCATCTATATTTCATTTCTGTGTTCGGGGCATTAATCAAACTAAAAGGATTTTGCAGCGATTAGATGAGGCAGAATTAGCATTAGAGGGCTCCGATAGGATGCTGTCCTTTAAACACTCTCTGCTTCCTCTCGATGAGGCAACAAAATGGCCTGCTGAAGATCAGAGTGGTTAAGCTGCTGACAGGCCTTGCATTTGGCAGCAGATATTCTTTTAGCCACTGTATGCATGGTGTGGACATGCACTGCCAGGGCAGCTTCTTTGGGCCAGAGGTAGTGCACAGATGCAGCAGACATCTGTGCATTCTTTCTCCCTCCCTCCCTCAGGGCTAACTTTCACCTTCCCATCTCTCTGGAGTCTACGCTCTTACTCCACCTTTACGCACCCATAAACGCATGCATACTTCGATTGAGAGTAGACCCTTTCTGTGTCACTTCCAGGGGAAGTGGCCGGTGGGTTGCCGTGCAGCCGGGGCCTCTGAAGCCAGACTTTGATTTTCTTTTTCCTCCCGCCTGCATCTCACAGCTTGGATGATCACAGCTTCCATCAAATGGATAGGCAAATCAGTTGCCATCAAATTTTTTCTTTATTCTGCTTATTCTCTCTCTCTCTCTCTCTCTCTCTCTCTCTCTCTCTCTCTCTCTCTCTCTCATTCTGTCTCTCTCTTTTTGTGGGCCCTCTCTCTGGCCCCCAGGCCCCCGTGCACATGCTGGGGAGGGCCGGCGGCTCCAGTATTGGATCATCAGCCAGCTGTGCGCTGGGCAGCAGAGGATCTATCATAATCCTGCCGCTCTGTTCTCTGCCTTCTGACGGCTTTGAGCCCAGGCTTTATGTGGTTTGTTTGTTTGCTTTCGTACGCTCGTGCCTTTTTGTCATCCCCCCTTTCCTTCATTTGCACCCACCCTCCCACCTCTCCCAACATTCGGCAGACCCCATAGGGTCTGAAAATGAAGAGAGTGAGAAATGTGCGACGATGAAAAAAAGTTGCGTCGTTTCGCCCGTGTCGGTTTACCAGCCGCGACAGATTTTCCCCTTTGCCTTTCCGCGGTTGCTGGAGTTCACTGTGGTTTGGATTGGGACACAGGGGCTCACTTTGTTCCAGATTCCCTCTCTCTTTTTCAGCAACATGAAATCTAGCATTTACCATTTTAATGAATGCTCAAGCAAACGCACGCGCTGGCAGCGGGGCCCGAGGTTTTGATCCAACAAGAAACGTGTCGCAGTTTGTAAAAGAGAACCTTCAGGCATAAGTGCGGTTATGAAACTAGGAAATATTCACAACTGCTCTGTTGAGAGCTTAGCAGAGAACCTGGCCTTCTGTGCTCAGTAAAGCCTCAAAGCTTCATCCACCGTATTGGATACTGATGGGCTAATCAGCACGGAAAGATTTATAGGAAAAAAGCCTGCTTGAAGTTTGGGATATTAACTGATCAGCCTCGTCTTTATCTGGATTAATTTGTTTGTGAAGTGGAATTATTGCAGCAAAAGTTTGATTTTCTCAGCCTCACAATGCTGAAAGGCTTGATGGTGCTTGTTTGTCCACATCATATTGACGCTTCATTGTGAGCTGTGAGAAATTGTGGCTTATATTGTCATCTGGCCTGCGGCTCAAGAATCCAGTATGAACTTGTTAAACATGTTAGAGCAGATGAAGACTGGACATGTCCTCTAGTGTGAATGATCTTGTAGATTCTTGTCTTCATGTAAAACACCAAATGCTAGGTTATTTTCAACTCAGCGTTGGGTCAAACCCAGCCATTGGGTTCAGTTGACCCAAAATAAAATTATATTGACCAAACAATGGGTTAAAACAACCCAGCATAGGATCATTTAAAACCCAACGGTTGGGTTTGTCCCTTTTTGAACCAACGCTGGGTTGTCAATACACAAGCATATATTACTTGCCCTTACTTACTCTTTCACTTAGTTGTTTGGTTGTGTCATTGATTTGTCCTCTCTCCGAGTTCGCGTACAAGAAGTCTGAGAATTGTCAGACCAACTGCAGTGTTGGCAATAAAAAGTTGTTCACCCCACCCCAGAATTCCATTAAACTTTGCACGCCTCTCTGCTTTCCCTCAGTCGTGCGTGAGTGCATAGAGGATGACAATCCCCTGAAAGGTGGAGAATCGGAAAATGAATAAAGGAGCGAGCAGATGCAGCCCCACGCCAGAGGGAGGCTGCCGCGGCGAGCGAAGTCTGCCACACCACCAAACTGCTGCAAACCAAGTCTGCGGGAAGCGCGTGTACCATCCGACAGCAAATAAAGGAGCGTAGCCCGCGCCCCTTGTCAGAAGTGCTAGCGAACGAAACGAGGGCTGCCGCCAGCCACGAGGAGCCGTGTTAGCGCTTTGGGGTGAGTGCGGGCGCGGGCACTGGCAGGTAGCAGGGCGCCGCGCACGGTGCTGGGCGGAAGCCATCTTGTTGGGGGAGCAGATGGCGATGGGGCATGGTGGGGAGGGGCTGCTTAGCAGAACTAATCAGACAGTAACGGATGGGGCAGCTGGGACCGCTGCCGGCCAGGCGGGAGAGTGCCGGCGAGCCGCCCAGTGAGTGTCATGATGTTGACAGTGGTGTGCCCGTTGGCCTGGGTTGAGACCTTGCCACGTCTTCACGCCTCGCCGGCAGGGCTGCTGGCCTCTGACTCCTCTTCCACTTCACACGGTAAAGGGCAAGACGAAAGGTTTTGTCTTCTGTAATTCTCGCCATCTTGGTGGAGACTTGGTTGACCTTGGTGACGCAGAATAGCGATGTCATGTAACATGCTTAAACGGTCAACGAGAAGTTGTTGCAAACAAAAATAAAGCGATACTTATATGTACAGTATATATTTTGGGTATAAGTGGATGTGTTCTGGTTGTTGTTCTAGACCTCATTGCAGTTTGTATTTTCACATCTTTTGAAGGTGCTTGTAATGGCATAACTTGCCTCACTTAGCTTTTTAATGTAACATCTTTAAAAACTCTCAGAAATTGAGTTTCTTGTGTTTTAACCACCCATTCTGTTAAAATAAAATACTATGTTTTTACTATGTAACAGTTATTAAATGTTTAACGTAAATGTGTTTGTGTAATGTTTGCATTAATAAGCCGTGGTCCCTCCCTCCCTCGTCCATGCATTATGTTCCTCCACTGGCCTATAAGACCAGATGCAGTGCCAGAGGCTACGCCCCTCAACCAAACAAGCCCTCAACTCATTGCCAGCAATTTGCTCTATTATTTAACAGTGTAACCAAGTTCAAGGCAGTTACATGTGTGTCATTCATTTACAGGCCCCTATTAGGACAATGGAGAGTACACGAGAGAGCACACACACTTGAATATGGCCTCTATAACTAGCTGTGTTTGCCAACTAAATGCGTATGTTTGCTGCATTTTGTAATATGTCCAAAGCTGGCAAACACTTTGCCTTAAAGATGATGACTGACAGTATAAATTATTATGATAAACAGATAAATGAACTGCTGGGTGAATTAATGTTTCGCTGGATGTCAGTAAGCAGTCATGGCCTATTGATCTGAAAATAGAAATTTGATGCATGGATTACAGAATTTCATAGACTGTAATATTTACTGTAATGTTACCCAGTCTATTACT
This sequence comes from Triplophysa siluroides, assembly GCA_006030095.1. Classification (NCBI taxonomy): domain Eukaryota; kingdom Metazoa; phylum Chordata; class Actinopteri; order Cypriniformes; family Nemacheilidae; genus Triplophysa; species Triplophysa siluroides. The sequence goes on along the minus strand of VCII01000868.1, from coordinate 4,714,508 downwards.
TTATGTCCTTTCCAGTCAACAATTGTTGCCCTACTTTCAAAATCCTGTGGTGTGATTTGGCATTATGCTTACAATTTTTTTTTCAATAATATATTTTGTAAAATCATACAGAGTTCATTGAACCTGACCAAATTTACAAGAATGTACGCTGTAATGCATTGCATCGTTTAGTAACAAATCGTAAGCTCCTATAGTTATAGATGTTTGAGTCTCTCAAATTTAAAAACTAAGATACTGTTTTAATTGGTAAACTTCAAGCTCCCAGCCCTATTAAAAGTGTAAGTCATTGGATCTTGAAGAGAATTGCTCCAGTGCCGTGGCCCAGCTCTGTGTTAGGCATGATGGTACAGGACAGAATGTTGCCGGTCCCCAGGCAAAGTGGGAGCAAATCTGTCGGGTGCAACTGTTCTCACTTGGGCCAACTCTGCCCAGAGAAAGTGCCCTACTTACTGTTCCTGGAAGCTGGGTTGTTCTCCTCCTCTTTCTTCTTTTCAATTCCTCTTTGTGACACTTTTTTCTTGGTCAATTTCAATAGTAGACTTCAGGTTCCATATAAGCAATAGCTGGGACAAGAGCACTGATAGCTGATTAATGGTACCTAAATGTGTCCACATGTTTCTGAAAGTGTTTTTTAGTGTGCTCTACAAGTTGTAGTCAAGGTGGAACTTGTACAACTCCATTGTGTACAGTTTTGTATGTGTTCCTTTGTATATACCCACTTGTTAGATGCAAATTCATGATTAGTATGTTTAAATGGTTGGGTATTTGAAGAGCATTTTTAGATTAGTAATCAAAGTGAAATGCATAACAAAAAAAACAAAAAAACGTATTTATGGTATTCTATGGTATTCTGCCTATGGTATTCATTTTTTTATAGTGGTGAAAGTGGGTTTCTTAGCCTTCAAGAAAATATTCTTTGCCAGCACAGAGGTTACAGAGACACACTTTTGCCGAAACTGATAAAAACTAATGTTTAGCCAGTGAGAACCAGAACTTGAAAAAGGTTTCTGAAAAAACACATGCCATCACCTTAAGATTGCCTGTCCACAGCACAAGATATATTTGTGACCTGGACCACAAAACCAGTAATAAGGGTCCATTTTTATACATTGAGATTTAATTGAAGTAATAAGCATTCCATTGATGTATAGTTTGTTTGGATAGGACAATATTGTCTGAGATACAACTATTTGAAAGTCTGGAATCTGAAGGTGCAAAATCTAAATATTGAAATAATTGCCTTTAAAGTTGTTCATCATAGACCGTTGCTAAGAAGAAACAGGTTTGTTTCAATGCTCTCTATTGCTTTATTGCTGTAATGACATTGTGGAAAGCATATGAACCCGAAATTCTAAGCTTTACATAGATACCAAACTTGAGTGGGTAATTCTCAAAGAGCGGGCAGCAGCGAGTGAGGTTTACATGCGTGTTTCCGGCCATTTTTGTTAACAATTTTGCTGCATTCAGTCACAAAAACAAACTTCTGATGTATTTACGGTATGAAATTTACAAATATCTCCATGGAACATGATCTTTACTTAATATCCTAATGATTTTTGTCATAAAAGAAAAATCTATCACTTTGACACATACAATGTATTTATTGTTGGCTATTGCCCCAAATATACCAATGCTACTTTTGACTTGTTTTGTAGTCCAGGGTCACATTTAATTGTTGCCTAATTGGATCAGATTGTACATCCTAATATTTATATTCACAAAACATTCTCAAACATATTGTATCAAAAAATCCCTCGTCCTCATGTAGGACAGCTATCTCTTTCCATCTTTTTTCCACTGGCCTCTCTCTCCTCATCTCCTCCAGTCTCCAGATGGCATAAGGAGTCCATCACAAAGCGGGCGTTCTCGCACAAAAACCTGTCACGAAACGAGAGCGGAAGAGTTGGGCACAACCCTAAGACCCGCCAGCCCGACACCCCGTCGGGTTAAAAGCGCTGTTTGTTATGCTCCTCAATGGCCATGCGCTTTTTGTGGCGGGTTTGGAATCCGAGCATGGGCACGTCAGGCTTTTGGAGAGCGCATTTGGTGTGTGATGGAGGGATGATGAAGGCAGCGCTGTTTAGTTGGGCCTGCCGTGTGAGGTGACGTGGGCGGGGGGTCTGGCACAAGCCCCTCCAGGTCAGCCTGAGCTGTGGCAGTGCGTCATGCGCCCAGAGCGTGAGCCTCGGCAGCTCCGTCACAGGCTGTTGCACCCTGGGATAGTGCTCTGTCTATGTCATTCTCTCACTTCATTTCATGTTTGTGCTTTTGTTTGTGTCCAGTTTTTCGTCGTTTAATTGCAGAATGCACATAGCAGAAAGCTTTGATTGAGTTTATACTATGATGGATAAGAGGGAAAGTTCATCAAAAAAATTTTAATCATCCTTATGTCATTCCGAAGCGTTTTGTCTTTTCTTTTGTAGAACAGGGGAAATGGTTCTTTTTGGAGAAAGTGTAAGTGTACAGAGTAGTATTTTACAATGCAATCATGCAAAACAAGTTTAAAAGGTCTCCAGCAAAGACAATTAAGTCATGCAGACTTGGAGGCACATAAGGTTGAGGAAATGATGACAGGTTTTTCATTTTTGGATGAACCGTTCCTTTAATTGCTGCTTTTCGCAAAATCTGCAAAGCGTTACATTAACACTCGCAAACGAAGTATTTCACTGTATTTCGGTTATCATGAGAAAACTCTTATTATAAGCACACATCTGAAGTCTGCAATTTCTTGACCCAGTCAGACTACGTGGGTATGCATTCGGCATATGTGAACACATCTCGGCTTCCTCTGCGCGCGTTTCGAAACCACAACAGAGTCTCTAAGGATACGTAAGAAAAAAATGATTATCGTGATTAGTTGGTCTGTTGATAGGGGTTTCTTTTAGAAAGGGAGGGGGTTGTTTGTAAATTGGTGGCGTCTGCAATTCGTTTTGCCTCTGACCTTGAGGGGGTTTCGCGCTTCTTGAAGAAGAAAGCAGAAGCTGGCGGTAAACAAAGTTCACTTCTGACAGATGGATTGAATGACAGAGAGGTTGCGAGTGCCAGAATAGCCCTGGCATCGGAGGAAATGTTCAATGCAGTCCAACAGGAGAGGAGGTGTGAACAGGTGCGGGGCTGCTGAAGGAAAGGGGACCAGATGGAGGGAGCCAGAGCCAGTTTAGTTAAAGGAAAAAGGGTGGGAGGGAGCAGTGAGGGGGGTATAAACGGAGGGTGTGCGGGGGGGTACGGGGCGAGCGGAGTGGCTGACAGGCACGGTAATAGATGCTGTTTGGATGTAGAGGCAATATAGGGTGCGTAAGTGCGGTGGACGTGAGTCGAGGCGGCTCAGGTTGGGCTCTGCTCCTAGAGGGATGGGGCGAGCGTGTGCGTGTCCATGAGAAACAGGAAGTAGCAGTGAGATTGACACTGACCAAGTGAAGCTGAATGAGCGCCACGAAACATCTGAGGTTTGGTGTGAGGGCGAGCGCGTTTTTCTTCTTCTTGTATTAGCATGTTGGCCAAGTTTTCTTCAATATTTTCAACACAGTAAATGGTATGTTCTTATATTTTTGACATGAAAGATATATTGGTGCATTCACTGCATTACCTCACATTAAGCTCTCAGACCTTTGAACTGAATTACACTTTTTCTACTTTGTATGAGAAAACCAATCTTAGAACTAAAGAACGCCATATTAACGCCCTCCGTCTAATTCCCTTCCTCCCACCACGCAACCTGTACTTCTACTTGCGAAACTTCCCCTCGCACATATATTAACATACAAACGATGGCAAGTGTCCTTGTGTACTGTTGAGCGCTCACGAAGCCAAACGGCTGACTCCAATTTGCGCACATTTTAGGAACGGTAGCATTTGGTCATTTCTGGCGTGGGATCACGGAGCACCGCAGGGTGCTGCAAACTCTGCGCTCGAACGGTCTGTGGTAGTCCAAATCAAATGGGCAACAGCTTGAATAGTACCCACTTAGGCAGCCCTCGGCCCTTGCGCTCCACCAGCACCCAGCCACGGAAACCGCTTTCCGCGGCTCTACGCTGCTCCCTACCAGGCAGGCCGATCCGACCCGGCTATGGCCCCTGACCGGAGGACATTAGGCTGCGCTCACATCATTACCAGCAGTGAGCAAACACTCCCTGACCTGGCATTGTTAGGTGGATGAAGAGGGTTCGAGGTGAGTCAGAGATGTTCGATCAGGGTTTATATGCGTTCATGAAAACGCTCAAAATGGATGAAGAAGAACGAAATAACAATAAAATGTAATGGCTAACAGGTGAAGGCCATGAAATATCTAATTTCCTCTGACCTCATCCTTAATGTTTCTTTTCAAGTAATGTAACAAGAATTGTTTTACTTGTAGATAAAAAATGCTATCGTGAAATTCCATTATGGCTTAAACGCTTTAATGTTAACTGAGCAGCACTGTTGTTTTGAAATTTAGGCTCACTCCACCCCTAGCCCCTCCCTTTCGAAGACACAGAACTAACACAATAGATAACGTATTTACGAAACGCGCTCAGTTTGTCCGTTTAGGGCTACTGTAGACACAACATGGCGAATTCCATGCAAGAGGACCGGCGGTGTATGTAGATAAAATAGCTCATTCTAGGTAATAAAAACACAACGCTTCATTATAAGGTCTTTATACACCTCTGAAGATGTAGTTCCATTATAGTGCATTTCTGTCAATACATCCTCCAAAAAGACAACACTTTAGGCTTTGATTAAATACATTTAACTTAGAATCAGTCTATACATTCGACAAATACTATGTTAGCGACATGAATGTGTAAAAATACCACCAATTCATCGAATATAACACCACCTCCACTTTTCAGCGACTCACATACTTCTTCAACAAATATCCTTTGCTTTTAAACGCACAAAGTTTCCTTTCTGTCGGTGTCCACAGTATCTCACTCGAAGGCCTCTCGCTCAGCCAACTTTTTCCCTAAAGTGCTCTCCGTAACTTTCTGGCGGTCTATCTCATGCTAATTGGTCGACAAACACCCGACCCCCCCTCCTCTCCATCCACACCCCCGCACCCCAGCGAGTGGCTGGGCCCCCTGGAAAGCCACAGTAACAAATGGCTGGCTGTGAGGCCTTTGTGAGCCCCTGCTGAGCGCTGGTGTGGATGGTGTTTTAGGCCGCTGTTCAAGCACAGCGGGGGCCGCGCGCTCTCCCCCCGCTCGCTCTCGCGCGCGCAGCTCTCGCAGGCGGAGCGCCTTCACACTCCAGACGACAGCAGGCCTGCAGAGACGGTCACTTCTCCAGCTACATTCCAAACCCAGTGTGCGAGAAAAGTTTTCAGGCTTCACTGTTAATTAACACACTTTGACTTGAGTTTTGTGGGTGTTTTTTTCCTCGTCCCTTTACTTTTTTTTGGCTCGCATTATGTGGTGGCTTTTGTAGCGTAAACTAGTTTCGTTGTTTATGATGTTGTTCGACCAGTCCGTCGTGTTGGAATCGATTTGTGTCATTGATTTCGCTTTTGTTTCCACCTTTGAGGTGCTTTAGCACAGAGATGCTTTGTTTGAACTTCTCAATGTCAAATATTTCATCTCAGGATCCACTGTGTAGTCTGTCCCATGTTTTTGTCTCTCTGAGAGTCAACAAAGCTGTTAGAATAACTGTAAAGCGGTTCAATTTTACAGAAGCGGTTTAAAGCACAACACGGGTGATTGAAATCAACAGAGATACGTACGTCAAATAAAGGAGGAGACAATAAAGAAACTAAATCTAGCATGAAGTGTGAAAAGGTGGGATAAAGTCACACTTTCTATATGTAAATTCAAAGTATTTGGGTCCTGGATGCTGATTGGTCAGATACTGTACACCTGTTTTCATAGGTAGTGTAGCGGAATCCCAACCATGCTCTAAAAGTATGTACTTTTATGTGTTTTCTGTAAGGGAAACTATATATTTTTATTATGAACATACTGGTGCACATGAACGCATAGTGAACGAAAGTGACTGTTGTTGCCTAGACAGCACTGTGATTGTTAACAGTCATGCATTAAAACACTTCTCACATAAAAATGTCATCATTTTATATTTTTTATTTGATTTCTTTTTCAGTGGAATACTCATATTTTACTCTAGAATAGGGATGTAACAATTCAACGTGAGGCGGTTGAAAATCAATAGGCCCTTTTCACAATGACGTCACTTAACTTACGCCTTTTCGCAAAGCAGTGTATCATAACATACGTCTTGCAACAAACAAGAAGAAGAAGAAAAACTTCCATTTTGCCGGGAATTTAACAACAGTTAAAAAAAACCTGACAGAACACTTATTCAAGGACTTATCCTAGCACCTTCGCTAACACAAAAAGAAAACAAAACAGTTACCTTCATAATCAAACAGGTACCGTTCAACGAAGAATTTGTATCCTTTATCTAGCTTCGATCTTGTCGTAAGCGAAAATTTGTCTGCAAGATGTTGTACATCATCCGTATTTGTGGCAGCTGTGCAAGAGACTTGGTAAACTCTATTCTGAGGCGCTAGCGGAAGTAACGATACACTGCTTCCCGGCCGAACGGAAGATGCGTGATGTCATGTGAAAGGGCCTATTATAACATGGGATGATTCAAGCCGGTTGAGATGTTAAATTAATCGCAATACCTGTTTTTAACAGCAGGGGCTGCTGTGTTTGAGGCTGCAAACTTGGTAAACGTGGGTAGGCTGATATTTCTTAAATGTAAAAAAATCCAAGCAAAGCACAGACAAAGTCTAGTTTATATTAGAGAGACTTGTATTATGCTTTTTTATTTGAATTTGGAATTTGCTTTAAAACTGCAGTTTCGTTCTGTTATTTGACATAAAAGACATTTTTATTTTAGGAAGAAATGTGCAGCGTTTTAGAAATAATAAAAACGCAGTTGTTAATTTTTTTATTTGTCTCGACTCATTTTGTAAAAATCAATTGTATCGTGTGAGATCAGTATCGTGAATCGCCTCGCATCGTGAGCTGAGTGAATCGTTACTACTCCAATAGAATACATTTTATTAATGCCATTACGCATTGCTTCACTGTAAAAAATGCCCGTAAAGAAAAATGCTAATATTGTGGCTGCTGGGTCGCCAGATAAAACGTAAAATCATTTTTTTTGTAAAGTAATATTACATGGTTTGCCTCCAATCTGGATATCGGATCTACAGTTCACGTGTCTCGATCTCTCTGTTTTCTCTCTCGCTCTCTCACTCCGCAGGCAGGAGAAGGAGGCGGCAGTGCGCTGCTGTGGAGAGGACATGGCCGCTCTGACCTTCCAGGCACAGCGGCGCGAACGCGAGCTGACACAGAAGCTCCAGCAAATGGAAGCGCAGCACGAGAGGAGTGGTGGGTGTCCGCCGGCCCGTCGCCCCTTGCCAGAACAACCGCCTCACCCGTGAGCTCCGGTCGTGAGCCACGCTGTGCGGGACGGCATCAGGAACACCTGTAACCTTTGGCTGGCCGAAGGGAGCAGATGCTCGGCACTCCGGCGCTACGTATTAGTTAGCGTTTAAAAATGGGAGGGAGGCGGGCAGCGCTGCCCACTGTCTGCTGATTTCAGAGTGCTGCTCTCACATCTGTTGCACCATCTGGATGGGCGAGTTTAGTTTATTTACCTGTGTTTCCAGAAACTTGAGGCATGCTGATTGCCAGAACAAAGCGCAGAGAAAACAAAGGGCTTCTTTTTGGCGCGGCTGCACGGCACACATGTTGTCTAAAGAGAAATGGCATCAGAAGCTCAGCGTGAAACTCTCTGGGCTTATGGAATTAGTCCTTTAATACCACACACCACTTTCCTCTCTAAGCATATAATGGTCACTGTCGATAGCTAATTATTTTTCCTGCCTCCACATCCCTGTTTAACTCTAACGGATTGGTTTTAGTCGCTTAATAGACAGAAATGCCTGGAGAGTACTTTTTAAACACCGTCCAGCTTGTTTTTTTATCCTGGTTGTGTGTTCTGTTTTCTCTGTGGCCTGCACATGCCCCGATTGTTTCAAAGTTGGATTCTATTTGTTAACTTTTTGACAGCTTCTTTAACATTTTGAACTTGATGAAAGCTAAACTGAATGAATAATAGCCTCGCTTTTAATTGGTTCCCTTTCGCCCCATCCCTCTTTCTCTCCATATCTTTTGTCATGAATACTGAATGCATATAGAATATTTACAGTAATTAAGAATTACATGTATCTTTATTTCCGATATCATGCAACAGTTCATTAAAGTCCTCTAAACTGATAGGACAAGTTTTGATCCAAAAGTGATGATATTTCGAATAACAGAACTGGGACGTAATCGTGTGGGATGCTAGACAACCATTCATATTTCCACATTTAAATGTGTTTGAGTCCTGTAGGATTATCTTATTTATTGCTGCGTATTATACAAAAAATATTTTAGATCAGTGGTTCTCAAACTTTTTAGTTGTAAGGCCCCCCTTGTGTAGGGTGCATCGCTTTGTGGCCCCCCAAATAAAGACTTAAAATCTTAAACTTAGAATTTTAATTGAACCAAAAACATAATCGGTTATACAATGCTGGAACATCAATTCTTTTGGTTGGTGAGCTTATTTTTCTGATGTTTGATTTTATAAAATGTTTGATATAATTCTATATTTCATAAAATGCGACTAATCTGTGCCCCCCCGGATTCATTTTTCCCCCCAGTTTGAGAACGGCTATTTTAGATTGTATCTGTGTCATTGCTGTGTTCATGAGTTGATGCTTTATCTGTGCACAGATAGAGAAACCGATGATCTGCTCGGTGCTCAAAACAACCTGATCGGGAAACTGAAGGAGGAATGTCACATACTCGGGGAGAAGCTGGAGGAACTGACCCAGGACAGCAGGCATGTAGCACTTTTCCTGCTTTCAAGTCTTCATACCTCACAGATATAGCTAAGAATTCTTTCAAAAGTCCACACTAGATGCTTAGTAACTACTAGCTAGTTTGTAACTTAATCTGTCGGTTGCACCATTTGGTTTTAAGGCAGGACGTAGCTAAGTTAGTAGTTCGTAAACTCTCCGTAAAGTAATGCGTGGTCGCATAATATGACGTTTACCTTCAATAGTCCAATGACAGCCTTTAATTTTGTGAGGAAAAGTTGTGAATTTCAAAACGTTTTCGATTTAAACTCATTTTACATAACATAATGACGGTAAAAATACGTTTTTATTTAATAGAATACTACCTAATTATGAATAACAGAATAGGTATTAAATATTATGTTAAATAAAAACAAATAAAATCATAATAAATGATATATTATAGGCTATGTGATTTCATTCTACTGCCAACCGCCAATGAAATAGAAAAGATGACGTTATTTGGCACAACACAGGCAGATGGATGCACACACGGAGGCGCGCTTGTTCAGCGAGTCTGCTTTTTATTCCTACAGTTACTCCTGTAGGGAGGCTTCCGTAAATATTTAGTTTATACGTAACGTTACGATTTAACTAAGTTGGATTGTGCAACTAAAAAATAAAGTTGTGCATAAGTTGTAACTTAGTGCCTGTTGAAGTCAAAACTGTTCATATACCCGTTAGGATATATGTCGAACGTCACATGACTAAACCGGAAAAAAGCTGCATCCGCTTGTCAGAGAAAATGTTAACAAGAGATATCAATACATTTTTGAGGTAACCAGCTAACCCCATTTTTACAACTACCAACTTGTTTCCAACATAGTTTTGTGTGTATTTGGGTCCCATATACAGTACCAGACCTCCGTTTACCTCAGCTAAAGTGGTCCATGTTATCCACAGCCATGGAAGATGTCTGTGGATTAAAAATGATGAAGCCAGGCCTAAAAAAGTCATCCCATTTTTATATTTTCGGCGCTCGGCTCTGAAATCTGTTATCTAGAATTTGCTTCTTGTGAGTAATCAGCAATGAGTGGAAAAGTCATTGAAATTCATCGGTCAAAAGAAGTGGGAACTCTGGCTGTCCCGATCACAGTATGTTCTGTTTCTTCAGTCATCACTAGCCCGTCTAGCATATGCAAAGCTGAACGACAACATTACTAGGAAATCCGTTTCCTGTCCATCAATCTATACATAGTGCTTATCTGCGCTTTTCCTCGTACTGAGATGGGTGAAATGTTTGAAATGCAGATTGCACACTGACATCCTCTTCTCAACTGTTTGATCTTGTCAAATCTTTGCGAAGTCTGTATCTTCTCGGAGGCCGATATTCAGCACGCTCGCGGTGTGTTATCCAGAGCGTGGCATCCTTTCCGTGCCATACTGCTCTAGTCTGTGCCCCAGTAAGGGAGCTGTCACTGTACCTTGGCACACGACAGTCTGTCCTGTGCGCAAGCATTGCTCTCTGCCTATCACATGTGCCTCTCACCTCAGGCCTCTGGGGTAGTCAGCTGTTAAAACAGTGTAAAGCGCATTACTCACATCGCAGCTTGCAATCTGCCATGGTCAGTCGGCCCAGCTTGGGAAGGTACAGGCCACTGCTGCTCGCCTTCTCCGTCCCCCCCCAGCCCACCCTCCCTTTCTGCCTGCACGCAGAACTCAAGAGGGCATGTGAGTAGATAGATGGTGCAAATGACCTCAATGTTTTTGTGATCGTACTGTATGGCGTGTTTCTGAAAGCGTTGACAGATTTACGCTTGCGTGTGGGTTGTTGAAATGAAATGTCAAGGGGTGACCACTGTGCAGCTTTGTCATGCAGTTCGTCATGATGTACTTGGAATGATTTTAAGCATTAATAGTTGAAAATATACTAATAGCCATGTCCAATGGTTTATGGTATAACATTTGATGCTACGAATCAATTTGCATGATTATTGGTCAATTTCATGTTTTTTTTCAACGAATTACACTCAAAGTACAAGTGTATGCAGCTTTAACCACATGAAAACATTGTGACGTAGATTTTTTCAAATTCATTTATCGTACCACATTTAAAATAATCATCATTTAAAAATGAAGAGTTTGGTTCCAAAATGAGATCAAATATAAAAAAAACATTTTTTTTTAAATTATGTTATGATGTTTTTATTGTGTTTTATTGTGTTAGTTAGCTGTATTTTGTTATTATGTCTTGAATCGAAACAGACCAAATGCAGTTTAATTGATATCAATTGGAATGCACAATAAAAAACATGATTTTTGAGTTTTAAACACTGAGTCTTCAAATAGCCTGACTAAAAAAGATGCTCAGTACAGCACCAAAATATTCATTTATATGTCAACCTACAATCTCGATAAACTGTGCATACACATGCACACACCTGAGTTATTCTCCTCGTCTGATCTCTCCGTCCTGTTGTTTTATATCCGGTGACAGTGTGGCCTTCTGTTCAGTGTTGCGTTTTAAACATATAGGCAGATGAGAACGCAGCACGCTGGCGTCAGGGTTCATTCTGCAGATGACACGCATGAAGGTTGCTCTCATGCACATCTTAGTAAGTTGTGGCGTTGGATGTAATTAGTTGTATATTTAACAGTTAACAGGCCATTATGAAATGTGCTGTCGACTTACGTGAACACATTAAACAAGTTTACGCATTCAGTCAGGGATGTGTTTTTTGGAGCTGATGTCTTCTGTGTAGGCTCTTTAACTTTGGAGAGCGGGTGTTTACAGTGCTAATGGAGTAGAGTTGGCAGAGATGTACCTGATGGCAGCGTGATCAGGTGGTTTTGGTTACAACGAGAGTGCAGTCTTGTTAAGTCTTCTCTTCCTAACAGTTCATAAAACCGTAATCGGAACTGTGATGTATTGGTTATCGGTGGTGCTGCTGATGCAAGCAATGCAAGATTAGATCTGACATTGATGACGTTCTCTCTCTGTCTGTCACTAAACATACATGCTACCTGTAGCTCGGCTGGAAGTGAAAAGCTTGTGTCAAACAGGAGTAGTGAATATTGTGGTGTTAGATCAGAGTAAAAACATGCGTTTTACAGTATGGGAGTGTGAATTTAAAAAGGACGTGTTTGTGTGTGTAGAGCGGCGATAGAGCAGTTGTCCCTGGAGAGAGATCACCTGCAGGAGAGCACAGAGAAACTGCGAGGTCGCTGTGAGGAGATTGAGGAGCAGTGCGTGCAGCACGGGAGAATGCATCAGCGTATGAAACAAAGGTACACGACACCAACACACAGGTCTTACCTGCTGTCTATCTCGCTTTAACAGGCACTCAGTCCTGTGGCTTGTTTAATGTATCACGCAATTTGCATTATAGGTTACGCAACAAGAATTATTATTTTGGGATTGACATGATGGATATTTTTATTAGGTTCAAAAACAAAATTTGTCATTAAAGTGATACTTCACCCGAAAATAAAATTCTGTCATCATTCAATCACCTTCAAGTTGTTTCAAATGTGTATACATCTCTTTGTTCTGATGAACACAGAGAAAGATATTTGGAAGAATGCTTTTAACCAAACAGATCTCAACTCCCATTGACTACCATAGTAGGAAAATATTTATTTTGTGTTCTGTTGAACACAAAGAAGACACTTTGAAGAATGTAGGACAGCAGTTCTGGGGCACTTTTGACCACCACTGTTTTTTTCCTACTATGGTAGTCAATGAGTGTTGAGATCTGTTTGGTTATGCGCATTATTATTATAGAAATGTGTACTCATTTGGAACATCTCGAATGACAGAATTTTCATTTTTGGGTGAAGTATCCCTTTAAAATCATACCTGTCAACATTTGGGTACAAAATCCGGGAGACCCGCGATCGCGTTTGGGGGGGGGAGTTGGTGTCCGGGGGTTGCAGGGGCTGTTCATGAACGCGTTTCGTACTCTGTTGGTGGTCCGTTCACAACCACTTTCCGGGGGGTCCGGAAACTCACGGGAGAAGTGACGGAAATACGGGAGTTTCACCGGAGAGTGGCAGGAAATGGGGGTGAGAAACGGGAGACGACCGGGCCAAAACGGAAGTGTTCACATGTATGATTATAATGGTGCATCAATATAATGTGGCACAATATATCGCAATATATTTGCTGATATAGTTCTCTCTTAAGGCTTAGTTGAATATATACTTTAATTTTTATAATTTTATAAGTAAATTCTTTCAGGGACAGGCTTGTTTTTATTTATTCTATATTTTTATAAGTTTGCTTACTGAAATTATAAATGAAATGTTTTTAAACTTTTTTAAACTAATTTGGCTCCAATTATCGTTATATTATCATACTTTTAATCCAAGTTTCTGTATTGTATCGAATCTCTACAATCACAGGATTTAAAAAGAAAAGAATGAGAAACTTCTTTAGACCACAGCAAAATAACGTATTTCAGAGGGTGGGTAACTTTAAGGATGTATTCTAGTAACCAATGTCTTACTAAAAATGTATTTCATTTTGTTTAAAAAATATATCCTTTTAAGTATTTAATCACTTGCTATACTTACTATAAACTTGCTATAAATGTTATTTGTCTCCTTGAATGAGTAAAGATATGAGTATATAAAAATAACGAATAAAACAGCAGCTACCAAAATCTTTGGAGAATTAAATCAGTCTTTAATTCAGTGAGCCAAATTAGATTTATTGGCCGCAATGTTCTAACCTTTAAATTTGTCCATATAATTAGCTAGAGGGAGATAGAAGTATGTTTCATATGTTTCTATCTCAGTGATGTGTGCGTTGAGTGTGTATGTACGTGTTTCAGGCAGGGGCACATGTGGCCGCTGAGTGTAGGGTTGAGGGGCGTCTGGCACACCGCCCGAGCCAGCATGTGGGCGAATAAGTGAGTGTGGGTGTATCCACAGCAACTCCAGTCTGAACCGAGCTTCTGCTGGGAGCGCAACATCCTTCTGTTGCCTGCAGAACTTTACATATTAGCCAACAGCCACCTCCTCAAAACCAGAGAAATAGAGGCGAAACACAAAAAGAAGTTACTGCCCCGTAATGAAAAGATGTGGTGTTTAGATAGTTCTTCAGTGTGGGTATGTAAGTGAGCTTTCCTCACATAACTGGAGCTGTTAAAATGGTTCGCCACCTTTTCAATTACGCAACGTTTCTCACAAGAGCTCACACACCGAGCTCAGAGGTGAGATGAAGCGTTTCGAGAGAATCTATAGGAAGAGTGAGAAATGATTATAGAATTACATATAGCATGAAAGACCATATAAAATTGCATTTGGATCTGCCTTTCTTGTGATTTACAAGCGTTTGTGTTGAAGTTTGATCAAATGATTTGTGAAAAAAATCTATAAAAAGTTTTAATGAAGGAATGTGTGCGGGACCAAACTATCCATATGCTGTGCAAAAAGAGAAAAATCAATTTGTAAAAGTTTTCCGTACAAGCAAACGTTTCTCTCTGGCTTTCAAAATCAACATGCTTTGTTTATTGCGACGCTAACCCCATTTCTCCTGCTGTTGGTATGTAAGACAGAAGGTGCCGGAGCCAAACTTCAGCGCTCGGCTCTGAGTAAGAGAGTTGGAGGTCTGCTGCCTCCCGCGTGTTCAGTGCCCCGGGTGTCTCTGCTCGGTAGGGCACTTCACCCTGCCGCCCGTGGGTTAAGGTGTACGTGTTAATAAGTTAGTGCAAATGGCTTCGGCATACATGCAAATAGCCGGGGCCCCACCTCAGATATTCTTGATCGGGCGCGCAATCTGTGCTGCGAAGAGCTGCAACAGCGTGGCACGCATGAAACATTTGGAAAATCAGCTTGATTTATTTTTACCATTCGAGCCAACGCCAAGCAACACAGGGGTTTTCGGCACACAATGTTTCACTCCTGCAAGTTATTTATTTATTTTCCACGTGGCGTTCGCATATTTTCTGCCTGGAGATTAGGGCCAGTGATATATGAAAGAGACGGAATGTTGGCCAACTATTGTGCGTAATAGCACCGGCTTTATAGAGAACATCAATAATACATATGCATATCAATTCTATATTTGTTTCTGAAATGCATTTATTCCCGGCTCGGTTTGATGGTTGGCGTTAGCGTGGTGAAAGCCATTCACTGGAATGTAGTAATCGAAGTTACATGTCATCTTTTATCAAAGCAGCTTGGCATTCAGCCCTTGTGTTTTTTAGTATTTTTGGACGACTTTCTGATCTTTTTTTATCTTAGAATGACTTCATGATTTTTAATGTGTGACTTTGTGCTTTCAATGGAAATGACTGTTATGCTTTTATGTTAAAATATTATTACAGAGTAATTTATTATTTAAGTTGGATTTTAAAATATTGGACAAATGCTTTCTTCAAGTATTTTAGCCAAATTCATTTGATTTTATTTGGGATTTAGACCATCGGACAATGTACTGAATTAGCAACAGTGATTTATACTCAGCTATTTTATTTCAAAAGTTATTTTATCTAAATATAACCTTACAAGCATGCATTAGAAGATATTTGTCCCAGACGTGTGCCTTCATTTATGTGGACTGAATATGTGCTGAAATTTCCCAGAGACAAGCTAATGCATGTGTGTCTGAGTATAAAAATAATTTGGGGAAATTCCTAAATAGAAATATATTGGAAAAAATGTGAAAAATGTACATGAAGTATTATTCGTATATTATACTTCTTCTTCTTTTTTTTTTTTCAAAATATCTTAGTCTGTATCAAATATATAGTTCAACTTTTGAAGATATTTTTAAAAGCTTAAGTAAATTTGTATTTTATTCTATTTAATTTTGTTTTAAAAGTATTTTACAATGGCATTAAACTTGCACTTGCACCTCAAATGTGCACTTTTTGTTATTTAAAAAACGATGTGCATGTTAGGTATTAACTAAAATACTTAACAAGGAAAAAAAATTCAGCTCCATATCCAATGATTTGCTTTTATTTGTTATTTTTCCAACCTTTCACCTGCTCCGAGACCCTCGTCGCACAAGCTCACAATCATCTCCTCTCATTCCCACAAACATGCATCTGCCAATAAGTGTCTTTAGCAATTATCACTTTCTGTCACCAACAAACCCGATCCGCTCCCTTAAAGGAGTGTGGAAGCATATACGCAGATGTGTGCCTAAATCCACAGGCTTCTGTCGCCCATATGGAGGCATAAAGGAAGACGGTAGCGGCGCGTGGATGGAGAGCCATGTGTAGCGGTAGCTGGAGCGCTGCGGAAAAGGCTGGAGGAGATGGTGCGATGGAACAAATGTCCGAGAACAGCCGCGCTGCTGCCGGGGAGATGGCTGGGCCTTGGGCGAGGGCTGCTTCATCTGGTTCTTACTAAACCCCCCTCCACACCCCACAGACGTCTTATACGCACCCGTTTAAGAGTGTGTGTGTGTTTTTGTGTGTGAGAAAATTACGCACGCTGCTTCTCCCGAAAGCAGAAAGGCTTTGTAAACTTTTCACATGCAAATGAAGTTGGCAGTGAGTTAAGATGATGTACATGTGGCGTGTGTGATGTGGTTGATGTTCCTTAAGCATTCGATTGTTGAACGCTGGTTATCTGGGTCAGATGTTTTTTAGTGTGTGTTTTTGCATTTCGTTGAATCGGTCTATGTGGAATAAAAGGTTATAAAAATGGGTCGATTTATATAATAATAATTCAGTTGGCATAACTTTGGCATTAATAGCGACGAATGGGTCAAAAGTAGATTATTAGCCATTATAGCCATTAAATCTAATCCTTAGTGACTAAGAACCAACTATCTGAAAGTATAAAGATTCAAACTGATCAGTAACAATTACTTAAGCTAGTTGGCGTGTGTTATTAAGTCCGGTTTTGATGAAAAATGCTCCATATACCATATACGTCACCGTAGTGCCACTCACGATTCTGCGGCTAGGGGGCAGCAGGGAGCCTCTCCACCCTAATGTCCCTTTTTCCCCTGCCCCTCCTTGGCCAGCTGGCCCACGCTGCCGGGGGCAACAGCTCCATGGCCTGCTGACAGAGCCTTGTGGAGCGATTGCTGTACCGCTCTGCTTTACGCGGGTGCTGGGCGCGTCCCAAGGCATGCAAACTGTAAAATGCGTCCTTTACAGCAGAGAGTACAGGGAAGTAAAGGGAAATGTAATGTTAGTTGGGAACCAAGAAATATCTACAGCAAAGATCAAATGAGTCTTGCGCGGTTTATTCAAGTAAATCAAAAAGGTTAATTGACGTTAATGTCCTAACATTGTGTTGTATTTGCAGAGATGCTCGGATGCGGTGGTGCTTGATTTTGTTTATGTTCCCATTAAGGATGATAATGTCTATTTTTTTGCAGGTTTGATGTGTAGGATGAGCAGGTGCTGGTTTGCAGAATGTCCAGTATTGGTGTTGGTTTGATGATGACAGTATTGTGTAGTGTTGTGTTTTGGAGCTTCTTTTGGCAGAGGTACGCTGTCATTTTGGGTCAACCCATCTGGCTCTGGTCAGGTGGACTCATTTAAAGGTTTTCAGTGTAGTTTACTGTTGGCTCATAGGGAAGAACTATAGCAGCCATTTTGGGTCAAATCATTTGGTTCTGTTGTCAAACAGGAATACAGCTGAATGTGGATTTAGATTCTGCTCCGGTGTCCAATAATTCTCTTATTTGTGACCCAGACTGTGTAAACCCAACCAAAGTCATTTTTTTGTGATTTATTGTTTTCCACATAAAATCCTCATAGTGTATATAATGACATTCCGTGAAAATATTACCTTAATATCGTCGCTGTCCTTCCAAAACCTTAGATGTCCAAATTTGCTGTTTTTAAGGAAATGGAAACAAAAGCTGTACTTTTTAGACGATTCAATTCTATGTTGTGGCAAGCAGCTTTTAATACTTTTTATTGGTCAGATATTCGCCAAACCCAGTGACAAACATAGAGAGTGACAATGATAATAACAATGATTTAAAATAAACATCACAAAATATGGAGAGACAAGGGTTCAGAAGGACAGCAGCGATGTCTTTAATATGGACTGAGTAAGACCATGTCATAGATGGAAATCGTAGGGAAATCGATGACTGAAATCAAACTTTGATGCTCATCATCAAAGTTTGAGACTTCAGCCTAGTTTTCAAAGACTGGGCACATTTATTGTAAAATGTGATTTCTTTATTTGAAAGCCACAGGTTTGTGTAGTTCCTAAAACAATTGAGATTATATTTGGCCTTATGTTTGCGTATAAGATTAAATCTCACATGTAAATTATCCATTAGAAGTTTTTACTTCAAGTGCCAGTTTAACATGTGTCCTAAATCCCCCTTTGGAAACGACAATACATGGGAATATAATGTAAAATATTAAATGATACATTTCATATGAAAAGTTTGGTTCCAAAATTAGATTTTAATTTTTCCAAAATCATGTTTTTTATTATGATTTCATGTTTTTATTGTGTTTTATTTATTGTCTTAAATCAAAACAAACCAACTGCAGTTTGATTGATATTAATTGGAAGGCACAATAAAAAACATGATTTTTGAAAATATTTGGAACCAAACTCTTCATATATTAAAACCAAAATTTATAAAATCGACAATTCCCTTTTGTATTGTTGAATATATTGTAATATAAAGAATAATGCATTGTTAATGTATTATTATATATTCGCATACATATATATTAACTGTCAAATCATTTATTATAAGAAAATGTTTTCTTTGCATGAAATTACAGTATACATCTGTAAATAAAAGAGGAGGAAAAGGCTAAATAATTCATTGGCTAATAGAATATGAGGTTATGGATATGAGAGATGCAGTGCCTGCGGTCAGTAAGAGCGTCTCTGGTCCGGGTGTTGGGGGGAGTGGGCGAATGCATCCCCTCTCTGCCCTGGCAGTTCTGTGTTAATAGTCAAGCCAAGACAGATTGCATATATTCTATACTGCTTATCCCTCCTCCAAGCCTCGAGTAGCCCTTCCCGGCACTATCCGCAGCATGCTGCTGACGGAGCCTCGTAAATTCTGTGGATTTAGTGATTTGTCATTCCATTTGTTGAGATTTTTTCCTGTTTGTGCTTTGAAGGAACTAAACCTGCCTGAACCAAAAGGCTATTGTTGCTGTTGTCAGATGTTTGATTCTATTCACTTGTCTGTTTGATAACCGCCTATCAAATGTGTAAGAGTTGCACGTCTCTGTATTAAGAGTTAAGCATTCTGTAAAAGAGTGAAGATGAAAGAGTGAAATATGATAATAGTCGTTCTCGATTCATTTGTCTGAGCTTTGAAAGTGTCTGCCTCTTGCCAATTCGTTTGGCCAGCACTAAACAGATGCTAAGCACTGAACATCAGTCACAAAAAGCACACAGCCCGAGGCCACAGCAGGCCACACACGCAGCAGAACCTCAGTCCAGTCCATCAGCATCTAGACTCGCTGTACAGGTGGCAACACTGCAGGCCACCTCCATTCTCTTACCGTTTATTATACAAACTCACAGAGCGCTCCGTCACCTGCTGACAATTCGCATAAAAAATGTTACATTTAATGAGGAGCGTAAAAACGAAAAAGCCTTTTTATGATCTCGCTAAACTATCAGTGTAAGTATGTTTTTTGGTTTGCTTTTATAAACCGAGGGACATCTGTCCATTACACAGAAAATAAATTCAGCTCGTCCCTAAAGCTAAAGAGGAAATATTGGTTCAAGATATTGTATGTCAGGACCAGTTTTGCATGATTTTCTATTTTTTAGAAATGCGTAAATGGCATATCCAGCCCGTCATTTCACTCCCAGACACATCAGCAGTCGGGTGTCAGCGTTACTCTGGCTTCAGTTAGCCTGAGAGCCAGCAGATGGTGTCCTTTCACCAGGGTCAGCAGGGAAGCTCGGCTCTCCCGTCTCCAACTCTCTGAATAGCGGGCAGAGGCAGCAGTGGTCAGAGCAGGCCAGCTCAGCCCAGCTCCATGCACTAAGCTGTATTAAAAACCTAATTAAGTTGCGTGCCAGTAAATGGAGGGAGGTTATTGGATTTGCAGCCTTAGCTGCTGGACAGCCTTCTAATTTAATCAGACTCCCGTCGCGAGTCCAGCTTCAGAAATGACTACAGGAGTTTTGTTGGGTTTTTTCTTCGGGAGGGTTTATGACGCCGGCACGGCTTGATTTGAACCTCGGATCAGAGTCGGTGTAAAAGAGAGTTCGTGAGGTGTTTGGCGGTGTGGTTGTGTAAGAGGTTAATGCAGCATGTGTGTCTCCAGAGGTTTAAAGGTGCTACAGATGGTGTGTGTGTGTGAGGTGAGGGAATGACGCAACCTGTCTTAAGTGCTTTAAGATGCTTGACATTGCACGGTGAGCTCGACTGCAAAACTTAAGTTCCTTTAGTAAAGGGACGTTTTTTAGATAGATTTTACAGTAAATATTTTGTTTTATATGGATCTTGTTGAAGAAATATCTCTTAGGGTAAAATTCAGTCATTTGGAAGCAGTCCATTGTTTAATGTTTAAAGCTGGAAAATGATGTAACGGTTCACTAATAGCCCAGTCATTTAAAGTTACCAAGATAAAAAAATATATTTTGTTCATATAATATAACATCGCTGGTGTCCTTCTGAAACTTTGTATCTCCAAATTTTGTGATTTGTAATTTATTTCATAAATCATTATTATTATTATTAGTCACCCTGTTTGTCACTGGGTTTTGCAAATATCTAACCGATAAAAAGTATTAAAAGGATTTAATCATAAAAAAAAGTAAAAGGTCCTGTGTTTTTTCTACTTCTTGAAAAATTCAGCGAATTTGGACAGCGTGGTTTTGGAAGGACAGCAACGATATGTTTATTTATATAAATTGTTTATTTACTATATTAGAATAAATCATAACAATATGTAAATAATATATATTTTGTAATGATAATATGTTAGTGATTTAAAAGTTTATAAAGTTTTTTCTTTAGAACATCGTTTATTTCTTTTTTTAATTCCTTAACTCATATATTAAGTTTTGTATTTGTCATGCACAGTGCTTACACAGTTGATCCATTTTTGAATCTATCTACATATTAATGATAACAATGAGAATGTTTTTCCTAATATCTTACTTATTTCTACTAATGTCTCAAACAGTACAACTTTTTGAAAAGCAAACCCTTTGTCTAAAAAGCAGATGGCACACTAACAGAGCCCTAGCTGGTTTACAAATAACAGCCATGTTCTCACAGCTCCCGTTTCTTATTTTTAATCCTTGTTTTGGTAAACAAGAATAGCAGATGAATCATAGTTCACCAAAGACCTGCAGGAAAGCAAAAACGCGCGCTGGAAGGTTTGCATGGGTGCAGCAGTAGAGGAAAACATTTGGAGCTGAAGTTGCGTGTGGAGGAGGTTAGGGCCAGTGTTAAAGCAGTGCCAGACTCCGGAGGTGGGCGGCAGCAGTGGCGCCAGCTCCCTACACAGCAGGACCTGAGCACGGGACAGGATGCCCACCACAGCCCTGCGATCGGCCCTGTCCAGATCACAACAGGCAGACCAGGAGAAAATAAAAGAAGTGGGTTGAGGGTAAGGGAGACAAAAGAGAGACAGAGAAAAAGTGAAACAGATTGAGACCCACAGACAGGATTTTTGGTGGGGTACAATTTTGTCTTGCGATACATTTCATCCACACTTCCCCATACAGACTGCTCAACACAATTTGATTTGAGAGAGATGTTTGACCACACTGTATTGATCATGGCAGCATTCGTTCATCACGTGATGGAGAAGAATATAACCAGCACACATCCAGACATGTGGTGCGGTTAAGCGCACCTTCAGCATTTTAAAGCGCCGATTCAGGTGCCTGGATCTCAGTGCTGGAGGGATGCTGTACAGTCTCCGTACAGTATGCCAGATCACTGTAGTCTGCTACAGATCTGGCCTGCAACACTGGGCTTCATCCCATGTGTAACGTTTGCATTGTAAGCGTATTTTCATAATGACTTTATCTATATTACCGTCTGCTAATCCGGAGGTGATTTGTTTGTGTTTGTGTCAGACTGCAGCAGCTGGATCAGCACAGTCAAGCCAGTTCTCAGCAGGTTCTACAGCTTCTCACCAGACAGAACCAACTCATGCAGGAGCGACAGCAGCTCGCAGAAGAGATGAAGAACCTCAAGGTCCAGGTCAGTTCTCGTATGTTCTGAAAAACTGCTTTAACGTGGTAAAATGGTGTATGTCCTCTGTGTACCCGCATGCACATGACCCAGACATATGGAGCATTGTGGGATGTACAGTACAGGTATATTGTTTGTAGATATATATTAAGCGGGATATGCAGGTTTGGACCCATACGTCTGTCTTCTGAAAATAGGTTTAAACACATTTATAATTGAACTTAAAATGTTTAATTTCTAGAACGAGCCTCGTATCGTATGCCTCAAGTCATATTGCACCTTCGAATAAGTTCCAAAAACAATAGTTTAAAGTTTGTGCTTTAAACGTGGATTTTTTTGTATTAAGTGAAGCTTTTGTATTCTAACATCATTTTTATGTAAATTATCAAATGTAACACCGTTTCTACACCGAATGCGGCCGGCGCAACGGCACACGGCTTGTTCTAATGGGATTGTCACGTCGTACCGCATCCAGTGTGGACAAAATGTAAAGTTAAAATGGGTTCCGATGCGTTTTATTGTATAGTCGCGCTGCGTAGACACGGTGTCAGTTTTTGTTGATTTTATTTTGAAATGGTACATATATATCTTTTTAAATAAATGGTGTACAAATGTTTGTGTAGTGTTAAAAAAAACGGAAACAGGAAGTTCTTCTGGAGCAGTGTTGCTTACGGTTTCCAAAACGATCTAAACGACTGTATATCATTTCAGTTCGAATCTTCTTATTTATACTTCACGCTGTTTTAAAAACAAAAGTAAACCAAAAAACATGTGTTCCACTAATGAGAATTAAAACCGAATTCCTCTTGAGAAGATCAACAGTCAAGCGTTGAGATGAATTACAGTAATGAGAATTTGAGGGGAGATGACTTAATTGTCATGAAAATAATGTCACAATGCAAGAAATCGTAATGTCTCTCCCAGAGAGATGCAGAGATGGAGCGTGAGCACACAAGCACTACAGCAGCTGGTATCCATGGCTGCACATCACGCTAGACTAGGCACCCACAGATGCTCATCCAGATTGCTGCTAGAGGCACGTCAGCAACAGACAGCGAATCGCCGAATGCTGACATTCGTCGGAGATTATTGCAAACGGAGTGATGCTCCGCAAAGCGACGCCGCTCTCGGCTCTGTTAATACTACCATGCTGTTGTTTTGTTATTAGAGCGAGTTAGTAATTCAGACTCTCCCTCTGAGCATTTGTGTAAGAACACCCACATGCTGCCGAGCTGACCGCCACACTCCAAGATATCAAACCACTTACTGTACGAATCCCACAGCCGCTCGGAGATTTCATTCTTTCAGCTCAGTTAAGATTTGTGTTGGCAGGATATTTGAAATAAATGACAATTATTATTCATTTCTGGGCTTTTTGACGCATTTATATTAAGATGGAATGAATGATGCGAGACAAGAAACTGCTGGAACCTTTTGAGATGCGTTGAAAAGAAATTGAAAAAAGCAATAAACATTAAAGACAAAACAACAACTTCTGATAATAATTAATTCACCCAGAAATACAAATTTTGTAATAATTTACTCACCATCAAGTTGTTTCAAATCTGTATAATGTTTTTGTTCTGATGAACACAGAAAGATGGGATTTAGAAGAATCGTAGGGAAATTACAAAGGTGGTAAAAGTGCCCCAGAACGGTTCAGTCCGACATTCTTCAAAATATTTGTGTTCAACAGAACAAAGTTTATTATTATAAACGTATTAAGGGATTTTTCCTACTATGATGGCCAAGAACTGTGTGGTTACAAACATTTTTCCAAATATCTTTCTCTGTGTTCATCAGAACAAAGACATTTATACAGATTTGAAACAACTTGAGGGTGAGGAAATGAGGACAGAATTGTTATTTTTGGGAATATCATTTCCAAACTGTGATATTGTAGTTTTTATTGTTTATCTGCAATCAGATAAAGACATTTGCAGTTTAAAACTAGCAATTTCTTATTTTTCATTAGACCCTGATTTGTAACATATCTGTGGAATTTGCCTTTTGTAGCAGGTGTTTTGTATTAAACCTCATTATGTGGATTCTCAATCTCTTTCACTTTTGCTTCAGGTACACGTGGACAAGAGAGTGGACACAATGGCTGTTTGAAGGCATATCACTTCATCTTGAACTCATGGTCACTTCTGGAATTCATGTGATGATCATCAGTTTAGTTCAGTCACACATGTCATATTCCACTAGACATAGAATGAATGTTAAAAATGACAGTTTAATAAAGTATGGCTGCTTACATACAGCAGTTCATAGTTTTATGACGTGTGAAAATGTAGCAAATGTTTCTGCACATTTAAAAATGCATTTTATTATTGATTTGTGCAACTTAGAGGTTTGATGGTTCTTTCTTTTTTAAGCTGTATATTTTTAATGTTCAATAAATAATTTATTTCTATTCATTTTAATGCTCAAGTCTAGTGGTTGTAAATCCATGAATGAATGAATGAATGAACTCTATGGCCAACGTAAACGTGTCATGAAAAGCTGTTATATCGCTCGAGCAAATAAGGCAAACAAACAATTCAAGCCAAAGCAGATTGACATAGTGCTTTATTTAAGCAGTCTGTAAGAAGGAAAATAATGTGCATCCCTATCATATACATTTACGTGTAAAAATACTAGGATGTACAGTGTACAAAAAACAGTTTCTTGCAGATCAGCTCCCCGTGGGCCCTATATTCCAGAAGTATTTTCTTCATTTAGCATGATGGACAGTAATACAGTTCTTAGTTTTTTTAAACCCCTTCTGTGTAAAATTCTTAACCACATGACTAGTTCTTAACATGGATCTATCAACAGAGCTAGCAAGGTCAAGAAATGTCACAAACTCTAGAGCTACATGGACATAAAATGAATGTCTTTTTTTCAAGATTTGTTGTTTTTAAATAAATACTTTACAATTCATGCTCATTCATAATACACTACCAGGAGCGCGATATAGAGAAAGTCTGTTGTAGACAGTACAAACAGTAGCAGCAGTGTGCACGCTGAGGTGCAGTCGGGAGGGATGGAGCCCATGCTGCCCACGTCTCCATGGGTCCCGTCCTCACACTAGTTTAGTTTTCGGATTAATGACCTCGAGGTCGGTGAACGTGTATCCTGCTCTAAACCTCACACTGGAACAGCTCAGCCTTGTCTCTGACACTAGCGCTAGGGAATCTTGGGAAACGTTAGTCTGTCTGTGTCACCATGGTTGTGTCTCCTGGCAGCATTTCGGGTCTATCGGCATCCACACCTTTTAAATATTATACAGCACAATCTCTCAAAGTAAAATAGCATGAGGTCCATGAGGGGCGAAGCTGTGCTTTCAAGTATTTTTTTCTCATTTTATTTTCCTTTATTCTTTTCTTTTTTTTGTAAGCAGGGACCATTTCTCTTTTGCTGAGCTATATAAAAAGGGCAATGGGCATGAAAGTGCTACTACAGGCAGATATAAAGCGGAGTGTTCAAATATGGAATTACAAAAGTGTACGATTGAGTTGGCCAAAACCAAAAGGCCCTTCTGCTGTTTCAATAAAGTCCAGGAATAATGTATTACCGATAATAGTCTCTCACATGCAAGGTACCGCAACATCACCTCTGCCACCTCTCAATGTGTGGAGGACTCAATGGTCCTTCACGAGTGCATATTAAGTTCATGAAATGAATGAACGGCATCACAGTATGATTGAATAATCCCAATGTGTCCATACAATCCCAAATCCGTTGCACTAAAAAGCAGTTTAACCAAAAGTAGCGAAATAAGTGCTTTAATCGCCTCATTCGTATTTTAAATTGACAATCGTGAAGACAAAAACAAAACCACGTTGAGGAATATTCAAGTTATTAGCTATTAAATAAAAAATAAAACAAAACAAATTCACTAAACATAACTATCAGCAGTGCGAGCCCGTTTAATGAAATCAGGTAGTTACAATGACTCCAATGAAGGAATGGAAAAACAAGGAACGGTGTGAAGGAAAGTTGGAAGACAGAGCCGTGACATAAACAGCTAATCTGTTCACAGCACCACTGCTGCGCTGTGCTGTCAGGAAACATTATTGGGTTAGACATCACAGTTTGAATGCAGGAACATCCTCAAGAGCGTCTCTTATTGGGACTGGCAATGGAACGGTACACATCTCACATGACTCTGTTTGAGGATGCTCACACAACACGGGCATTAGGTTTTCTGGGGGAAATCTAACTCGTATCTGGGCGGATAATGAAGCATAAAAGAAATATTGACAGAATCATTCCTTAACCAACCATGATCAAATCCAGCACAATCCTGCAACCTTAACACACATGCAAGAAACCCAAGACGTCTTTTCTCCAAAGTACCAAATCCAACTTACAACCACTTTTCGGTTGTCACATGAACACACTTCAATCTCAGATCATTTTAACAAACATACCTTTGTCTTGCATCATATTTTACATCATATGCCAAAATCTTTCCACATTAATACGCACGTATGAGCCCTAATAAGACTGGTAAACTCAAGGAAGCTTCCTTTAAAAGTGCCACA
Organism: Triplophysa siluroides; assembly: GCA_006030095.1. NCBI lineage: Eukaryota > Metazoa > Chordata > Actinopteri > Cypriniformes > Nemacheilidae > Triplophysa > Triplophysa siluroides. The sequence goes on along the minus strand of VCII01000868.1, from coordinate 4,688,056 downwards.
TAGAAATAAAAAGTCATTTGGTAATTCCAGCCACCAACAAACACAGTCTGGACACCAATGCACATGCACATCTCAGCTTCACAAAACAAAACAAGGTTTTATTGCCAAACACTATCGAGAGATCACAAAATGTGTTGAAATGCATGAAAATGATTATAATTCACCATAGACCCTTCCCTTTGTCCCCTGCTCCCTGATCTGATCAAGCATCATCTGAGGGAAGAGTGAATCCCCCTTCTGCGGCCAGACACAGTGCCTGTAATTCAAATACATATGCTTGTTTTTTATTTCAATGTTTTTGCTCTGGTTAACTGATTTGTGATTCCGCCACCTGGACTGAATCAGTTTTTAAGGAAGGAGTGTGAAGATGACGTCCGATTTAATGTTAGGGGTCAAAGCGCTGTAGCATGTTTCTGAACCGAACTGATTCTTAAAGCAATGACATGAGCGGCGTTCTGTTCAAATGATCAAGCGGAAGAAAATAAAACACAACTGCGCACGGTCATGCTTTCTTTAAACACTTCAACATACACTCACATATTGCCAGACGAGCCATAGGAATTGGTTTTGCTTTTGGGGGCATCGGTTTTTGCAGCCCTTTCATCGGTGGAAAGACGACCAACACATTTCAACAATGGTCAAAATGAAAGTTCAAAAAAATCATTTTTGGAAATGAAGGAATAATACTACACTGGTCCAAAAATCTAAAGAGAAAAGAAGGCCTTTGCGTCGACCTATCTACATTCATAAGCGTTTTAAGAGCTTTTTCATTCATCTCAACAAACGCAAGGAGAACAAAAAACAAATAAATATACACATTTTTTTCTTCTTTTTATAAAACATTATAATAGTGCTTTCCCTGTCCTTCTACTAATGCTGGCTTTATAAAGATCCTATGTTCAGTGTTGGGTGGAAGGGGTTTCTCAAATGCACTTTATCTGTTTTTGGCTGTTTGGAAATCATGATAGTTGGTCAGAACACTGATCCGATCATAAGAAGTGCTTTCCTTAAACCGTCTGTAAATATCATATGTGGTCCAACTACATACATGTGTCACACGGGGCCAGTGTCTGCATGAAATATTTCAAATCACTCGAAAATGTTATTTTCAATGCCAGAAAAGTACATCCTAGGGACTGATATGTCAGAAATAAAGCCTTTCATGAACACATGTTTTTAAAAAGAAAAGCAGATCATTCTGTACTAATTGGTGGTTTGGTTCTGCATAGCTCAGGTTCACAGGGCTTTAGAGAGAGAGGAACACTGACTGAGGCAGGGTGTGTGTGTGGCGCGGGGTGGGGTGGGGCAGGGGTAAAGCTAGTCCTGTTGACTGAGTTGAACACAGATGTTCTCTGTAAAGCCTGAGTTAACCGTATATGGCAGTTTTGACTTTATATAACAGAAGGTGAACCTCGAAAACAGTAATATCAAAGCAGCTTAATGTACCCGAGAGATGCGGTCGTAAACCCATGTGAATCTCTAGCCATGCAGTTACGTATTACAGTTTCCAAACCCAAAAGTTGTGACCTCGAAGACTAGTTTCTCGTGAGGAATGTGAAGTGACATCTCGATCCAAACAGAGAAACACAAAAAGTAAACGGACTCCTAACAAACAGCAAGAGTTCTCCCATCATCGCCCAACCTTTGGGCTGGAGCTTTGAAGACGTCAGAACGGGTCGGGACTCGGTCCGACCCAGCGTGCAAATTCCCGTAACCCTAAAACAGAAGTTTCACTTGGTCTAGCTAAACAAATGAAAGAACCAAGATGGATGATGGAGCGTCGGTAGGGCTGGGGCTGTTAGAAGCTGAAGACCTCATTTGTTCCAGTGGTGACTTTGATGAGATGAGGCAGTGCGGGCCGCGCGGCGTTCACTCTCTCCCGCTGGCCGAGTACGAGAACTGGGGGAAATGTGGCCTTCGCTCATTATCCATGCAGTCCATCCCATCTTCATCAACTGGAGAGGAACATACAGTATGGATCGGTCAATGAATTACATTTATGTTTGAAATCATATCATCATTGGCCAGAACCTCCCAATATTTCTTTCTTAAAACCGTCAACGGATCATATTCTTACCACCCGATCTTTATCAGCCAGGCTTATGAAAATAAACAGCTTTCTGCAGTTAGCTGTGAAGAAAACTTTATCTGTGCTACTTAACCATTTCCCATCAGGTCATAAGAAGCACGCAATATGCCAAAAAACTGGCACCCACACATTTACAGGAAACAAGCTGTTGAACGCACAGTGTGTGAGGACTTAACAGTTTGCAGGCGAAAGCAAGATTGTTCGTTTTATGAAAACGGCTATGAAGACAACATTTATTTGGTCCCACACATCCTAAATATCCATTAGACCTTCTATAAGCTTTGGCTTTGATACTGAAAATATCACTGCCTTGTTTTACCTCGACCTTCTAAATGACAAAAACAGAGTAGATGGCAAATACAATTGACCTCGATTCGCTGAAACGACTCAAAACCACATGAAACATTTTACATGAGTTCATTTTAATGAAACAAATGCGCTAAGCAGTCCTCGTGTCAAATTTGAGATTTCAGAACATTAGCAGAAAGATTCAATTGTTTATTGAAGTATTATTGCTATTAGTATACTTCTTTCAAACCAACATTAAGAAAGTTTACCTGCAGTCTAGTTTTTATGTAGATCAATAGTACTGTATATTTGGCGTATACTTGCGATCAAACTTTTAAGTAAAAACTATTCTCAAATATTTGTTTAGATATACTCAAAAATCTATTGCCTTAGTCTCTGTAGTTTTGGCTTGTAGTTGTGTTTACGCTTTTGACGGAGTAGTCTATCGAGTATGCTTTTCACATACTGTACGGTTTTACACACTGTCTTATAAACTTATATGATCCCTAGTATGTTTATTGTTTACACAGCAACAACGCATCAATTGTAAACGGTTAATATTATGTTAAGTTCACGTTACATAAAAGTAGTATAAAAACTACTAAACTAGTCGTTTACTGAGAATATACTTTCAAGTCTACTTTCGTCAACTACAAAGTCGTTTTTAACGAGTAAACTATCAGTATACTTATAGTACAAGTGAAAAATGCAGTAGTAAACTACTGTAGTTGTGTACTCGAACCTTACTACTGTTGTACCTAAAGTATACTTAAAAATAAAAGGGGCAAATTTAGGTCCAACTAGTATTAGTACACCTACAAGTGTACTACAGGTACTTTGACAGTAGTATGAATACTACTTATAGTATTTTAAGTATAAAATAAGTATATTGCAAGTATACATTTGAAATCAAGTATATTTGTGCGGCAAATTTTGAAGGTTACTTTTTTGTAGGGGTTACAATTTGTCTGGATCCCAAACTCTAGGAGGCCATCCACACAGAGATGCGTTTAGCTGTATACGTAAGATTTTTGTATTGGATCCAGCGTTTTAGGAGCCTGAAACAGTTGCATTTTCTTGTGTACAGCCAATCGGTATATTTTCTGAAAACGACGATGTCATCAACCCAGCGCGCAAGGTTTATGCTCATGCTCCTAGTCTTCTTCTCAGTGTTTAGTGTATCTCTGTGACAGAATTACAGCGCAGCATACTGGTTTGGCATGTATTCTGCATAGCTTTGAGTGGGTTTTAGTGGTTGCGTGTGTACGCAGATATTTCTTGAGACGCCACCGTGTTTACGGAATTAAAATGGGGAAAAGTATTGGATAAGGAAAGCTCTGACATCCTGTGGATACTGAACATTTGCAGTGACATCTCTTTGTAAGACGTCACTGCGCTCCAAAAAGTTTTAATAAAAGCTGTTTTGATTGGCGCTATTTTCTAAATGATCTTGTTCATTTTGTTATTTCTTCGACTTTGGAACAGAACATTTTATATTCTTTCGTGTAGAGTTGTTGTCTTAAAACGGAAAACTTTATAATGAAATGATACATTCTATAATAATCTTTGGCTTCTGGTTGAAAGCACTGGGCAAAATTGGTATAAATAAGAAAGCAGCAGTGTAAAATGTCGCTTGTTTTTTATGGTTAAGGTGAAGATAACATGACATTTTCACACAGAAGACCAGAAAACAAACTTTTTCACAACAATACTAGGTGCGAACAAACAGCAACACCCATAGTTTCAGGCTATCTCCATTTGTGCCAAAAATGATTTTCTAACAAACAATTCTTCATTATTTATTCAGTAAAATATCTGGTCTGCGTGCACTTTTTTTGTCCTTGCATAAATGTGAATGTATGCAGAGCCAGAAAACAAACAGCAGCCATACTCACATTTTTCAGGAGGGGTTATTGTAATCGTCTGAGCTGTGAACTCTTCATCGAAGTATCTGGTATCCGTCTCTGATGACACCTGAGGCTTGAAGGGAGGTACCAGCTGAGAAAGGAAGAGGTGGAGATGAGACACCGAGCACCTGTTTGTGCCAATCTTACACTGCATATGCTACGGCGGGCCGGAGGGCTCAGTCTAACACCTCTGAACCTGCCAGCGATTGCACTTTAACTATGGAAGATTGACAGTGACCTGTGTTATTGTGTTTGGCTTCTGCACTCGGGTTTGTTATCTCCAAATGTTTAAACTGGTTGCAGATTAAATAAATCATAGCCGACTTAATGACATCAGTAACATCAATCTTTCACATTCGTGTGAAACTCCAAGACCTCTATGATCTCAGCCATATAAAGGTTAAAACATATAGAGTAATGTGGTCTACCTTTTTATCATAGACATCCTGCCAGTTGATTCCAACAAAGAAACTATGTCGCATTATTTCCTTAGCATCATCCGGACCGCCACCAAGTCTGACAGAACCACAAAAAAATGAAATGAATCATTTTTGACAGAGTTTTCACATACACAATCGAGCAATACAATAAAAAACAAAGGTTTTCTATCAGAGGATGAAGTTCAAGCTTTTTTTGTGTGTTTGTGTGTGTCTGCACCTCTTGTTGGGGTCTTTGATGAGCAGACCCGACAGCAGGGACTTGGCATCAGAAGACAGCGTTCTGGGAAACTTGATGTCCTCCATTAGGATGAGCTCAAAGAGCTTCTCATGGTCCTGATTGTAGAAAGGCAGTCGACCACACATCATCTCATACATGACCACACCCAGACCCCACCAGTCCACTGCCCGACCATAATCATTGTCCTCCAGAACCTGACAGAAACACACATATTACAATTACAATCACATGCATGTACTTCATTTATGATCAACCTTTATATATAAAACACTAGGGTATATTTAAAGTCAAAATTCAGTCATCATTTACTCTCCCCACTTGTCATTTCAAAAGTGCAGAACACAAAAGAAGATATTTTGAAGAAAGTTGGTGACCGAACAGCACTGGCCCCCATTCACTTCTATTGCACGGACACAAAACCAATGCAAGTGAATGGGGCCCAGTTAACAAATTCTCAAAATATCTTCTTTTTGGGTTCTCCGGAGGAAAGAAAGTCATACAGGTTTAGACTGACAAGAGGGTGAGTAAATGATGACAGAAGTTTCATTGTTGGGTGAACTCTCACTTCAGGCCACACAGAAAAGTTTATTTTGAAGCTAAAAAATCATGTAGGCAGATTCAACTGGGTTTAATATTCTGTTATTTAAAATAAAATAAATTATAGAGTGATTAGTAAAATAACAAGAAAAATTAAAACAAAACTATAAAGGAATAGTTCACCCAAAAATGGTCCCCATTGACTTTCCATAGTAATAAAAAGACTATGGTCAAGTCAATGGGGACCATTTTTGGGTGAACTATTCTTTTAATATTTAATGTTATCTTTTAATTGTACATACTTTTATTTATATATAAATGTGTACACGTTTTTATGTGATTTAGTTTAATCTTTCAGCAATTGTTACGTGCTTTTGTCATTTTATTAATTATTCATGTTAATTCTATTAAGTTTTACTTTTTAGTGCCTTAACCTTTACTGGAAACATTTATAATTTGATGCAGTTTAAGTAGTAGTTTGTATTGTAATAAACTATATTAACCTTGTGGTTGATGTACATTAACAGTCATTTTAGTGCCACTGTATAATAGAGTCATCACTTCTCATCATTTCAGACACATAAATACTCAAATATACATGGATTAGACAAATGTGCATTGTATAAAATCTAAAAATAATCTCACTGTTATCAATAAATAGTCAAGACTGTTCTAGCAGTAGATAAGCCCTCAACAAAACACTTTCAACAATATGCACAATATAAAGAGCGCAGTGTGAAGAGCAGTCAAATCCGTTTCAAAATGACTTCCTCATGCGTAACGTTACACGTTCAATTTCCTCTCCACCAGAGTCATTTCAGCCGCCGCCGAGTTCCTAAATGAATCTCATGTTATGAACATCAGTGCTAATATTTGAATATCAGTAGCAGATAATGGCAGTACTTCACACCCGTACTGTAGTGCCTCTCATCACCGAACCTCTGCCAGCGCTGTCTCCCGACCAATCAGCTTTCGCCATCCAAACATTTATTCTCCCATACCAGCACGCAGGGTCAAAGTTCCCCCTACCTCAGTGCAGGACGCACTTGGAACCACACCTAAAAACAGATCAAAGATACGCTTTCGGGCAAGTGTCCCAGGTCCCAATTACCGAGGATGTCCGTACCGAACACGTATCTCCGTGTCTGTGGGCAGGAATGAGGTGGCTGGAGTTCACGTGAGATGGAGAAGCGGCTCTTCAGAGCGGAGAGTCGTGATTAATATGTCTGACTAATGAACAAGACTGTCTGGACGTGAGCCAGTTAAACATATGCTGAGAGTTGTGTTATAATGATGTCTCTTCTCTGATCTTTAAAAACAGACGGACCTGTACTGTATGAATCAACACAAGCTTTCTGATTCGAGTTCACAATGTGGACGTTGAGGTGGGAAAGTCAAGCTGATACCATCCATACCGTCGCTGCTTGTGCACATACAGTATCACGTCATATGTTCTGAATGGCCAGTAACATGAGGTCAAACCGTCAGGTCAGACCAAATGAGATTCCCTATCAATTTCGAATAAAGACGTGCTTGAATACAGCGTGCTACTATGTGCCAAAATTCTGCCCCATTCGATATCATAGTAAATCAGTTACTAGTTAACTGTACAGATATTAATACATAAACTAGTTCCAAAGAGTATTTGTATTAAAAGCCGACTTCATTCTTAAACAGAGCAGTTGCTTTTCCCGAGCCCAGGGCAACACAGGACTGCAAGTTCTGTAACCGAACAGGCGTGTATAGGAGACCATGAGGACATTCATCTCTGTGTGTGTGCGAGGGTCCGCGTGCAGCACGTATGGAGGGATTGTGCTGTTTGTCCTGGGTGTGTACGCGAGCAGCTCGGCTGCAGGCGGGGATGCGATTAATGCACACAGAGCCAGTTGGGGTCTCCCCGTTCCAGAGCCACAGGCGAGGAGGAGCGGCCGCAGGGGAGGAACAGGCCCCTGCTCGGACAGCCATGTGGCAGGACTGGTGCTCCCAGGACTGGGCCCTTGGCAAGGCTGGCCGGGGAGGGACTGGGACAGAGAGCCTGTGGCTCCACCAGCCCAGTTCCCCAGCAGGGCAGTGGAAGAGACCGCATCCACGAGCTTATCTCACTTTGGCCGGGCTACACGAGGACGCCAACGCGCATGCACACGGCGGACGGGGCAGCGCGTTCGCTCGTGGACGGTCGCAGTACGCACGTTTGCTTAGCATCTGCACCATTCATTTCCACGAGCTCATGAGCTTTCCGTGACACCTGGAAACCAGCAATCATGTAATTTATTGGTTGCAAACATACTGTTGAAACGCTGTAATTACTAAACACCGAACAGATGAAAACTCGCAGACAGATGACACACAGCTCGAGAAAAGTATTTCTGTAAATGTGTCTTTCTCATTAACACTTTAAACGTTCGGCGAGGGCCGGCTTCACTTCTGTAACCCTTAAGAAACTCGTCTCTTCCTCGAAATATCTTTCACACTCTCCCTCTATAATCCCCCTCTACTTTGCATCTCAGAACTTGGCTCAGGCTACGCTCTGTTATTTTTACACCAGTACGGCAGTATAGATTTCCAGGTTTCCCAGCCACCTTCTTCCAACCTTCCCCATCTGCCACCATCTGCCTCTGTTTAGCATGTACTTTTTTGTGCAATCACATACTCTTGTGAAAAATAACCAACACTCAAATCATCTCTTGGCACGGCGGCCAGGCTGAGCAAAACAAAATGTTGCGCCAAATTGTCTTCCGTACTTTTTCGAGTGGAATCTATATCCCCCTTCACTCGTGCTGCAGCCCCCGCTCGCACCCCTCCCTCCTAGCTATAAATATGGATTTAGCAACTGCAATCTGGACATCCTGTGCACCTCTGGTTGGACGCAAGACTGAGCTGCAAACTACCGAGAGAACAAAAGTGACACTTATTCTTGCAAATGCAAATGAGGTAGTTGACAAATAAAGCGTACGTGTGCCCTATGGTGTGACAGCTCAAATTTTGAAAACAAACTGTTTGTATATTACTTTATATTATTATAATGTGTATTTATAATAAAAATAAGATGTATGGTTATATTTCGTTTTTTTCTACATTTTTGCTGTCACGTCATAGGACACGCATACAGGCTGTCAGTTACCCATATATAATGTGTTATAAGGGTATTCACGATATAGTCTTTATAATATATACTTTTTTTTATCTTTTGAAGAATAATCATAACACGGTTACAAAACGTAATACTTGCCTACTGATGTTTGTACCAACTGTATGACATTGTACTTTATGACCTATTTCCTATCGTGTAGATGTATGATATATAAAGTGCTGCTCACTATTATTTCTAACCAAGTAAGATCCATTTCACTTCTTTATTAATTCTTATTTTAGTGACTTGAAATTGGATTAAAAAAACATTGTTACGTATACTCATTGTTTTATTTTTGTTGTGGCAACTTAGTTTATAATATAATATATATATATATATACGGTATTTGAACTGCATCAGTCCTCTTACATGGTGTGTGATTTTCATACATTTTTAAGTCCATGCGTCACATGTTGTAATGCTATACAACAATTTAAAGTAAAATACAGATAATTTTTCCTTAACAGGTCGAAGTATTTGTATAACAGACAGAGACTTTACTTTTGAAATGTGTTATTTATTAAAGACTGCATTAATTAGTAGCACCACCTGTATTTAGCAGATGAGGAAAACGGGGCTTTTTCTCACCCCCTAAATTAGGCATTCTTGCCAACTATAGGTGTGTTTCCATCGAACACGCCATATTGGTGCACGGGAAAGATTAAATGATGTAAAAGGTGCCAAGAAAACATAAAGAATATCCTGATGGACAACTGTTCTTCTTGGATCAGTCTCTCATGGCATTACTTGAGGCCATAAAAACGATTTTAAAATCACTGCAGAAGTGATGGTTTGCATATGTTTGAAAGTGCAGTGATGGTGTTTTAGGACATTTCGTAAGGTTGCTGTACCTCTGGTGCCAGATACTCTGGTGTTCCACAGAAGGTCTTCATGGTAGCAGCATCCGTGATTCCTTCCTTGCAGAGGCCAAAGTCTGTAATTTTGATGTGACCGTCTTTATCAAGCATTAAGTTCTCCAGCTGGGTAGAGAAGAAGAGTGTGAATCTGTTTGACTCTTTGGACCATTGGAACATATCAAAGTGTGGTTCAAATCTGAATACATTTCTTTGTTCTGATGAACACAGAGGAAGATATTTGGAAGAATGCTTGTGACCACACAGTTCTTGGCCACCATTAGGAAAAATTTGTAGGAAAATGGGTGGTCAAAAGTGCCTCGGAACGGTTCGCTTTCCTTCATTCTTCCAAATATCTTCTTTTGTTTTCAACAGAACAAAGACATGTTTAAAGCATGTTTTCCTACTATGGTATTCAATGGTGGCCAAGAACTGTTTGGTCACAAGCATTCTTCCAAATATCTTACTCCGTGTTCATCAGAACGAAGACATTTATACAGATTTGGAACAACTCGAGGGTGAGTAAATGACAGAATTTTCCATTTTTGGTGAACTGTTCCTTTAAGCTCTTCTGAAACTCCTATTCATGGCTCTCTTATTGCTTCAAACAGTATGTCTCGATTATAATTTGAGGCTTTTTCAAATCAGAACAGACTGCTTTAACTCATAAGGGATCCCAGTTTGTTGTACATTTCCTTCCTGTTTCATTACATTTACATTTGTTTCTAAAACACGTGTCGCTCTAATAACTGAATTCATGAGTGGAGAATTTCTCAAATTCAACTAAAAGTTGACAACTGCACAAATAATGTATTTACTCAAACTTCCGGGCACATTAATTTAACCTTTTAATTTAAACAGCTAAGCCGTTTGTCCAAGTTTCTTGGCACTTGCGCAACTGGCTCGGTCCAATGCTGCAAGCAAAACACTGTGTCATCATCCACAGCCGCCAGAGTTTGATGTTTCCAAAAAATAAAGGGAAAAAGCCCCAAACTCTAGAGCTTTAATTACATTTTCAACGTCCCGTGACACACGCCTGGATAAAGGCGACGGTCTCTCTAAATATACCAATTCTTTCCCCTTTTCTTGTTTACCTTGAGATCCCGGTACACTATCTTGGCAGAGTGCAGGTAGTCGAGGGCGGAAACGATCTCGGCGCCGTAGAAGCGCGTGCGGTCCTCGGAGAGAACACCCGTTCTCTCGACAAATGGAAAAACAGCTGCAGGGTAAACAGCAGGGACAGGATTGCAATAATTACTGATTTATTGGAGGAAATTAACACAACACAAACTGCCTCACATCGCCATATTGAGATGATAGATGGCGAGGCCCTCCGAGGACGCCCAGCGAACCCAGACAGCAGCTGGCACATCATCCCCGGCTTTCCAGAGACAGGCCGGCACGGCCTGTTAAATCAGCATTTTAATCAATACACCAATCTTGTTAAAGGCAGCGCCGCGCGCTCACGGTCTAACGTTCCATAAAAGTGGCGGGAACGGACCTTCCCGCGCAATCTTCTCTCTCGTATCTTTTTATGGAGTAATCCTGGTTCCTCTCCTCCCCAGTCAAGGGTTTCTGTCAACCGCCTGGCCCTCAGCTCCACTTGAACTCGCCTTCTAGAAATTACCCACAAGTCCAAGGAGGAGCTGCGCCTATTAATTGCTGTGGGATGTTTGAATACGGCTGTCCGGGGAGCGCTAACAGCTCTGCTGATCGGCTGAAGGAGGGGCGAGCGGGTGGCGCGCCGGGGCCCGGGATGGACGGGGACAGGTGTGCCTTCATCAGAGCACTGGCAGCTGTGAATGTGGCAGGGCTGAAAGGGGGATAGTGATGGGCTCAGCACAGCGTGTGGAGGTTAGGAGCTCTGGCTGGACCAGGCTAGGGGAGCAGGTGACATCGCAGGCTGAGGGAATGAGAGCGAGATTGCCGGCTCTCTGATTAAACGCCACCGTTGGTGGTGGAATTTCATTTATCTAAATATGAGCACCTCAAGATGGAACCAAGATGGCTGACGTCAACAGAAGACGTCAAGGGAAAGTTCTTTCCCCAAGTATATTGTGAGAATGTAAAAACCTTTAATGAAACCAAACGCTCGTAATAAAACATTACCTTCAAAGTGTTATAAATATTATCAATTTCAATGTTAAATGCATTGATTAGATCCATCCAATTTTTCACAGATACTTACATTTTTCTATTTAATTGGCTATCATATAACATTTATATTTATAATAATAATAAATATTTATAGTCCAGATTATATTCAAAATACATAAATATTTTCCTTTTTTTCAGAATTTACTATTTATAGGTAAGTGTTTAGGTAAAATTATTATTTTTGTTTCTTTTCTCCCAAATTTAAAATAAAAATATTGTTTCTATTTACATTTATTTGCAGAAAATGAAAACTGGAGAAACAGGTCACAATAACAGAAAAGATGCTCTGTATTTTTTCAGACCTCAAATACTGCAAAGAAAACAAGCTCATATTCATCTTGTTTAAGAAAAGTTCAAAAAAGGTTTTAGGTGATAACTTGTATTTTTATCACAGTTTTATGTATCTTGTCATGCTGTCGGCCTTTTACATTGCTGTTGAATGAATGACTTTATGTCACTCCTGAGGTTTGATTTTGGACTGCCAATGGACCCAATACATCTAGAAATGATGATTAAATGAAAATTTGGAATGGTCTCTTAATTTTTTCCACAGCTGTATATCTTGTTGTACATAGTTTTGTTGTTGTTTCCGTATATCCGCTTCATTGGATGTGCGCTCGTCTGACCCCCAGTTAACATCCGGTTTGTCTTTGGCTAGTGTCTAATAAAATAACTATTAACATTAAATGTATTTATGTTAATATAAATTAATATAATTATTTTATTGTATAATACTTGTATTAAATAAACGATTTGTTGAATTTTGTTGTACGTTCATTTTATTAAATAAACTATTTGTTGAATGGGTCCTGTAGTTCGGTCATATTTAAACAGACCGTATAGTACATTGACATCTAGCGGTAGAGTTTGGTATCGCAGTCTAAATTCAAAATATTGGAGAGACAAGTTTAGCCAAGTAACGCTTCTTTTGATTGTTATCAGAAATAATCCACAGGCACTCTATTGTTTGTGAATGTGTACTGGAAGTACAGTCGGGGTCACAAAAGTGCGCATGAGCAGTAACATTTGTTTATGTTGTTAAGATGAAACCGTCTATTAGTTGAAAATATTATCAGTTGGTTTTAACCAAAAGGATGCAAACACAAGGTATGCATCGTATCTAGTCTACCCACACGAGTGACAGAACAACTACAAAAATAGCTCATCTGCCAGCACAAAAGACAAAGACACAAAGACACAAAGCACGAACAAAAACTCAAAACGCACACATACCTCTCCTCCATTGACGTATTCCATCACAAAGCAGAGCCGGTCTTTCGTTTGGAATGAGTACTTCAAAGACTGAAACAGCAGGTGGAAATACACCATTAGATGGAAAAAACTAAACGCTCACAAATCTACAACAAACGCAACGTAAGAGACGCCCATCAAAACGCACGAGACGAGAAGACTGCTCATCTCAAGGAGAAAATAAAAAGCTTGGTTTAAAACGCTTTGCTCTTACTGGCAGGGCCCTGATGTTAACTTTGATGGCGGGTGAAGTTTAAGAGGGAACACCCTGTTGAGTGACAGCGGTAAATTGTTTTGCTAAACCTGCTGTGTATAGTGCGTGGCATAAAACAGCATCTGGAGTGTCAGAGAAATTACCTCTCGCTGGCGACTTCTCAACAGATGCACAGCTACGTTTAGGCCGCTAATTTATTACAGTTTAATCTCTGCATTATAATGAGGCTCGAGGGAAAAGCCCATCATATATACAAAAGCATTGTAAAGCTTAAAGAGCTGCGGTGAATCTGCTACCAATGATGATTCCGTAGTGAACGTGCACTCACGGTTAAAAAAGGATGTCTGGTGTTTTTCAGCACTCGGCTTTCCGTGAGCGTGTGGGCCACTTCATCCTACAGGAAGAAAACAAATACAAAACGGATCTGGTGTTTTCTCATGATAAATATCCCGTCGTGAGAGAAAATCCAATAATGTTTTGAGTGTGCACTGTTTTGGGTCCTTGATTTAATAAGATTGTATCACAAAGAATGCAGGAAATTCTCAAAATTATAAGTGTAAAAGTATCAGGAAACATAGCTATAAGATCCAAATCTAGCTAATGAACAGACTATACAGTATATGATATACGTGCTTCGAAATGAAATTGTTGATGGATCTTACCTTTGCTATAATGACCTCCTTCTTTAAAATTTTCATTGCATAATATTTCCCGCTGGCCTTCTCCCTTACAAGAATGACTTTACCGAAAGTGCCTTTCCCCAATAACTTCAAGTAGTCGAAGTCACTCATCGTCTGCAAACACGAGAAAAAAGTGTGAAATTGTCAGAGAGTCTGAAATGCAATGCCCACAATTAGTGTCTAGTTTTGTATATGACTAACGTTACTCAATAAGAAGATGCCCACATCTGTAGAAACACAATAGCCATCCGCCGCAGGGATTGAATCCTTCCCCTCAGAGACTCCGCTGCCACTTTACCAAACTGACATGTTGTACATTAGCTTGTTGTTTAAAAATGATGAAACTCCCAGAAACATGCTGCTTAAAAAAAACATTCCTGAGAGTTTCATAATTTGCTGAAGTTTAGGCCTGTTTCACACGTCCTGCATCTGCAGCTTCAGTCTCGCTTTGTGCTCTCACGCTGACAGCGGTTCTGCTGCGCAACGGCTGCGGCGGAAGGTAACGGAATATGAAATGATTTTTGGGTTACTACGTTTAACACATTTTCTATAATAACGAACAGTGATTTTTTAACAGTTGAGAATGGGACATAGATAACTTTTACAAACGCGAAGGAGCAATGTGGAGATTTTAGCGACTTCTAGTGGTGAGGTTGCGAATTGCAACCAACGGCTCACTCCACTCCTCCCTTTCGAAGCACTATGGCAACTGACACAGGACAGACATTTTGTCACATTTTCGCTTCTTTACCGAAGGAAATAATGTATTTATAAAACACGCTCTGTAGAGCAGTTTGTCCGTTTAGGGCTACCGTAGAAACAACATGGTGAATTCCATGTAAGGGGACCCGCGGTGTATGTAGATAGAAATAGCTGCAAGGTAATAAAAACATAAAGCTTCCTTATGTAAGGTCTTTATACACCTCTGAACACATAGGTATGTATATTATATTGCATTTCTGTCAATAGATCCTCCAAAAAATGACATACTGGACCCTTATATGAGACAGAATCATCAAAATGGGAATTAACGTAAAAAAACCGATATGCTATATTACGGTCAAGTGTTTGAAGGCACCTTGCGTTTGTGGTGACTAATAGACGTGTCCATCTCCTCTTCTCCCAAGTTGTCTATCTGTGAGGTGGGACTGCACTGGATACGTTCCTCCTCCTGTCTTTGGAGTTTATCTGCCACCATTTGAATCGCCTCTGCCCACTCATCCCTATGGAAACACACACACGTTTCTCAGAACGAAGCCATTTCTTACCAACAAAACCTTGATTCACAAATACACCAGAGGCTTCACAAATAAACCACACAACATAGCTTAGTTGCAGCTCAATTTGTACTGATTTTAAACCACGTATGATCGGAAGCAGATACCAAACATCTGACAATGTTAACGTGACCTCTACAGAAAACATGAGGCCAGATCACGAGAGTAAATTCATGAGGCCATTTGCACTCGCTAACAATATAATCTAATGTGAGAGGGGAATCCACCCCTCGTTGAGAACACTGTCTCCCTCCATTGAGTTTTCATTTGTCGTGCCGCACAACATCTGTTGTGTAGAATCGCTGGTGCGTTCATGTTTGTGAGCATGTGTTAGTTTAATAATGATGGATTCATCTGAGCGAAGCTTGTAGTTTTTCACTGAACTTGCGTGCTTTGTCATTCGTAAGTGGGAAACGAGTTTTAAAAAGAACAGACTGAATGCTTGATTCTGATTGGTCGATCACAGCATTTTTGTGTAGTGATGGCTAACTGTGTTTTGTTACACTGTAACACTGTACAAAAAATAGTCATTTTTTTAGCACAAATCATGTCTCATCAATGTCCATTTCTTTGTTTGTTGGGTAAGAAGCCATGTACATTGGAAGTTAAGCCCAAATAAACTAGAGATGCACCGATTTATGGGCCAATAATCGCATCGGTCGATAAAAGCAATTTTTCACACTATCGACCGATAGTTTAAAGCGTCACGAAACACTAAACAACTTTTGTTTAGATGTTAACAGAGTTGATTGGGTTGCACATCATAGAAAACAATGTTAGCAACTGTAAGTTATTACAGTCGAGAAAACTAGTACATTTTGAGCTTTTCTGCGCTATTTCTGCCTTAAAATCCGTACGATACCATAGATAGTACATCAATGAAGCGTCGGTGTCTCATAATTATTTATTAGACTGTGTTTCTTTTCCATTGAGAAGACATTTCTCCTAATTATTCATGACAGCGCTTGGTGTGTGTCTATCTGACCCTTTAGAGAGAGGCGTTCATGGCACATGATAGCAAGCTGACGGATAAATGAAGAAAAAGCAGAACACTTACCAGGAGTTGCAAAAATACATATTCCAGTAATTATATATAAAAGTATATTTTTATGTTTAATACGCTATATGTGGTATATATATGGGGGAAGGATTTCTCCACTGAAAGTGATAAATAATAAAATTGAAATTGTTGTGCACAGAAATGGGCATTTGAAGCTCTCGTGGGCCGGAGCTCATGTGGACCAGTACAGCTCAATGCGTCACCTTCGAAACTCAAACAGACGGAGGGACTTCAGTGAACTGACGGAAGGTTCACAATTTGTGAAATACTCGTATTACATTTAGTGGTTTCTCTTATACCGCTGTGGCTCGAAAGTATGATTCGTGTAATGACTAATATATTTTAAGATATGGAATCGGATCACTTTCTCTCGTGCCCCTCCCACTCCTCCACGCTTCTTCTCACAGCGTTCGCGCCCATTTAAGTGAATAACATTCAAAAAGGTAAGAAATATTAATTTAATCTTCAGAATCGGTATAGGCAGATATCAATCTCAAATTGCATACGTGCATCTCTAAAATAATGAGGGGTTTTCTAGGTAATGACTTGCTAGTTGTACATTATTCATGTATCCCATATAGGTTTTTATTCATAATCGTATTATTTTTTGAGAAAACTACAAACTTACCTCTAACACCGTGTCTACACCGGACGCGCCGCATCCAGTCTGGACAAAATTAAAAATGACGATGGGTTCTAATGCGTTTCTAATGTATTTTGGCGTGTCGCATCTCGCCGGTCGCGTCCGGTGTAGACACGGTGTGAACGTGGTAAGTTTGCAACCGCAACGCTAAGTGAAGATTCAAGAGGTTAATGCAGCTACATGTACAGGAAGGGCCTGGCGGACCCTCTCAAGGTTGTGCGGATGAACGGGTGTTGAGTGGTCTGGTGTATAATGAGCGGTTTTTGCTAATGAGAGATAAAGGCTTTGAATACAGTCTGGCGTGAGTCCAGCTACTGCCACATCTCTCCTCACATGAAGGCCTACGGTCTCTGGATCTCTGCCAGTGTGTTTGTGTCTCACATCGCTCAGAGCTCTGTGTATGTGTGTGTATTAGACTAAGATAGATAGTCATGATAAGATAAACTACACGGTGATGCTTGTTTAAAAAAATCCTCTCACCTTTCTTCTGGACTGTCCACATGGAAGGTTCTCTCTATGACTGTAGTCCACTGTAGACATCTAATAATAAAAGTGTTCGGCTTTGGTCGTTCTGTTTTCATCAGCTGGCATTCTGAAACACAGAATTGAGAAGATGACAGACTGAAGCTGAATTCATTTCACCTACACAACAGAAAACCTACACTTTATAAATATAGAGCGTAAATGGCAGGCTGAGTTTAGCATCTGACCTGATTTCTAGAGTAAACTCAGCCTATTCCCTAACTTCAAACTCTGGCTGTGAGTGTTTGCTGTAGTGAGGGTGTTTTATTTGATAAACAGAGGGGAGCAGAGAGACCCGTGTAAAACAAATGGTCATTAGCAGAGAGGAGGCGGACCCCGAGGGGGGGGGTTATAAGATGAATGAACAAGAGGTAGATTTGCTGGAATGTGGTGCAACACCTCATATATTGCACTCGGCTCGGCACTGTAATAAAAAAAACATTTAATAAATACAAAGCATGTTAAACGGCAGTAAAAACTAAAAACTGTGAATGTGGATTTTTTTTAAAGTTTCCATACCATAACTGAACAATTTATTAGTACATACAAAGTAAATTTACTGTAAAATACTTGAAACACTTTTAAAGTACTTAGAAAATTATGATTTTTGGAGGGAAAAATGTATTATAATTTATAAAAATATATAATTTTCAATGAAAAGTGCACAAGACAATCACTACTGGTTAACAGTTGGGACACTTGAGTGAAATGTTTCTCATTTTTAAAAAAACGTAAATGCTTAAATGTCTGAAAGTAGTTTAGTAGACAAAAATATAATTGTATAAATGTTTTTTCATGACAAAACCAACATTTTATTTAATAAAAAATGTTTTGGAATGAATGACTTTGGCTGAATAATGAAGAAAGAACAGCCAATAAGAGCACAGAAAAGATGGGAGCTCCTTTAAAATAGTTTTAAAAGCATTTTAGGATGAGACCTCAAGAAGCTGCTCGATAAAAAAACAAGAAAACATTTCTGCAAATTCTAGTCAAAAGGTGACTACAATGAAAATGATAAAATATAACATTATTTTAGTTGCAATATATTTCCCATATTTCCCTTTGTTTACTTTCATATTTTTAATGAGTTTATTATTTTAAAAAACGTGGAAAAAATATGAACACAAGTGTAAAACCTTTGACCGGTAGTGTAAACGCATTTTCAATAAAATGTTGTTAAAAAAAAAATTTTAAGTAAACTAAATACTCCACAGTGAAAGAATGTTCCCGAAAATCCCTGTCACACATCACATCTGTCAATTTTTATTAAATAATTGTTTCTTCTTATTTAGTGCTCTACTTAACCACAGCTTTTTAAAGTGATAGTTCACCCAAAAATGAAAATTCTGTCATCATTGACACATCCTCTTGTCTTTTTTAAACTTGTATGACTTTCTTTCTTCTGCAGAAAACAAAAGAAGATATTTTGAAGAATGTTGGTAACCGAACCAGAGAGGAAAGCATTGACTTGCATCAATACAATTAATGGTTTTGCTATTCAATAAAAGTGAACTAATGATGTGATGTAATTCTCAGATACTCCATGAAGTCACAGGGAATAGAGGTGGGCTGATTTTGGGGGCAATGCTCAGACGACAGGTGAAACGCAACAGCGATCAGCCCCGCCAGCCCTGTAATGAGGGCCCTCAGCTGGCCAATTTCAGCCACCTCTGAATGACGGCAGAGCCTAAATTTAGAAAGGAAGGTTAATGACGACAGCACTAAGGTCACAAAGTCGTAGTAGGTACAGAGCATCAACCTGGGCAGTAGTGGCAAAAACGAATCCCACGCTGAGTGCGGGAAAACAAGGTCACAGCAGCCAGAATGTGACACCTCCGGAGAGGAGGCAGATCTGACAATATTGTTTGCTTTGCCACATCAGATCACAGATGATGAGCATCGCTCGAAGCAAGAGTCGCTAAGGAAAGCTAGCATGGCAATTAAACAGCGCAGAAGCTGAGACTTCCACCGCTCGCACCTTGCAACATCTTTTCAAGGTTTTCTCAAGTCTAAAATAAGGTTGAGAGGTTGCCAACGCATGTAAACATCAGGCGACAAATATGACAGACAACTCTGTAGATGTAAGCGAGAACAGCTTCTCGTGCAAAAAAAGGTTACGATCTTTCAACGTGGATTACAAAAACATAAGCCAGCTGCACTTACCATATAACGTTGTTGCCATCTATAGTGTGGTGCACGAAATCAAACAAGCGGTGGGTCTCACCATGCGAGGTGATTTGTCAATATGCTGCAATTACTGTTAAAAACGGCTAATTGGTGGATATGGGCTACGGTGTGTTTTGGGAACAGATGCAGGCCTGGTCAGAATGTGCACGGGACTGGGTTAGACTGGTCTGGATGAAGGCAGTCTGGTGGCAGCTCGGTGCACAGAGGGTGAGAGCGATGCCATTTTACAGAGTGCATTAGGCTATCAGCCTCTCACCGCCACCTGGCTTCCCAGCTTTCTGCAACAGATGTGGCAATCCTCTCCCACTGCCAAGCGGCCCAGGCCGGATGTATGGCCACCCCTCGCTCCTCCAGCCTTTAGATTAAAACCTGGCTGGGCCTTTTGACGGATGGAGGGTTGGGAAGCCACTCGCAGCTTGTGTCCAGAAGCCAGCGCTGAGAGCAGGATATGCACACAACGATGTGCAGCTCGAGGTCGAGTCGCGTTGTGTGTCGCTGCTCGCACAATTCCTTTAGTTTTAGTTCAAAGATACTGTACAGTGGCTGAAGAAATCCAGTTTCGTTCCAAGTATTTTGATGGTCGGAATTGTCATAAAAAAGAAGATGAGTGTGTTTGGTGCATCTAAATGAGATCTTTTAAGATAAAAATGTATAACAGACAGGTAAAACTAAACTACTCTTGAAAAGGAGGAAACAACAAATCTACTTTTGCACTGATTTATGGTGATTCATGTCTAGGTCTGTCAAACTATTAATCGTGATGAATCGCATCCAGTGTACTGTGTCGGTGTACTGTGCATATAATTTTGTATTATAAACACATACACACACATGTAAACAGATTCAGGAAATATTAACGTATATATTTATATTTACCAATAATCTAAATTATATAAAATGTTTAATAATTGTAATATTATATATTTTTCTTAAATGTATGCATGTGTGTTTTTATAAATGCAAAATTAAAATGTGCAGTCCACAGGCACATTATGTAAACACAAACTTTTATTCTGAATGCGATTAATCGCGATTAATCGTTTGACGGCCCTACTTTACAGTTTTAACTTACTTGCAACAGAGAAGTTATTGAGCGGGTAGGGTAAATCTGCATCCTGTGGCTTTTCCTTGTATCCGATAAAGGATCCATCGGTTTTCAGCAGGAAGTAGCGAGGTCTCCAATTCTTAATATATTCACCTGAAAAAGAAGAAAAGATGAGTTATTATAATATGCAAATAAATAAGCACACCGTTTCTAACAACTTGTTTCGTTTTTCATATATTTGAACATAAGAATTTTATTTCATACACATTCTAAAAAACGTGTATAGTAAAAGCAATTTCCACTAAAAGTCCCTTAGCGTTTTCCCTAATGTCAAAAACCGCACAAGATCAAGCCAAACATTATTAGTCTGTGTTTAACTGTTGAATTGACTTCACTATGACTTAACACTGGGATTAAAATGTTAACATGTTTAGCACTGTTAGTCCAGATGTCAGCTACTGCATCGTCTGCCTAAATCCAGGGGCAGGTGTTAAAACAACCCAAACCAGAGCTGGTGGCACCGGTCGGCTTACAGTAAAATGTGTGGGGAAATGCACTACAGAGGGGGTCACAGAGTCCTCACAGGGGGCAGAAGAGACACCTTTAACCTTTCTACGCCAAAGCCGCAAAAAACAACATCTGCTGAGCAGCTGGTCACGCCATGTTATCATGCAAAACTTCTGGTGCAACAGCCTGCGCTATCTAATAATAAACAGCAGGATTACAAGGGTGTCAGCATCACCACGCGGGGGGCAGAGCTGCGCGCACACACGGTGCAATAAGAGTGATAATGCACATAACATCTGCCTGCTGAGTGATGCATACTGGATGCTGGAAACAAACACACTTGTGTTCATTTTGCTCATCTTAAATGTCTTACAGTGACTAAAGAAAATCATTTTATATCCAGAAAATGAGTAAACATTCCTTAATATTTTGAATCGAATGTAATAAGTTAAATTAAAGAAATAATTATTAAATGCAGAAGAAGTTTACAAACAAGAAAAGTGCCGTAAGAATAATGTTGCGGCTGGGACGCCAGAAATAATCAGTAAAATAAAAAAAATTGTCTTCTGTTTTTCTTGTAAATGTGAAGTCCTTTTTTGATATTTTACGGGTTTTGACCGTATTTCAAAAATTGACAGTAAAAAATCCTGTGAAAAATTTCCTGGCAGCTGGGGTGACAGAAATATACTTTAAAAATATGTTTTTATGTAAAATTAGATGTTTTCCCGGTTTTGCTTGTAAATTGAAAACTACTTTTTTGGATCTTATATGGGAAAAATCTGTAAAAAAAATAACAGCAAAGTTCTGTAAAATTAAGTTTTTTACAGTGTACCAAGTTACTTGTTCTTCGTGGTTAAATTGTACATGATGTAACACAGATGTAATTCATACTGAATATGTCCCTATGTAAACTACACTTGAATAACTATAAAACACACTCCATCTCTTATCTTCTTAAAGTTTAGTGCATTTTAAGAAAGTAGAGACTTTAGACATAGATAGTGTATTACATTAAAACACCTCCAAACTAAAGTAAACTGACAGATGTCGCAGAAAACATATTTTCAGACATAACCGTACACAAATCTTCAATAAAACAGACCGAATTTAACCTCAGAACTGTTTAAATGCGTTCTGCTCATCTCCTATTTATTAAGATCGACAATCTGGTCCGGGCTGAAGCGCAGACGCTGGAGAGTCCTCAGACATGTACTTTCTGATTCTGAACTCCTGGTAATTAGCCACGATCTTCTCTAAGTGACACATGAGCCTCGTGACAGCTCTGATCACTTTTTTCAGCAGAAGAGAAAATAAACAACATGTTCTATTTGTAACATCCACTTAAAGCATAATGACACCAGCTTCTCCTAATTAACACATCAGAGAAAAACACCTGCTCATGTTAATTTGAGGAGACGGAGGTCTTCGCCGGTATGCCTCAATGAGGACGAGGAATCGCTGGGTGGGAGGGAACAGCTGAAGAGAAGCATCCGCCTTCCAATCAAACAGTATAAAAAAAGAAAAGAAAAAGATGAAGGATTGAAGTGCAGAAGTGAGCCGGCAGAATGTTGGATAAATGTATCTAACGTAATATTGCCTACTAAACTTCAGGGGTTGTTGATATGTGACAGACGTGTTTTTATACACGATGACTAGAAAAGCACAGCATTAAATACAGGTGGTCAGACACGTGGAGCTGTGGTGCTAGGGTGGGACGTGCAGGTTCGATCCTGCCCCCCATCATTTCCTGTCTTTTGCTCATTTAACCTTTCTAAAGTGAGCAAATTGGTTACATTAAATTACTTTTGTTATTTAAATATCAGTATGGACAATCGTACGACATGTTTTTGCAACAGTCTGATTCTGGATCAGTCACGGCGTCTTGTTAACCAGCGTGGCGCACCATCACTGTGCTGAAGACAGAGCCAGGGGTTGAACAGAAGGGTCTGCGTGACTAAAAGCAAATGTCGCTCGAACCCAGCCAGTGCCGTTTCATCAAACCATTTTTACTGGCTTCTCAATCGTGAAATTTGTTTCTTTAGATCCAAAACAGTAGGCGGACAGTTGGTCTGGCAGACGCTGGTGATGCGTCTACCCTCAAGTTTCCACAGCGCTTGGTCAAAGTGAACAGTCCTATAGGTTACCATTCTTACTACGCAGCAGGGCTGTAACCACCATAAGACATTGATGTACCCTACAATATTTCAAATGTGACCCTGGACAACAAAACCAGTTTTATGGGTCGATATTGAGATGTTTACATAATCTGAAAGCTGAATAAATAAGCTTTCTATTGATGTATGAGTTGTTAGAATAGGACGATATCTGGCTGAGATACAACCGTTTAAAACTCTGGTATCTGAGAGTGCAAAAAAGTCTAAATATTGAGAAAATGGCCTCTGAAGTTGTTCATCAGGGGCACTGTGGCAGGCCATCCACTCACAAAAAAAGTTTTTATTTATTTAAGGTAGGAAATTTACAAAATATCTCCATGGAACATGATCTTTACTTAATATCCTAATGATTTTTGGCATAAAAGAAAAATCGATAATTTTGACCCATACAATGTATTTTTGTCTTTTACTAAAAATGTTCCTGTGCTACTTAAGACTGGTTTTGTGATCCAGGGTCACAAATAGTTCAGCCGTTGATTCCTGAACGATTAAAATCTTGAATTATTCCAAAATCCTGAATATGTGGTTAGAGCGTTCCAAAAGTGGCACTTGGCTAACAAGCTTGCGGATATTACCTGACCGATTGTCTGCGAACACGCAACAGGATATCCAAAGTCCCTGCCGCCCGACTGCAATTAAGTTCCGAGTTCCAAACGGCTCCAATTGCGCAATTAAAATATCATACAGGGTGCCATTCGATTACAAGCCCAGATTAATTGTTCATTTGTCTGTGGTCTGTGACAGCCTGATGGCGTTGGGACGGGGAATTGGACGGTCTGCTTTCGAGACAGACGCGATCCTGAGCAAACTTCCCCCCCGAAACATCCCGACCACTCCTGAGACTTTCCGAAGACTCGCCGCCCCTGCCACGCTCATTCCGACGCGATGGAGCTCCGGCAGGACAGGAGGAAAAAACAAGCTCGTGGAACACGGAAAAACAAGGCCATTTGTTAATCAGCCCAAACAAGGATTTAATTTAATGCTTTGGCGGGAAGAGCTCTGCTTTGCAGATGGCTTAAAGATGGCCATGTGATGGGTGCCCTGGGACCGGCGGGCTGTCGCGTTCCAGCACACGCCGGGCACTCCAAGCGGCACCAGCTCGCCTGGGCACGAGCGCCCACAGCCGCTACAGCGCAGCCCGGGCAGCGGCACGTGGTCGGAGACGTGGGCAGCATTAGGTGGTGCGGTACGGATGGAAAGTGCGAGGGAGGGAGAGCTGGCTGCTTGTGCCGTTTGGTGTGTTTTGTTCACCATGTACAGCTTGCTGAAGGAGAGCGGCTGGAGTCACTTTGTCAGTTTGGCGGAGTTGGCCGCAGCATGAAACACTCACACTCTGACTCATTCACACACACACACAGACACACACTCTTGCTCTCCCAGCAAGCAGTTGCTTTCAAAAGTATTGTCAAAAGTATTGCTTTTTAATCTGACCCACTAGTGCAAAACTCTACCGTTTTGGAACTTCTGGCTTTTCAGAAGGCAATCTAACTTTGTTCATTTGCATCTTTAACTACACGTTGTCATATAAATATGTAGACAGCTATCAGATGATAATAAATGTAATGAATTTAAGTGGAAAGTTAGCTGGAACCGACAGTAAACCGACTGGAACAGAACCACAACTGGGAAATAAACAATGCACAATATGTTTTCTATATATAGCACTTTGATTTTACAATTATCCAAGTACATTCGTATGTTTCTACTTTTTAAACCTTTTTGCATTTTAACATGTATATTTTATGTGACTATGTATATTCATATGTTTCTATGCGTTGGTAATGTAAAGACCACTAAAGTTTTTTTTTATCTGAGTCTGAATGAATTGTTCTGATAGTTAAAATTCAAGTTTTCTTGATTCAGTCTAACAAAACTTGTGACGGCTTTGTGTGAATTGCTGTCAGCAACCCATTTTACGGATGCAATTTAGTATTCGGAATATACAGTTTTTTTTAGATGGTTAAGAATCCATCCATCCATCCATCCATTTTCTACCGCTTGTCCGGACTACCTCGGGTCACGGGGAGCCTGCGCCTATCTCAGGAGTCATCGGGCATCAAGGCAGGATACACCCTGGATGGAGTGCCAACCCATCGCAGGGCACACACACTCACTCATTCACTCACTCACGCACTCACACCCTACGGACAATTTTTCCAGAGATGCCAATCAACCTACCATGCATGTCTTTGGACCAGGGGAGGAAACCGGAGTACCCGGAGGAAACCCCCGAGGCACGGGGAGAACATGCAAACTCCACACACACAAGTCGGAAGCGGGAATCGAACCCCCAACCCTGGAGGTGTGAGGCGAACGTGCTAACCACTAAGCCACCGTGCCCCCTATGGTTAAGAATAATGAATGAAAAAGTATGTTGGGTGGGAATTTGCTCCTAAAAATTGATTGGATGATTGGAGTTACATACCAAAACTGAGCCAAACCCAACGTAAATTGATCAAACAATGGCCAAATTGATTTTGATCAACATTATCCAATAGCCCACAAAGTCATGGCAGCAAAAGGGAAGCACTGTTTTTCAAGAAACGCACTAGAAAGTTTTTTATATTACTGAACTATTGCTTCAATCTCAATAAAGTGTCCTAAAAGAATACAACGTTTCATTTACAATATGGCAGAAAATAAAAAAGTACATATGTGTAATGTATACACTTATGAAAAACATTTCTTTCTTTGGAACAAATTAAGACCCCTTAACTTCATTATCTGTGTTGTGGCTTTGAGGCATCTATTTGCTAGTGTTCACTTAAAAGTTGACAAAAACGCATTTTACATTTACAGTCTTTCTCTTCCCGGAAAATGGACCAAAAATGTAAATGAATCAACTTACACTCACTGACTTTGTCCAATAAAACGCTCTCTACAATGCGAAGGTTCCTACCTCTAATACAAGCAGCACAAGTAACAAGTAAATCTTGTACATTGCTGTGATGTGAACCAAAATTTTACATCTGTTTAAAAAAGGAAGCAATGTCCTGCCTCAAAATAAAACAGAAAATATATCCATACAGTAAAAAAAAGCATAAGTTGCCTATGTTGAGAGAAGACATTGTGGACAATGTCAGTGACTTTCAAATGACTCACCCGCTCCTTTATGTAACTCAGAGCCATTGAGAGAGAGAGTCGCGTCAACTCCGTTGAGTCCAATGGAACAGTTTTTTCACAGAAATGGCGGTTCATGGAGGCTCTTAATAGTTCCTATTGTTCCTCAATAGTACCTGAAGGTGACAATGACCAGCCTCGCAAGGGCCGTGTAAACAACATGCTTGTTTAACTTCAGGCTGCACTGTGTACACAGATCGACACGGTGACATTACAGCATCGCTAGAGAGAATCGAGAGCTGTATAAATAGCTCACTCAGTACTGCGATGTCATCCATCGATCGGTCTGCGTGGCGCCGAATAAAATCAAACAAAGCCTAATAACATGGATTACCTTATTTAACGTTATCCACGTGAAGACGTCCGTGCCATCACGTTCATTTTGTACGGGTTGGTCTGTGACTAGTAACCAACTGTCATCAACATCCAACTTTTGTATCCCCATACAGCTGTTTACATTTGTTTGCGCATGCCCAGCGTGTCTGAATGGTCATGTGACATGCGTTTTCAGTAGTGTAGAGTAAACACATTTTTTTTTTCTAAAACGCATGTGGAAACGCCAGTATAAACGAGGATTGTTTTCGTTTTAAAACACAGTTTTTCGTTTTCTTAGTGCTTGCAAAGCTCTCGGGATAAAACGTTAACAAGTGATGCCATCCTGCAACAGAATGACTTCTTAATTTTGCTTTAAAGGGACAGTTCACCCAAAAATGAAACTCACGCTCAAGTCATTTACTTACCCAGTCCAAACCTGTAAACATGTATTTGTCCTGATGACAGGAATGCTTGTAACCAAACAGTTCTTGGCTACCATTGACTACCATAGCTTTGTTCTGTTGAACACAAAAGAAGATATTTTGAAGAATGTAGGAAAGCAAACAGTCCTGGGGAAGTGGACTGTAAACTTATTATGTGAGTGTAGTTATATTTGTGTCATAATGAATATTCAGCATATTTTCCATACTTAGTGGAATAGTTAAACCCTATTAAAAAATAGATTTTTAACTTACTCTCGTGTTATTCAAACCCCTGTCTAAATTCAGAATGATGTCAATGTGTTAGTTACATATAATTAAGGTGAAAGTGGACTGAAGCTGTCATTTTTAACATTCCAAACATATACTTTTCTATCATAAATAAATGCAGAACTTCATATTTGGGTGCACTGTCCCTTTAAATGATGTATACAACAGAACAGCTAAATGAATGTTTAATAATGCCATACACATCAAGCATTAGTGTGTGTGTGGTGAACCTGCAGTCGTGGACGAGGCTCAGACACCTTCCAGGGCTGCTCAAATCAATCCACTTAACCTGAATTAGTGTCACTGGACCACACCAGGAAAAAGTGTCTGCACGGGTGTGCATGAGGTAACACTGACACACTGCTACTGGATGTTAGAATTATGATATGTGCAAAAGAAAAAGTACACACGCATGTACAATGGCAATGAATGCCTGAAGCTCGTGGTCTTAAAATGGCTGTGTTTGCAAGATCTACAGTTTAGACTCGCAACTGTTTTACCAGTTAAATATATATATATTAATATATTAATAAATTTAAATATTCCGTTACCTCCACAAAGAAATAACATTCTTCATCTCCAAATAACTAACATTACAGAGACTGGGAATGAGCAGACAGCTTGTCACGCGTACAGCAGACAAACCTCCCCATGGCCGCTTTGTGTACAGGAGGGAATTGTCTGTTTAGGTACAGTAGGTGCAGATGATGGCAGAGGGGACATCAGACAATGAGCTGCAACAGAAACGTCAGGCCAGTTTGGGGGAGATATACTGTAAGGTGTCCAGGGACAGGAAGCTCCCGTGAGGCTTGCGCTGATTTCAGGCCGCCAGCTGCACACAGCTTGCCCTCCTGGTGCTGCTCTTGCCCCCCAGCTGGTGCAGAGAGCTTCAGCCCTGAGTCTGTATGGAGAGGCCGTCCGCCAGCACACAAACATCACATGTACATCACACACACTCACATGTGCAGTGTTCCATATCCATAATCTACATGTGATGCCAGTGCAAATACACTGTGCTGTGGGAAACGTCGGACTGTCTGTCAATTAAACAGGCAGAACGAGCACACAGTCCATTAGTTTACTTAGTAAAGTGAGAAAAAATATGTTAGAAAAATGATGCTTACTGTAAAGCACTGATTGAATTTGTGTCATATTGTAATACATAATAAATAAACATGTATTATTGTTCCAAAAATTAAGTATAATATAACCTTATTAATTAAAAGATGGTTAGATTTCTGATCAATGCTAACCCTACTGACAGCACATTGCATAAAGTCCTAAACATAACGGCATGCTGATAACAGGTTTAGCCACTAGATGGCACTGAACTACAGACACAGTCCATTGATTCTCATGAGTGTCTACTCGTGTGTGTGAGAGAGTGTCAACTAAATGCCAAGGAGAGTAGATGAATTTCACCACGTCTTATGTTTAAGAGGACTAAAAATAGCAGCAGAGCAGGTTTATTATTATACCAGATTGTGATGGGGTCCGTGATCTACACTGTTGTGATGTGGTCAGTATGGTGATGAATACGTGACAGATCACATCTTCACAAAATGATTCTCTGGACCAAAAGAATTCAAAATATAATCTATTCAATTGCTCCTATTGGTTACATCAGATACGGACTTCTTTACAATATTATCATATGTGTGATATTAAAGGGATTGTTCACCTTCAAGATAAAATGTGTGTCATCATTTACTCACACGTTTTACATATTTTAAACGGGTGTGATTTCTTTCTTCTGCAAAACACAAAAGATGATATTTAAAAAAATGTTGGCAAACAAAACCTGTTGGTCCCCATTGACTTCTATTGTATGGACACAAAACCCATGCAAGTCGATGGGGACCAACGGTTTTCTGTTTCCAACATTTTTCAAAATATCTTCTTTTGTGTCCGTTTGTGTGCAGAAGAACAAAAGTCATACAGGTTTGAAATGACAAAACGGCGTGTAAATAATAGCAGAATTTTGAACTATTCCTTTAACACAATATCAATCATCATGTTATTTAATATAAGGGCTAATGTAAGTAACGGCTATGATGATACCTGTATGTACCTGTCCTTCACCTATGCTTGTGTCTCCTTCATAAAAAGATATTTCTTGAGATTATCAGAGGAACTGGCAACAATTTTGATGCAATTGGGCTCAATACGACTGTATCTGTTTTACAATCTAATTTGTCTGTCGTTCAAGTTAAATGGACTACAGCATTTAACGTCTTACAGTTA
Source organism: Triplophysa siluroides (assembly GCA_006030095.1). Classification (NCBI taxonomy): domain Eukaryota; kingdom Metazoa; phylum Chordata; class Actinopteri; order Cypriniformes; family Nemacheilidae; genus Triplophysa; species Triplophysa siluroides. Next base: position 4,658,467 of record VCII01000868.1, on the reverse strand, counting down.
TCTACCGGCTGCAGTCTTGTTTAAGCATTCCCAGAATCAGTGTAAATACAATCACCTGTAACTGTATGGAACAAATGCACACAATCCCGTACAAAGGGTGTCTTTGTCGTATTTGATAAAGCAACAAAACATGAAGAATTATAACTGAACCTAATGTACATTTAATGCCAACAGACAATTTCTTCAGTCATGATATGGTCGGTGTAAGTATAGCAGGTCAGAATCTTCTGTTTGATTCATGAATCATTCAAAATAAGAGGCGTGAGCAACTTCCCGACTGTTGCCGTGGCAGCCAGAGGTCAGGGAACAAAACTTGATGAAAGGCGTGTCCCCCAGGAGCAAGCTGGATTATTTTACACTGTGCCATTGTGAGGGGCCGCATTGACAGTACGTCTGTTGGGTTGTGTGTGTGTGATGGATTAGAGAACACCAGCGTGTGTAACACTGACGACCCTTTGAAGCCAGGACAAGATCAAACGCTCTAGAAGCCGTCTTGACCAATTTTACTGGTTTAATGGTCGATTCGATTTATGAGACTGACAGAATATCAACACGTTTCCTGAAGCCACAAACACCGATGGGATTATCATACGGTCGTTATTAATTCATTAAGTCAGGACGCTCTCACAGGATGACTTACACAAGTTACTATACTCTCCAGGCCATGCATAATATATACAGACACCAAACAGCTGAAACTCGGGGACTATTTGAAATGTTCTTATGCAAAACACATTTACATTTAAATGAACATTTAGTCATTTAGCAGACGCTTTTATCCAAAGTGACTTACAAAGAGTTTAGGGAGCAATAAGCAAAAAGGTCACACTGCGAGTCACGTCGCTCGTCTATTATGCTGTACAGTACAACATGTTAAATATTAGTTATGCTCCATCAACAGAATCTGCTGGGTGTTGTCCGAGAATTGCATATGAAAATGTCATTTCATTTCAAACTATTTAATTGAATAATTTCATTGAATGTCAACATCAGTATGTTAAATATTCCTTAAAAAACGTTTTGTGCCAACAAACAATGATTGCGCCACAGACTTTCAATGTAAGTGGATTTCTATCTTTTTCTATCGTTTTCTTGGAAACTGACAAATGCTGTCAAGCTTGACCTGTGTTTAACCTGAAACACTGTTTAAACCACCTAAAGTAGTTTTAACTTGGTTTAAGCAATTATAAAATGCAGTTACAAGAAACTCAACATAAAATTCTTTACTGCATCTATATAGCATATAGGGTTAAATTAGTTTGAGTTTTTTATATTATTAATTTATATTTTATATTAATTAATATTGATATTAATATATATATAAATAGTTTGGGGCACACAATATCTATTTCGTATAGTATAAAACACAAAAACACATTCATTAGAAGGATCACAATCATTGTGCAACAAAGGGCCGTGACACAGGGGCCACACACAACAGTGCGGGTCCTATATGGCTGCACCATCAGGCCAGTGGTGAACAGGTGCAAAGGCCTCTATGTGTGCACTCCCCGGCCCCAGCCCTTCTCAATGGCCATTACATGCGAGTGGCAGGGGTTGCTGCTATTATTTATTCAGCAGTGCATCCACCAGAGCAGGCCGCTGTGCTGGGAGACAGCTGGCAATGGGGTCCAACACAAGAAGCCCTCGTCCCTATTGTCTGTCCAGCCTTTGCTCCCACACGCCTCTAAACATGGCCTTTGTGAGGCCTCAAGCCTCTATTCTTCCAGCAACCAACATCGCCTCCCATCTTCCCTAGAGACACACCCCAGCAGAAGTAAACAACTATCGTCCCGCATCCCACCGTCAACCCCCCCATCAGACATTACCGTACGCACAATGCCAAACACACCCCGGCACTCAAGGCTAGCGGGGAGACAACCACCAGCTTTCATTGAGATCAGACCCATTCAGCTCTCTCAATGGAGTCCGGACAGATATGACACTTGAGTTCACAAACTGCTGTTTTACCCTGAGCCGCTGTTCTTGATGTGTTTGACTTTCCCCACACATGTTAATGGTAAATGCTGGATGGAGATCTGTTGGAGTACATGAGGAGATAAAGGACCGGAACAATTTATCAGACAATATTTGACTATTTGGAGGATATCAGCATTGTATCCACAGCGACTTGACTAATGTGGGTTAGATTTACATCCACAGATTTACATCCATTTAGTCTGGAACTAAGTATATATTATAAAATAAACAGTTGTAGATGGTATGAAATAAGTGTTTTTCTGTATCGGTCTGAGCCGCTGAAAACCCCTATTGTTTAAACTAATTGTAAATGAATAAACTCTTGAGACGGTCAATTACAAATCAACTCCTATGAATAGGCTCTCATTTACATATATCGAACAGGGGGGGAATATACAAGTCAATATTACTTTTTGGTCTCTGAAATGTCACTGAAATGGAAATATGAAATACAACAAAGATCACTTCAATTTGAGCTGCAAAAAATCGTTTTGGCGTGGACCGGCATCAATGTCCTTCACTTAATATCAGTTGGCAAGCTTTACTGAGTAATGTGTTCACTGCAGTCAAAACAACACTGTTTTAACACACAAACAATTATAAACAATGCTACAACATACATAATGTTCAACAACTGACGAATACGGTGAAAGAAAATGTTTAGCTGGTGTAATTTTTGTCGATTTTAAAAAACTTTCTCAGGTTAATTTCCCTGAAAGGTGCATGTGGTATACTATTAAAACATTCCCAACCAGCCCAAAATAGTGATGATGTTGTCTTTACCAATCGTGTGAGTTTGGGGCGGGGCTATCTGTTTGATTGACTACATGTAGGGCGTGGTCAGTAAAGCTGTCTGAAATCATTCCAATTAAATTTCCCAAAACATTTTGGGTCTTTATTTCTTTATATTTCCTGTGCCTTTGTGGGTAATAAGACAGGAACCGAATGTTCAGACAAACTCAATAAAACGAAAGAGCCTTTGTCATCCATTATAACCCCCGTGATAAATCTTGTGGCCGTTGATAAATAAGTTATTAAAAGCCTCAAGCTGATGCCGTCTCCTCTTTTGACCTTTGCAAGCACAGTTTGGGCAAGAACGCCCAAGCATGAGACCCTTGTCTGAGCGCGAGCCCACCGGTCCAAAGGAAAAGAAGGCGTCTAAGCGTCTGTGCACATTTGTCTTGGTCTGAATAGACTGCCGTAGGTGGCGTACCACAGAGGTGACCAAAGACGCCCCTGTTTCAAAGGCATCCTGTTGAGTGGTCTTTTCTAAAACACATTTAAAAACAGTGCTGTCAATCTAACATTACACGTTTCATAAAATGAACAACATGATATTAAATATATTTAAATACATTTCATTAAACAATGTTTGCTGAGCCACCAACTGAAAATAATTTGAAGTTGCATTAAAGGTTCAGTGTATGAAATTTAGCGTTGCGAATTTCAACCAATGGCTCACTCCACCCCTCCCTTTGCAAGCACTACAGTGGCTGACACAGGACTAAGCGATGTTGTCACGTGTTTGCTTCTTTGCCGGAGGATAACATATTTACGAAAAACACGCTCTGTAGAGCAGTTTGTCCTCTTAGGGCTACTGTAGAAACAAAATGGTGCATTCCATGTAAGGGGACCCGCGGTGTATGTAGATAGAAATAGCTCATTCTAATGTAATAAGGTCTTTATACACCTCTGAAGACCTCTGTATATTGTCTTGCGTTTCTGTCAATAGATCCTACAATAAAGCACCTTTAAATAGAGGTTGCAAAAATTACTATAAATTTGTCAATATATAGTTGGTTTTTTTACATTTTCAATACAATCAGTAAACATAAGCATATCATTTTTGATGGTCTATGTACACATGCACACTTCAGTCTTTCTGAGCATCTTTTCCTGAGAGTGCAACAGTTTTCAAACACTGTGTAAAAGTCAACCTTAAAACAATGTTTCGCAAAACGAACAATGAATAAATTAACGTCCCGAAAACATCCAGCAGACTATATCAAAGTCAAATATGGGTTTACGATATGTACCACGCAAACACACTCACAGCATTACACACACAAAATCTCCCACACCAGTCAAGCAAGCAGCAGCCTGAAATTGAGTCAGGAGTTCCAGTCATTATCCCATGCGACATCTGCATGTTTATGCGTCTCTCTTTCTTGTTCACTACCTCCCTCCCGCCTCATCTATCCGCCACGCAAACTACTCAATACCCGACTATGGGGAGTGAGCGTGTACACACTTTTCTTGATGGCAGATGGCAAGTCAACAATCGGTTCCAACAGCAGCGGTGCCTCATCATCCAATCAGAGGTGTCCCCAACACACACAAGCACAAAATCCCCCCCCCCCCCCCCCATATCAACCCTAATAACACTACCTCACCACAGACACAATAATAACTCTTTGTCTGGCTCCCACAATACAGCTGCGCAAGCCGTCCCAGAGCAAGAGCCCCTCTGCTAAAACACATGTGGCCCTAAACATCCTCACACACACACACCTTCTGTCGGCTCTGGTGTGTGTTGCAGGAGCCGGGACTGTTGCACAGCTGGGCAGAGAAGGTCTGGGTGTGAAAGACGGGCCATTAATGAGCGCGAAGAAAAAAGCGACCCACAACGCTCAGATGTGCTGCATGAATTGTGCTTGAGGGAGACCGCGTTAGCGTATGAAACTGAAACGAACTAAACCGGAGGGATCAGGTGAGTCTGTAACAAGTCTGAGAGTTGGGCCTGTTAATTCGAATTACGTGAAACACCTTTACAGTGTCGCACACTCTTCTCTCGTTTGTTCCCCTCGCTCCTGTCTGGAGGAGTGGCGAATTCCCAGCATGCCTTGCTGGGGGCGTGCTGAGACGTTGATAGATGCGGCAGCAGGGTGAGGAGCGGAGGTGTTTGACCCTGGGCCGAGTTCACAGAAACACAGCTGCATTGCACAGAAGTCTAGTCTACCCCACTGCAGTACAGGCCTGCATGCACGCCATGATATGGATGATAAAGCGGCCGTTTCGCTGAAAACATTTTTTAGGAAGAGTGACATTCAGCTGCGGAGCAACACGCAAGATTTTCTCTGGCTGATTCGAAAGCCGCTTCTGCTCATAATCCAATCACCATATTTTGATAAATACGTGTACACATGAGTAAAACTGATATTTCATATTAAACCTATTTATAATGTATTTTTAATGCTGTTTATGCTTTTTTCCTCTCCAGAAGAGTCAACGGTGTGATTTAAAGATCTTTCCCTCTTCTGAAATCCTCTTTCCAACAATAATCTGGTGTAATCTGGATGTTTTGCGTATGGTCCGTATGGAGGGGCTCAGGAAAGGCATTGGGTTTTGTAAGCCTGCATATGTGAAAGAGATCACAGTTACTCTATCATGTTGTATATTAACAGTTCAGTCTGGATTAACAACCCAGAAGCATTTGCAAAAATTGTATACTAATATTAATATTACATATAAAGTCATTAAAGTCAAGGAAATTTTGATATATTTTGATAGTTCTGATTATTAGGATATTTCAGATATTATTCATATTATTTAGATTACTTAGATTTTATATTCCTTTATGTTACTAACTTTGGACACACCAAATTCTTTATTAGGTGTGTCCAAAGATCACCAAAAACAAACCATGCCGTCAGTTGTAAACTAACACAACCATTTCCATCTACAGCACCTCTGTGAGCAGTAAAAACCCCATCAGTCTCTCTGTAAGTCTGATATTAGGACTGTACAGCTCTATCAAAAATAGAAGTGGAGAGAGAGACAAAACCTGCCAGGAGTTTCCAGAGTGAGTTATCGCCAGATTGTGTGTTTATCATTTACTCTCAGGAAACGTCAAGAAAAGTCATTGGACGAGTGAACATCAGTCTCCATCTCGCCCATGCAGCGGACGACCCCCCTACACCCCCATTAGGAACAGCAGTAATGAGGAGGATGAGAGCCGCTAATTTGAAAACTTGGACACGGCCAGCGGACCATATGGCAAGCATTTATCCCTTCTGAAAGCCATGCTAACCGTCATTTACATGGCTAGGACAAGACTCTACTATGCTGGAGAGTTTTCCTCCTCTCTGCAATCTCTACACTTAACCAAGAGCCAAACTAATAACTACTTAATTGGCAAGAGATGCAAGAAGAGAAGTGTTAAGGGATTTTACATTCCATCCCTCTGTAACATCTCACCCTTCAGTAGGTATAACACTGCTTACTTACAGTGGTAATGCCTGGTAATGTACTTTAAAGTAGACTGTGGTACAATACTTTATTTACAGTTACAAGGTAAAGTGTTATAGTAAACAATGTTTGTTTGTCAGCATCTACAATGATAAATTGTATTATTAAAGGAACAGTTCACCCAAAGATAATAATTCTGTCCTCATTTACTCACCCTCCGGTTGTTCCTAAAATCTGTATACATTTCTTTGTTCTTAAGAACACAGAGAAAGATATTTGGAAGAATGCTTGTAACCAAACACTTCTTGGCCACCATTGACTACCATAGTAGGAAAAATGACAATGTAAGTCAAAGTTCCCCAGAACTGTTTGCTTTCCTAGATTCTTCAAAATATTTAATTATATGTAAAAAAAAAAATATATATATATAATAAAATTATATATTTTAACAAAGAAATTTATAAAGCACTTTTCCCTACTGTGTTAGTCAATGGGCACTGATAAGTGCTGCTGTCATACTGCATATACTATAAGTGGAAAAGAAAGCTTCTTATGGAAAGCATTTACTGTAAAGTAAGTGCCAGCAATACACAGTACACAACACTATTTGTCCCACCTACGAGCATATCTGAGCTGAGCCAAAAAAAATAGATGCTAAAATAAATGAGTTTCATTCTCAGCTGCCTTCTTAAGCAGAAATGTGAAATTTCATCATCATATCTAGCTAATATGTAGGTATATAATGATTGATTCCTCTCATACAAGATCTTTTTAAAAGGTCTCTACGTTTCAAGTGAATGACTAAAGCGTAGCGTTTTCAACACATGACTGGGCTGTACAATGCAAGTTTTGATAACAATTATGCGTAAAAACGAATTTGACCCTACAAATTGTTTTACAAATGTACAAAGAGTTTGATGCATGCTGTGCTGTTGCTATATCTTGAGTGTGTACGTGTCGGTGTGTGCACCCTAAGTGAAACTAATAATAATAATAATAAAACATTTATTTTGTATAGCGCCATTAAAGGTTGCTTTCTCAAAGCGCTTCACACCAGACATAACATCAGGTAAAACAACACAATTTGTAAAAAAAAACACTGTCTTTGTAAAACAAACAACAAAAAAACAAACTAATTGGTAGCACATATTTATACAATATAACAAGAGCTGACAGAAAATCCAAAAACTTGAGTAAGTCACTTTTTATAGACCAACACAAAAATGGGTTTTGTTGAAAAAAGTCAACAGGTTGCTACATTAAGCACTTTAAAGGAAGAACTATTCAAACTGTGGATTTGTTCAAGGCATAGAATCATTAAAAGAACATTGATGTGACATTAACACGCCACACCACTGTAAAACTATTTTAACCTCATTCTTTTCTGTGAACTAATATATTCAATTACACAAAATTTATTTTCTCAGCCCACTACCACACGTCTCCAGCTCTGACTTAACAGTTTGCACAATGTATTATCTTGTCCTGTAGATTATTAGAGCAGGAAAATGTCGCAGAACTCTATAAAGCGGTTTCATCTTATGGATACATCTAGTGAAAAAGCCTCTAGCAAAGCAATTTTGTCACTGAAGACAGAAGCAGTCACCGCGACCCTCCGAAGAGACACTTCACTGCAGAAATGAGATGCACCCTCACAGAGCAACACCACGAACAGGAAAAGAAAGATAAAATAGCAGGGGTGTTAGGGAGACAGGGAATGAATGTGACTTGTGAGATTTTATAGTGTCACAGTGACCGTCTACTGTATTGGCTGATCAGAGTGTCCCGATGGGGAAAAAAAGATGAGGGAGAGTGAAAAGAAATGAACAAGGAGAGGTGGTGGAGGAGAGATAGCTAAATCAATGTCAATGAATAAATACTTCTTGTATTCACACACAGTTTAGATCCTAGACCTAAAGCTTCTAGATCTCATTCCCTTTGACCCAATTACTGTCACATTGGTGGACCATCACATCCTGCTGCGACAGAATTGAGGTCATAACAGGGCGGGACTAATCTAACACTAAAGCTTATGCTTCACATTTACATTTGATGAAATTACATTTATTCTCACAGCCGCTCCACAACTGAAACATCTGCGTCTTGTATTGATAATAAACCTCAAAACAAAATGTCATTGAAACAGAGCAGACAGGCAACCGTAAACCCAAGGTAAGGTATGAACGCAGACATATACAGACAGTACAGAACACATACTATATTAAAGCCTCTCTCAACCCCCATAAGCCCCTGTCTGATGCTAATCCCGTGGGCCATCCACACACCTGTCCACCACGCAGTCGCCGGGATTGGCCACTGCCCTTTATACCGCTGCTGAAATTAGCCCGCTCAAACATCCTGGATTACCGACCTCTCTGTGGTCTTTGCATTGGCCACTTTATTGAAGGTTAAAAACAGATTCAACTCGCCTAATCTAACCCACACAAACAGTAGCCTTTTAATCCCAGGATTAGTCTATCTTTTCCTCTTCAGACACGCTGTACCGTACAGCTCACCGAAGGCATCGGGCTAGTGTGGAAGAGGAGCGTAGATTACACATATGTGTCAAGTAAATCATCTAGCATAGTTTTACAATAACCGCAATATGAGAAAAATAACAAGGCAAACGATTAAAATAAACTGAGTTTGGATTAATGAGAAAGCAGAATCAGAACTGTGGTTTATTCAAAGAATAATCTGGTTGCCAACTAAAATGCACAGCCAAGTAAAAATTATGAAACGTTTCATTTTATGCGAATGAGTATCGTTCCCAATAAATCATTCAAGAAAAAAATCCAGCTAGATTCAAACTCAAGATCAAGATTTTCATCAATAACACAATGAAGTGAAAGAAGCAACTGTACTGCCTTGGCCTTGCAAAGTAAGCAAAACAACATCCTTACAAAGAGTCCACATAAAATGACAAGTGTGTACTTAAGTGTGTACTTTTCAATGTCAAAAAGTTATTCACAGAGAAGAGAACTTCATGCTGCAAGTTATTCATTGATCGACTTCTGTAATGTGACTTATTTAAAAGAACTTTCTTAAAGGGACAGTTCACCTAAAACTGAAAATCCTGTCATCATTTATAAACCCTCTTTTTATTTCAAACCTGTATGACCTTCTTTTACTCGCAGAACACAAAAGAAGATATGTTAAAGAATGTTGATAACCAAACTGCAGCGGTACCCATTTACTTCTATTGTATGGACACAAAGTCAATGCAAGTCAATGGGCACCGCCGATGTTCAGATGCCAACATTCTTCAAAATATCTTGTTTTGTGTTCTGCAGATTGAAAGTAAGTCATACAGGTCGGGAATGACAAGGCAGTTTAGTCAACTAGTCCTCCAGACCATTCACTGACAAGTCGATTTTAAAATGATGTCACTTTTCATGTAAGAAATAAGAAAACGTATTGATAAAAATTGCAATAACATAATAAAAATAAGAAGGGTTTTGATATATTCTCACTGTTAAAATTGTCGTCTCTTGGATTTACAGTATGGGCCGCAGCCAAAGAAAGCGAGGGAGGAGGTAGCAGACGACAAAAGCAGAGTCTGCTGCGGTATTTCTGGGGTGAGCCAGCTGACCGCGTCTCATTCTTTTCTCTGGGCCGGCCGCGAGACGGATCAGCGGGGAACCTGGGCGAGAATAACGGAAAGGGTGGGAGCCGAGTCCCCTTCGTTTTCCCCCCATCTGTGGGCTTTGACAACAACAGTCATCTGGAGACCCCACAACAAACAGGTGTTCCGTTTCACACACGCACACTTCTAACCCAAAGAGAAAGCTGTTAGGGAGGCCGCTCTGGAAGCAGCTGCTGCTATAATTAACACTAGAGCCGTGGCTACTGCACTCTTTGTGTAAAAAGTTAAGATAAAAGATTCTGAGAGAAGGGGATGTGAATTATTGATACAGTAGTTATCCAACCGTTCAGGAAGTAAAGTACATCCACAGAGCCGGCAAATGCTCACGAGAGGAGGAACAGCATTCTGGGGGAAAAGGAGAGTGATGCATGTATCCTAAAACCCAACACCGGGACCATCAAAAGTATCATTACCGGCACTTACTCTCATCTATAGACAACATGTTGTATCTTTAATGTACTGCAAGTCAAATATGGAGTCCATGTGACAAACACACAACCCAACTCTGACCAGTACTGTACTTCCACAAGCGTGGGTGGGTGATGTGTGGGATAGATTAGTGTGTCGAGAAATTCCCAACAGGGAAAGTCAGAAGACTTTCTCCTCTCTGTGTCAGTCTCAGTTTGTCCAGGCACTATAGCTTAGCAGGAACAGTTCCTCCGGTTCTGCTTATACCCCAACAGCTTATTTGTGCTAACAGGACAGTCAGTTCCATTCAACTTCCCAGCATGAATCAGCTGCCCCATATTCACAACTACCAGTGAATGAGGTCCAGCACTTAAAGGGCACGCGAAGCATCACCTATGGAAGCCTAGATCTGAAGTTTGGAGATGTCCTTCTGAACACCTACATTCCCCACGAGTAAAACTGGGGCATCTGCAACTACTGTAACATGAAGTTCCAGGGGATCTTACATACACTTTGATGTTCCGTAGTTAGATGTGCGAGTCACATTTCTTGATTATAAGGGTGGCTGCTGATAAAATTTGAAACGTACAATGTATGAGGAAGGATCTGAGTAATAATTCAACAGCAATATTGAAACCATGTATTAAAAGGATAGTTCACGCAGAAATGAACATTTTGTCATCATTTACTCACTCTTTAGTCATTTCAAACCAGTGTGATTTTCTTTCTTGTGCAGAACACAAAAGAAGATATTTTGAAGAATGTCGAACAATGGTGGTACCCATTCTGCCCTACAAAGGCAAAGTGCAGTAACTACACATTTGGTCAAAATTAAGATAAGGTTTGAAATGGGCTTTGTGACATATGTTCTGTCTTTCCACCAGTCTCCTGGTTCAATTTCGGCCTGTTCCAGAGAGGCTGGTGTGAACACTTTGAAGGCATTTTTCTCAGTTTCAGTGTTTGAGTAGTTACTGCACTTTGCCTTTGTAGGGCAGCATTCACTTCTAATGTGTGGATACAAAACAAATGTGAGTAAATGGGTACCACCGATGTTTGGTTACCAACATTCTTCAAAATATCTTCTTTTGTACTTGCAGAAGAAAGAAACCCATACAGTCTTGAAATGACAAGAGGGTGAGTAAATGATGACAAATTCATTTTTGGGTAAACAGTCATTTTTAACAAAGAATTATATAAGTAAGTGATAGGAAGGTGATATGAGAATGGAAATGTTGCATAATTTACAACAGGTGAAAACCCCATGCTATAAACAACTGGCAACACATTTCTTGTGGCAAAGTCGCACGCTTTACTCTTCAGTAGTAAAAAGAAAAAACGCCGTGTACCACTCTGTCTTTTATCAGCTTTGACAAAGCGGGGTGTTAAAAGAGGGTTGTTGTTTCACCCCCCTCCACAAAAGGCCGCTTGTCTGTGCACACTTAACTGCCATTAAAAGCACATTGACCCCTGTGTGTGGACGGAGACACGCGTGCAGCATCAATGGGTGCCGAGCAGGCGTGGGCCAAGGCGGCAGCCAGGAAGAGTGTAAACACACGCACACAGCTCCTCTCACTGCTGTCTTACATACTTTAGTTAGAGGACTCAATGAAAAGGGCTTCTCATTCATCCACACGCTGCCAAAGGGACCTCTCTGGATGTTGTAAATCACTACTGAGTGGGTTGATTTTATGGATAAAACCTCAGTGCTTCATGCTATTAATATTTGACATTAATCAAATTAGAAGTGGTTATCAACGATGACTGGCAGTGTGGCGAAATGAATAATGTTTGGTAATAACCTGTGGTTTCTATTCGGTTGTCATATCTTATGACTGGAATGATTAATAGACAGATTTTTTACTTTTCCAAAAAATCTGTGACACTTAACCGTAAGTCAGTCCCACTGCCAATTCTAGAGTGTTACGGACCGTTACCAAGGCATTGCTTGAAGTGATAGTTCACCCAAAAATGTCTTCAAAATGTATTGTTCATTTCAAACCTGTATGACGTTCTTTCTTCTGCAGAACACAAAAGAAGATATTTTGAAGAATGCACCCATTCACAATCACTTGCATCGGTTTTGTATCCATACAGTAGAAGTGAATTGTTGCCGGCACTGTTGGGACTTTCTTCAATCTTACAGGATTGAAAATGACAAGAGGGTGAGTAAATGAAATAATAAAAAAACTTGTGCAGTGTAAGGGGAGCAATTGTTGCACTTCCTGAACTGAAGGTGGCGTGATGTATTCTAACAACAATCAAGTTCTTTTCATTTACGGATACGAGGTCATGTAGAGTTCACCCACTAGAGCGGCCGTGGGTTTGACATGCAGGAAAATACTGTTGCGCCTGCAATTAGCAACACAATGAAGGGTATAACATTCAATTTTGCTCAATGAGTTAACAGGAAGTACTAAATTTCCCTGATTGTGTCAAAATGATTTTCATTATTTCTTCACATGCATGTTGCCATCCATATACCGTTAAGAACATTTAATGAGAAAAGGTTAGATTACAGCTACTGGTTTCATGGATGTCTAAAATGTCTACATAGCTTTGCAGTTTCAAGCAGAGCTTTTAAGTTGGTGCTCCATCAAGGTCACAAGCAAACAAGAACCTTCTGTTTGACCAACTTCTGTACGTCAATCCACACTCTTGTTATATAAGATGCTGATAAGAGGAATCCCTTTACTAGCCAAGAAGCTTTGTTCAGCCTGCTTTTGAGGGCGGTATTGAATCGAGACATATACAAATGTGGAGCGCAACAATGAAACTCTGGTTTATTGTTTGTGAGTTTTTTTGTTGTCCCCTCCTTTATAGTAAGTTGTCCCATTGAAACAGGAAATTGTGATAGAGGCGAATAAAAGAAACGTTTGTTTTGTTGAGTTACACTGGCACGGTGCACTTCCTCATTTGCATCCCAATGAAAAAAACAAAAATCCTCTTCTGCACACAAAGACAGCTGTGTGTTTAAATGGGGCGGGGTCTAGTGGGGGGGCATAATATAAGAAACACCTCTGATTTCTGTTTAAGACCTGAAGAAACACAAAGTCTGTTTCACAAAATAATCAGTTTATCTATCAGGTGGAAACTCAAGCCCCAAACCATGTTCTACGATGACTAATCCATCCTTTTAAAAAACGTTTTTTTAAACAAACACTTCTCATTCAGTTGCTTCAGTAGTGAACTAGTCTGCTTCCTCTTTGGCTGCAAACAATGATGCGGTTTGTGTCGTTCAAAACAACAAACATAACTATACAATAACATACACGGTCCTGTTAAATTTGTGTATTGACAAAGTACTAGAGTACTGTTTTAGTAGACTCTCTGGAGTCGCTTCCCTTTAAGAAATGTGTTATGTTAGTCTCATATATCTGAAGCTACTGACATAAATTACAAAGAAAAATTAAATGATATAGTATTTTAGGAACCAGTTGTATTTACCCTCTTAAAAAAAGGTGCTTCAAAAGATTCTTCGATGCCATAGAAGAACCTTTTGGTTCCAAAAAGAACCTCTAACATCTGCAGAACCTTTCGGTTTCACAAAAGGTTATTTGTGGCGAAAAAAGGTTCTTCAGATTATAAAAGAGCTAAAAAAGAGACGGTTCTTTAAAGTTCTCTTTATGAAACCAAAAATGGTTCTTCTATGGCATTGCTGTGAAGAACCTTTTAAGCTCCCTGAGTGTACATCCAGTTGTAGAGAGTTGAGGTGTTTATAGATTGAATCGAGTGGAATAATATTGGTTTGTATGGTAACACTTTAAAATAATGTCAACAAACATTAGTAAGTGATTTAACTAACATGAGCTAACAATGTGAAATTTTGTTTTTTTGTATTTATTCATCTTTGTTAATGTAAATTTTGTCACTCCCATCTGCCTCTGTTCATAATAGGGAGCCAACAAGAAACATTCTGTATTTACAGTTTTCGCGGAAAATCCTACAATAGTCTCACATACAGTTGCCGGTGAAAATTGAAGAGAGATGACTGATTGTTTTGAGCGGATTTCCTTCATTGAGATAGTGAAAGCAGTCTAACGGCGGTTACACTTCCTGACATTGAGACAGTCTCGTGGTCTCGCAGAGTAAGGCAACAGTTAGTCCACAACAACAGAACGGTCTGGCTAACAGGAAGTGAGAAACAAAGAGGTTAAGAGAGTGTTGTTTATGAGGAGGTGTGTCTCACAATGGATTAATGTGTCACTAGGCAAACATGCAATTTTCTGAATCCTTTTTATTCAAACATCACGCTGAACTCGAATGGCAGTCACTTGCGAACCTGGCATACCTCAAACACATTACGTTTCCCTGGTGCTGCCTGAAAACAATAGGTGAGATGAACATGGGTCTCGGCGTGTTCTTTGAAGGAGCTAATCTTGAGTTTCTTGGATCGTAGTGGGAATTGTGTCCTTCCAGGAAACAAACTATTTTAGGCCTATTAGTGCCTATTATAACTAACAGTAAACATAGTTACTTAACATCTGATGGTTATGCTTATTGTCACCATGGTAATCATTATTATTGCTAAAAACGGTGTTAAGTCAACCACAAACTACTTCAGCTCTTGGATCATCTTCAGTTCCCAGGAGATCCTCAGCTGCACCTGGCCAGCCTCCTTCCCTTAAAACAGCTTTTGTGCTTTCTTCTATTGCGTGTTGGCGAAAGAAGCGTCTGGCACTCCTACAAGGGACACTAGGACATGACAAAGAATGCTCATTTCTATGCATCTGTTTTCAAAACTCACTTTAGCTAATAGCTCAGGTGATTTAGCGCTCGCAGGACCTTCAGAGGACTTGACCAATGCCAGCGATCCGTAAAAGCAAACTGATCAGATTTTGATTCGCGACAGAATATGTAGACATCAATGACAAACCCCACAAGAACTCAAGTTCTTGAACATCACGCAAGCCCAAACAATGCCAAGAGTGAAACTGTTTGTGTCGTGAATTCAGACACTTGAAAGAGTGAACAATGGAGTCTGAACCCGGCATCTCCTTGGCAACATCGTGGGGTGCATAATGCAGCAGAATTCCGGGCACTTAATGCACACTTTTGGCACACGAGTTGGCTGAGAGCAGATGCGCCACGGAGCCCTTTGGAAAGGGGTTAACCCCGTCCCAGACACACTGTACAGGAGTGAAGGAGGCCCAAGTGGGCTTAATCCGCGCAGCAGCCCAGCTTTTTGTCTCCTGTCCATTATTATTGATATGGCCCCTTCGCTTAGTGCCATCTGTGGGCTTTTTACATCCGGCTGCCCGCTTTGTTCCTGGAGGAGCTTTCATACAAAGAGGGCCTGCCCGCGAGAGGCAGGTTGGCCCCTTTGGCGCTAAGGGGAGCTGTCCCCTTTCGTCTCTGGGGGCTTACCCACCCTCTCCAGAACTCATCTCAAGGGCACAACAGCCCAGCAGCTGCCGCGCTCCAACAACCGGGCCCGGGACAAGGTGATGTGACGGGGGCCCAACCTGCCTAAATGATGCAGCTGGGTCAGCCATTAGAGGCAGGGGGTAGTGAATGTTAGAGCCTGTGCCTGTTTATCCGTGCAATAGGATTTGCGACGGAGCAGTTGAATAAACAACTGTGTAAATGAAGTCAGCGCTACTGAATAGAACAGCAGGGTTAAACTGAACATCCTGTGCAGTTTATACTGAGTCCTTCTCCCCCGGGGAGCAGACCCAGTCTGATTTGCATTGCAAAAAATGAATAAAGTATTGTAGCAGGGCAGTGGAACATAGGAAGCGTTTAAAGAACAAACAAAGTAATGAGTCAAAGTTTACAGTGTTAATAGACTTCAGAGGAAGAACTGAATAATTAAATGTACAGACCAGATTTGATTTGTTCATTTCACACTATGAGTGTGAGTTTCACTTTCGTCAGTACCTCAATTTAGTTTCACTTTTTCTTCATTTTTGTTTATATTCTACCAAAAAAAATGTGAATGAAACCTTTTGATCTGAGGCATATATCTGACTGTTTGAAAAAAGTTATGTGGAAATAAAACTATATAAAATATAATATTTACAGAACCTCTTTTATTACACAAGAATAATTTGATCAAAAGTTGACATTGACTGAATAAGAAAGAAAAGGCAGAATGTCCGAGGCAAGAATAGATAGAAACTCCATTGATGCAGTTGAAAAAGAATATAAAGGTGAGAAAGAAGTTTGACAAAATGCCAGGAGTAATTCTTGGAAATGATGTGTAATGGGTGACCACCATGAAGATGCCAAAATAAAATTGTATTTGACCCTTAATATTGTTTTCATTGCAGCTTTAGGTAGAAATAAAAACATTGCTACAGATGTGCTTTTTTCTTAAAAAGTGTGAAATACAAGCACGCATTTATCTTTCTGTTGTAGACTCGATGATAAAGCTCTGGAGTACAACAGTGCCGGAGGGGACGAGACAGAGAGGGTGGGATAGATCTCACAGCGGCAGTCCTTCCAGATTCAGTCCGCTACGTTAAGTAGAGTGATACAGAGAGCCGTATGTAAAGACTTCAATATCCAAACACCGCAGCAGCTGAGAAGAGAGCATGAATTTACAACAATAACAATCCCAGCTAAAAATAGCCCTCCTCCACACACACCAAATGCAAATGCTTTCATTTGATTCAGTTCTGGCTGCTGGCGATCAATATGTTTGAATGAATGTGACTGTCTCATCTAGTGTCAGGTTTAAAATGTGACGAGCTGCCCAACCTCTCACACATACACATGGCAGACTTACTAAAGTCAAAGAGGAAGTGTTGCCAAGGAAGCACCAGTAAGAATCAGAAGTTGAAGGTTTGATACATTACAATAAATATTACTAAACATGTATGTTAAATGATTTATGCAAAGTCGCTTTGCATAAAAAAACATTGCCTAAATGCCAAAAAAGCAAAAAGATGCGATGCAATAATTTTCATTGTTTTTATTTTATTCTTTCTTCTGTTTAAGCTTCATCTCATTATTTCTTGCAACGATGTTGAAACTTTGAATAACTATAAAGAAGAGCCCGTGCCCATCTTGGGAACATTGTACAACTGGGGATGTTTGATTGTTCTTGATGTTCCCTACCTTAACCTCAATACTTAGTGTGCCTCAGCTAAAATGAAATTCAGGGAGCACAATGAGACAAAAAGCATTTACCCGAAGACATCGTGTAACTTTCTTTTGCTATTCATCCTAGGACACTGGCAGTGGCGCACATTGGTTAATATTTCATGAGTACTCCTCAAAATACTACCTGATGTCTAAGAATGCTGAGCTCAATGTTTCAATGTACTGTGACGCATTTCAATTACACACACAGCCTTAAGGATACAGGTGGGCACTTTCAGAGCGTTCCAGACTTTTACCTCTACAGCATGAAAGCCTTCAGAACAATGAAAATGACCGAAATCAGTCCTGATGATGACAAAAGAAAACATTATAATGACAAAAAACAGGTTCTTAAATGTTATTAAGCAACATTAAAAACATTAGACACAAAAACAATGAAGCTTTATTTAATCTGCAGCCTTGCAGGGCTGTTCATCTGGACTGAGTATTAGCATGTTAAAAAGGTACAACAGCCTATAAGGAATCCATCAGAAAAAGAAAGTTGATGCACACCGCGTGAATAAAGAAAACCAAAAGTCTGATTGTCACAGAGCTCTAACAACAATCATATGCAAAAGCCCGACAGTAAGAAAGGCGGCAGAGTTCCGCCATATCCGACTAAAAATAATGCTCGGCCTTTTACCCTTGGTGCCTTAATGCGGTCTGTGTGTGGATGACAGTGTGATGCTAGCAGGGTAGTAATGAACATGGCTGAAACAGAGGAGTCGGAATAAAGGCACATCTGGTGAATAACCTTCAGCAGCATGAGATGTGTGATAGAAAGTGACAGTGTATCGTAGCACGCTGTGACTGTGAGAACAGTGACACATCACCACGCACAACCCCAGCAGCCTGCTGGGATGGACACATGTTGCGGTCAAGTGATCTTAACGTGACCTGTAGCTAACACTGACAGGTCAACCGCTAGCATCAAGTCCAAAGGGAAGATGTAGAGCTCTACAGTTTCCAAATGAGAAGAAATTCACAAACTGCCCAAAAATCTAATCCGCACACTAAGAAATAAACATATACATTAACATAACTTTGCATCTGCATACAAAATAGTTTTAATAATAATATATTTCAATAAAGAGAAAAAACTTTAAAAAGTTGGACACTACTGTACTGCATATATCTGAACATAATATTAATACTAATGTTCAATTGGAAGCATTAATATTTAAATATATACACTACTGTTCAAATGTTTAGGATCGCTTGAAAAAAATGCTTCTTATGATCTTACAAATCTTTTAATCTGAAGGTGACAAAAATATAATTATTCCAACATATTCATTTATTTTATTAGAAAATCTAGTTTTTTAGGATTAATAGGGTATAAAAAGTGTCCCAGGTTGAGACCTCAAGAAGCTGCATGATAAAATGCAAAGTGTATGATTCTAGTCAAAGGCTGGCTACTTTAAAGATGCTCAAATATAACATAATTTCATTTATTTTGGATGCTTTTAGTCACAACATAATTCCCACAGCTACATTTGTTTTATTTTATGGATTTAATGAGTTTAATATTAATAATTAAAATATGAATAAATAGTGATTGTAAACTTCTGACTGGTAGTGTATATATAATAAAAAAGCTAGATATTTTAAAAACAACATATTGTATTTAAAAAAAGTCACAAAACGCTCAAGAAATATTTGTATTATGCAGTATTGCTGTTTTGACCTATAGCATCTCTGGTATCAGATTGGAAATAAAATAAGTATCAATATTATATCTTATCATTGTCTATATAAATCAGCACCACTCACCAAATTTCATGAAAAAAAGTTACGTTTGTTAAAACTGACTGAAAGCATTTCTGTTTCATCTCAGGCACAGGAGTCAAACAGCTTCCTGATGGCTTTCATGGCATTCTCTCTCTTCTCTTCATCTTCTCAGTCTCTCTCACACTTTCTCCTTCCTGCCAAGTGAATTAGATCAGCTAAGAGAAGGAGGCGTGGCTCCCTCAGGCTTTGCCCAATGGGATTCTGAGGTTTCACAGCTTAATGGACTTTCTTCTTTCTGCCTCACCTCAAATGACTCCACATTTCTGGAAAGAGGGATTTCCCAAGAAAGCTCTCCAAGAGAGGCAACGTCTGTTGGATCAATGCTAAAAAGAAGACAGGAAAAAGGCAAAACAACCCACAAAACACTTGTGATGTAGGAGGTTCTTAACTTCAGTTTTGACTCGTAGTGTAAAGGCACAGTGTAGCATCATTAAAGCGGTCAACATTCAGCCGGCTCTTCGAAATACTGGCACCTAAACAACCCACAGTGGTGAACCACAACTCTCCGTGTTCTTTCACAAAAGAAGCTCAAAGCACTGGCCGAGAGTAACGGTGCTCTACATTGAACGTGTGGTGCCATGGTTGCCAGGGGTCAATAAGGAACGGGCTGAACATTCACTGCCCTCTAAATCCGAACAGGACAGCTGCTGACGTAAATAGAGGGGCAGAGGGAATTCAGCAAAAACTGAGAACACTGTGCGAGGACAGGCTTGTTTTTGACTGTGAAGGGAAGCATGTAGTTAAGTGTTTGTAGAGCAGACTGGTAGGGTATGCAAACAAACATTACAAAGGTAAATCTATTGCAAGTCCGATTGTCCCATCTTCTCTCTATATTTGCTACTCTATTCTTATAATTTTTTTTCATAATAAAAGACGTGGTTACTCGTAGCAGCATCTCCAAACACACTACACAAACAACCTGCCAGAGCAAGAAACCCAACCACCTGGCCGAACACGTCCCTCTGGATCACTGCTAAGGTTATAAACTTGTAACACATCTCTGCAGAACAGCAAGCATCGTAAATTTGACAGGTCCCTCAATCTCTAATGACCCTGCATGAGTCTCCCAAGCAGCAGCCACCAGGCCAGTGCGGTGATGGATGTGTGTGTGTGCGGCCCGAGCTCTTGTTTTGAGTCGGGCTGCCTGCAGTGGCTAAGCCCTGCTAGCAGAGCCTGTCCTTGTACCTCAAGTCATCACTTCAGCTGGTGCGTAAACAAGCTGACAGGCATGACCGGTGGGGTGTGCTGGACGCCCATGCCCTGCTGCATCACATCAACGGCAGCAATTCCGCCCTTCCGGTTGGCCGCGACAGCAGCAGCCCACACGATCGATGAGTCGTGTGCCGTCTGCATGCTGATGTGGGGTGGGAAACCTGCCGACAGCCCACCACAGTAATGGACCAGTAAACTTTTAGTGCTACGGCGATCGAAATTTAAAGCGCGCTCTGTTAGAAAGCTAAAGGCTGACGGGTAAATGTTGACCGGACCCCATCCCCCTTGAATTTTACATCGGACTCTTCCAGGCTTTTTTATGCTATCTAAATTCTATTTGCTGGCCAGGGCTGGAATAGGAATTGCGCTGTGGGTGAGAGGAGATGAAGGTAATTTAATGTGAGGGTAATGGTGATGGGGACAGCAGCCACCCAGTCGACAGAAGGCTGCAGCTGAGATGATGTGTATTTTGGTGAGAGATTTTTCGGGAGAGAGTGTTCGAGCGTTCGAAGCTCTGAGGGAAAGGACGAAATGAAAAATGTATGCAGCGCACACACACACGATTAGCTCAGTAAAAAATACTCGATAAAATCACAATAAAACAGAAGCTTAAATGTTTAGGTATATAGTTTGGAAAAACTAAACACTTGTCAAGTCAAGTCAACTTTATTTATATAGCGCTTTTTACAATTTTCATTGTTACAAAGCAGCTGTACATGAAACATATTGACTATAAGCCAAACATTAAAGTTAAAACAAACAGCCGTTTCAGCGTTTCCCATACAATGCATTTACATGGGTGGTCCGCCCAGGAATATTTATGGCCGCCCAAGTATATTTGGCGTCACATTTTTTTATCCATCCGTGCTAATGACAGTATCTGTGATCGAATAACTAGTGGATAAACAGAGCTTACGCGTCTTCTCTCCTCCCTGACGTGTTTGGTGTGAGTGGAGCGTGGCCGTGTGCGCTCTCTCTTCCGATGAGCTCCATGTGTGTGCGCGAGCCCTCGGCCTCTCGTATTTAACTGTAACTTGCATATAAAATGAAAGAAGCGTTCGTAATACAGCAACACATTGTCGAGAAAGGGCAAACAGCATATAGCCGCTATTTAATGTTGATGTACTCTATTGTGATTTTGTCCGATGTTGTTGTGTTTATAAATCAGAATATTAGCAGCGGTCAAAGTGACTGCTGGTGGCATCCCATTGTAAAATACAGCCATGTTCAGACTTGACTTCATTTTTTTTTTTACATAATAATCCTATTGAGTAAACCGTGTTTTCAAGAAACACCAGCGCAGCGTCTATTTCTGCAGCTTTTTAGGTTTAAAAAAGTTCAATGTTGAGAAGGCTCAAGCTCGAAAAAATGATATGGCGGCAGAAACGCCAGTTTTCACTTTCAACAACTTCTGATGGCATTTCTAGCGAGGAGTATTGTAGTTTTTAAATATGTGATTAGTTATTGCAAAGACGCTCTATGCTTATAATTTAAATAGACTTACGTTACGCTGCCTATGTTTCTCTGGGCTGTCTTTGTGAGCGAAGTCCTGCTGTTTGGCTGATATAAAAAAAAGCGCTTTTGTCAACTTTTTCTAGTCCAAAAATGTGCTAACACGACGTGATGATGTCACAAATATGCTAATTAGTTAGTGACGTCACCAGCGCCACAAGTCTGTCAAAATCCTATGGGAAACACTGCGTTTGTTGCATTTCGCAACTTCACCACTAGGTGCTGCTAAATGTCATACACTGGACCTTTAAAATGTCACTTTGGGCCCAATTTGGACATATTCACTTAGGGTGAACTCACTTTTGTTGCCAGCGGTTTAGACATGAATTGCTGTGTGTTGAGTTATTTTGAGGGGACAGCAATTTTACACTGTTATACAAGCTGTACACTCACTACTTGACATTGTAGCAAAGTGTTATTTCTTCAGTGTTGTCACATGAAAAGATATAATAAAATATTTACAAAAATGTGTGGGGTGTACTCACTTCTGTGAGATACTGTATCTCCTTGCATTCATTAAAGTAAAGACTAGTGGCTTTTCTGGTCCGCCATAGCTGTTAAAACTAAACGGATATAATCTCCACAGCAACAATAGAAAATCAGCTCAGTTCATTACAGCATTTATGTTTCTTTACGTGACTGCTGTTCATCTTGTATTGTTGAAGACTGCTGTGTTCGGCCATACAAACACTGGTCAACAGCTTTGAGAATCTTCTGCTTAAAGAGGTGAGCTCTTAATGCCATTAGCCTTTTGCTCTTAGTGTCCTCACAGAGTAACAAGGCATTCCTTTTCCATCAGGACACAGACACAACCACAAAGAGTGTGCTAACCCCTGGCAGAGGTCTGACCCAGAGAGGTGAGTATAAGAAAAAAAGAGATCAGGGTAAGTGGCCTCCCTGCTGCTCCTGAAGTGCCCAATAAGCTGGATTTTATAATGTTGTAGAGCATCCTGGAGGTGCGGCTTTGTTCCCACAACAGCCAATTGTTTTTTTAGTACTGTTTTTTCGATGGGATATGAACCTGGTTTGTTAAATTCATGCATGTTGTGTGTTGCTCGTCAGACTACCCAAATAAATGACACCATGAGTCGCTTCCTGTTGACCTACGATGGAGCACCAAACAAAACCCCAATAGCTAAATCTACACAAAGGGAGACAGGTTTCTAATCATTAGGCTGTGCTTTTGACAGAACGGCCTCTAAATCATTCACAAAAACGAGAATAGCAACGTACCGAAAAAGTGGTGACTGTCTCCACAGTTCAAAATGAATCACCGCTTCAACAATGGCTGTAGTTAGTAAAACACTGCATTGAATCCCTTCCTCCGGATGTGAGTGTGTATAGTGATGCTATGTGTGTGTGCTATTGACAACAAAACCCTCAGTGTCTGCAGCCCTGGCACAGGCTGTGAGTGTGTGTGTATGTGTGGGCTCACATGCCTCAGCCTATATGGACAAGTAGGGGTCAGTGTGCCTATATGTGCTTGCAAACCGGCAGACTTAGATGAGGATGAAAAGTGTTTTGATGGGTGATGCTGAGGAGAGGGTAGGACAGAAATGAAAATAATGGAATTCATAAGAGTAAATAGAATAGAATAGAATAAAATAGAATAGAATAGAACAGGAGAGATGGTAGAACAGAGTGGAATAGAAGAGTAATGGGGAGGGGAGGGGTTGACAGTGAGGCAGCAGAGGACTGATTGATAACACTGTGTTCTGGCACAGCCACCTGATCGGCGCCGGCTCTGACAGCAGCAGAACTGAACCCACTGAACTCTCTGCAGGCCAGACTGAAGTCAATGCCTTTCTGCCTCCACATACACACACTCACAAGCAAGCACTGATGTGTGTTATTATGCAGACTGAAGTCCTAACATCTAGCATTAGTGCATTGTCTTTTAATATAACCCCAATTCAATATCTGTCATGGCAACATGTTTCCCTTATAATGTCAAATTCAAATTACAGGCGAAACCTGATAATGAAAACAGAGATGCCCTTAAAATGAATGGTCGACCAGTAAGGGTGGGTTTATATATTAAAGGGATACTTTACAATCAAACCCTCAAGGCATCCTAACTGAATATGGGTTTCTTCTTGAATTGAGTTGTAACACCGCGTCTCGTTTTACTTTCAAGCGGTAGAATGGGAGTGAATGGGTGTTGACATTTTGAATCTCCAAAACGTGCATCCATTGATCAAAGAACTGCTCGACACGGCTCCGTGGTCTTAACAAAGGTCTTCTGAAGCGAATCGATGCGTTTGTTTAAGAGAAATAACTTAGTTGTCCCGCTGTTTTTCGGCAGATGACGTAGGTGTGTCGGAAGTTCCGGTGACAAACTGTAAATTTTTCATTTTATTCCAATAGGATAGCATCTACTCTGGCAGGAGCTTTCATCGGCGTCATTTGCCGGAAAAAACAGCCGCTGGTTCATGCTCTTTCAAGAGATGATGGAAGCTAGACATCAACGTTAATAGCGCCGTCCATATGGATATTTCCCTTATACAAAGGCATCGATTCGCTTCAGAAGACCTTTGTTAAGACCACGGAGCCATGTCGAGCAGTTCTTTGATCAATGGATGCACTTTTTGGAGCTTCAAAAAGTCAACACCCATTCACTCCTGCTTGGAAGTAAATTCTACCGCTTGGAAGTAAAATGAAACGTGGTATTATAACTCGGACTGCATTATTTTTCAAGAAGAAAACCATATTCAGTTAAAGAGTAAGTAACATATGATTTTTAAGGTCCTCCTTTGGTTTATGGAGTGTCCAACAACAAGTTTATGTACATAGAAAGTGTAAAAACACTATTATGTCGTAATAATAGGCAGTTATTCTTACCTTACTTCTTGACTGACTCTCAAATGATTCGTTCCGCGACTCATCCGTCTAACGCCCTCCTATCCGCTAGCCTAGTGTCATGTGATTGGTCGGATGGTGTAGTCTGTTGTGATTGGTCAAACGCGTTCAGCATGTGCCGCAAACGGAACGCCTATCATAATTACGGGAGTTTCATGTGATTGGTCAAACCAAAATAATATAAATCAACAACTAATTGTATATATGACGTAGACCGATAAACAGACCGGAAGTTAACTTTGGGCCAGGCGCGTATGTCCGATGAAACCAGCTATATAAAGATAGTATGTGTAGGAACCCACAGATGCCATAGAACTAATTCACATCAGAATCACAAAAGTGGCACTAACCTCAAAAACAACAGAAAGCGACCTTATGGCATTATCTATCAGTGATTTGGCACAAAAGGGAAGCAATCCATTGGCCGTCCTATAAGGTTACACAATGATAATCCACTCCACATCCTGATCAATCACAGACACAGAACTTCTAAAAAACGGAACATTCCTGAACATTGGTTGTTGTATGTCTCAACGGTGAGTCAATTTTGTCACGTTAATTAATACATCTAAATGTTTTGCAGTAATAACCTCTAAAATACAGTAGAGTAAAAATACAACTCGTGTTACTGCTCTATGTGATTATAATGGAAATATACAGTCGGTCATATTTGGAAGGTGCTTGTCAACATAATAAAAGTCCAACCCAGCATTGTAATTTTTTGGCTTTATATAATCTTGCTCCTTGTAAATCTGTTGTTTACAGTAATGTAGTAATTCTAACAAGATACCAATGAACTTCTTCACCTTCTTCAACAGTGTAATTAATCAAACAGTAGTGTGTGAGACAATCAGATGCAAATCCGCTACTTATCTCCGAATAAATATAAAATCCCCAAACACGTAATCCTCACTTCGACTTCAGCCCAGAGAGAGAAACCACCGTCCATATAACAACCATGTTACATATTCACATGAAAGATTGATAGAACTCTAAATAAAGAGAAGCTTGAAAGATGTTGCATAGCTTAACTCAAGCACGTGTCAACACCGAGGTGACTGGCCCGCTGGCAGGGGATCCGTTGCAGGGGGTAAGATGATAGCTTACAGCCAGAGGGCATGCATGTGAGAGCGGAGGGCTGGCATCACCAATGAACAGCTCTGTCATGCTTTCCCAATTTTCCTAATGGGTTTGGGCTCATTACAGAGTTATGAGAAACGCTATACACTCCGATTAACAGCACAGGAGAAAGCCTCGCACAAGTGGACAGGGGAAACTTAAGACAAACACCCACTTATATGCAAGGTTAATTTTAGTTTCTTTAATTTAAAACTACAAAGAAGTTTCTGTTCACTGAAATCAAATCAAATATTGGCCTAAAAATTATTGGAAAAACTTAAACTAATGAAAAATTTAAATGTTGCCTTAGAAATAAACTGAAAGTTTAAAGCACTAAAATTATAATAATAAACAAAAACGAAAATCAAAATGTATTAATCTTATATAGCAACATAAAAAATAAACAAACAAATAATAATATGACAAAAGCTTAAGTCAAAATTGCTTAAAACTTAACTAAAATTAACATAAAAACGAAAAATCTAAAAATAAAAGCTCATCACTGCTTATATGAGCACACAGACATTACAAAGGTTGATGAACGCGTTAAATCAAACTGGATGCCAACGCATCTAAATTCAATAAACAACTTGTAGATGTGAATATTTTCTAGTCCTTTTCCAAATATTATTTTTTAAGAGGAATCAAAGAAATGATGGAAAAAGAAAGGGACACAAATGTTGCGAGCCGGATTTGAACCTGCATCACCTGCAATTCGTCACGTGGGATTACGAAATACATTCATGTCTTTGGAGGAGGTGTGGCTTTGGGCGGCAAATCACATAGAGGGTGGGATTATAATTTCAGTGCTAGCAGGCTAAAGTTAGCACCCTTCCAAATCAACCACCCCACCTTTAAGTCACATCTCTGATCTTTGAAAAAAAAAACCTGGTCACCAACTTCATAAACATGCACAGCGTCAACCCAGCCCGGAGGCCAATGACCCTCACTTCAGCCAGCAGCGCTGCGGTTGTCAGCGGTCCCTTGCTCTCTGCGAATCACTCAATGTTACGATTCCATATCAAACAGCCCGCTGCTCCCTTGCACACCCTCACAGAAAAGTCCTGCCCATGAGGTCGCTGTCATTTCCAAATTTTCGAGAGTGGATGTGCTTTTCAGGGAGTCACACACAGGCCGTCGCAGTGCTTGCAGATGTATCCTGACTCTTGCATTAGGAGTGGCCGATCTGGTCGCTAAATCAAAGTAGTAAATAAATAAATGTTTGATCCTGTCAGTAAACAATAATATATATTGGTTTAATTTCTTAGTTTCAAGGCATATAATGCGGCAGACTGGGTTTCAGTCAAATCTCAATCCATCTGATTTCCATTAAATGAGAGAAGAAACTGTGTATTTTAATGAGCTTCATCTCTAGCCATAAACATTGAAAAAATACAGATGTTGTGTGCTTGAATTCCAAAGAACTGATGTAATATCGGTCCGGATATCTCCTGCCCAAGCTTATACATACTCCGCAGGCACTCCTAAATTCTCAAGGGCCTGCGCACGTTCACACAACCCGTGCGTCACTGCCTCATCACTAAAACATGCGAGACACGAGACAGCCAGATCACTGTTGGGTTTGAGAAAACACAGTGAGCACAGTACACAGCTTTATTTTCCTTTTCATTCTCTCTTTGCCTAAGGGGAACAATATTAGCCCTTTTACCCACAGTTTCTTCCTTAAACCTCTAGTGCTCCTTGGGTCCTGGCGCTAACTCTACTACTCAACCACACTTTAAGGGTGGAAAAATTGCCAACATATTAGTAGCCTAAAACGTGTTGATCAGGAACCATCTTGGATCTAGATCTATCTTAGATGCTAAAACTAATTCCATGACTGGTTCACATAACCTCCTATCCCCAAACTGGCAAAAAAGTGTCATGTCTGACTTTCACCAATCCCAAAACCCCTTTATCCCTTTTCACTCCTTATTTGTTCTCCATGTGCCTTTCCTCACCTCCAGCTCTCTCACTCTTTCTCTCTCTCTGGGTTGGGTCTGTGCACGATTCAGAAAGATGACTAACTCTGCAGTCAGTTAGTCAGCTGGAGGCACACAGTGAGTCAGTCTGTGACCCCCAGCCTGCTGCTACAACCCCGCATGACCCCCAGAGCCATCACCCCCTCTCTGAGCATTCACAAACACACACGCTCGCATTTTTATAATAACCAGAAAAACAACCACACGCTCACAAAAGCCACTGAGTCGTGACTGAGGGGGCCGCAGTATTTTTCTTCATACGCTCTGATGCTAGTCTGAAAGGCACGCTGGCAGGAGAGCGGGGAAGACAGCCGTCAGCGTGAGAGAGTGAGTGAGTAAGCATCCGTTGCAGACTGTGCAGGTGTGCCTCCGTAAAAGGAGAGAGCAGATATTTGGGGGTTTAGGGATGCTTTTCCTGTACCGCTGAGAGGGAAGCGGGAGAACTTAAAACGAATAACTCTGAAAAGCTGACGTGAAATTAAAAAGCATTAGGATGATAGAGCGGAGCCGAAGCGACTCGCTGGCTCTATTTGGCACTGCTTAAAAACAAAGCTCGCGGGGAGACAAATTCCATCAAAATTTACCCACAATCGCTCAGCTAAACAGTACAACACCACAAGGAACGCATATCCATTTAAAAACTGAATTATTTACAGAACTCTCTTTATAAAATCATCAAGCAGCAAAACGGATGAGAGTTCTCAAAGACTTCTGGGTCCAATTCTGATTCGACTTAATCCTGCAATCCCCCTATATTGCTGTCTTTGTTTAAAATACAGAACTGCAGGTTACTTTACATACTTAACTTTACATGGGTTAAAGGGGAACTCTGCCAAAAAAGGACAATTCTGCCATGGATTACTCATCCGCAATTTCGACAAGCCAAAGACATCCGGTCATCTTCACAATGCAAATTAAGAGGTTAGGGAGGCTTTCTAAATCCCGCCCATAGACAGAAACGCAACTGACTTTCAAAGCGCAGAATTTCAGTTACGTTGCTGTCTATGGGCGGAAGTGAGAAAGCTCCCGGACCTCGTGAAATCTTTCTTTGGGAAGATGTAATACTGCAATACATGCCGGAGATGGATGTAGAAACTTAAATGTAGCCGACCCTTTAGATAGATAATAAGGAGATGGCTGACGTGGATATCTGAGATCAAGAGACTGCTGGGTATGAGACAGGAACAGGAAATGAAGCACACAACATAACAGTCAGCAAAGGCAACAAGGTCAGAGTTCGGGTGCCTACACGCTTGAGAAAGCTTTGACCGATGGGCGGTCGTAAAGATGCCGTTTGAGGATGGGGAAACTGCTGAGTGAGTGATGTTTACAGCGGATGTGAGTTTTGTCACATTGGTCCATGTGTGCTCACATCAGTGTGCTGCTGCAAAGTGTAACATTTTCTAAAATCCCTACACGAAACAGACTAACTCTGAAGGTGTTTGCGTGTTGATCTATGTAATCCACATGCTAGAACGAGTGAGCGTATTTGTCGGCGGATGAAAGAGTGTGTGAGTGCATCAGTGATCATGTGAGTGAGAGAGAGAGAGAGAGAGAGAGAGAGCGAGTGAGCAAGCGAGCGAGCTTCATTCATATGCCTGTATCCTTTCTACAGAACAGAGTGTTCCAGCGGTCCTGCGGGAGAAAGAGATACAGCCATGTGACTCCTCTGCGCTGCTCTTCGGCTATAGAGCCTGACATATAACCTCCACATCATAACCACACACAACACCAACTACTACGCAGATATCTGAAGCATTTTTATGCCAAGTCTGCATTTATTTAGCCATCAGGCAAACTAAACTGTATCAAATTTAACATTTTAATTTAAAACTTCATGGTATTTACTAGTATTGTAGACTATATGGACATAATCTTTGAAACAATGAAACTTTGGCCGATGCATTAAAGAGACTGAGGTCAGTGATTAAAATAATTTTTAGACAATGAGAACTGAGGTCTGGGAGGGGAGCAAAGTCTCCACTGTCTTAAACTGGCCCTTGTCTTTGTGGTCCATTCATTAGTGGAGTAAACAGGAAATGATGTCACCCTTTTGGAGTCCCTCTCCTTCTCACACACTGCTTTTAGATTTTTAGAAAGTCACAGCTCAGATGCAAGAAACTCAAAGGAATCGGGCACAAAGACCTGTACTGTGCGGCACAGGTGCTCTGTGGTTCAGGAGGAAAGAGACAGAGAGAGCGAGAGATGATGAGGCAGCATCAAAATGGAAAAGTAAAGGTACAACCAGACCCAGACAGAACGAGGGAAGAAAAGTAAGTAAAAGCAATAGTGGAAACAAAAAGTTGCCGAGACAAAATGGAAAAAGAGAGGGTGATCGGGGTCGTCCTGGCAGTCACCCAAGACAAACAAAATTAAGCCAGTTTCCCAGCCCAGGGCTACACCAAAACCCCCTTCCACGCCCCAACAAACTACACATACAATCACAAACTCTCTCCATCCTCAAACCCAACAGAGATTCCACACACAGGAGAGAATTTCAAATCCAGCTACTGCACGAATGTGTTTGAAAGCCCAAAACTGACCCAATTCCCAAAGACGTTGACTGACTCAATTGTTCCCACACTTTGCGACCGCTGCATTTCCATGACCTTTATAGTCATTCACAATCACAACAGTTTTTATTTGTGATTTTACTTTTCCAAGCCTGGAAATCACATTTAGAAATAGTTTTCCATCTCAAAACTTTTTACTAGGTAATTCAATTAAAATTAACAAGGAACTTCAAGATCTGCCGGATGCGTGAGGCTTATGCCGAGCTTGACTTCTGAGGATAAAGTTGCAGACAATGTGTGTGGGAAAAACGGCACATATTACATCAATTCCCATTGACCACTCCGCAAGTTGTATTTTACCCCCTAAAAAATCAATTCGGACTGCTTAAAT
This sequence comes from Triplophysa siluroides, assembly GCA_006030095.1. Lineage (NCBI taxonomy): Eukaryota > Metazoa > Chordata > Actinopteri > Cypriniformes > Nemacheilidae > Triplophysa > Triplophysa siluroides. The sequence goes on along the minus strand of VCII01000868.1, from coordinate 4,627,783 downwards.
GGTGAACACATCTAAATCAGTGTGTCGGACCAAAGGCTGTTTATCCAATCAGGTGGGCGAGGCATTTGGGCATTACTGACTGCTATGTATAACTGTAAACTTCATTGTCTGATCTTCCATTGGTATGTGCCAAATTGGATATCTGTACACTTGCATGAAGTTGTTTGAACGCTTCACCAATGTTCTCTAACTACACAGACATTTGCACATGTCTGCAAGTGAAACTGCATATAGCAAAACTAAACAGTCTTAGTTTGTGATAACTCCTTATTAATGCAAGATAATTCAGAAGCCTCACGGTTATTCCCAGAGACGGTCCTCATCCATGGTTCCAACTCATTATCCTCCAACCATTTGCATGAATACTTGCATTTCCCCATTAGTCAACGATGTTGTTTGACAACCGGGTGTAAATGGACCTCCCACTATTCGCCTACGCAATTATAAAATTCAGGCAAACTTTAGCGTATGACCTCTTTGGACAAATGATGATATCAAATTTAATACTTTGGTAAATGTTATTTAGACTTTTTAATACTTTCTAAGGGCCTTAATTTTCTCTTAATTGATTTATCAACTTTTAATACTTTTAAAGACCCTGTGGACACCCTGTGGAGGACATCATGCTGGAGGACTACAACACAACACTTTTCGGACACTATAAGAACTTTGTTGGTCAATGAGCGATCAATAAGTTTTGACATTAGTTTCAATTCAATCTTAGCAAAAAACCTTAGCATGCAGTGTTCACCTGGGTTTAGACCAAAATGATGGTGCATTAAACGTATGCCTCAATAAGTGACAATAAGACAGAGAGCAAAAATAGACGGAGTAAGAACAATCTGGGAGAAGTACCCTAAGTAGTCACCATAGGCACCCCAGATGTTCTTTAAGGACACAGAGCAGCTTCCCACATGGATGTCACATAAATCTACATCACAAGTGAGGAAGTAAAAGTGTGCATTAATGTTTCTGTCCCCAAGTCTACACTGAAAAATAAAACAGTTCAAATATAAAAGCATCCAAGCTGTTACCCTATCACAAAAATGCCTTCCCAGCTTAAAAAAACGAATACTATCACTAGCATACTCCACTCAGACAGAGCATTTCCCATCAGAATGAATGAGTGTGCGTGTTCGTGCGCAGAAAACCCCATCAAACGTAGCAGCCCGACACGTCAGAGCAGTGCAGTGAGAAATGATGGATACCAATAATGCATTTGCTACTCAGTCAGACCCCCAAACACACATGATCCCACACGTATGTTCTCTAAACGCAGCGACATGCACACCCCATGAACACGCATGCACTGAGGCACACCCACACGCCGGCTTCCACGCACACATACTGAAGCCACGCCGCGGCCCGCCCATGATAGAGAGAGAGCCGCGAGACACACATGCACACGCACTCTTCATAGACCTGCAGGCAAACACAAGCTACTTACCCCTCTTCTGTACCCAGCCTTCTTTAACGATAGTGACATCGTTCATGTTGCCACTGAACTCGTCGCTCCTACACACCAGCTCCTGAAGGAGTGATGAGCGGGGGGAAAGGAGGAGAGGAGAGAGGGGGGGTCAGCTCACCCAGCCTCAGAGTCTCCCTCCCTCACTGCTGCTCTCTTTCTCGCTCTCTCTCTCTGGCGTTCCTGCTCACTGGCTGCCTCTCTCGCTCCGCTCTCAAAGACGTTGTGTAGCGGTTTTCCCCTCCTTCCGTTGCTTTCCTCTCTCGCCTGCTCTCTCTCTCTCCGTGGTGCTGTCTCTCTCTCTCGCTCTCTAGATCTTCCCACTCCTCGACAGTGACTCAGCCTGGAAGACACATTAAAAAAAGGAACGTGTGGATTTTGCTGTTTTTTCCCCCTTCACTCTTACACAACCTGACAGCATTGTAAAAGCAGACATACAAGCCCCCCGTCGCCTTTCTGGTTTCCCTGTCTGGGTCTGTTTCCCATTCTCGCTCTAAACACGCACAACTCTTTAACACTTACATGCAGCAAAGTTGCTTTAACAAAGTCGGATGTGAATGTGAGAATAAATAACCAAATGTGAAGTCCCACTGATAGATGTTGTGTCACCTGAAATGTTTGTCACATTGAAGCTCTTTCAGTCATCATATCAGAGTGCTCAACAAATAAATACTATATGTACAGGGATCAGAAACAAGGATGGCCCCAGGGTAGTTTCAGGCCAGATGACAAAACATCATGCTTGTGCTGATTATGCTAAACATGTTTTTATGTCTTGAACAATTACCCATTTGGTTTTCTGTGATGTAATGATGTAACTATTGTTGTTGTCCATTGTACTGATTTAAATTACCAAGATTATTTTAATTTTAATAAGGACGTGTACATTGCACTACAATTTCAAACATTGAAATCTATTTCTGACTGTTATTGTCTTTTCATTTGCTATATTGTAAATCATATATAGCTTTATTGTTCTTTCCTATTCTGCCTTAAATTATATATTCTATTTCTTTTTATTGTCCTATACGTTGTCTTTCTCTTGAAGAGCAAACAAAGAATTTCATTGTACCTAGTACATATGACAATAAAGAACTTGAACTTGAACTGCAAGTCTTAGATGCACTGGTTTGAATGGCAATGTTAAAGTCCCCGTGAACTGGAAGTAGCGATCGTTTTTACTTCCATATTTTGACGCATTTCCAAGTGAAATTGAATTTCGAATAAGAAAAATTGTGGCCATGGCTTGCGTTTGGTTTGCATGTATAAAAACAGCTATTGCATTTTGAAATGGAACTGGCAGCAGACTGACAGTTAAAGGGGAGGAGTTAACGGATGCTCCGCCCAAGCCGTCTGACACACGGCATTAATCGATTGTCACTACAGGACGGAAGTGTATTTTCAGATTTTAACTAAAGATTAAGAGGGCACATTAATTTTAAAAAGAGAATGACCAACATTGATAAGCTATTTCTAAAATATAAAAAAAAAATGGGCATTGTAATTTTTTTTTCACTGGGACTTTAACAGGTGTCAAACAGCTTGTTTTTGATGATCAACTTGCTGTGGCGCAAATAATTCGTCATTTTAATTGAGCACAAACACATATTATATGGAAGAAAATGAAATGACATATGGTCAGAAAGACATGAGGGTGAGTATACAATGACTATCTGCTAATAAGTTACAATTTAATTTTTAAGGTAAGAGTATAGAAGAACACTCATGGCTAAACCATTCTGAGAATGAGGAAGACGACTCAGATAAAAAGTGTCAGAAAGTCACACAGTGGTAAAATCTTTCGAGATTAGGAAACATTGATTTTGTTTTTGATTTATAAGGAAATCTTAATAATTTCCTAAGATTAGACTGCATGAATTTATAACATTACACAGTATCTAAAAGTCTATAAAAAATAAAGAAGTTCAGAACACAGAACTGTTATCTTAATCTAATTGTTTTATTTTTGGAGAAGCAGTTGCTTGTGTTAACTCAACTAAATCAAAAGTTGAGTATTGAAAAGTGAAGCCAGTCTGTTATGAGAACAAGCAGGGTAGACCTCCAACGGTTAAACAGAGAAGCTAAGACAACCAGCACGATACATCACCTGAGTTAAATGACTGTGACAACTATCAAAAACCTGACAAGCATTCTCAGCAGCAGAAATCACTTGTTAATTCTTGTTAAACATCTGAATGCACATCCTGCTGCAGACGTAACTCTGTGTCCTCTACAACAGAAAAACAAATGCATGAAAGGATCCTTTTCCCATCAGATACAATTAACAAATGATGTGTGTCCTAGATTGCTGGATCCGATGAGTAAGGATGTCACTAAGGAGTCACTGGATACACAGACCATGCCAATGCCGGCAGTGTCACAGGGCCAACAAGAGGTCTCTTATGAAATGTATACTTGACTTTTGTATGTACACTTTTATATATTTAACCAAAAGTGTTGCAATGTTGTTCATTTGGTTACGCCAAAACTATTAACACTGTTAATTACAAGATTTAATAAGATTGAAAAAGAGAAATGATGCAGTTTCTTCACAAGTCTTGGTACTCACAGAGCCAATTGATAATTCCTGTTAGTGCACTGAGGTGCAACCTTAATCTGCTGTTAATATAGTTAGCGGAGTGCATGGGTGATTTAAGGATCAAAAGGATTTCAGTAAAGTTCCTAATCGTTTATCATGAGCAGGAAACCCTGTACGATGAGTCAAAACACTGGAACACACCAGTAGTTGCATACAACAGACTTTCAGACATAGGCTTTATGACATACGCTTTTGTTATTGCAGTTATTTTAACTTTGTATATTTTAGCCAAGTTCCCAGCAAAGTACTACTCTACCCATAATCCTTAGATCCTAAATCCACCAATCACATAAGTTGTTTGTTCAAAGATATGCTTCAGGTTCGAAACAAAAAAGCAATATGCCCATTTACCCTGAAATCCAAAGCGACTTACAAAGAGTTTAGGGAGCAATAAGCGATATGTCATACAGGAGTAATAATACAAAAGGTGCTAATACAAAGTTACTGGTTTCAACAAAAGCTAGACCACTACCTGTTGAGAGAAAGGGTTCGTTTTTTTTTTTATCTGTCAAGTATTCACAGAAGAGATGGGTTTTAAGTAGTTTTTATTTTGTGAGAGATGTGGTTGACCGGACCGAGTTAGGAAAAATGTTCCACCAGGAAGGAGTTGTGAAGCAGAATGAGCGGGAAAGCGATTTACTGCCCTTTTGAGAAGGCAATACAAGACGCCACTGGTTTGCTGAACGCAGGGATCTTGATGGGGTGTAGGAGTGCAGGAGTGCAGGAGGGTGTGAAAGTAAACCGGTGCAGATCCAGTGATAGTCCTGTAGGCAAGCATTAGTGACATGAATCTGATACGGGCTTAAACCAGTAGCCAGTGGAGAGAGATGAAAAGGGGTGTCACATGAGCCCTTTTGGGCTGTTGGAAGACGAGGCGTTCTGAACCAGCTGGAGCGGTTTGATAGCCTTTGCAGGAAGACCAGCAAGGAGAGCATTGCAGTAGTCCAACCTTGAGATTACAATGTTGAATAAGGCGTATCGGCATGACCGTGTTTGTCTTTGCAATGTGATCATTGAAGGACAGCTGTTCATCAAATATGACTCCGAGGTTCCTGGGTGTTTTGGAAGGAGTGATTGTGGTATAGCCAAGATGGATGGTGAGATCGTGTTGCACCGTATTTAGTGTAATACAGCGTGTTTGCGGTTTAAAAAACGCATTCGTAAATCACCAAGAGGGCTGAGCGAGCGACTCTAAGCAAATTGAGCGAGCGGAGCGGAATTTTCTGAAAGGTGCTCTCTGCTCAACAAGAACTATTAAAGCCGCGGGCATACTTGACTTTCCGCGTCCGTCTCGCGCTCAAACGCGTCTGCATAGCTTCTTGCGCATACTCATCACGGATTAAGCACGTACGTCCGAATTCAACACATGCGCAATACAGAGCATGTGTGCTCTACCAGACCGCAAGCACTGGCACCGGCAGCACTGAGTCGCGTCATTTACAGACCTACTGCAAATTAATGATTGAGGAAATGTTTTCGCCATTGCAAACAATCCAAGCAAACAGCAAGACAACAAGAACAACAACCAAACAGTATGGAGAAGGATATGCAACTAAGCTTACTGTTCTTGGTTTCAACGTGTTGGTTTTGTCTCATTCTTCTTCGACAACAACATACTGGACACTTTCTGTGTATTGACCCCTAATGGACTAGGGCACTTTTTCCGTGCTGATTGGCCAGCTACCCAGTGCATTGTGATTGGCCGAATACCTCAAGCATGTGGCAGAAAAGTAACTCCCCTTACCATATTCGGAACATCAGCCTTCAAAGCATATTGACAGCTGATAATGTCACCGGTGCCGTGTGAGTTCAAGTCCGAATATCTAGAAAATGCATTTGATCAAGCAGATCTGAAAAACTATTAGGTTTAACAATTAGCTAACTATAGCTAACTTCTTGAGCAGCCTTTTACGCTGTCTCTCGATGCAATGCGAAAAAGTCAATAAAATATATTATAACGAGGCATTTATTGCATCCAGCAGGGACTGAAAATATTTTCATTTGTAATGAAACACAGCGTCTCCACGACATGGCGGCAGCAACAACAACATATAGACACGCCTTAATCTCTGCGTATACATTTTGGGAGGTGTTCTTCAACACTTCTCACGAACTGACGTAGAAATGTGGGGGCGTGTTTAAACAAGGCGTTTAAGGCAGGTTTGGATGAGCCTCTCTTTTGGTTTGAGACTTGAATTTTTGCAATTTACGTGTTTAATATATGCATGAACAAATTGTAACCCACCAGGAAAACACGAATTCGCATCATATATTCAGCTGTCACTTCACCTTTTATTGATTTATACTGTTCCCTACACACAATTCGATCATTTACGGGAGTGACGACCCCGTTCTACAACCGGATTAATGCCTGAAAGAAATGTTTGCAGTGTGAACGAAACCCAACTAAACAACTAGTTGATGATCTTGTGTACTAATATTGTGGAGCGACCAGATGACAAAACAACAGTTTAAAGAAGAATACAAAACGACGTATCTGTCGACACATTGCGGAGAAATATGTATAAGAAGCCTCGTTGCTATGGTTACACTGCCCATCATCAAAACTGCAGGAGTGACTGTTCTGTACACACATGGCATGATCCTTTAGGAGTCACTTCTGCATTTGTAAAAGCGGATGTCACTTCTGAAACTTTGCAGTGTTCATGGCTTTCAAATAACAGGAGTCGCTATTCTGCATCCCCATCACAGCCAAGCAGTCTTGAGCCTATCACCACATCACCTATCGCCTGGGGATCTCCTGAAGCCCTTGAGATAATCATTTAATTCCTGAGCGGGCCTGAGAGGGAGGGGCTCTCCTGTTGAGCCCAGACAAACACAGACACACAATATCAATCATTCTCAGCCAGAAAGTAAAGAATCCAAACATCCGTCGCAAGCATTCAATGCACATTATAAATATACTGCCGCGTTTAAACTGAACATTTCTTGATTATTCTCAATCGTGTTTTATTGTTGCAGTGCCAACAGTTTAATAAACAATAAGCAAATGAGCCCATATTATATTATAGCTTTTAAAATTAATACAAAGCACCACATTGTTGCTTATAGAAAGAGACAAATTGATCAGACTCCTGCGGGTTTAAATTAAACATTTCTATAAAACAGTCGAGCAACATCATATATACAGTAACTGCGGGGGTGTAAGCGTGGAGCAGGAGAGCATCACAGGACATTATAAAAAAAGGAAGCAGGAGAACTCCAGACATTTATTCATTAAAGCTGAAGTGTGTATGTTTGTTAATGTTATAATACTTCCTCTTCTTCCAGCGTAATATGCAAAATGGACTATTAGTAACCACTTGTACGCTGATTTTCCATTAAGGCATAAACACTATAAAAACATTGCTCTGTCTGAGCTGACATTCTGTAGCAACATTTGCTCAACCGATGGAGTGAATTTGTGGGGAGAGAGACCCCTCAATATCAAGTTTCCAAATTGTTTATGAATGATGGTCTCTGAAAGAAATAAAAGCAAAGAACTGCTTAAGGTGAAACACACTTTCCAAACAATACAGTACTTTCAATTTTACTTATCAGAGCTAATGTTGTGGCAAAGCGACCATCTTAAGTCATGTTTCTGAGTTTAGCTCTGGAAGACAACACCAAACAAATGAGCAAACAAGTACTCTCATTACATTACATGTACAGTTACACTCTCAATAAAGTATAAGTCAGAGCACATTATCGAGCCTTTTTCATATGTTTTCCATGAATCTTCATTCAACTCAACCAAGTTACTCAACAAGTAAAGATTACATTTCAAGGAAACAGATAATTATACTTAAGTTACATTCAAAACATTCTGAAACGGTGGGTATGCAAATAAAACTAATTTGTTTATATTAATAAAGAGCCTCAGTCATGAAACAGAATTGCATTTTGAATGAGATGTTTTTCTGCAGCCATTCACAAATGCTGAAGCCACAAACACTGTAACAGAAACCGAGAAGAGCCGGTGGTCTATCTACAACCCGAGAAGAGGAAATGAGAGATATGTGAATGAATTCTGCCGGATGTGGATGTCTGAGCACTCAGAGGACCTTCGCTAATCTGCTGCAGGCATTATTATGAAGAGTGTTCTCACCCTGTCTCCATACAGCCGGAAAGCACTTAATGTGAGGTCAATTTAATAATGTCTTCTGTTCTTGTTTTATATAAGCTACTTAAAGACTTCCTCGAAAATAATTCAGCCAATAATAAGGTTCACAGGACATTCGAAGATTCATTCGAGCGTGACTGTATTTTCCTGGCACCTACGGTACAGAGATTTCCTCTGTTCAACATTTCCTGTCAACTTCTATAATCTAGATATCAATCTGACACTACAGCGTGACTGGTTACAGACACACAAGCATTAACACAGGTAACACCTATGTAAGTTGGTCATAACTTTGTGCATCCCAAGATTTCATTATATGATTACGTGTATTTCTGAGCTCCTCTTATAACGCTCATAAATTGCCGTTCAAAAACCTGCATTATATAATCTTTAAAATTCATATAACATGCTTCATACGTTACCGCCTCAGGAACAATCACTTCTTCCTCAAATAAAAGGTCAAAATGATGAAGGTTATGATGTACTGATATGTTAAGCATAAGATTTCTACTTGTCTTCAAGATTTCTACTGCTTCACAGAAACACATGGTATGCAATGGCCACAGTAAACAACATTAATTGTATTATCATATGAATTTACGCTATAGAATTAATTCTGTTAACATCAAGCTGCAAATGAATTATATAATATATATTGATAATCTATAATTATTCCGATACTCTGATACTGTTCAGCCTGATACTCTCTGAACTCAATGTAAACAAGAGGGCGTGACACCAACAAATATCAACATTAAATTGGGATTTATACTCCGTTGAACTACAGCCGCAACCTGTCGGCCAATTTCTTAAGTGGGCTGACCTGTTAGTTGTGAATCTTCCCTTTAGTTGCAATAAGTAGCTGTATATAAACAGTGCAGTCTCCGTTATGCTTCACAGCGATATAAATCGAGCTTTAGCATTGCCACGTTTCATAAGTAATGAAAATTAAATTGCCAGGGAAGGGGGAGCTGTCTATCAAGTTTTAATTTGGATTCAAGCAAAAACATGCTAGGCCAGAAGCGGAGCTGTAGCTTCTCATCTCCCGCCGCTTCGCAGTCTCTGCACCGCAGCATCACCCCGCGCTGCATCATCATAACGCTACGTTGTATCGCAGCTGCGTCACGGCGAGCCAGGCGTTGCGTCAAAAGCTACATTTAAAATTCCTGCTAACTGTTACATTCATAGCGGGTTTCTCTTTACCTGGCGCTGGTAGGGAGACCAATGGGCTTCCCTCTCCTTCCCTGAGCGTCCTCCTTAAAGGCTCGAATGGAGCACGGATGGACGGGATAAACGGAGAACCACGCCTACATAGAGAGCACAATCAAGTGCTCACTGCAAGAGTGTTGTCTCGAAAGGGGGAATCGTATTATGATACTAACCGCGAAACAGCAGCGGGAGTTCCTTATCCCGGGAACCGCCGCTCGGCTTTTGACAGCACACCGAGATGACGACTTTCGGGAAAGCTCCTCCCTCTCACGGTTACCCTCTCTCACCCTGCGTCTTCTGCTGCGAACCCGGTGCGTCTCCCGCTTTGCCCTTACAGTCCGTAGACACTCCTGCTTGTGGTGCGCGGCGCCAGCAAATCTCGCGAGAGTCGTGTTGTTGACAGAAGACGCGTGCCTCGCACTGCCATTGCTCTGGATGAGAGAGAATACTCGCGCGGTAAAATAGTTTGGTTAATGAGAAACTTTTTCATTCATTTATAGTAACCTGTTAATGTGATTTAAAGACGTTTCGTTACGTAATTCCACATACATGTTTTATGAATTGTATAGAATATATTTAAGCATTATTACATATACCCCTCTTTTTTGTGCCTGTGCGGGGACGAATTTTATTTGTATCTTTCCCTACTGTGCATTTAAATGGTAAAATACTGTTAAAGTTGCGCATTAATTCAGATTATGCATGTGTAATGAGCTTTTCTTTTATATCTCCCAAATATTGTGTATTTTACATTTGTCCAGACAAACAACTGAATTATTTTTCTAATATTTGCGTTAGTAAAATGTGAAAGGTTTGCAGGTGCATGTGACTTGTCGTCTCTCAGCAAATCTCCCTTCTCCACAGAACAGTAGCAACTGAGACTTGCAAAACTGCGCCAAATATTTGAGCGGTCAAAATTGGAACTGCAAAGATTAAGAGAGCAGATTGTTATTTGTTGCTATTTGTGGTTACATTATTTTTTCCTTTCTCCTTTTATTTCTAAGAAATAATTGAACACAGTGTAATTGAAAACGCAGATGATTATTGTATTACATGCTTTACATAACACACATTTGCATGTAATTGTTCTGTTTTGGGTCATTTGTATTGCCTGCTCTATTTATAGGTTTTATACCCTATCCTTGTTTCTGTGCTGCTTATGTGCATTGCAAATGTGCTTTTTAATTTTTACTGTATAAACTTACTATACCTTTTATATTTAGTGATGACCTTTTTATACATTTATAAAAAAAGTTTGTCCTACTTATATATATATATATATATATATATATACTTATAGATTGTCTGTCTAAAGCCACAAGGTGCCATGCAGAGTAATTTTCACATGAGACTCTGTACAGCACAGAATGTTAACCACAGCTGCTCCAGACCTCAGTCTTTGGCCAGGTATCACCTGGGCATGGCTGAAATGAAAGATTTCAGGCTTTTAATCCCACTGGACAAAATGCACAGTATCTCTGCATAAAGTCATTGGTCCTGGACTCTGGCCCCTTGCCCACACTGACTGTTCCAGATGGCCGAGAAAGGTGCAACAGAGGTAAAGCAAGAGCCTATGCTGTGACACAGGTGGGGAATGGCCTGGCAGATACCCCTCAGTCCCTCCATCAGCTGTCCATGCCTACAGAGGGACTGCAGTTTCCCCACTGCACTTGGGACACTGCCGCTACACAAGGGGTTGCATAGCAACACATGAAGGAGACAGTTGTGTTAAACTAGGTTAAAAATGTTAAGGTATTGCCAAATACATATTGGGGATCAACAAGTCTAAAAAGCTTCACTTCATGCAAAATCAAGTATCCAAAATATTTCATATATGAACACACTGGGCAAAGGGAATGTCTAGAATTTCATCTATGACTTTGGAGCTGTCAGCGGAGTTTTGCGCCCGCATGTACTCGCAAAGTTAAACCTGAGCATGTATATTTTTATTAACATTTCAACAGATTACATGGCCATTTGTAGGTCATTCTCCAGCGGAACAGTTGATTTCCTTGTTATCCATCAATCTGGGACCACATTAGCCACTCGGATGCTGACAGGTGAACCAGAATGGACAATTCTGCCCGTATGTTTCCCCATCTGAAATAGATAAAGCTGTCCTGCACACCTTTGACTGGGGCTGCAGCTGCTCTGCCTGATCTCATGTGTGATCTCTGTCTACAGCTGTCCCTCTCTCCATCCAGGGCCACATACGAGGGGCTCCAGCGACCACTGACATGGACGCATATGAAAGTGATTGGATAAATCTCTTGAGCTTCTCTGTGTTTTCAGGGTTCAGCTGGCAAAGTGCCCTCTTGTCCATTGGGAAGGGTCAGTATGAGGTAGGAAATGATTGGGTCTGGGGTTGAGTGGAAAGGGGGGAGTTTGAGGGGCACGGTAAGATCCTGTTTGAGGTCTTACACCTTGGTCTTATCTCTCAGGAGTGATACACTGAGGGGGAAGGGCTGTGCGTCTGTGCTGTCCGTCTGGAACGAGGCAATGTGCACGTGTGTCTGTGTAAAAAAAGGATGTCATATGTGAACCCCTTATTACTTTCTCCTGGCCAGGTGGATCCAAATGGGACGTTTATTTTTATGTATGCGCTCGAAAGATGAACTTGTTTCTACTTTTTGTCCCAGCCCTTGCTTCCACACTAGAATAAATCTTATTTTTACCTATTGCCACATTTGAGCAAACTGTCATTTTTTTTAAATGTGTCGTTCATTTCCATAATTACGTCCTATAAAGTTACTCTTGTTAAAGTTAAATTGTAAGCCATTATACCATTGATTAAAAAAGTCAGAAAAAGATTGTGTTACACAGCAGAAGCAGGGTGACATCAGTTGCTGAGAGAGAGAGTCACATCAACTCTGTTGACTCCAATGGAGCAGTTTTTCACAGCAATGGCGGTTCATGGAGCCTCTCAATAGTTCCAGGAAGTTAGTAACGCATGGAGCCGCGGCTAAACAGACCAGTTGAGGTAAACTTTGAACAACTTAAAGATGTTAGTCGTTAATGAATAAGACAATTAAATAATTAAAAGAAAAACATAACTTCCTGGAACTATCTGAAGGCCCCATAAATTACGTGACACGTGAAAAATATTAACTTCCATTGTCGCGACTCTCTTAATGGCTCTGGGCAACACCATTGCAATTGTTACCAACTACATGATTCATTTCTCTAAAGTGTGTAATTTTAGTGTTATTCCAAGCAAGGTTATTTTAGATTAAAACTTTGAAAGCATCTTTGTTTATTGAAATCATACTGAAATATTGGCCTAAAAATGTTTGGGAAAAAGAAACTAACAAAAAATGTTGCTAAAGTTAATTCATCTTATGTTGCAACATAAAAAAATAATTATAAAAATGACAAAAGCACACAACAACGTGGTTAAATATTTAATTAAAATTAACATAAAAACGAAAAATATAGAATGATTATAATCAAGACTGTAATAACTGATGCCAAGTCTCTTTCATCATTTTATTTTGAATGTAACATTTAGATATTTTTCATAGAATACAATTTTAATCATTTCATTATATTGCAGATTTCACTTTTTATTCTTACAGAGATTGACTTAGTGTGACTTCAGGTTGTTTGGGACACTTTCAGACATTGATACGAGTGTCAAAAAGTGTCCCATGTCAACCTGAATTCATCCCTTCCTGATGCTCATTCATTGAAATCTACAGTATTTCCTTGCTTCACGTGTAGAAGCGTTTTTTTATTGTCAATGATGTTTGGCAGGAGGTAGAGCTCAGGTGTGAGTGTGCTGACATAAATATTCATTAGAAACTTACTGTAGTCATGCTTACTGTAATACGACCACTTGGCAGATTTGTTCCAGTGTGTACTGTATGCGCCAGTGTCTTGTGTGTAACAAAGTCCGGACTGCTTATATCTACTCACCAATTCACTGAGTTATACTCGGGTATATGTATTTAAACGGCGTCTCTTTTTGAACTCAGCGTGCCTATGTTGGGCTATAAGTTTGCTATGGCAGCCTCTAGCAGGTCTTCTGGATAGGGAAGGCGGTTTCTCAGTGCCCCCAGCCAGTGCAGCTGTTCCTTGGGTTTGACATCTGGGCTTGATAGATCATCATGATGCCAGCGGTGCATCATACACCCCTAGGTGCCACACATTACATTCATGCCACAGCCCCTGCACACCCTCCTCATCCAGATGCATGCTGGGATGCCATAGGGTGCCATCCAACCTCACAGCCAAGGCTCTCACAGTGGGGGCCAGCCCATATGTCAAAGTCAAACATGAGTGATAGAGAACTATATTACACCTCTGCCGAGAGAAAGCTTTTAGTACTCTCTGATTAAAGGGCCACCCAGCTTATTATTTTTTATTCCTCAATTGTAGCTCTGGAGGTTAGCTCAGTTCATAGAGCATATTTCTTTGGATAAAAGTGTCTGCCGAATGAGGTTAACTGAGCCTTCACTTATATCTAACTTCATGTTTTTTATGGCTTCGGAACAATAGAAATATACAGAAATGTAATGGCAGACACACAGCAAGTTAAGAGCAATAAAATGAAAGTCATAATTCACTTAAAAATGTAAATGATGTCACATCTATCTCTCTCACGTGGACAGTTTGTCATAGTAAACATGTTTTCAGTCGCTGTGGTATGTTCTTCCTCAGGATGTGCACATCTGGGAACAGCTGGACTAAGTTTAACCATGTTGTTGGTTTCAGGTTCCCTGAGGGCTCAACACGCTTGCACAGGGGACAAAGGCCTGGAAGATGCACATCTGGAAGCCCAGCCTGTATTTGAATTACAACTGGATGACATCCTCCATTCTTTTTTCATCATGTCTTGAGGAATGTTTGTTTTGGCTTATCTTCAAGGTATAGACGTTGCATGGAGCATTCTGCAGAACATCCTCCCTGCTACATCCTGACGACTTACCAAGTGTTTCTTCACACAGGAAGTTCACAGCTCACAGCTTTGTCTTGGTAATGAAATATTAAAATATCTTTTTAACATTGTGATTGTGACAAATGGTCTGTAACTCAGCCAACTGTAATGCAGTGCATTTAACACAATGATATTAGCATCACACTTTCTTCAAGATATTGAACTCTTTGATGCACCACAGAATAACCTAAAACATTTTTAAACGCCTTTAAGATTTTTGTAATGCATAGCCAGGTGCCTGTGCATCGATACAGCTGGGATGACAGGTTGGCTGACATATAAATATTGAGTTGGTTCATTTTGTTGTTTTCATAACTTTAAAAAAAAGTCATTAAAGTGTGAGTATGTGCCAATTATGAGCTTGTTATACATGCACAGCGTGAACGGTTCTGCCATGATCAGGAGAAGAAACTAATTGAAACTAATTGAAACTAAATTCTAAAAATACTCTTTTTAAAACTCAGGTGTGTTATTCAATTTATAGGGATAGATCAACCAAAAATGAAACATTTGTTACCGTTTACTGACCCTCAAATTGTTCCAAACTTGCATGAATTTATTTGTTATGCATAACACAAAAAAAGATATAGTTTCAAGAATGTGAGAAACAGAATTTTCATTTTTGGATGAACTATCACTTCAAATTTAAAGTATATTTTATTTACATATAACTGGATTCTGCATTATATGGACGATAAAATAGGAATGGAGGATGAAATTAAATAGCTGCTCTATATAAAACTAAAATAAAATCTTTTTTATAAATAGACTATAAAGTGACAGTTCACCCAAAAATGTAAATGATGTCATCATTTACTCTTCCTCTTGACATTTCAAACTTGTATGACTTTCTTTCTTCTGCAGAGCACAAAATATATATATATTTTTTTTTATTAAACAATGGCGATTCCATGGGTACCGACATTGTTTGATTACCAACATTCTTCAGTAAGACAAATATTAAACATGATGTCTAGCTGCACAATTAACATAAGTGGCACATAATACCTTTCTTAAATAAAACTTAGGCTGCACATTTGTTTGGAAGTTAAACTAGACTTGTGAATAGGACATACAAATACATTCCCTTTTGTCTATCTTTTCAAAAAGCTTTGCCATAATATGGCAAATGTCCTGAAAGACACATCTGCAAGCCCCCTCCTAAGACAGCCCCACCACTGTATCTCTTCAAAGCATCTCTCGCTGATGGATGGTTTGTTGTAGATGGAGCAGAAAAAAACAGCCACTTGCAATTCATCAGGCCTGGAATAATGAGCGGAGCGCTACATCGATTTAGCCCGGGGCTTACAGCTCGAACATCTGGCCTGGTTGGCAGCCATAGTCAAGGCCAGCACTATTGGAGAGCTTTCTTTGGAGGGTCCAGATGCAGATAGAGGAGGATCGCTACAAATGCTACAGATGGAAACGCTGGAACAGATGATGTGGTGGCCAGATCCCGCCACTGTTGGCACAGGTAGCTTGTCTCCAACAGCTGGCACAGGTTAGGCATTCCTGGGAATTGGTGCCACAAGGCAAATGTTCGCACTGGCAGAGGTTGCGGTTGTGGTACGTACACACACTGTTGGTGCAGGTATCATCAATCAGGCGGACCACGGCACTGAATGGTAATAGGAAAATTGTTCATCTCTGCGTATGTTTTACTAGAATTTCAGCTGCAAGTCTATTTATATCAAACAGCCAATTAACAAGTTAGTCTTTGTTTTTCCACTTGTTGAAAGCAGCTAAATGCCACCGGTGTATAATCATGTCATTGATAAGTATTTATTTTTGTTATGTTTGAAAAAAAGCTGAAAAGACATTTAGGCTTAAAAATAAAACTTATTTACACTATACTCCCCTACAAAGTGCAGTAACTACACAAACACTGAAACTGAGAAAAATGTCTTCAAAGTTTTCACACCAGCCAGTCATTGCAGCCAGTTACTGCAATTTTGACACTCTTGTTTCTCTGAAACGGGACAAAATTAAACCAGGAGACTGGTCAAAAGACAGAACAGATGTTACAAAGCCCATTTCAAACCATATCTTAATTTTTACCAAATGTGTAGTTACTGCATTTTGCCTTTGTAGGGCAATATAGTAGAACGACATACACCTCTGTCCGGCATGTTTGTTAAATATGCACATATGGAAATGTACCAAAAGCTCATGCCTCATTGGTCGATCAGTTTTCATCTTTATCTAATGACAAAATGCACTACCCTTGATTAATAAATGGACATTGTAATCTAATTTATGACTAAACATTCACAACAAACATTTGGTTTTATTTCACGTAGGTCTTTAGCCATGCAAAATATAAAATGTAGTCATACTCATGCTGTTGGAAACTAAAATGGAGAAACTAACAGATTGTGTGTGGGGGTTGAGTCTGAGACTGTGAATATAATGGTCTTGCCCAGATGTATGTGTCTGGACTGTTCAGACTGGCACAAAGCTGGCCGCTGCTCTCTGATGGACATCTGGATAGCAAATTGGTTAATGGTGCCTCCAAGCCAAAAGGTAGTCAGCCATCTCCTCTTCCAGCAATGCAAGAGCTGCCGCGCATCTGTGTTCCACCTACCCCAGAAAAACATCCCCCTACAGGCCTGAGAAAAGGCTGGGAATGAGAGAGGAGTAATGCTTAGTCCAAACCATGTCTCTGGAGGAAAGCATTTTAAGATATGGGGTTTACGACCGTTACTGTATGTGGAATAAAGATAATAAAGGATTCAATTATAACTTTTAAAGGAGTTTTCATGCTTTTGGTCCATGTGTGATAACACATATGAAAAACACATTTCAATTTCTTGAAAATGACAAACTTAGCGTGAAAAAAGATTTTACCAAAGATTTTCATAGATTTTCAAGATACTTTTCTTTTATATTCTCTTTTCTTTGATTCTTTTTAATTATTTTTTTATGTCACATCCATAACAATCCATAATCTTCATATATGGGAACATGAAAGAGGAAGGGGCATCCCTTCTTCAGCTTTTGAGTATTATTGTTTCAGGTTTGTGCATTTTTAATCAGAAATCCATCAAACTACGTTGTCTCTCAAAACGTGTCCTTGCATCCATAACACATGTATTTCCCTCATTTTAAATAGAAAACATGCACGTTTGATATTTTTCTGATGTCTGGATTCGACTTGCATTCACTCATTTGGTCCAATAAAATGCTCTCTAGGAAAGGAACGTCACTCCCCCTTATATCAACAGCATCTGGCTTGCAATGGTGCAAATCATGTTTATAATTGTGATGTGAAGTAAACACGACTGAATAATCAAAACAGAAGATTTAAGTTACAGTATAACATAGAATCCCAAATGAATATTCACCCGCTATACGATCAGGCCACAATGATATACAGTAAGAATACTTGTACATATCTCTTTCTCCATATAATCAGCACTCCATATAATCTTGCCGAGCATCTAAATTTCAATTTCGCCTGGAAGTGCAGTACCAATGGCCCATGGTGCCGCCCTCACAGCTCCAGATTCAATTATAGACAGATGTGATTAGGCAAGCAGATGTGAATGTGTATCAGACCTTGAAATCATAACACAACACATATTACTTTCCTAGATCTACAGCAATATTCGATAGTGTTTCCAAAAATAGTTGACTCAAAGTGCAATATCATCATCCTGCCGTCAGAACTTGTGCATGGATACTGAATGACTTGAAACACAGAATAAAGATACGGTGTGAATTTAAACTAAAGCTTTCTTTTTGTGGCCTGATCTCCACCATCTGTGGATAAACAAGTTAAACACACAGCAGTTTCTCCTGATGTCTGAACCCTAGAGGATGTGAACCCCACCCCCTCAACAGATGCAGCCCCTCCAGAGGCTTTGGGTGAGCTGTGGGAAAGAACAGCTGTTCTCCTGCCTAATAAGAGGGTTGCAGGTGAGACAGGTAGGTCATGAATTATTTACTCGAAAAGTTATTGTTTCTAGCTTCTGATAAAAATCTCAATGGATCCATTTAAATGCAGGAAGTACTTTTCAGGATAGGTCCATATACGTTAAACACGTCCGGTAAATTAGGCCTATTACAAATGTTTCCCCTTTCAGACTCCATTCCAATAGTTTTGCTGAAGATTGCAATTAGACTTTCAATGTTAAATAGTTAATAAATTTAAGCTCAAGGTTTGAAAATCTCCCATTAATGTATATTGAAAAATGGTTGAGTTGACATTAAAAAGGCAACACACAGTGATGATGTCATCGTAATTTTTTGCATTATGAAATACGTTTGGTCCTCTTTCTTACTTTCTCATACATTTTTCTCATAGATTGTAACGGGTACTAAATACCTGGTATTTATATTTATATGCCTTTGGCAGACGCTTTTATACAAAGCGACTTACATTGCATGATACTACACAATTGTTTCTAAGTATGTGCAATCTCTGGGATCGAACCCATGACCTTGGCGTTGCTGACGCCATGATCTAACCACTGAGCCATAGGAAAGCGTCCATACTATATATTTACCCAATTATACAGAAGCTGCCTTTACAATATAATTTCAGATCCCTGACAGCTCTTGTAATCTGTGAAAAACAAGAGAAATGTTCGGAAATATTATCTGAAATGTATCTGTCCTCGTCTTATGTGTCTTCTCTTTCTTGCACAATTCAATCACATTGAGCATTGTTTTAACTGGGGATGCATGCCGACTGTTGTTTAGTGCAAATGCCTCATAAAGTTATGATTTATTTTGTTACACACCGCATGGTATTATTGTAGCGCAGAGCTATAGTCCTTGCCCAGCTGTGTTATTTATCACACAGCATTAACCTTCATTTATCAGCATGTTTTCACCGGTTTAAGACAGATTCCTCCATATGGCTGGGTGCTTCATTAAATGCTAATTATTATGAGGTATAATAATTGTGTGGCGCTGTGTTCACTGGGTGACGTGCTGCTGCAGTGTCCCAGGAGAAGAGGAAATAGACTGAGCTCCAGATAAACAATCCCAGTGTTCTCCTGAGACAGTGTGGTTGGCCATCTGATGATAGGGATTCATCTCTATGGCTCTTCTCGTCTTTTGGGAACATTTCTGTGTCGTTGCCTGTTTGTGTATAGGGTGAGAAATAAGGGTGACACTCAGAGTCTGGGACTGATGCGTTTGTGCCGCCGCTGCAAATTTGAGATATATACAGCTGCAGAAAAAATTGAGAATTGTCTTTATTCTGCATGTATTGTTGCCATCCCATTATAACGTCTGTTGAATTCCAAAAACAGACCTCGGGAGTGACATAAATTCACCCAACAAAGAAGACTGAAAGAATGCAAAGATGCATGAAAGCTCGAATCAGGCTCGAATATTCATTTTTGTGACATTTGTTTTGTTCCCAAAAATACATGCAAAACATTAGTGTTGTGTTATTTATATAAACTTCCACAGATGCCACAGTATTCAAGTTCACATTGTCATTTTGTTTGTTATTTTGACCAGTCTTGCAGATTCATTTTATTTAAACATGTACAAATAAATAGTGAGTAAAAAAAAACAAATAAAAATAAATTACTAAATTACTGAATTACTAAAATAATTCTGGAGTGGTCTTCCAGCGACTGCATGTACAGTATAGTTTGAGTTTGTGTGTGCATATGTGCGTATGTGCGTTGTCTCTAAGACAATTTGAAGCAGACAATTAACACAATTTTATGTGTGTTCCAACTTAATTGTCTGCTTACTAATCTGCTTGCTGAAGAAAAGCTAATTGATTCAGTCTTTGTTCATCGCTCTTCAAGAGGAAGAACAGTTATGCATCTGTTTCAGTAACATTCATATTTGAGCAGCACAATCTCAACAGTTACTGCTCTTATTATCATATTAAACAGAATAAGATTCTCAAAATTCAATAATGTTACATTTTTTTATGTTTATGGTATATGTTTATAATTATATAAATTGCTTATAATATATTACATTTGTATTTGTTTTTGTATTGTTTTTTTATTTATGTATGTCAGATGATGCAATATTTTACTGCATATTTGAGCATAAGTTACAAACGAATAAAAGTCCCAATCTGGATGGAAAGATAGAGAAGCCTAAAGTCATGGGACACTTCCCCCCCCCCAAATACTGTATACTGTATGCAAACTGAATACATGTTTTCTGTGCTATACAGCATGATTTCACCTCGTCAAAAAGGTAAATGTATAAACTTCAGTTTATAATTGTATAATATCACACGTCCACATGAAATTCCTGCCTCAAAGCAACATTTATTAGCATAATTACTGTATGAGCAGCATGTACAACCACTTGTACAGAGCCACAACCTTTAATCATAGCTCATTGCTCCTGTCCTTAATGTACCATACACTTAATGTCTGATGTATACAATTGTGTGTGTCAGCATTAACATATTTATGTTGGCGCAAGTATCTACAAACGGATTCCACAGTGACCTCAAGAGGTGGGAATGCAGAAGTACCAATTACAATAAGCTGTCAATCTAAACCCTGCTCTTCTAGCATGTTCCTTAACACTCATCAAACAATCACCATTTATTTCATTGCAATAATAAAAAATATGACTTGTATTAGCTATCTATGCCTCTTCAGTTGCACATCTTTGACTTCAGTCTGAACAGATGGAGAGAGCTCCAGTAAATAACATTTCAAACAGCTTTGTTTTGCTGATGCCACAGCTTTATTCAATGAGACCGTCATCTCTGATAAAAAAATAACCATTTGGGATCAAAAAGGCCTGTTGATTATCATATTCTGGAGGAGAGAACGAACAGCACATTAGTTTTCAACACACTTTTATAAATTAAACTGTTTGAGGGGTGCACATTAATTCGTGAACAGTCTGGCTTTTCATCTTTTTAAGACGAACATATATTCATTGACAATTCAGAATAAGAATCATTTTAATAGAAGTAACCTTTGGATTAAAGAAGGATAAAGCAGCGTTTCACATGATGTAACTATTTTCCCTGTAATTGATGTGAATGATGACGGTCGTAACCGAAGATAACACTTGTACAAAACAAGGAATTTATTGTTGGTTGACAAAAAGGGCGAAACCATCTGGACTCATGACTGAACTCATTTAGCCACATCAACTAAACGAGGCCATTATTTGCATTAAATTATAATGTTATGTTGTCAAGATTGCAGTACCAGTAGGACAGTGGTTTGTTTTGAAATGTATTAGTAACGCCAATTAGTTTACTGGGACGAATGCAGCGCTGTGAGTGTGGGACCGTGGATGCTTAGGGGCGGGCTGAAGTTTAGCAGCCAAATATGCCAAACACGTGACTGCATTCACAAGGTATTGAGTGAATTCGGCGCATCTGTGGACCATTGCACATACTTAGCATTGCAAACGTTCACCTGTTGAGGCGCACTCTAGGCTTTTATATACAAACTGCTCACGCCATTTTTTTCCATTACTTAATACAAACTATTCCGTTTAAAATATAGTTTTATAACAAAAAAAAGTCATTGACCATAATATAGGCTACAGTAGTTTTCTTGCTTAGGTGATCCATTTAAACATTCACAATCGTATTAATTGTGAGATGTTTATTTCACAATACGTTCATTTGAAAAAAGTCACATTTTGAATCATTCTCTATGTATAGACTATATATTAGGTGACATTTGACAAATAAAACATATATTTTGAGGTGAAATTGTCTTCATAATCAGCCATATAATATAGCCACAATTCATGTAAATGTAATTTAAAGATTAAAAACTGTGTAAGACTTTGAAATTAATTCAATTATTATGATGATGATTGTGTATAAAAACTAAATTATTCCCATATGAATTAATATCGCAAGTATGTTTCGTCCATGTTAAGAGGTTTCGCCCACCGGCTGTTATAAACTTCATCCTTTGCGGTGGTTAAAGTCAAATGATTTCTTTTAATTGTACCTTATAATTAAAACACTCCGATCTTTTGTTTTGCCCATGCCTCACTACCGCACAAGAGTCCTTTAATCCGCCAACAGCGTGAATATCTCTCTCACCTCCAGCGTGGCTTTGCGGCGCGCTGAAGGAAGTTACGCCGCACCTGTTCTTCACCGCTGCCTGACCCGTGACTACAGTACCCACGTAACATTGCGCAATCTCCCTCGCTCCGCGCTCTGCGCCAGTCTGCCGAAGGAACCAGTTCGCTCGCTCGGCCCTTTTTTCTGCTTTCTCACTGTTGCCTGGTGTCAACCTACGCCGAGAAAGAGACATCCCTCCCTCTTCCCCCCTCAGAGGCAGCTTCCAATTTGCCTTCGCTTTCTTTTCGCCTCTTCCATTGGCCTGCGCGCTGCCAGTCAAGCGCTTCCTCTTTACAGGAGAGTTGAGTAGCAACAGCTCGGAAACATCTGGCTGCCGCAGCTCGCGTCTCCCCGCTCGCCCGCTCCGTCTTTCCTGCCACCGCAGGTTGTTATGGAAAGCTGTTGAAAGTCAATCGAGTTGTTTTTCTCGCGGAGAGGATTAGACGGAGGAAGCAGGAAGACGTCGGACCTTGTTGTCTGTAAGTGCCCGTGATACGAGGTTCTCTTTAAGGAGACGAAAGGGGGGTCAGAGGCACGGGGTGGTGGATTGTTATGGGGGAAAGTAGCGATCTTTTTCACTGTTTGCCTTCGCGCTGGATGAGTTGCGCTACGGCGCGTCGCGTTACTGACTGTGGCATCGGGGCCTGCTGCAAAATATGTGACACTGCGGGTTGAATGGTTACTTTTTATTTGTTAGCCGCACAAGCTAGCTTTTCCTGAACCTACGGTGTCAGGATCCGGAGAAAGACCGTCGGCGTTGAATGTGTGTTTGTGATCCGGTAGCCTGCCGGATCGGCTAACGAAGCGAGAACGTCATTTCTTGCGCGAGGACTAGATGGACTCGTGCAACTGTAGTTTATTATTTATTATTTATTTATTGTAGTGTGGGTTTCAAATTGAAGAAGTAAAGGGCTAAGTTAGCACGATTCAGCCAAGTGTCTCGAGAGAAGTTCCTGCGACGTGAAAACAAGTTTACTTTGACATGCTGCGGTTTAAAACCCGTTTATTTTTTTATGAATATTTTGAATGTATGTAAAATAAAATATGTCATATAATCCATGAGCATAAATCCTGTTTATTCATATCAATGTTTTTTAGAAATCTCCTACTGCTAGTTTAAAAGTCCTGCGTCAGTGCGTAAGAACAAGTGGATATTGTACATGTGTGTTTGCGTTTCCTCAATACCTGACAGATGCAGCCAGCTATTCATTCTTTTACTGTTGTTAGTAAATAATTGTTTATTTCTTACCGTCTTCACAACTTTTAATGTATAGAATTGCGTTTAAATGAACCATTTCCCTTAAAATTATGTTCATCAGTTAATTAAATAGGAAACTTAGGTTTTGCACTTATCAAAAAAGTTTGTAAAAAATAAAAAACAAACCTAGCTGGAATGCGTCTACCAATGAAAGACGTAGGCAAGTCAGACTTGGCCAAATGCAGAATACTGCGCCTTTTGTTTGCGCCATATTTCTACGGCCCGTATGATCGTTCCCATTGTTTCTTATTTCTTTCCCCCTCTGTCAGTTGTCCAAAGGGTTAGTAAAATGAATGACGGTAATGGCGCGGCCAGTGAACCATAAAGAAGTCGAAAACAATATCAGCTGCGTGGATCTGTCAGTTGCAAATGTGCTGTGCTGGCCTTTGTTTATGGTTACTGGAAGGAGAGGTGGAGGGGGGAGAGGAAAAAAACTTGAGGGTATTTAAATTCTCAGTGCAGGAAACTAGGTTAGAAAAAAGTGTCGGCTTTCAGACGCAGACCCATTTTCAAGTTCTTCTTTGCCGGGAGATTATAAGCAAGGGGGGAATTGGCTAGTTTTCTACAGATTCACCTCACAACAGTTCCGTTGCTCCCTTTCTTTAAAGGGATAGAAAGAGAAACAAAGTTGTATAAAGGAGAGGCTGGTGGCAAGAGTGTAGAGGAGCAGCATATGGCAGTAAAAGGAGCACAGCTGGAGGTAGCATTTCCATCTGAACATGATGTCAGAGCAGCTGACAGCCTGCCATCCCCCAGTCTTTTCTTCTAACGCACAGACTGCGAGTTAGTGTGTGTGCGGATCTGTGTGCAGGAGGAGGCATCGCATTCCCCTCCAACATCTCCTCCACTTTGCATCTGTCCCTCACAGTTTGATTTTCTCTCTCTCTCTCTCTCTCTCCCTCTCTCTCTGTCGTCTCCTTCTCCACCTCCCTCTACCCTTTCATTGATTCTGTAAAGGGAGTAACAGCCGGCTCTACCACAACAGTGGACTTAATCAAGTTGATGCGTACTGCAGGTACTGTACCGGGGGGTCCGGGCAACAGGGATGTGTTTTGTGTAGGGATCGTGTGGTCTCTCTGGTCTTTCGTTAAGTCTTTCTGCGCGTCTGCCATCGGCTGAGCGCGCGCTGGGTGAAATGGGAAGTGCAGGATTTTGTGCTGGTGTAGCCTAACCGGGCTGGGGACAAGTGACACTTTTTGTTGCCATGAAGAGGTTTCCAGGCAAGCGTTTCATTATTCTGTTTGTTTACTTTGCAGTTACTTTGTTAGGAAGATCGTTGCTGTTTTGTGACGGTACGCTGTTGTTTGTTAGGATAAGTCATGTGTGTTATTGTACTTTTAATTTAAAGAAGATCATCTTTGTCGTTTGCTGATGTAATACGTTTTTTTTAATAACGGAAGAAGCAGATTTGCGCTGCAGAAAAGACTTTTCGGCCATTTCAAAACAAAACTCTTAATCTCACAAAGTGACCAAAAATGGCTTTAAACACGATACATTTGCAACTTTGTGTTTTTCAAGAAGAGTTTCTAAATGGCCTGAGCGTGCGTCCCGGCTTCTTTCCTTTTTTTCCGTTTGTAAGGACTAATTTAGAACTTGCAGATTTGAGCTGCCTGAATTGGCTAGACAGCTGTAATCGCACTCCTCCTAGTCTTAATCTCTTTATCTGGGCAGCAGCTGCCATATGGTCTCAGTCAGCTGGATCAGATGTTCATAAGCCTCCTTCTCCGTCCCTCTCTGTCCTCCCAGTCTCCTAATTTGATCGCTACCTTGTGAGCTGTCCTGCAATCTTTATTTTTAGCCATCTTAAGGATTAGGATTGATGTGGACTACGAGGCACTTAAAGTGATTGTATTGTAAATCTACTGTGGACTGCCTCTTTGGGGAGGATGTTCCGTTTCTCCAAAGATTCGGGGAGGGGGAAAGGGGGAAGGAGAGGGTTGGCGAGAGGTTTGTTATCCCCCCGTCCCCTTATAAGCCCCTCATTAATGAAGGTCTGAACGCTGTTCGGGGTAGCGTGGGGGGGCTTGGCTTGGTATTCCAATCAGATTTAAATGAAGATTCAAATGAGTTCATTCAAGTCCGCTGGTCGAACATGATGCCCGTGCATTTTTTTAGACAGGAACTGTCTCCGCGAGTAACAGGTGTGATTCAGATTTTTTGCTTCACTTAACATTTTATTTTCCTTCATTTGCAGAATGACTGTTTTTTCTAATCGTGTAGCATTGTCAAGTTTTTTCTTTTTATTTGGAAAGCGACCGTCGTCAATTACGCACGTCGCCCTGATGTTTTGCGCCCGAGTTGTCGTAACCTTAGAGATCACGTTGCTTAGTATACTTATGCCGTGTGCCCACGACAGTTAGCTGTTTGTGTACCTGCAAGCCTGTTACCTATACTTGCCGTCCTGGCCAAAGTGGGTTATTATAAATAACTGCTCCGGGAGAACAGAGAGAAAGCACAGGAAAGATTCTCTCGCAGACATGTGTGGAATCAGGACTTCAGCTCGTTACATCACACATCTGATTATATTCCAGATCGTTCCCGGCGGATACGCGCGGCTGATAACTACCATTTATATTTCATTTCCAGAAGGGATATTAAAATCCTTTAAATGCTTAGGTTAAGTGTCCGGTTTTTACGGTTCTAAAAGTTGTAAGTGGTGAATTAAAAGGTTTAGTTCGAAAATTGGCGTAAAACACACTGTTGGGTACTTCCAAGTTGCTGAGGGAGGTAAAGAAAATGAGCGTAGTTTGTATTGTGATGTAATATTTTTTAAATGTGCTTTTTTGTAATCCTTTTATGTTCGAGCTGTGCCGAACATTTTTCCAGTGTTCCCACAGGGGTGGAGGGAGAGAGGGTGGGAGGGGAGATCGAGAGAGAATTAGAGTGTGAGAGTATGTCTGTGTGCATGGAGCGCGAGAGAGAGAGAGCGGCTGGGAAAGAGAGAAGTTCCACATAGAGCTGCAGACAAAACAATTGTTGTTCTAGCCAGCCTCACTAACATCTGCGGTCTTTTGCAGGTTATGAAGACAGCATGGAGTTTCCAGACCACAGCAGACATTTGCTACAGTGTCTGAGCGAGCAGAGGCATCAGGGTTTCCTTTGTGACTCCACCGTGCTGGTCGGCGATGCCCAGTTTCGAGCCCATCGCGCAGTGCTGGCCTCATGCAGCATGTACTTCCATCTCTTTTACAAGGACCAGCTAGACAAAAGGGACATTGTTCATCTGAACAGCGACATTGTCACGGCCCCTGCTTTCGCTCTCCTGCTCGAGTTCATGTACGAAGGAAAGCTTCAGTTCAAATCGCTTCCGGTGGAGGACGTGCTGGCCGCCGCCAGCTTCCTCCACATGTACGACATCGTTAAGGTGTGCAAGAAAAAGCTCAAGCAGAAGGCCACGACCGAGGCGGACAGCACCAAGCGGGAGGAAGATGCTTCCAGCTGCTCTGACAAGGTGGAGAGCTTCTCCGAGGGCGGGAGCACGGGCCGGCCGGCCACCGCCGACCTGCTGCAGAGCGACGACGAGGATGTGGATAACAAGAGGGCGAGTCCTCAGGAACCAGGCAGCATGTGGATGCGTCTGCCTTCGGATCGGACCGCATCCCCCACGGCTAGCCCCAGGTCGGCCGAGCCACACGGTCCCGATGCCAGTAAATCCCCTGCCGGCAGCCCCAGCAGCTCCACCGGCTCCATGTCGCGTCGCTCCAAGGCATCTCGGAGAATCTCCGCAGATGCTGACTGTGTTCTCGACCTCTCTGTAAAGTCTGCCGTCAGTGGTGGTC
Source organism: Triplophysa siluroides (assembly GCA_006030095.1). NCBI lineage: Eukaryota > Metazoa > Chordata > Actinopteri > Cypriniformes > Nemacheilidae > Triplophysa > Triplophysa siluroides. Next base: position 4,600,376 of record VCII01000868.1, on the reverse strand, counting down.
CCGGGGAGAACATGGCCGGTAACCCTTACTTTTGCAGTTCGGTGACCCCGGACAGCCTGCATAGCACTCTGGTTCAGGTGAAGGTGGAGAAGGACTCGGGTTCGGATGACGACGAGCTGGTGAGCAGAGAGTACGAGATGGAGCACAGCGGTTTGAAGGATCCGCCCAACACCAACGGAACCCACGTCAGCCTCGTAGCGCAGCGGAGACTGGGTTTGGAGGCGCACCTTTCAGCCCTGCGCGAGGCCTCGCTGGCCAGCGAGCTGGACCGTGACGATAAAGGAGGCGACGACGACGTCCTGGGAGGAGAGAACGAGCGAGCGCAGGAGGCCGTGGGGGTCGAGAACTCCCTGTTGCCTTACGTCTCCAGCATGCTGGGGGGACCACACACTCAGATCTTTATGTGCCCCTTATGCAACAAGGTCTTCCCCAGCCCCCACATCCTGCAGATCCACCTTAGCACACACTTTCGTGAGCAGGAGGGCGTACGCCCCAAGCCGACCGGCGACGTCAACGTTCCCACCTGCTCCATCTGCGGCAAAACCTTCTCCTGCATGTACACGTTGAAGCGCCACGAGCGGACACACTCGGGTGAGAAGCCCTACACGTGCACCACTTGCGGCAAGAGCTTCCAGTACTCGCACAACCTGAGCCGGCACGCCGTCGTGCACACACGCGAAAAGCCGCACGCCTGCAAGTGGTGCGAGAGGCGCTTCACGCAGTCCGGGGACTTGTACCGACACATCCGCAAGTTCCACTGCGAACTGGTCAACTCGCTCTCGGTCAAGAGCGAGGCACTCAATCTACCCACTGTCAGAGACTGGGCGCTGGAGGATAGTTCTCAAGAACTGTGGAAATGAAGCTAGAAATCTGTTCGGACTGCTTGTTAAATTAATAAGAGAGGTTTTGAGTGGCATTTTGGGGGTAAAGGTAAGAGTGAGGCAGAAGGTCTGAATCAGTCATTTTTCTTGTATGTACATTGCAAATCTTGTTGAATTGCACTTTACTAGCACATGAAAATGTTACTACTGATTTTCTTTTAATATATATTTTTCTGGTCTCTTTAAGGTTTCTTTTTTTCTTTTTCTCTTTAGTTTTTTGTTTTATATAAAACATAGGTGCTCAATAACCACCTTTGATAGAAAATGATTCATTGGGATTTGAAACTGTATATAATTTACAGTATACACATTTGTACACACTCCTAAAATGTCAAGGAACACCCGCCATGAAAAGCATATGAAGATTTAGGACACACACTAAACGGGTACTACGATCATATATTTACCTGTACACATCCAGCTCATGTTTGAGTATGTGTATATAGTGCACTACTATAATTTGCAAATGTCATACCTGACGCGTGGTTGTGTATTTATGCACACGTACACATGCACACGCGGTGTGAGCGGGTCGGTCCTTTAAATCCCACAAGGAAGTCTCTGCACAGAGAAGCTCAAAGCTTGCATTTCTTAAGCTCTTGTACATTTTTAACTTGTTGTAGGAAACTTGACTGATGGAAGACAAAAAGGCACTCATGCAATGTACAGCCTCCTTTTTCATATCAGTTGCCGCATTTTTGTGTCCTTTCTCAGATTTATTTGAAGTCATCGTTTGGGTTTTAGTTGCAGTCGCTCGACAACATCACTTGTTTACTACTGAGGTTGGGTTTTACGTCGGCTGCATTTCTAGAGATTTCCGTAGTGTTTTAAGAGTTTTCGTTTTAAAACGGAATCTGTTGTTGCATGATGTCTGACCTGTATATTGAAAAAGATGTGACTTGCTGTATTGCTGTACACTGTAATTGACTGATTCAGTACAGTCAGGGCACCTGCCTGTAAAAAAAAAAACCTTTAATATTACCGCTGTAGAAATTGCATGAATTTTATTTAACTTACTCTTTTTCGTTGTTGTTTTGCATCAGAGAGTGTATTTTTTAAATGAACTCATTTGATTCCTCGGTAGATTTGAGTTTTCATCACTAGAGAATGATTGGGGGGTTCTGCTAGGAAGTTATTCTGGGCTGCGAAGATTGTGGAAATGCACTGACGTCGGGCTGCGGTGTGTATACACCCGCCAAGCGATTCGGCTCGCCGTAGGATTCAGAGGTTAACGGGGGGCAGGTGTCAGCGCACATCGAATCGCTATCATTATTGTTTAGAAAGCTAGCGTGGCTCCTCACGCACTGCTGGGTCTTCAACTGCTGTTTGTCTCAGTCCTGTTTACTGGCTGTCGTCATTTGAATCATGTCGGCTCTGTTTGTAATTTATTTATTTATCTTTTCAATTGGCACTTGCTTCAGATTCGAATGCCATGAAGACACGTTCACGTGGCTCTTCTATATGGGTGTCCTCATCTGTACGGAGAAAGCTGAAGGATCTTTAAACGGCATAAAGCTCGACACGCTCTCTTCCGAGTGCTTTGTGTTCAATGCATAGGTCTTTTATTTTTGAGTAGAACGTGTTTGGCAGGGTTGGCTGCACCTTTGAAGCTGAATGAAATTAGTGTTATGTGCAAAAGAGGCCTTTGTGAAATTTATAAGGCTGATTCTGAACCTAATAAAATTACTGGAACATTGACATTGTTACGTAAAGAATGATTTATACATTTCTGATTGTTAAAAAGAGTTATCGCAAATGTAAGAGGAAACTTGTTGCAACATTTTGTGGTTTTGAAAAATGTTTATTTGAAAATTGTATTTTTTATTGTTCGTTTTTCTTTTAAAATTAATTAAATTTGTAGAATTATATCAAGGATTTTTTTTGAAGTTTAAAACATTCAGTGAAACTGTTTTTTTGTTTGTTTTGTGTCACATTTTCGTTGTCAAATTTAGAGAAATAAAAAGCAAAGAGAAACAACACACATGGGTTTGCGCTGTAGTCACACGGTGCTGAAACGTTTGGACTACTTAAGTCAGAGAGGGCCGTCGGCTCCGCACATGTTTCAGTCTGGACACAAGCGTGCGGGCCTACACAGGCCTCAGGAACGACCATATATTCGACCAGTGCAACGGCTATCGAAAAGGTTGAGCTTTGCCAGCAGCGCACGCTCCTCGTGGCGTTTTGCACGGTGGTACTTTTACCTTTGCACTCTAAAATGTGACAGAAAAACATAAACCGTGTGGTCGATTCATTTTCTATGCTTTCTTTTCTTTGGTTTATGTTGGCTTCTACTATTGTACTTGACCGCCTTAAACTACTGTTATCAGCTTATACTCAGAGGGTGAAAACTGGAACCGCTGGACTACTGGATGTTTTTCTTATGTTGAATGGAAAATGAAGCTGTGAAATAGCCTATGAAGCATATCCTTACGTTAGACACCCCTTTAGTTTACTTGAAACCCAGGTGTGAAGAACAACTCTGTCACATTCAAACTTAGTGATTTATGAGTAGGGGGAGGAATAGAATTGAAGAAAAATATCTGTTGGATTTAAAGACAATCGCTGTCTGAAAAACGAAGATTTTACTTCACATGTATTTGCTTCCCATTTGAGAGGTTTTTTGTTTTGCTATGTTGACATTGTTCTTTTTATGGATTTAGACATTTAGCTTTGACAATCATAGTATGTTTCATTTTCTCAAGGGAAGTAAATTACGAGGCTGTTTAGTTTTGTACTTTTTGGTGTGCTGTTGGTGAAATTTTTAAATTGTGTGCAAACTGCAATAAATTATAAGAACCTTCATCTTTCATCCGTGCCTTTTTTCTCTCCGATTTGCCAAAGAAAGGATGATATACAGATTGGTGTGTTTATTTCCTTTGGTTAAATAATTGTATTTACTGTAGATGTTTGTGTGGGTGGAAACATGTTTTCCAGTGCGTGAGGTGTGTGGATTCAGTATATTGTCCGGATGAGCGCGTGTGTGTATGTGTGTGTGCATGCGTGAGCGTAAGTGTACGCAGTCTTCCACCGCTCGTGTGTATATGCTGTTTAAATGTCTGGCTGGTGCTCCAGTAAGGCGTGGGTTGGACCTGGGAAAATGTGCAGCAGCTTGTATGAAGACCAACCCATCCCCCCGCCTCCCTCCTTACACACGCATACACGCTCCCCAAAGCTCCTCAAGTACAGTTTTCCAGCGAACAAATCAGCTTTATCTAATGTCTCGCTGCTCAGCAAACCTTGCCTGCAGATGCACTGAGGGCTGACCACTTTTAAGTCAGCGAGCGTTGCTCAACAGGCCATTGCTACAGATGGTCCCGTGCGGTAAGCCTGCACCCCCCCCGACACACACACACACATCCTCCTTTGAATTGGCAAAGTTTTCAAATGCACAAAATTCTGTGCCTTACTGTAGTGTGGTGAAGAATGAAGTCGCTTTATTGTGTCCTTGAGTTTTTGTTAAGGTGCACTTTTCTGTTTTAGATTCGTGGCTGTATTTACATTCAAATAAAATACAAATCTGCGAAACATCTGTGTGGAACCGACCGTTCCTCCCTTGCCGGGACATAATAGTTTTCTTTTTTTGTATGATGAATTTAGGTCATTAATTTGTATCTCTTTTGTTTACTCAAGAAGCAGAGACAAAAGGGGCAGCTGTGGAAACATTTGGCTGTGCCGAAGGGTAGTGGGCTCGACATGATGAGTGTATTACCAGCTTGAGCTGCTATATGTAGCTGCAGCGCAGAAGTTAGGGAGCCATACGCCAGCCTGCTGGGGGAGAGCAGAACATGGCATCGACAGGGCAGCCGTTACACTGAGGTATGACTGATCCTGCCCACGCAAATAGCTGCCGAGTGCCTCACCATACTCTATGACCGGCTCATGATCTACTCGAAATATAATGTAGATTAAAGTAGATGAGGCAGGAAGAGAGCCATTAAAGCTTGGGTGGCCTTTCTGTGGGCTTGCAGCTTGCACCATGTAGTGGCTTTTGAAGAGGAATTACAGCATGCATTTGTTCAATAAAAGTTGGTCAGGGTCGGAAATCTACCAGGGTTCAGTGCAAAAGTGTCTATGATATTTGAAATCTGTGAATTTTAGTGTTATCTGGTAACTAACATTTTTTTTGTTTGTATATATTTACATCATTTCATTTAATAGTGTTCTAGTCAATTTAAATATTATTGGCCTTAGTATAAATGCACTTAAAAGAAAAAAAATGACATATTACTTTTTAACCTTGCTTACATCGTTTTTTAAATGTGGTAAAAAAAAAATGCAGAAATAAACAGCACATTTACAATTTTTGTGTAAAATAACATGGGAAACATGTTATTTTTCTTTACAAAACCTGTTATTTTATCTTTTTTTTGACGCTTCAGCTGCTAGAATAATTTTGCTGGCATAATAAAATTGATAATTTCTTAAATATTAAAGCAATGTTATCATTTTAAGCTCCTATAAACACCCATAAACCATCCCAAAAGTACGAGTCAAAAAGTTCAAGATAATTCATTTCAAAGCCAACAGTTAAGACGTAAAGAATTTGAAGGAATGAAAAAGCGTGAAGTCCTACATGAAAGAAGAAAAAAGTACAAGAGCTGAGCGGATAAAAGGTGAGAACAGCAGGCAGGAGGAATGACGTCGTCTTTCTTTTAGTTGTCTGTCTCGTTTAAAAGGCAGCCATTGTCAAGCACCCTGCGCGCAGACAGCAGGCAGCAACAAGCGCCCCGTCTCGGCCCTTCAGACAATGCAGTGGTGCTGAAGCCCGTGAGGGGCGGGGGGAGACGGGTCTGGGGGGATATTTCTGATTTAAGGGAGGGGTACACCGGCCACCCTGCGTCCCCCAACAAAAGTAGACTTAAGCATAACTTAAACGTTAGCATGATTGTGTGTGTATGTGTTTGGGAGTGTTTATGCTGTGATGATCATTGTTGAGGATGTGAAAACCAAGGTTCACCACTCCACCCAACACACAAGCACACTCAGAGGGGCTGCGGAGCTCTTGTGAGCTGAAATAAAACGCAACATATCTTTTGTGTCATTTTTTGAAGCAAGAAGTTTGGGGGGTTATGGGGAAGGGGGTGGGGGGCTGTCTGAATTGAGAGATGGCAGTCTACTGACATTGTTGTTAGACCACGATGGATAAAAAAGCAGGAATACAGACGAATACAGAAATAAAGCACAATTCTAAACGATTTTAGAGTTTAGAGAGAATTGTGTATTGACACATTTTTGAATGAAAGTTTTTGATTTTTGAAGAAAATCATAATCAAATATTCTACATTTTTATATGTATCTATTTATATAAACAGTTTTCTTGTGTGTTTTGTTAACGTTTTAAATGACTCTTTAGAACGCTACAGTAAAATATCTGCATTATTTTGTACTAAACTTTATATTTGAAAATAGCTGTAACTTTTTAACTTCATATTTCAAAACAACTAGTTTTATTTTTCTTGATCTTTTATATCCATCTGTGTTTTCTTTCTTGACAAATAAAATTGCTTGTTGTTTTCCTCAACTATAAGTCACTTTGGAAAATAAAAAATGTAACGTTAGTTCTTTTAATATTTATTGTCATTTTGGTAACATTAATAAGTCATGATATATTAATCAAGTTTATTTCATGATCAAAACAGGCTGTACTTTACATAATAGGTTCTGTAAATAACAATTACATGATTTTTATGATTATTTTATTATGATTACAATCATCATTTTTTGTCAGAATTTGTAAAACGGTTTTAGGGAAGAAAGAACTTCTGAATGGATGTATTTAGACAATATCTGACAGAGACTTTATTGCTATTCAGACACATGATGTGGATGTGGCACGTTTAGTTGGCTGTCTCTTTCTCCCTGAACCAGCTGTTGGTATCACTTCTGCCCACTGTAGATAAGTGGGCAGCAGGGCGTGGGATGTTGATAGGGGCTCTTGGCAGGATTTAGTCAGCAGCTAGTCAGCAATTTTCCTCTGACCTTATGAGGTCAGGCAGGCACTGTATTTATACATATGGCTATGTATTTACAATAAAAAAGGTCGGGCTAAAAACTGCAATATATGTTATACAGAGTTCATAGGTACCCAATTCGTAAGATCAAATGCAGACATTGTCAGGTCAACAAGACTGTATTAAAATGATTCAATAGATACATACTTTATATAAGATGTAGGTTATTCCTTAAACTACCTGAATCGAACTGGAATCACATGCAGAATATATGCAGCACAGTCAGAAAGAAACCAGGGAAAAATGCCACCAAAGTGACAAAAATGCCTATAGATATCACATATGTGCATCAAAAATGCTTCTGTCATGAATTCTTATGTTTATGTATCAGCTTTCTGACTGCTACAAAATAGTAGACTTGGGTGCTTTTCCGAACACTGTTGATCGTGTATTAGATCACTTTTTTGCTCTGAATTCTAAAACTACGGTTACATAAAAATGACAAAACTGTATAATATAACAGTAATGGCACGCAGCATCACGAGGTGCTCTTACTTTCCAGGGCTGCGTTTCCCAAAAGCATCGCGATCTTAGAACCAATGTTACCGACCAGGGCTGGACTGGGAAGCAAAATCGGCCCTGGTATGTTTTGGCCCACATCGGCCCTTCACCATTTCTGTCGACGGGGGTGGGTTGGAGTGGGTGCACATGGTCGGGTCTGTCAACCGGGGGGGCATGCCTACGTGTCTTTGCCATAATGTTGCGTGCATTCGCACTTATAGTAAGTCCATTTGAGTGGCCAAAGCGTCTGTTCCGGCCCCAAACGATAGCGGCCCACCGGGGAAACGCCCCTGTTACTGATGACCTGAACGTGACACACACCCTGCAAGACACTTCAGCACTGTGTATGTGTATGGATGAAGTGTGTAGTAGTAAAGCCTTGTGATTCCCGGGGTTGTATGACCCAGTGCCTGTAACAGTCATCTCTACAGAGACCCCACACCTGTCTATCACAAACGTGTGACTCAGCAGGGCTCACAGACCCTTTACACATGTGCTTAAAGCTCCACACCAAAAACACACATACTGACATGCCATACCTCATCATACACTAACTCTATACAAGACACGTGCATGCATTTGTATAGAAACATACTTAAAATAGGATGAATACAAATGGCCCAAATATATATTAACACATTTAGGCATTTTATCCAAAGCGTCTCAAAAGAAAAAATGAAGTGGTTCATCATCATCAGGAGGTAATGCCATGAGAAGTGCAGTATCAGGTTTTATCAGGTTTTAATGTAATATAATATAAATAATACAATTGGCTTTGTACAATGGTAATTGTATAGGTACACTAGATAAGTTTTGCAGACCAATATGGGAAGATTTGATGGGTAGCATTCACATTGGTCACATGATCACATGTTGGCATCCATAGACTTGCTCCATGTAAATTAAACCAAACCACCAAGAACACAAATATACTCGATCTTCATTTTTGGCTGTACTGTTCTTAAGCTGGCTCATTTCTGTCACCAGCCAGTTTATGTACAAGGATGATCGTTGTCATCTCAGTCTGAGTTGTCGACCTTTCCCTGCACTGCTGAGGTCCGACAGCACTCGCTCCACCAACCTGCAGCAGCTCGGAGTGGCCCGAGGCCGACTCGCAGGATTAATGCGCACATCCTGAACTGGGTTAGGAAGAGAGAACGTGGGCTCAGCCTGTGGGACCTGGCACGGCCGACGCGCCACATTCCCTCTCACAATGCCGCATTATCCACCACCGCACAGCAACCTTGGCAGGGAGCTGAAAAGAAATCCAGAAGGAGGACGGATGTACTTTTAACATTGATGCGTCCTCCAAAAACCCATTGGATTATTTGAGTTTCAATAACATGTATTTGTACAATATTTGCTGCTGTGTTTGCAGTGAATGAAGGGTTCTGTCAAGGGCCTTTAAAGGGCTTGTGACTGAGGTTAAACGGATCCGATCACTACTGTGTGTCTGCGATTAATCTGAACAGAAATCCTGCTTCATTTCAGTTCCTCATTCTGTGGATAGTTTTGTTTCATCCACTTTCTTGGTGGAAATATGCAGAATGCATCAAACACAAAAACCCACCCACAACTAAACCCGCCCGTTCTTCTCACGTGAACACCGTCCGCTGGGTGCGTGTGGCGTAGCTCTCCGTCCCGTCCTGACATAAAGCGTCCCACAGACGGTGAATGAGTGAAGAGTGGTTCTCTTCAATGGCCATCGGGCGAGAGTGTGCACTCTACACACATCTGCACACAGTATTATCATTAGCGCTCCCGCATCACCCAGGATCACTGACAAAGTGAACAATACCAACAATCACTCCCTTCAGCTGCAGCCATATGGGCGCCATACTTAGATTGCAGGGGGAAGAGGAAAAAAGGCGAGCAATTGTACTGGCATCTGTTTGGCAATCTTTAGAAGCTGTTGCAAGATGAATTTGCTGCGCAAGAAAAGTTTTCTTTCTCCCTCTCTCTCTCTCTCTCTCTCTCTCTCTCTCTGTCTGTGGACAAGCGAAAGTAACGCTGGTCAGGCTCCTGTCAGCCGGGGCTCGCAATTATTGTACCTGCTCTTTAGTGTGGTGTCTTAATGGGAAGGGAGTGTACGAGCCAAGATTAAGAGACAAAATTCTTTCTTCAACGGTCCTTCTGAGGCTGGGAATCTAGCTGGATTATTGTTCGCTTTCAGGGCATCTTTGAAATATGAAGGGTTTTGTGAGATGAGGACAAATAAATAGAACAAATACACATTTTTAGTTTTTGGACTGTCACAGAACTTGTGGTAGTTGGCTTTGTGGTCATAAAGTTCATTTCGCACGTACAGAAAGTCCCTCTTGAAAAAACTAAACGGGTAGTTGACGGTACAACTATAAATCAACTATAATAAACGGGTTAAAATATATAACGACGGTATGAAATATGCGCTCTATGGTGTGACAGCAAATATTCAGACAAAAGAAATGCTATTTATATTAAAGATATAAATATTAAAGGAATAGTTTACCTTCAAAATGAAAATTCTGTCATTTTTTGCACATCATCTTTTCATTTCAAACCTGCATGGTTTTTGTTCTTCTGCAAAACACAAAAGAAGATATTTTGAAAAATGTTGGTAACAGAAAACCGTTGGTCCCCCTTGACGTGCATTGGTTTTGTGTCCATACAATACAAGTCAATGGGGACCTACGGTTTTGGTCGCTAACATTCTTCAAAATATCTTCTTTTGTGTTTTGCAGAAGAAAAAAGGTCATACATGTTTAAAAGGACAACAGGGTGAGTAATTGATAACAGAATTTTCGTTTTGAAGGTGAACTGTTCCTTTAACAATATAAAATGAATTTATCAACAGTTTGTTTTCAAAATGTTTGCTGTCACACCATAGGACCATGTATGGTTTATTTGTCAGCTACACAAATGGCTTTTCAACGCAACATAAAATATAAAACCAAGTGGAATTTGTTTTAAACAACATTTGTTTGGTTTCATAATATCAAACAACAGACAATTACACAAAGA